>LR738711.1:720411920-720506559 GCA_902687465.1 Secale cereale | reverse complement strand
AACGTAGTATTTTAAAATTTTCCTACGATCACGCAAGATCTATCTACCAGATGCATAGCAACGAGAGGGGAGAGTGAGTCTACGTACCCTCGTAGACCGAAAGCAGAAGCGTTAGAACAACGCGGTTGATGTAGTCGTACGTCTTCACGGCCCGACCGATCAAGCACCGAAACTACGGCACCTCCGAGTTCTAGCACACGTTCAGCTCGATGACGTCCCTCGAACTCCGATCCAGCCGAGTGTCGAGGGAGAGTTCCGTCAGCACGACGGCGTGGTGACGATCTTGATGTTCTACCGTCGCAGGGCTTCGCCTAAGCACCGCTACAATATTTATCGAGGAGAACTATGGTGGAGGGGGGCACCGCACACGGCTAAGAGATCAAGAGATCAATTGTTGTGTCTAGAGGTGCCCCCCTGCCCCCGTATATGAAGGAGGGAGGGAGAGGCCGGCCCTAAAGGGGGCGCACCAAGTGTGGGGAGTCCTACTAGGACTCCCAAGTCCTAGTAGGATTCCCCTTTCTTTTCCGGAGTAGGAGAGAAGGAAAGAGGGGAGAGGGAGAAGGAAAAGGGGGCTGCACCCCTTGTCCAATTCGGACCAGAAGGGGGGGTGCACGCCTCCTTCCTTTTGGCCTCTCTCCTCTATTCCCGTAACTCCCCGGTACTCCGAAAATACCCGAATCACTCGGAACCTTTCCGATGTCCGAATATAGTCGTCCAATATATCGATTTTTACGTCTCGACCATTTTGAGACTCCTCGTCATGTCCCCGATCTCATCCGGGACTCCGAACCCCTTCGGTACATCAAAACTCATAAACTCATAATAAAACTATCATCGAAACCTTAAGCGTGCGGACCCTACGGGTTCGAGAACTATGTAGACATGACCGAGACACGTCTCCGGTCAATAACCAATAGCGGAACCTGGATGCTCATATTGGCTCCCACATATTCTACGAAGATCTTTATAGGTCAAACCGCATAACAACATACATTGTTCCCTTTGTCATCGGTATGTTACATGCCCGAGATTCGATCGTCGGTATCTCAATACCTAGTTCAATCTCGTTACCAACAAGTCTCTTTACTCGTTCCGTAATACATCATCCCGCAACTAACTCATTAGATGTAATGCTTGCAAGGCTTATAGTGATGTGCATTACCGAGTGGGCCTAGAGATACCTCTCCGACAATCGGAGTGACAAATCCTAATCTCGAAATACGCCAACCCAACAAGTACCTTCGGAGACACCTGTAGAGTACCTTTATAATCACCCAGTTACGTTGTGACGTTTGGTAGCACACAAAGTGTTCCTCCGGTATTCGGGAGTTGCATAATCTCATAGTCATAGGAACATGTATAAGTCATGAAGAAAGCAATAGCAGTAAAACTTAAACGATAATAGTGCTAAGCTAACGGATGGGTCTTGTCCATCAGATCATTCTCCTAATGATGTGATCCCGTTGATCAAATGACAACTCATGTCTATGGCTAGGAAACATAACCATATTTGATCAATGAGCTAGTCTAGTAGAGGCATACTAGGGACACTCTGTTTTGTCTATGTATTCACACATGTATTAAGTTTCCGATTAATACAATTCTAGCATGAATAATAAACATTTATCATGATATAAAGAAATAAATAATAACTTTATTATTGCCTCTAGGGCATATTTCCTTCAGTCTCCCACTTGCACTAGAGTCAATAATCTAGTTCACATCGCCATGTGATTTAACACCGATAGTTCACATCGTCATGTGATTAACACCCAAAGGGTTTACTAGAGTCAATAATCTAGTTCACATCGCTATGTGATTAACACCCAAAGAGTACTAAGGTGTGATCATGTTTTGCTTCGTGAGAGAAGTTTAGTCAACGGGTCTGTCACATTCAGATCCGTATGTATTTCGCAAATGTCTATGTGTCTACAATGCTCTGCATGGAGCTACTCTAGCTAATTGCTCTCACTTTCAATACGCATCCAGATTGATACTTAGAGTCAGCTGGATTTAGTGTCAAAGCTTGCATCGGCGTAACCCTTTACGACGAACTCTTTATCACCTCCATAATCGAGAAACATTTCCTTAGTCATCCAGTTACTAAGGATAATTTTGACCGCTGTACAGTGATCTACTCCTGGATCACTATTGTACCCTCTTGAAAAACTCATGGCAAGGTACACAACATGTTTGGTACACAGCATGGCATACTTTATAGAACCTATGGCTGAGGCATGGGGAATGACTTTCATTCTCTCTATATTTTTCTGCCATGGTCTGGCTTTGAGTCTTACTCAACTTCACACCTTACAAGTCAGGTAAGAACTCCTTCTTTGACTGATCCATTTTGAACTACTTCAAAATCATATCAAGGTATGTACTCATCGAAAGTCTTATCAAGCGTCTTGATCTATCTCTATAGATCTTGATGCCCAATATGTAAGCAGCTTCACCAAGGTCTTTCTTTGAAAAACTCCTTTCAAACACTCCTTTATGCTTTCCAGAAAATTCTACATCAGTTTCGATCGACAATATGTCATTCACATATACTTATCAGAAAGGCTGTAGTGCTCCCACTCACTTCTTGTAAATACAGGCTTCACCGCAAGTCTGTATAAATCTATATGCTTTGATCAACTTATCAAAGCGTATATTCCAACTCCGAGATGCTTGCACCAGTCCATAGATGGATCGCTGGAGCTTGCACATTTTGTTAGCACCTTTAGGATTGACAAAACCTTCTGGTTGCATCATATACAAGTCTTCTTTAATAAATCCATTAAAGAATGCAATTTTGTTATCCATTTGCCAGATTTCATAAAATGCGGCAATTGCTAACATGATTCGGACAGACTTAAGCATCGCTACGGGTGAGGAAGTCTCATCGTAGTCAACTCCTTGAACTTGTTGAAAAACTTTCGCAACAAGTCGAGCTTTGTAAACAGTAACATTACTGTCAGCGTCAGTCTTCCTCTTGAAGATCCATTTATTTTCGATGGCTTGCCGACCATCGGGCAAATCAACCAAAGTCCACACTTTGTTCTCATACATGGATCCCATCTCAGATTTCATGGTCTCAAGCCATTTTGCGGAATCTGGGCTCATCATCGCTTCCTCATAGTTCGTAGGTTCGTCATGGTCCAGTAACATGACTTCCAGAACCGGGTTGCCATACCACTCTGGTGCGGAACGTACTCTGGTTGATCTACGAAGTTCAGCAGTAACTTGATCCGAAGTTTCATGATCATCATCATTAGCTTCCTCACTAATTGGTGTAGGAATCACTGGAACCAGTTTCTGTGATGTACTACTATCCAATTCGGGAGAAGGTACAATTACCTCATCAAATTCCACTTTCCTCCCACTCACTTATTTCGAGAGAAACTCCTTCTCTAGAAAGGATCCACTCTTAGCAACAAAGACCTTGCCTTCGGATCTGTGATAGAAGGTGTACCCAACAGTTTCTTTTGGGTATCCTATGAAGATTTACTTCTCCGATTTGGGTTCGAGATTATCATGTTGAAACTTTTTCACATAAGCATCGCAGTCCCAAACTTAAAGAAATGACAGCTTAGGTTTCTCGTCAAACCACAGTTCATACGGTGTCATCTCCACGGATTTAGATGGTGCCCTATTTAACGTGAATGTATCTGTCTCTAATGCATAACCCCAAAACCGATAGTGGTAGATCGGTAAGAGACATCATCGATCGCATCATATCTAATAAAGTACGGTTATGACGTCCGGACACACCATTACACTATGGTGTTCTAGGTGGCGTGAGTAGTGAAACTATTTCACATTGTTTTTACTGAAGGCCAAACTCGCTAACTCAAATATTTTACCTCTACGATCATATCGTAGAAACTCTTATTTTGTTGTTACGATGATTCTCCACTTCACTCTGAAATTCTTTGAACTTTTCAAATGTTTTAGACTTGTGCTTCATTAAGTAGATATACCCATATCTGCTCAAATCATCAGTGAAGGTCAGAAAATAACGATACCCGCCGCGAGCTTCAACACTCATTGGTCCACATACATCTGTATGTATGGTCTCCAACAAATCTGTTGCTCGCTCCATTGTTCCGGAGAATGGAGTTATAGTCATCTTGCCCATGAGGCATGGTTCGCAAGCACCAAGTGATTCATAATCAAGTGATTCCAAAAGTCCATCACTATGGAGTTTCTTCATGCGCTTTACACCATTATGACCTAAACAGCAGTGCCACAAATAAGTTGCACTATCATTATTAACCTTGCATCTTTTGGCTTCAATATTATGAATATGTGTATCACCACGATCGAGATCCAACAAACTATTTTCATTGGGTGTATGACCATCGAAGGTTTTATTCATGTAAACAGAATAACAATTATTCTATGACTTTAAATGAATAACCGTATTGCAACAAATATGATCAAATCATATTCATGCTCAACACAAATGCCAAATAACATTTATTTAGGTTTTACACTAATCCCGAAAGTATAGGGAGTGTGCGATGATGATCATATCAATCTTGGAACCACTTCCAACACACATCGTCACTTCACCTTTAACTAGTCTCTGTTCATTCTGCAATTCTCGTTTCGAGTTACTAATTTTAGCAACTGAACCGGTATCAAATACCCAGGGGTTGCTATGAAAACTAGTAAAGTACACATCAATAATCTGTATATCAAAATATACCTTTGTTCACTTTGCCATCCTTCTTATCCGCCAAGTATCTAGGGCAGTTCCACTTCCAGTGACCATTTCCTTTGCAGTAGAAGCACTTAGTTTCAGGCTTGAGTTTTAGCTTTGGGTTTCTTCACGGGAGTGACAACTTGCTTGTCATTCTTCTTGAAGTTCCCCTTCTATCCCTTTGCCCTTTACTTGAAACAAGTGGTCTTGTTAACCATCAACACTTGATGCTTTTTCATGATTTCTACCTTCGCCGACTTCAGCATTGCGAAGAGCTCAGGAATTCCTTTCGTCATCCCTTGCATATTATAGTTCATCACGAAGTTCTACTAACTTGGTGATAGTGACTAGAGAACTTTGTCAATTACTATCTTATCTGGAAGATTAACTCCCACTTGATTCAAGTAATTGTAGTACCCAGACAATCTGAGCACATGCTCACTGGTTGAGCTATTCTCCTCCATCTTGTAGGCAAAGTACTGTCAGAAGTCTTATACCTCTCGACACGGGCATGAGTATGAAATACTAATTTCAACTCTTGGAACATCTTATATGCTCCGTGGCGTTCAAAACGTTTTTGAAGTCCCGGTTCTAAGCCATAAAGCATGGTGCACTTAAACTATCAAGTAGTCATCATACCGAGCTTTTGATAAAATGTTCATAACGTCTACATCTGCTCCTGCAATAGGTATGTCACGAGTAAAGTCTGTTTTATACCTTGAGATTGTAGAGCTCGTCGAAAATGAACCCTCACCTTAAAATCCCTGAAGTCTGTACCCTGTAGTCATGATCCTGGTCTGATCCCGACCCTAAACCTGTTTGGCGCACCAGAAACTGTTACATCCCACCCAGGATCGTAGTCTACTCTCACTTACAGCCCTATCCTACCCCCAAAAAATTACAGCCCTACCCCATGTGTCGTATCCCTCTCTCTCTCCTGAAATCAACGGAGCCGTGCCTGCGCCCCATGCCGCCCGTTGCCAACAACGTCGTGCGTTGCAGTCCTCGCCAGAACCCAGGTCGCCCACCGCTAGAACGCCTCCTGTCGAGGAGTTCATGCCCTGGTCGTGAGTGGAGGAGCGTAAGATGATGAAGTGGCGCCCACACATCGGAGCGCCCCTTGCCGTGAAGTTCGTGTGGTAGTATCGCATCGAGTAGTTTGACTTGGTGTGTGGGAGACTTCTGCTTCATCTGTGTTGAGAGAGTTTGTTGTGCATGCAACCGTTCAGGATTAGCTAGATTGTAGGGGTTAGTTAAGGTAGTGTGCTGTGTAACCGTTGATGTCAATACTGAATGTGAAATGCATCCCAATTCCGAAACCAATACGCCGCCAGTGACACTAACGCCCTGGGCTGTGCACGATGACGAGTGGCTTCATCTAGATCCCCCCTAGAGCAGCATGGCATTGGCGGCAGCTGCGCGTCGCGTCACCGGTCGCGCGTGTGGCCAAGATGTCCAGCCAGGAGGTCGCTCTCCAGGCTGTCGTTGTGCACGAGCATGGAGTGCTGATGAACAATGCAGGGCTTGCCAGTGTGGGCATGCTGGTCTTGCCGGTGCAGCGAACGGCATCTGTCGTCGCAGCGGCCAGTACGGCGAGACACAAATAATACACTAGCCAAGCACCTTCCGAGGTAATCCGTACACAAGTGCACAACAGAACACACACACGTACAAAGCAGCAAGCTCCGATTCTAGCCGCTGGCTAGACGCGTACATGTACACATGCATAGGAGGGCTTCTGATCCATTCCCAAGGGAAGATGAATATGACGCATGGGCCCACTTAATCAGTGAGAGTAGAAACTTATCCCAGTGGGATTGTCTTTTTCCCGGTGTGACAAATTGGTCTACACTGATCGGGAGGGTCGGGATCAGACCAGGATCATGAGTACAAGGTACAAACTTTAGGGATTTCAAGATGAGGGTTTATTTTCGACGAGCTCTACAATCTCGGGGTTTAAAACAGACTTCACTCGGTATGTCACCTAGCGGTGCATCAAGGACATAATTCTCTGTGCAGCAATGAGGATAATCCTCAGATCACGGAACAATTCCGCATCATTGCTACTAACATCTTTCAACTTAGTTTTCTCTATGAACATATAAAAAATAAACGGGGAGCAACATCGCGAGCTATTGATCTACAACATAGATATGCTAATACTACGAGGACTAAGTTCATGATAAATTAAAGTTCAATTTAATCATATTACTTAAGAACTCCCACTTAGATAGACATCCCTCTAGTCATCTAAATGATCACGTGATCCAAATCAACTAAACCATGTCCGATCATCACGTGAGATGGAGTAGTTTCAATGGTGAACATCTTATGTTGATCATATCTACTATATGATTCACGCTCGACCTTTCGGTCTCCAGTGTTCCGAGGCCATATCGGCATATGCTAGGCTCGTCAAGTTTAACCCGAGTATTCTGTGTGTGCAAAACTGGCTTACACCCGTTGTATTTGAACGTAGAGCTTATCACACCCGATCATCACGTGGTGTCTCGGCACGACGAACTTTCGCAACGGTGCATACTCAGGGAGAACACTTATACCTTGAAATTTAGTAAGGGATCATCTTATAATGCTACCGTCGAACTAAGCAAAATAAGAAGCATAATAAGATAAACATCACATGCAATCAAAATATGTGACATGATATGGCCATCATCATCTTGTGCTTTTGATCTCCATCTCCAAAGCACCGTCATGATCACCTTCGTCACCGGCGCGACACCTTGATCTCCATCGTAGCATCGTTGTCATCTCGCCAACTATTGCTTCTACGACTATCGCCACCGCTTAGTGATAAAGTAAAGCAATTACATGGCGATTGCATTTCATACAATAAAGCGACAACCATATGGCTCCTGCCAGTTGCCGATAACTTTACAAAACATGATCATTTCATACAAAACCGTATAACTCATCATGTCTTGACCATATCACATCACAACATGCCCTGCAAAAACAAGTTAGACGTCCTCTACTTTGTTGTTGCAAGTTTTACGTGGCTGCTACGGGCTTAGCAAGAACCGTTCTTACCTACGCATACAAAACCACAACGATATTTCGTCAAGTATGTGCTGTTTTAACCTTCACAAGGACCGGGCGTAGCCACACTTGATTCAACTAAAGTTGGAGAAACTGACACTCGCCAGCCACCTGTGTGCGAAGCACGTCGGTAGAACCAGTCTCGCGTAAGCGTACGCGTAATGTCGGTCCGGGCCGCTTCATCCAACAATACCGCCGAATCAAAGTATGACATGCTGGTAAGCAGTATGACTAGTATCATCCACAACTCACTTGTGTTCTACTCGTGCATATCATCTACGCATAGACCTGGCTCATGATGCCACAGTTGGGGAACGTAGTATTTTAAAATTTTCTTACGATCACGCAAGATCTATCTACCAGATGCATAGCAACGAGAGGGGAGAGTGAGTCTACGTACCCTCGTAGACCGAAAGCGGAAGCGTTAGAACAACGCGGTTGACGTAGTCGTACGTCTTCACGGCCCGACCGATCAAGCACCGAAACTACGGCACCTCCGAGTTCTAGCACACGTTCAGCTCGATGACGTCCCTCGAACTCCGATCCAGCCGAGTGTCGAGGAAGAGTTCCGTCAGCACGACGGCGTGGTGACGATCTTGATGTTCTACCGTCGCAGGGCTTCGCCTAAGCACCGCTACAATATTTATCGAGGAGAACTATGGTGGAGGGGGGCACCGCACACGGCTAAGAGATCAAGAGATCAATTGTTGTGTCTAGAGGTGCCCCCCTGCCCCCGTATATAAAGGAGGGAGGGAGAGGCCGGCCCTAGAGGGGGCGCACCAAGTGTGGGGAGTCCTACTAGGACTCCCATGTCCTAGTAGGATTCCCCTTTCCTTTCCGGAGTAGGAGAGAAGGAAAGAGGGGGAGAGGGAGAAGGAAAAGGGGGCTGCACCCCTTGTCCAATTCGGACCAGAAGGGGGGTGCACGCCTCCTTCCTTTTGGCCTCTCTCCTCTATTCCCGTAACTCCCCGGTACTCCGAAAATACCCGAATCACTCGGAACCTTTCCGATGTCCGAATATAGTCGTCCAATATATCGATTTTTACGTCTCGACCATTTTGAGACACCTCGTCATGTCCCCGATCTCATCCGGGACTCCGAACTCCTTCGGTACATCAAAACTCATAAACTCATAATAAAACTATCATCGAAACCTTAAGCGTGCGGACCCTACGGGTTCGAGAACTATGTAGACATGACCGAGACACGTCTCAGGTCAATAACCAATAGCGAAACCTGGATGCTCATATTGGCTCCCACATATTCTACGAAGATCTTTATCGGTCAAACCGCAGAACAACATACATTGTTCCCTTTGTCATCGGTATGTTACATACCCGAGATTCGATCGTCGGTATCTCAATACCTAGTTCAGTCTCGTTACCAACAAGTCTCTTTACTCGTTCCGTAATACATCATCCCGCAACTAACTCATTAGCTGCAATGCTTGCAAGGCTTATAGTGATGTGCATTACCGAGTGGGCCTAGAGATACCTCTCCGACAATCGGAGTGACAAATCCTAATCTCGAAATACGCCAACCCAACAAGTACCTTCGGAGACACCTGTAGAGAACCTTTATAATCACCCAGTTACGTTGTGACGTTTGGTAGCACACAAAGTGTTCCTCCGGTATTCGGGAGTTGCATAATCTCATAGTCATAGGAACATGTATAAGTCATGAAGAAAGCAATAGCAGTAAAACTTAAACGATCATAGTGCTAAGCTAACGGATGGGTCTTGTCCATCAGATCATTCTCCTAATGATGTGATCCCGTTGATCAAATGACAACTCATGTCTATGGCTAGGAAACATAACCATCTTTGATCAATGAGCTAGTCTAGTAGAGGCATACTAGGGACACTCTGTTTTGTCTATGTATTCACACATGTATTAAGTTTCCGGTTAATACAATTCTAGCATGAATAATAAACATTTATCATGATATAAGGAAATAAATAATAACTTTATTATTGCCTCTAGGGCATATTTCCTTCAGAAATGTGCAAAGTCATACGTGCGAATCTCAAGGCCGCGCAATCGCGCCAAAAGAGCTACTATGACGGCAAGCATCGTGACCTGGCTTTCGACATTGGTGATCATGTGTATCTCTGTGTTTCTCCTATGAAGGGCACTCAGAGGTTCGATATCAAGGGCAAGCTAGCTCCAAGATATGTGGGCCCTTTCAAGATTGTTGGGTAAAGAGGCGACCTCCTCTACCAACTTGACCTGCCTCCAAACTTCTCCAACGTGCATGCGGTGTTCCACGTGTCACAACTCGCAAGTGCTTCAAGATGCCCGAGCGCATTGTCGCCTTCGAAGAAATTGATCTTCAAGCCGACTTGTCTTATCATGAGCACCCCGTTGCTATCCTTGAAGAGATCGAGCGCAAGACTCGCAACAAATCAATCAAGTTCCTGAAAGTGAAGTGGTCACACCATACCGATCGAGAAGCTACGTGGGAATGCAAGGATCACCTCCGTTCTCAATATCCGGAGTTCTTTCAGTCCTAGATCTCTGGATGAGATATTTTTGTAGTGGAGGAGAGTTTGTAACGCCACAGATGTACCAATTCCATTTATGACACTATAAGCATTGTTGGCTTTATAAATTCCATTCTGGGCTCCTCCTTCATTTTGGGTTTCTGCGTTTTTGCTTTAAGCATGTGTTGCGTATCGTTATGTCATTTCCATCACATGCATAGCATTGGCATAGTGTCACTTGCATCCGTGTGTAGTTGCATCATCCCCGTCCTCTCCGTTGTTCATTTCGGTTTCCAACTCTCTCACATGGCACCATCGCACCTCTATAACCTTGTTTCGTGAGCGGGATAAAAACATCCTCGGAATGGGCCGAGAGTTGTCGAGTGGACTTGGTATATCACCGGTAGACCACCTGTCAAATTTCGTTCCATTTGGAGGTCATTTGATGCCCCAACGGTTAACCGCATAACTCGCCGGAAGCCCTATTTCTTTTGGCCCAACACCCCTCCACAACAGCCCATTAGCCCATCCAAACCACCTGCATGCTTTGGGTCGTTGGATCACGATCGTGTGGGTGAAAACCGCACCTCATTTGGACCCTCCTAGCTCCCTCTACCTATATAAACAGCCCTCATGTCCATTTTCATGTAAAAACCCTAGTTCCGAGCTCCCTGCGCCGCCGGACACATCCACCGACGACCGGACACGTCCAGCCGCCCCCATAGCCAATCAAATTGCACCACATCACCGCGACCCCGCACCCACATCACCGCCGGCGCCCAGATCCGGCCTGCCCCGGGCCGCACCGGGCCCGCAATTGCCGCCGCCCACGCCCGTAGGCAGCCTCCTCCGCGCCGGCCGCCGGAAACCTCTAACTACCCACTTTGCCATGAAACCTCTAACTACCCACCTAGCAAACCGTTGTTTGGCTAAGTTACGCTTTTGCTCAAGCCCCCTCTTATAGCGTTGCTAGGTGCAGGTGAAGATGAAGTTTGCTCCATGTGGATTGGGTTTTTGGGAATAACACAATATCTATTATTTACATAAATGCACCTTATATACTTGGAAATGGGTGGAAGTCTTGGCCTTTTGCTCGGTGTTTTGTTCCACTCATGCTGCATTAAGAACCGATAAACCGGTGTTATGTTCCTTGATTTTGCATTCCTAACGCAGTTGGGTATATGGGGACCCCTTGATAGTTCGCTTTGAATAAAACTCCTCCGGCAAGGCCCAACTTTGGTTTTACCATTTGCCTAATAACTAAAAACTTGCATAGGGACCGGCTAGCACTCGAGGACTTAATCAACCCCCGGGCCAGTGCTCCTCATGAGTGTTGGTCCAACCCAGAGTCGTTTGCGGTACTGCCCCTTGGTAACTTGGGGTATTTTGGTAACTGTATGCTGTGCTAATCCGATCGTGGCCTGAGACGAGATACGCGCGGCTCCTATCAGGGTGTCAGTACGTCAGGAAGTCTTGCTAGACTTGTTTTACCATTGTCGAAATATCTTGTACACCGGGATTCCGATTCTGATCGGGTAGTTCCTAAGATAAGGGGTTTTTACCTCTGTTGATCGCGAGAGCTTGTGATGGGCTAAGTAGGAACACCCCTGCAGGGTTATAATCTTTTGAAAGCCGTGCCCGCGGTTATGTGGCGGATTGGAATTTGTTAATATCCGGTTGTAGACAAATCGACACAAAAACCTCAAACATAATACACTACCGTGTGAGTAGTCGTGATGGTCTCTTTTCGAGGGAGTTCGGGAAGAGAACACGACTGGGTTATGGATGACTCGTAGGTAGACATGATCATCTAGTGATCATGATTAGTTCACGACCGATGCCTTTCACTTCTCTTCTCGCTCTGATGATACGTAAGCTAGCCATCTCATCTACGCTTAGCACTTGCAGCAGTCACTTATACACTTTCTCCTTACCCAAAGGCTATGATAGTTTTGATACCCGGAAATGGGATTGTTGAGTCCTTGTGACTCACAGTTTACTACAAACACAGATGCAGGTACAACCGAGTACGATTCAGTTGATGGCCAGGAACTCAAGTGGGAGTTCGATGAGGAACGTGGGCGTATGTACGTGACGTTTCCAGACGATCAGTAGTGGTTCCTACTAGGGCCTATCGGGCATAGTGGGTGGTTATGTTCTTTTCATTTGGATTTGTCCGTAGTCGGACCATGATTGTACTTGGATGGATGTATGACTTATTTATGCATTGTGTGATGTGGTGATTGTAAGCCAACTATCTATTTGCTTTCCCCCTTTGTTCTTGTACATGGGAATGTGTGAAGATAACCTTCTTGCGATCATACCAAAATGCGATTATGCCTCTAAGTCGTGCCTCGACACGTGGGAGATATAGTCGCATCTTGGGCATTATAGGTTAAAACAACAAACTTGATAAATCACCATTGTGGTTTTGTGCCGTAGGTAAGAACAGTACTTGATATAAGCCCGTAGCAGCCATGTAAAACTTGCAACAACAAAGTAGAGGACGTCTAACTTTTTTTTGCAGGGCATGTTGTGATGTGATATGGTCAAAACGTGATGAGTTATATGTTATTGTATGAGATGATCATGTTTTGTAAATTATCGGCAACCGATAGGACCTTTATGGTTGTCTCTTTATTGTATGAATTGCAAGCAGCATGTAATTGCTTTAATTTATCGCTATGAGCTAGCAATAGTCGTGGAAGCAATAGTTGGCGAGACGACCACGATGCAACGATGGTGATCAAGGTGTCGAGCCGGTGACGATGGAGATCATGGCGATGCTTTGGAGATGGAGATCAAAAGCACAATATGATGATGGCCATATCATGTCACATATTTTTGATTGCATGTGATGTTTGTCTTTTATGCATCTTATTTTCCTTAGTACGATGGTAGCATTATAAGATGATCCCATCACTAAACTTCAAGATAATAGTGTTCTCCCTGAGTATGCACCATTGCTACAGTTCATCGTTTCGAGACACCACGTGATGATCGGGTGTGATAGACTCTACGTTCACATATAACGGGTGTAAGACAATTTTACACACACGGAATACTTGGGTTAAACTTGACGAGCCTAGCATGCACAAACATAGCCTCGGAACACTGGAGACTAAAAGGTCGAACATGAGTCATATAGTAGATATGATCAACATAGAAATGTTCACCATTGATGACTACTCCATCACACGTGATGATCGCACATGGTTTAGTTGATTTGGATCATGTTTCACTTAGATAACCCGACGAATGTTAATTTGAGTGGGAGTTCATTAGTAATTTGATTAAATGAACTTAATTTATCATGAACTTAGTCCTGATAGTATTTGCATATCTATGTTGTAGATCAATGGTCCTTGCTACCGTTCCCTTGAATTTTAATGCGTTCCTAGAGAAAGCTAAGTTGAAAGATGATGGTAGAAACTACACGGATTGGGTCCGTAACTTGAGGATTATCCTCATTGCTGCATAGAAGAATTATGTCCTTGATGCACCGCTAGGTGACACACCTGCTACAAGAGTTAAAGTAGATGTTATGAACGTCTGGCAAACTCGATCTGATGACTACTCTATCGTTCAGTGTGCCATGCTTTACGGCTTAGAACTGGGACTTCAAAGACGTTTTGAACGTCATGGAGCATATGAGATGTTCCAGGAGCTGAAGTTGATATTTCAAGCATGATCGGGTTGAGAGATATGAAGTCTCCAACAAGTTCTATAGCTGCAAGATGGAGGAGAATAGTTCTGTTAGTGAACATATAGTCAAAATGTCTGGGTATCATAACCACTTGACTCAGTTGGGAATTTCCCTTCCACCTTAGAGTGTTATTGACAGAGTTCTTCAATCACTGCCACCAAGCTACAAAGGCTTCGTGATGAACTATAATATGCAAGGGATGGATAAGACAATTCCCTAGCTCTTCGTGATGTTGAAATCGGCGGAGGTAGAAATCAAAAAGGAGCATCAAGTGTTGATGGTTAACAAGACCACTAGTTTCAAGAAAAAGGGCAAAGGAAAGAAGGGGAACTTCAAGAAGAACGACAAACAGGTTGCCGCTCCCATGAAGAAACACAAGCTGGTCCTAAGCCTGAAACTGAGTGCTTCTACTTCAATGGGAGTGGTCACTGGAAGCGGAACTGCCCCAAGTATTTGGCGGATAAGAAGGATGGCAAAGTGAACAAAGGTATATTTGATATACATGTTATTGATGTGTTCCTTACTAGTGCTCGTAGCAGCGCCTGGGTAATTGATACTGGTTCGCTCATATTTGTAACTCGAAACATGAGCTGCGGATTAAACGAAGATTGGCTAAGGACGAGGTGACGATGCGCATCGGGAATGGTTCCAAAGTCGATGTGATCGCCATCGGCACGCTACCTCGACATCTACCTTTGGGATTAGTTTTAGACATAAATAATTGTTATTTGGTGCATGCATTGAGCATGAACATTATATCTGGATCTTGTTTGATGCGATACAGTTATTCGTTGAAGTCAGGGAATAATGGTTGTTCTATTTATACGAGTAATATCTTTTATGGTCATGCACCCTTGAGGAATGGTCTATTCTTATTGAATCTCGATCGTGGTAATACACATATTCATAATATTGATGCCAAAAGATGCAAACTTGATAATGATAGTGCAACATACTTATGACACTACCTTTTAGGTCATATTGGTGTAAAGCGCATGAAGAAACTCCATGCTGATGGACTTTGGGAATCACTTGATTATGAATCATTTGATACTTGCGACCATGCCTCATGGGCAAGATGACTAAAACTCCGTTCTCCGGGACAATGGAGCGAGCTAATGACTTATTGGAAATTATACACATCGATGTATGCGATCCGATGAGTGATGAAGCACGCGGCGGGTATCGTTATTTTCTTACCTTCACAAATGATTTGAGTAGATATGGGTATATTGATACGTCTCCACCATATCTATAATTTTTTATTGTTCCATGCTATTATATTATCTATTTTGGATGTTTTATATGCATTATTATGCTATTTTATATTATTTTTGGGACTAACCCGTTAACCTAGAGCTCAGTGCCAGTTTCTATTTTTTCCCTTGTTTTTGAGTTTTGCAAACAAGGAATATCAAACGGAGTCCAAACGGAACGAAACTTTACGATAATTTTTCTTGGACCAGAAGACATCCACATGACTTGGAATACAAGTCAGAAAAGCCACGAGGCGGCTGTTGACACACGAACACGTCACGTGTACCCTCGATGCCGGGGGTGATGCACCATAGCTCAGGTCGAAGGAGACCCGACTGATAGCGCAATATGTAGGACAGTCGTCGGGCGCTTTTTGAGACCCGAAACCTCGCACACACGGGAGGGACCCAGTCAGGGAGTGCATAGGCAATGGGCTGCCCTAGGTCGATTCGCTCACCCCTAGAGCCTCGGGATTCACAGCTCTCAAACACGAAGAACAACGAAGAACGAGAGAGAGAAAACGGTGGAGAGATAAACGTAGATGAAAAAGTAGTATATTGATTTGTTCGCTTGTGTGTTGTTTAATCGTCCGTCACCCCGAACATATTTAAGAGGCGGATGGACTTCCCGTACAAGTAAAGGATTCATCTAGGCTTTCCTTACATGAAAAATTACATCAATTCACGTCCTAGAGTCCTAGTTCTATTCCAACTCGGATTCAGCCCGAATCTGGTCCAAACTTCTGTCCTACTTCTTGCGCGGGTCATGGAATTTTCATAGGACCTCCAATTGAGAAGATTAAAATACCAAATTTGTGTGCCTCGGTGAGACGAACAAATGTCATGTTGATCATTTTTCCAAATAAGGTCATCTTCAATACTTTACGATGTCATCTTTAATTTCCAGTCGGATTTGGTCATGCAGTTTTCTTGGCTGTCCGAGTCTTGCAGAAACTCCGCAGGCTGTGTACTATCTCAGATGATGATGACTCCAAAAGAAAATTTAGCCGTTTCGACCATACGCACAACTTCCGTGTAGAACACTTTTCCATCCGAGGTCATCTGAATAACCTTTAGAGCTCATCTCCAACTTCTTGTCGGATTGACTCTAACATCCTCCACCCCAGCAAGCTTTTCACACTGGCAAGGTTTCTACCCGGCAAGATTTCCACCCCGTCAAGCTTTTCACATCGACAAGCTTTCACACCGGCAAGGCTTCATCCTGGCAAGATTTCCACCCCGGCAAGGTTTCTACCCCGACAAGGTCTCTATCCCGGCAAGCTTCATTCAGCCGGCAAAGGCCGAATAACTCACGCGACCCATCAGACACCACCTAGATGGGTGCCTCGTCCCTCGCGTCACGTTTTCACTCAGGACCGGCAAGTGAACTGTTGCCCGTAACTTTTGCATACGAACTCGGATTGAGAAATTTTTTATATCAGAATCGATCGTTTCGACGGGACGAAGACAATTCATGTAGATCATTTTTTAATCTGAGGCCTTTTAGGGTGCATAATCATACGAATTGTTATATGAATATGAAATCTCAGTACTTCGAACACAACTTCGGCCTTAGAGATGAGATTGGATGGCTATAATCCAAATACCAACGTTTCTCTTTTTGAAGATACAGAACTTTCTCACTTTGAGTACTTTTCATTTGAGGCCATCTTAATTGTGTTCTTGACCATGCCAAAATCTGGTGTCAACACATGCCCCCCTGTATTTCGGCAAAGCTTGTGTGCCAAAAAATAACTTGTACCTTGTTTGTTCTAAGGACGATGTCAACACTCCATCGACCATTTATTTTTCCCAGGTCGATAATTATGTATCGGCCATGTTTTTGCTAAGGGCGATAATCGTATATCTGCCATTGCCTACTTAGGCTTCTTGCCACACACTCGGATGGTATTTCTTCAAGTACTTGCCATTGAGAGCTCGAGGTAACAACGCCCCTTGTATGGATTCCACCAAATATGAATTTCCAGGAACCACTCTTGCGATCCTAAAAGGACCTTCCCAACTTGGAGACCACTTCCCGAATTTTCTATCTCTTGAGCCAATCGGCAGAATCACTTTCCAGACGAGATCGCCAACTTGAAAATTCTTCAACTTAACTTTCTTATTGTAAGTCCTTGCCACCCTCAACTTGTCTCTCTCTATGGCCTTTCAAGCAGCCAAACGTTTATCGGCAACCTCATCAATATTATCCATCATCAAGTTATAAAAGTCTATTGCCGATAAATCATTTTGTTTGGCTATTCTCAAAGCATTCAAATTTATCTCCACTGGTAAAACAGCCTCTTGACCATATACTAGCTCATATGGAGTCACCTTCATAGCACCATGCCTTGAATTCTATGTGCCCAGAAAGCTTCAGACAACAACTCATGCCATCTTCTTGGATTATCCTCAATTTTCTTCTTGATGAGTTTGATTAAAAATTTATTGCTAGACTCAGCCTATCCATTGGCTTGGGCATAATATGGAGAGGAATTGAGCAACTTTATGTTATAAGATTCGGCAAATTCTCTGACTTGGTGTGACATGAAAGATGAACCTTGATCTGTAGTTAACATTTGAGGAATGCCGAATCTATGAAAAATGTGCTCAGTTATGAATCTAATTACCTCCGTATGTGTCACGTTCTTGAGAGGTACTACTTCAGACCATTTAGTGAAATAATCGATGGCCACCAATACGAACCGATGCCCCTTCGAGGAAGACAGATGAATTTGTCCGATAAAGTCTAAGCCTCATCCTCTGAAAGGCCACGGCTTGACAATAGGATGTAACATAGCAGCAGGAGACAATTGAATATCACCAAATTTTTGACAAGCTTCACACCCTTTATAATATCTAATGCAATCATTAATCATAGTCGGCCAATAAAACCCAGTATGTCGCAATAACCATTTCATCTTGGGAGCCGACTGGTGAGTGCCACAAATGCCTTCATGTACCACTCCCATAGCAACTCTTGCTTGGTCCTCGTTCAAGCACATTACAAGAACATCATCAACTATTCGGCGATAAAGATTATCATCCCTCATCGTATACTTAAAAGTCAGATGCCGAATAGCCATGTCCACCCTTTCACTCAGGTTACGCAAGTAATCAACATTGGGCTTCCTCCAGTCGGGATTGTCATTTGCACTAGATTTTTTGATAATGGCCGAATCAATGGGATCTGGTTTGGCCTCTATATTGGCAAGGGTAGACATCGGCTTTTGAGAAATATGAAACATGCCATGATCAATATGATAGTTGGATGCTTGTTGCGCCAACTTATTTGCTTTCCAATTGTCATGCCTAGATATATGAGCAATGCTAAAATAGTCCAAAGTAGAGATTATATCTAGACATTTATCAAGATAAATATTAAGTGATTCATCCAAACACTGAAAGACCTTGGATATTTGCTGCGCCACTAGTAACGAATCACCAAAAGCCTCAATATGTGTAACACTTATAGCAATTAACATCTCTAGGCCAAATAACAAAGCTACGTATTCGGCCTGATTATTTGTGCAAAAATATTCTAAGCGGCATGAGGTTTCAAAGATAGCACCATGCAGAGATATATAAACAATACCAACACCTTGGCCATTGCTACAAACTGAACCATCAAAATATAATCTCCATGGTACTAATGAGACAAGATTTATATCAACATCATTGCTACTTCTCGAGCTTGCGTTGTTTTCCCTCGAAGAGGAAAGGGTGATGCATCACAGTAGCGTAAGTATTTCCCTCGGTTTTTGAGAACCAAGGTATCAATCCAGTAGGAGACAACGCGCGAGTCCCTCGTACCTGCACAAACAAATAAGAACCTTGCAACCAACGCGATAAAGGGGTTGTCAATCCCTACATGGCCACTTGCAAAAGTGAGATCTGATAGAGATGATAAAATAATATTTTTGGTATTTTTGGTATGTAGATTGAAAGTAAAGATTGCAAAACAAAAGTAAAGTAAAGATAAATAGTTGATGGAAGATTAATATGATGAAGATAGAACCGGGGGCCATAGGTTTCACTAGTGGCTTCTCTCATGATAGCATATTTCTTCGGTGGGTGAACGAATTACTGTCGAGCAATTGATAGAAAAGCGCATAGTTATGAGAATATCTAGGCATGATCATTGTATATAGGCATCACGTCCGTGACAAGTAGATCGAAATGATTCTGCATCTACTACTATTACTCCACACATCGACCGCTATCCAGCATGCATCTAGAGTATTAAGTTCATAAGAACATAGTAACGCCTTAGGCAAGATGACATGATGTAGAGGGATAAACTCAAGCAATATGATATAAACCCCATCTTTTTATCCTCGATGGCAACAATACAATACGTGCCTTGCTTCCCCTGCTGTCACTGGGAAAGGACACCACAAGATTGAACCCAAAGCCAAGCACTTCTCCCATTGCAAGAACTACAGATCTAGTAGGCCAAAACAAACCGATAATTCGA
Source organism: Secale cereale (assembly GCA_902687465.1). Taxonomy (NCBI): domain Eukaryota; kingdom Viridiplantae; phylum Streptophyta; class Magnoliopsida; order Poales; family Poaceae; genus Secale; species Secale cereale. The sequence continues at coordinate 720,486,887 of LR738711.1, read as the reverse complement.
AGAGACTTGCAAGGATATTTAAATCATGCATAAGAGATTTCAGAAAAGAATCCAATATTGTTCATAGATAATCTTGATCATAAACCCACAATTCATCGGATCTCGACAAACACACCGCAATAAAAATTACATCGAATAGATCTTCAAGAAGATCGAGGAGAACTTTGTATTGAGATCCAAAGAGAGAGAAGAAGCCATCTAGCTAATAACTATGGACCCGAAGGTCTGTGGTAAACTACTCACAACTCATCAGAGAGGCTATGGTGTTGATGTAGAAGCCCTCCGTGATCGATTCCCCCTCAGGTGGAGCTCCAGAACAGGCCCCAAGATGGGATCTCAAGGGTACAAAAGGTTGCGGCGGTGGAATTAGGGTTTCGTGGTGCTCCCCGATGGTTTTAGGGTACGTAGGTATATATAGGAGGAAGAGGCACGTCAGGGGAGCAACGAGGGGCCAACGAGGGTGGGGGGCGCGCCCCTGCCCTCGTGGCCGCCTCGTTCGCTTCCTGGCGTGTACTCCAAGTCTTTTGTGTTGATATTGTTTCAAAAATGACTCTCCCAAAGGTTTCATTCCGTTTGGACTCCGTTTGATATTCCTTTTCGGCGAAACACTGAAATAGGCAAAAAAACAACAATTTGCACTGGGCCTTGGGTTAGTAGGTTAGTCCCAAAAATAATATAAAAGTGTATAATAAAGCCATTAAACATCCAAAACATATAATATAATAGCATGGAACAATAAAAAATTATAGATACGTTGGAGACGTATCAAGCATCCCCAAGCTTAATTCCTCCTCGTCCTCGAGTAGGTAAATGATAAAAACAGAATTTTTGATGTGGAATGCTACCCAATATAATTCTCAATGTAATCTTCTTTATTGAGGCATGAATGTTCAGATCTGAAAGATTCAAGACAAAAGTTTAATATTGATATAAGAATAATAATACTTCAAGCATACTGACAAAGCAATCATGTCTTCTCAAAATAACATGGCCAAAGAAAGTTCATCCCTACAAAATCATATAGTTTGGCTATGTTCCATCTTCGTCACACAAAATACTCAAATCATGCACAACCCGGTTTCAGCCAAACAATTGTTTCATACTTAAATTTTTCAAACTTTTTCAACTTTCACGCAATACATGAGCGTGAGCCGTGGATATAGCACTATAGGTGGAATAGAATGGTGGTTGTGGAGAAGACAAAATATGAAGATGGTCTCACATCAACTAGGCGTATCAATGGGCTATGGAGATGGCCATCAATAGATATCAATGTATGTGAGTAGGGATTGCCATGCAACGGATGCACTAGAGCTATAAATGTATGAAAGCTTAACAAAAGAAACTAAGTGGGTGTGTATCCAACTTGCTTGCTCACGAAGACCTAGGGCATTTGAGGAAGCCCATCGTTGGAATATAAAAGCCAAGTTCTATAATGAAAATTCCCACTAGTATATGAAAGTGACAACACAAGAGACTCTCTATCATGAAGATCATGGTGCTACTTTGAAGCACAAGTGTGGAAAAAGATAGTAGCATTGTCCCTTTTTTTATTTTTTATTTTTTCCTTTCTTTTTCTTTTTTCTTTTTTCTTTTTTTTCCTTTTTTTTGGGCCTCCTTTTTTTTGGCCTTTTTTCTTTTTTTTTTCTTTGGGACAATGCTCTAATAATGATGATCATCACACGTTTATTGATTTACAACTCAAAGATTACAACTCGATACTAGAACAAAGTATGACTCTATATGAATGCCTCCGGCGGTGTACCGGGATGTGCAATGAATCAAGAGTGACATGTATGAAAAAATATGCATGCTGGCCTAGCCACAAATAAGATGTCAACTACATGATCATGCATGGCAATATGACAATGATGAAGCATTTCATATTTAAACGGAACGGTGGAAAGTTGCATGGCAATATATCTCGGAATGGCTATGGAAATGCCATGATAGGTAGGTATGGTGGCTGTTTTGAGGAAGGTATATGGTGGGTGTTGATACGTCCAAAACGTATCTATAATTTCTGGTGGCTCCATGCCTCTTTTGTGTGATATTGCTATGATATTTATGCACTTCCATACACTTTTGATCACATTTGGACTAACCTATTAACTCAGTGCACCACAGTGCCAGTTCCTGTTTTCTGCTGTTTTTCTATTTCAGGTTTCCCCCATATTAAAAGTGCCCTAAAAATTCCGGGAAAAATACAGGAAAAATCAGCGTACCGGGAGCTTCAAGAAAAACCAAAGCAGGGCCAGAGGGGAGCCAGGGGCAGCCCAGGCGGCCAGCCCAGGCGGCCCCACCCCTGGCCGCCCTAGGGGGGCGCCTGGGCCCCCCTCTCCGCTTCTGGTGACCCCCTTTGGCATATATACTCCTCGCGTCCCGAAACCCTCGAGGACGGAACCCTTTTTTACGATCTCGCCTCTGTTCCGCCGCCGCCGCGCTTCCAAGATCGGGAGCACCAGGAGAACTCTTCCCGGCACCCTGCCGGAGGGGAGAACCACCACCGGGAGCTTCTCCACCACCATGGACGCTTCCCGGATGAGTTGTGAGTAGTCCCCCTTGGACCATGTGTGACGCCCGAAGACCGACGTCCCAGAAGATTCCAGAAGATTCCAGAAGATTCCAGATGTTCCGGGTTGCCCGTGTGTTTGTTTGTGCTTGTGTTATTTATTTTTTGCATTGCATCATGTCATCATGCCATCATGTCATATTTTATTTTGCGTCCCAACCTTAATAATCCGTGTGGACCTTCAGTCCATTTAAATCGAGGGAAGGTGACTTCTCTTTATAACATATCCTCCAAATATTATGGAGCTATATTAATAATTATTCCATTCGTTGGAATTAACACAACACACTTGCATAATTCCCCATTGTCTTTTCACTTCGAGTTTCACCTTCTAAATCTTGCCAATAATTCTTTTCTCGTTGCTCGAGGTTCCTCCAAAACCCTCCTTCTATTTTATTTTAAATCCTGACATTTTGTGAGCCCGGGGATTTTGACCTCGTGTGCTAATTCTTGTCCTCCTCCTTCTTCTTTCTTTTCTTCCCTCTTTTATTTTTCTGCCAAATCAGTTAAATAAAAAGAGGTCAGCCTCCTGGGCCATGAGGTCCTTCTGGTTCCAGCCGCACCAGGCCTCCCTCTCCCTCCTTGGCCCAACCCCTTTTGGCCTAGCTCCTAGGCCAAGGCCCACCGATCTCCACCGAACCCTAGCCTCCAGTCAGGCCGACCGCAGCCATCGCTCGCTCCTCATCCCCGCATCGATCGCCGCCACCTCTTCCTCTCGCTCGCCCGAACCCGCACTCACCTCCCAGCCTCGATCTCCCTCTCCCTTCGCCCGACGCCCGACCCAGTCTCCCTCGTCGGCCGAGCCTCCCTCTTTTCCCTCGCTCAGCCCGCTCCCTCTCCCCAGCGCGTCTCGAGCACCCCAGCGCCTCGCATCGCCAGTTGCTGCGCGTCCTGCGTCTCCCTCGTGTCTTGGCCCCAGCGCTCTTCCCTACGGCGCTCCTCGCTTCGCCAGCGCCCTGGAGCGCCCTCCAAGCACCGGCGCGGCTCCCTTCCTTCGCCAGGACGAAGCCCAGCAGTGCGTCGCCCCAGGCTCGGGCTCCCTCCTTCTCCTCCGAGCTCCAAGGCCGCGGCCCTCTTCTCCCATCCTCCTCCGCAGCGCCGTCCTGCTGCCAGCCACCCCGAGCGACGTGCCTCGCCTCAGGCTCCCGCGGCGCCGAGCCGGAGCGCCCCTCCTCCATCTTCTTTCGCCGTGGAGCTGCCTGCCTCGCCTCGCCTCTGCAGCAGGCCAGGAGCCCGACGCGCCTCCCTGGCCCGCGCCCGACGGCCTCCTTCCGCGGCTCCTCCCTTCCGTCTGGCGGCCGCGCGTCTCCCTCGCCTTGCTGCCTTCGTCCGCGCGAGGCTCTGCCTCGGCTCCTTCGTCCAGCAGCAACCAGCAGCGCCGCACCCCCGCAGTCCTTTCTTTTTCCTGTTTTTTTTTGTTTTGTTGTGCTGTTTTTGTTAATCTCAGTTAACCAGGAAAACAGCAAGTTTATCTTCTTTTGGACCCTTGTACGACTACGGCTACGAGCTCGAGAACGACTACATGTACGAGAACGACGACCCGTGTACCCCTTCGAGTCGCCGACGACCCGTCAAGTACGACTACACGGCGACAAATGACATGTACAACTATCTTCGCCGAGTACGACTACACACGATGACCGTCAAGTTTGACTACACGGTCGCCACGAGTACCCCTACGACCAAGTACCGCGACGACCGAGTACATCTACGGCCCGAACGTCTACCGTCGCCCCGAGTACAACTACCGTCGCCGAGTACCACTACTTCCTCTACCGTCGCCCGAGTACAACTACCGCCACGTGAACGACTACTTCCTCTACGACCCGTGTACGACTTCCGAGAACGACTCCTTCCTCTACGGTCCCGAACCGCTTCGAGAGAGAACGCTCCGAAGGTATACCCCGAGTCGTGACCCGTGTGATGCTTGTTGTGTTGTATGAAATGTCCCCCGTGTGTGCTTCGTGCCCGTTCCACCTTTTGTCATGTTCCTTGGTTGCCTCGTCACCGACTCGTGGGAACCCGGTAACGGGATCACCCCACCTCTTTCATCTCGTTTGACTCGCTCATGCCATCTTATCTTTTGCATCGGACTCTCAACGAGTTACCGGAACCGAGATGTTGCGTTGCATCATTTTCGGATCGTTGCCGTGGCACCCTTTTCATTCCACCACGGTGACAAATGCTTCTTATCTTCTTCTTGTCAACCTTTTAATAAACTTGCATAAACTTGATCATATCATCCGCATCATGTTAACAACCTTGAATGTTTAATTGTTGTTTGTTATAATTATTAAACATGCTCATGGGGATTTTCCGGAATATGTTGTTGTTATTTCCGGCCTCATTTAAAATGTCTTAATAGTGTAGTTTCTTTATGCTTCACCTCTTGCCATGTTAAAAACATTTAATCTTGTCTTGTAAATAATGAGAGTCAACTAAATAATTAAATGTGGTGTTTCGTCAATATGCAACTCGTTGCATATTGAGCTCCACTTAACTTGTAGTTTTGTTTGTGCACTTTGCCATGCCATGCATAATTAAACCGGACATGCATCATGCTTGCTTGTGCATCGTATGCCATGTTTATGATTTGTGTGTTTACCGTGTTGTTTGCTTCTTTCCGGTTGCTTCTCTTGTTAGCTTCGGTTTCGTTCCGGAGTTGTGAGGATCCGCTCGTCTGTTGCTCCGTCTGCTTCTTGGATCCGTTCTTCTCCCTTGTGGAATCCCAGGCAAGATGACCGAACCCGGATACCATTACTATCTTTGCCTATTGCTAGTTGTATCGTTCTTTAGTTTTGCCTCGATGCCCATGTCTTTCTTGTCAGCCTCCTACTTGTAACCAATTGCCATGTTTAACCAACCAACCTATGCAAACCGTTGCTTGGCTAAGTACGCTTCGCTCAGCCCTTCTTATAGCATTGTTAGTTGCAGGTGAAGATTGAAGATGCTTGCTTCTTGTTGAAGTTTGGTTGGGTTATATCACACTATATAAATGCTTAAAAATGAAATCATCTATATATTGGCCAGGGTGGAAGGCTAAGCCTTTTTGCTTGGTGTTTTGTTCCACTCATGCCGTTAGGAACCGTATAAACCGGTGTTATGTTCCTTGATTATGCGTTCCTAACACGGTTGGGGTGTATGGGACCCCCTTGATAAACCGCTAAGTGCTAAGTCTTTTCCAGCAAATCCCAACATTGGTACTATTTGCCTAATAACAAACTAATAAAACTTGCATGTGGACTAGCTATCCCTTTTATTTAATTCTACAACCCCGGGCCAGTGCTCCACATGAGTGTTGGTCCGAAACGGGGGTTACGCGGGGACACCTCGAGGAAACTCAAGGTTTGGTAAAAACCTGTGGGATCACCCATCCGGTCGTGGCCTGAGATGAGATACGCGCGGCTACTATCAGGGTGTCGGCACGCCGGGAGGATTTGCTGGATTAGCCTTACCTTAGTTCGGTTTAACTTGAGCACGGGATTCCGAGAATACTCGGGTCTTCCCACCTATGGAGTTGCGACTTCGCGGATCGTGGGCTTGTAATGGGCCAAGTTGGAACACCCCTGCAGGGTTTGAACTATCAAAAGCCGTGCCCGCGGTTATGTGGCAGATGGGAGCTTGTTAATTCCGGTTGTAGATAACTTGACACAATGTTTCAATACACTACCAGCGTGTGTACCGTGACTGTCAATTTCCGAATAGGGATTCGGGAGTTGAACACGGTGGGGTTATGTTTGACCGGCTTTAGTTAGGATCACTTCGTGATCATCTTTCGACCGATGCACTTCTCTTCTCGCTCTCTATTACGTAAGTTAGTGCTAGTTGCTGCTGCAGACTCTTGTTTTGTTTCCTTCACCTCTCGTTCTTTCTTCAGCCTTATCCTCACCCAAGGCTTAAATAGTCTTGTTACCCGGGAACGGGATTGCTGAGTCCTCTGTGGCTCACAGTTACTCCACTACACCAGTTGCAGGTTCAGCCGAGTTTGATGCAGGAGTTGGATCAGTTCTTCACCGGGAGCTCGATGAAGAGTTTGGCTGTTTGTTTGTGACGGTTCGATGTTCAGTAGTGGTTTCTACTAGGATTCGATCCTGACCTGTGGCTTTATGTTGTTTTGGTATCTTTCTTTGGATCTTCACCCGTAGTCGGGTTGTGATGTTTTGAATGATGTATTGCCTATGTAATGTATTGTGTGAAGTGGCGAGTGTAAGCCAACTATCTCCTTTTGCATTTTATTCCCTCTTTTACATGAGTCGTGCAAAGATACCAAACTTGAGATCATTCTAGGATGGGCTTATACCTTTAAGTCGTGCCTCGACACGTAGGAGGTATAGTCCCATCCTGGGCATTACACCATGGGTCCATGACCAGTAGCTATGTGATGTTCTCCTCCCCTCTTTGTTCTTCATGGATTAGACCTCGTGAGCTGCCCTACATGATCGAGGCACATATGTAATCTTTATGCTGTTGCTCTGCTGAGTTTGCTGGGATCCGATGGATTATGAGATTATGTTCAGATTGTTTGTGAGTAATATATTTGATTCACCTCCTTTATATTTTAGTTCTTGAGTAATTCTTGCATGTTCTTCGTTGCTGTTTATTGCTTTGGCCAAGTAGTAGGTATTAACTCCAAGAGGGAACGTTACGCTTGATTGTGGGTTCATGCCCCTTGATGACTAGTTTGAGTGACAGAAACATGAGTCTAGGGGATGTGCTGTTGCCACAAAGGGGAAAACAACGGTGCTTGTACTTGCGGGTGCAAGGATTGTTTACTTTACGCAAAGTTCTTTTAATGCAGTTGTCTGTTGCTTTGAGTTTACACTTTGGGTGGGACTCGCAACTTAATACCAGCGAGATGTTCTGGATAGATATCTCAAGGTGGATGATTAGTAGTAGATGCAGATGGATTTCGGTCTACTTGCCTTGGCGTACCGCCCATGCTTTTGAGCCTCTACCTTTCTTTACAGCATAGTTAGCATTGGTTTGCGCACATAATCCTGTCAATTGCCCAGCTGTAATTTGTTTACCTCGCTTTGCTGTTTTATCGTCTTTTGGGAGAGAGACATCACTAGTGAACATCATGGGACCCCGGTCCATATTACCTTCACTGATCACACCCGCTATTTACTTCCTGTTCTTATTTCCTAGTTGCAGTCATACCTATCACTATTATCTCTTGTGTTTGATCCTTTGTAAACGACAAGGCCGGAGGGATTGACAACCTCTCTGTACTCGTTGGGAGCAAAGTTATTTGTATCTGTGTGCAGGTCCTGTCAACCGCTAAGTATCTGGCGCCGTTAGCAGTTGACACCTACTTGTCGACCCTCGGAGTCTCACGGGATTCGATCCTTGGTATCTTTGCCAAGGGAAACTTGCCGTTACGCTACATTTCAAACCTTCCACTTGGGGTAACCAACGAGGGGCGAGAAGCCATCAAGCAAAGTTTCTGGCGCCATTGCCGGGGACTCCACTCTTCAAGATAGGGGAGTTGCACGCTATCTTTTATCTTTGCTTTTTAGTCTTGTTAGTTTACCTTTCAGTTTTTGCTTTAGTGTCCTCTATCAAAAATCACAAAAAAATTATTTGCTTTTCTGTTAGCAGTCCTTTCTGTTTAGTCAAGCATGTTAGGATTTGGTGCTTTGAGGGAATCAGAAGTTCTAGATTTCCATCAAAGGGATGGAGAAAATATGAAGAAGGCATGGGACAGAATTTCTGATGCACATAGGAGAATTATGCCTTGGATACCTATAAAAATTGTGCTTAGAAATTTTAACCATGGTCTTTTTAAATGGTGTAAACACTCTCTTGATATTATAGCTGAAGGAGATTTCCTAGAGTGTGATGAAGCTAGAGCTCTTGAAATTATACATGGTCTATCTAGTTACTTTGTTTATGATCATAGTTTTGATACTGTCATAGATAGACTTGCTACTATTGAGAAGAGAATGGATGCTCTAGACTTGATGAAGGTAGAGAAACCCAAACCCAATAAGAGAGATATTTTGGAAATAGACAATGATTGGGAGCCTTTTGTTAGGATTAGCATCTCTAATCAAGACTTCCTTGCTTATTGTGATATTGGATCTATGGTTTCTACTATGCCAAAAATTGTTCTTGATTCTTTAAAATTTAACATGGATAGATTATCATCCTATCATGAACATGCTAATGGAGATATTTCTGAGATCCAGGGAAGAATAAAAGACGTGCCAGTTACATTCCTTAAAGGGGTTGCAATGGTTGATTTCTTCATCATGAAGCCAAACCAAGGAAATATAGTGCTTGGAAGGGACTTCCTCCGAGCTGTAAAAGGCTTCATCGATATAGGTAAGGGACAAATCTGCCTACGTGGGAAGGCAAAAGGTACGTACCCCTTTCCTAGAAGGAACAAGGGTGAACTTGTTGAGGAACCATTTGAAGAAATTTATAACTCCGATTATTATGATGATTTTTGATTCCTCTTTGCATCATGCCTAGCTTAAAGGCATAAAAGAAAGCGCTTTTGGGAGGCAGCCCACAACGAATTAGGTTTTATTTTGCTTTTGTTGTGTCTTTATGTTTGTTACTACAGTAGCATCATCATTGTATCTTTTCTTTTCAGCTTTGTGCCAAGTCTAGCCTCCGATTGCAAGAAAGTTCAAAAGTTGTGACGTGCAGTCCAGAAAACAGATTCTGTCCTTGGACAGAAAAATTCGTATAAAATCACCAGATCTGAATTTTGATCTGAATTTTTTTGTCAGCGTGATCTATACAATTGGCTTTCGGGCTTCTGTTCTGAGTTTTTTGATTTGAGGTGCAGAAGTGCCCCGAAAAAATTATTTACTACCTGCTGGTCTGTTTTTCACAAATTCTGTCCTGTTTTGCCTTTTCTTCGTTTTGCAAACCTTGAGCTTGCTTTTTCTTTGCAAAAACCTTTTGGCAATCTTGAGAAACAGTAGCTCTTCAAGATTATCCTTATTTCCAGTAGGGAAAAATTATTTTATTATGGGTACTAACCTCGCTAATCAGATTATGATGAGTTATGTATGAAGGGAGTTTTCAAGTGTGCGAGGGAAGATGATAAAAGAAGATCCAGGAGGGTCAAACGCTCAAGCTTGGGGATGCCCCCGTGCACCCCCAAGAAATATTCAAGAAGACTCAAGCATCTAAGCTTGGGGATGCCCCATGCATCCCCTTCTCCATCAACAATTATCAGTTTGTCTTTTGTCCCACTATATTCTTATCACTTCATGTGTTATGTTCTATGCTTGGAGCGTCGTGCGCTTAGTTTCCTTTTTAGTTTTCTTTAGCTTTGCTTGCTGTTCATAACAAGTTAGAACCCAACTTTCTTTGTGTGGGAGAGAAACACGCTCCACTTCAACCTAGAACACAACATAGGATTTTCATGCTTATCTTTGCTGTGTATGTTCTTTGTCTTTCCATAGCTGCTGTCATGTTTAGCTCTTAGTTTTCATGCTTTTCTTTTTAAAGAGCTTTTGTTTAGTTGGTTGCTGAACTCTCTTGAGTTTTCATGTTTATATTGTTAAGAGAGTTTGCCTGTTGCACTGAGTTGTGCGTCTTAACTTAAAGTAGGTAATTGAGGTTGTTATTTCATTTTAGTAGTAACTTGCAATAGTTTTGAGGTATTGCCATGAGTAATGTCTGAACTTTTGGTGACAAGAGCTTTAGCCTATTAGTGATAGATGTCGTATTTTGGGCAATCCGTGTTTATTTTCGAAAACCTACAAAATAGTTGAGAACTTTAGCTACTAAATGGATCACTAATCTTTGGAGGGATCGAATATTAGAGTACACTCACGTACCATGGGTCGAGGATGCGCAAGGGTAACCAAACCCCCATACACTCCTCCTCGGGGTACTTGTCTCTTTGTGAACCTCCTAATTAGATTAAGAGTTACCGATAATAAGTGCATGAGTTCCTCGGACTAATGTGAGTATTCGAAAGTTGACACTTCCACCTAACCATATTTTTCTAGCCTCTTCGGTACCGTGCATTGCCCTTTCTCACCTCGAGAGTTGGCGCATACTTCGCCGGTGCATCCAAATCCTTGGCACGATACGCTCTGTCATCATAAGCCTCATTATATCCTTCCTCAAAACAGCCACCATACCTACCTATCAAGGCATTTCCATAGCCTTTCCGAGATACATTGCCATGCAACATCCATCTTCTCATGACTTGATCTTCATGTCATACATGCTTTTTGCTTGATCGATGAGCCGCATGCTAGTTGGGCCTTGCCCTAATCATTGCTACATGACGCGCTAGTATCATTGCATATCCTGCTACACTAGCAGAGGCATACATTTGCATACATCATGATAGTTTCATTTTCTTTATGTTGAGTACTTTTGTAAAGTGTGAAAGATCTTCTATACTTCTTGTAATATATAGAGTGTTGCCCCTAAAGTGAGGAAAAGATCCCAAAGAGGACAAAATCAAAAGATCCCAAAGAGGACAAATGAGCGTTAAATAGAAAGAGCCATTGAGGCCACAAAAAAATAAAAAAAAATAGAAAAAAAGAGAAAAAGAAATAAAAAGAGAGAAGGGGGCACACTACTATTTCCTTTTGAGAGATCCACACTCGTACTCCATCTTATACCTTGTGCTCCATAGAGATTATCATTCATGCATATAGCTATGTGGGGACCTTCACACTATAGAACTTGGCTTGTATATTCCAATGATGAGCCTCCTCAAAAGAGCTCTAGGTCTTCTTGAGCAAGCAAGTTGGATGCACCCCCACTAATTCCATTGGAGAGCTTACCTTAGCTCATATGTGCATCCGTTGCATGGCAATCCCTACTCCTCACATCATATGTATCATTTGGCTTTCTCTCGCCGATGATTGTCCTCATTGATGTGAGCCTTTCACACCTTTTTTTGTCTTCCCCCTCTATCATTTTTCTCTCTTTGCCATCCTAAGTGTCGACTTTCTTGCTTACGCTCATCCATTGCATGAGTGCTCAAAATATCGAAAGGGAGTGGATCATTTTGACTTGTACATGGCTGACGGTCTGGGGATGAGTCATGATAAGATTCCAAAGAAGACCAAGTGTGAAACTTTAGTAGCTTAAGTTCTCAACAATACAAAAACTATGTTTTACTCTCTCATATATCCCTATCCCCTTTCTTGCACGCAAACACCATTTGGAGACATTCGAGTCACGGACAGCGAGAGCTCTTGCACCTTTATGTTCTTATGTTACTTGTTACAATGCTAATATAGACTCTTGCTTGTTATGACTTGAATTGAATTACATGCCTTGATTGCTTTACTTAAAAGTTCTTATATGGTTGATAGCATGTCACCACAGAAATTATGCTTGTTATCATTTACCTACTCGAGGACGAGCAGGAATTAAGCTTGGGGAAGTTGATACGTCCAAAACGTATCTATAATTTTTGCCTGCTCCATGCGTCTTTTGTGTGATATTGCTATGATATTTATGCACTTCCATACACTTTTGATCATATTTGGACTAACCTATTAACTCAGTGCACCACAGTGCCAGTTCCTGTTTTCTGTTCTTTTCTATTTCAGGTTTCCCCCATATTAAAAGTGCCCTAAAAATTCCGGGAAAAATACAGGAAAAATCAGCGTACCGGGAGTTTCAAGAAAAACCAAAGCAGGGCCAGAGGGGAGCCAGGGGCAACCCAGGCAGCCCCACCCCTGGCCGCCCTAGGGGGGCGCCTGGGCCCCCCTCTCCGCTTCTGGTGACCCCCTTTGGCATATATACTCCTCACGTCCCGAAACCCTCGAGGACGGAACCCTTTTTTTACGATCTCGCCTCTGTTCCGCCGCCGCCACGCTTCCAAGATCGGGAGCACCAGGAGAACTCTTCCCGGCACCCTGCCGGAGGGGAGAACCACCACCGGGAGCTTCTCCACCACCATGGACGCTTCCCGGATGAGTTGTGAGTAGTCCCCCTTGGACCATGGGTCCATGACCAGTAGCTATGTGATGTTCTCCTCCCCTCTTTGTTCTTCATGGATTAGACCTCGTGAGCTGCCCTACATGATCCAGGCACATATGTAATCTTTATGTTGTTGCTCTGCTGAGTTTGCTGGGATCCGATGGATTATGAGATTATGTTCAGATTGTGTGTGAGTAATATATTTGATTCACCTCTTTTATATTTTAGTTCTTGAGTAATTCTTGCATGTTCTCCGTTGTTGTTTATTGCTTTGGCCAAGTAGTAGGTAGTAACTCCAAGAGGGAACGTTATGCTTGATTGTGGGTTCATGCCCCTTGATGACTAGTTTGAGTGACAGAAACATGAGTCTAGGGGATGTGTTGTTGCCACAAGGGGGAAAACAACGATGCTTGTACTTGTGTGTGCAAGGATTGTTTACTTTACGCAAAGTTCTTTTAATGCAGTTGTCTGTTGCTTTGAGTTTACACTTTGGGTGGGACTCGCAACTTAATACCAGCGAGATGTTCTGGATAGATATCTCAAGGTGGATGATTAGTAGTAAATGCAGATGGATTTCGGTCTACTTGCCTTGGCGTACCGCCCATGCTTTTGAGCCTCTACCTTTGTTTACAGCATAGTTAGCATTGGTTTGCGCACATAATCCTGTCAATTGCCCAGCTGTAATTTTTTTACCTCGCTTTGCTGTTTTATCGTCTTTTGGGAGAGAGACATCACTAGTGAACATCATGGACCCCGGTCCATATTACCATCACTGATCACACCCGCTATTTACTTCATGTTCTTATTTCCTAGTTGCAGTCATACCTATCACTATTATCTCTTGTGTTTGATCCTTTGTAAACGACAAGGCCGGAGGGATTGACAACCTCTCTGTACTCGTTGGGAGCAAAGTTATTTGTATCTGTGTGCAGATCCTGTCAACTGCTAAGTATCTGGCGCCGTTAGCAGTTGACACCTACTTGTCGACCCTCGGAGTCTCACGGGATTCGATCCTTGGTATCTTTGCCAAGGGAAACTTGCCGTTACGCTACATCTCAAACCTTCCACTTGGGGTAACCAACGAGGGGCGAGAAGCCATCAGGTGTATGGTACCGGCGAAAGTTGCGCAGCACAAGAGAGGCTAGCAATGGTGGAAGGGTGAGAGTGCGTATAATCCACGAACTCAACATTAGTCATAAAGAACTCGCATACTTATTGCAAAAATCTACAAGTCATCAAAACAAAGTACTACACGCATGCTCCCAGGGGAAGGTTTGGTAGGAGTTAACCATCGTGCGATCCCGACCTCCACACAAAGGATGACACTCAATGAAATACCTCATGATTCAAATTTGTCACACAACGGTTACCATACGTGCATGCCACGGGACTTGCAAACCTCAACACAAGTATTTATCAAATTCACAACTAATCTACTAGAATGACTCTAATATCACCATCCTCATATCTCAAAACAATCATCAAGCATCAAACTTCTCATAATATTCAATGCACTTTATATGAAAGTTTTTACTATACCCATCTTGGATGCCTATCATATTAGGACTAATTTTATAACCAAAGCACATTACCATGCTGTTCTAAAAGATTCAAAATAATATAAGTGAAGCATGAGAGATCCAAAATTTCTCTAAAATAAAACCACCACCGTGCTCTAAAAAGATATAAGTGAAGCACTAGAGCAAAACTATCTGTCTCAAAATATATAAGTGAAGAACAAAGAGTATTCTAATAAATTGCGATTCATTTGTATCTCTCTCAAAAGGTGTGTCCAACAAGGATGATTGTGGTAAACTAAAAAGCAAAGACTCAAATCATACATGACGCTCCAAGCAAAACACATATCATGTGGTGAATACAAATATAGTCTCAAGTAAAGTTACCGATAGACGAAGACGAAAGAGGGGATGCCTTCCCGGGGCATCCCCAAGCTTAGGCTTTGGTTGTCCTTGAATTTTACCTTGGGTTGCCTTGGGCATCCCCAAGCTTAGGCTTTGGTTGTCCTTGAATTTTACCTTGGGTGCCTTGGGGTGCCTTGGAATGTCATTTTGATCAGCGGAGTACAACTACTTTGACCCAATCCTAGATATGGATAAGGTACTGGAGTTTGTTTCTCCTTGTCATTCCAGAAGAGAATGGCTTGACGGACCACAAGAGTAAAAGGCATCGATGAACACGAATGCACAACTACTCCTGACTATCAACTAATAGACGGGATCATAATACAACTAAAAAGGGACAACTCAAAGGAACATATAACTTTCTGAGTTGTGGATGCATAGATTAGCATGTCGAACGAGTTCAACTTATTTCTTCCGGATAACCCATGCAGAAGGTAGAATTGGCAGAGTCACAATGTGGAATGGAGAACTCATCAAGAGCACTCAAGTTGTGATCTTTTGGTTCAGAAGAACTTCTGCCATAACGATTCATGGTATTGGAAGAACGATTCACCACGGACCTCGAGGACTATCACAAGGTTACTAATATCCTAAAGGAACTAGCAAACGCTATCAACTTGAAGCAAGTAGGGTGAATCTCGAGTTCAAGAACCCAGGAATGGAATTCCTACTAACTAAATGGCATCACGGGATGCTTAGAATGACGGCCAGAATTCATCACACTGGGAATATAAAACTTTGCTAGATTACTGGGTGATTCTTTGAGACACCTAGGGTAATAGTAATAGCTCCAACCTATATGTCGAGGCAACGGAGTACCTCAACACACCAATTAGCATGCTTAGTCTGGCCCAAAGGAGCATCGGGAAAGGGAAGAAGGGATTTGCAAATGCATCAGACTGTTTAGAAACCTGGGATGACTCGGACAGCATAACGGCTGGAAATACTCAAAAGATTTTGAAATACATGTAAAAAGGTGGCATAACCACTTAACATCATAATGTCAAGGTTCTGAGATCAAATGTTTAACATACGGAAGTAGTAGAAACAGAACTGAGAGTTGAATCCACCATTAACGTGATCCTGATAGATAGAATGAGAATCCTAGTTCTTAATCCCCGTAGAATAGAAGAAGGTGACTCAGATCAGAAGGTCATAAGGTAAAGGAGTAAAAGAGCCTTACGTTCCCTTCCACAATCAATTCCCTTAATATAACTAAAGGTTTCTAGGCACGACTTCGACCAGTTTGGCTTGGTAATCCTACAGGCAGTCAAGCTCTGATACCAAAGCTGTCAGGACCCCGATCCTAAGTCACACAGGTCTAGCATGTAACACATCATATCACTTTGTGGCCTCACGCACGGTATCCCCACGGGTGCCACCTCACCTGGCCCGAGACCATTTGCGCATTTTGGCACACGTATATGATAGTATCGCTAGCATCCATATGACAGAGAACCCGGGCTGACATGACTAGTTATAAACCAAAAGTGGCGCTAAATTACAAAGACATGCATACATGACTCAGCAATGTACGTGTCGGTCATCAACGTATGAACCCAAGTCGTAGCAAGCTACAAGGACTTAAAGGAATAACGCGTAACATTTCCCCTAAGGGACAGACACAGGAACGAAGAAGGACACATGCCGGCCAGCCTAAGTGTTCCGGAGCAGTAGCAAGCTACCAAGGCTCAGTGGAAGCACTAGGAGACATTTCCCTGTAAGATAGGCTACCAAGGGTAAACAACTAGGTGTCGGACCCCACACATAGCAATACACATTACACGTACGCATAACATGCAAGTATGTGCTGTAAAACATGGCATCACAACATAACTCAACAACTCATATAGATAAAGGCCCAGAAGAGCCATCATAGCATTTATTACAAACAGGGTTCACATGACCCAACATACAGAGCATACAGGCAACAGAAGCATAACATGTCTGAGTATAGACAACTACAAAAGAAAAAGGCTGAGAAGCCTGACTATCTACAAGACCCTCCCGAGGGCACAAGATCGTAGCTGAGGTAACAAGCTAAACATCGAAGTCCACGCGGAACCACTAGTGAGACTAAAGTCTCTCTACAAAACATAAATTAAGCAAACGTGAGTACAAAGGTACTCAGCAAGACCTACATCAGAACTAGCTACACATGCATCAGTATCAACAAAGGGGTGGTGGAGTGTGACTGCAGCAAGCCAGCTTTCACTCGGTGGCTATTCTGATCTACGACTGCAAGTAACTCTTTTGAGGTGGCGCACACGAGTCCACATATTCACCAATCAATACACCACTATGGATCTGCTCCCGCCTCCCTACGAGAAGGCCATCCATAGCACTCACACTTGTCTTGAGCATTTTAGAGTATCCACTTTCACTTGTCTATGTACCACGTAAGCATCCAGGAAGTCCATAACCGCGAACACGGCTATTCGAATAGATCATGTTAACCTTGCAGGGGTGTACTTCTTCACACACGCTCTCGCCACTTACCGCCATGTACACGTCGTGTATCTTGGCAACCTTCAAGCGGAAGCCTGGCGAGTGTGTCGGCCACGACCTGACTAACCACACAAGAGTCTAGTCCAGGTTTATCGCCTATTCGGGTTCCATCCGCAAGGAGATCCGTCCGGGGTGTCGCTTACGGCCCCAAACGATGTGTATAGGGTTCCCAAGCCCACCATCCGGGTGCCACTTGGTACACCAGGCCACTGCACCTAGTCTGTCCCAAGCCCACCTGTACCGGGTGCCACTTGGTGGACTACTAGCACTAGCTACAAACACAAGAAACTAGTTGCAACTCCTGGACAGAGATCTAGTAGATTAATAAGTCGAGAGGGGTCGAGTTACCGGAACCCAATGTGTGGTAGTAGCTAGTCATTGGACAACTTACATAGAACTCGGTTCTTAAGGACGGTTCCAGTGAGACAACCCACCATGTACTCCTACATGGCCTCTCACCGCTACCTTTACCAAATCGTGTTCACACACTTAGCTCACACCCGGTAGGACATGTTCATCACCATTCCAATTCATCCCCAATGAATCAGACCTAACACAACTCTAAGCAAAAGTAGGCATAACCAGAAAGCATAAATGAGTAGGCACAACATGGCTCAAACAACTCCTACTCATGCTAGTGGGTTTCAACTATTTACTGTGGCAATGACAGGTCATGCAGAAGAAAGGGGTTCAGCTACCGCAACAAAAAGCAGTTCAATCGTTGTTGTCCTAATGCAGTAAAGGAGAGCAGGAGCGAGAGAGTGGGATTGTATCGGAATGCTCAATGGGGGTTTGCTTGCCTGGCACTTCTGAAGATAGTAAGTTCTTCATCGGTGTCATCAAACTCATCGTCGGAGCTACGTCCACTGAGAGGGGACAAAACCGGCAAACAGAGAAAGAACACAATCAATGCAATGCAACAATATGATGCATGATCATGACATGGCAATATGCTGTGGTTTGAGCTAATGCAACTAGCAACAATTTAAATGAAGTTGGTTTGAATCCAAGATTCAAATTCAAACTCCACATGTGGTTATTTAAATGTCATTTAATTTATTTGACCTGAACAACAGGTTTAACTTGTTCAAACATGCATGAAAATGCCATAAACAGATTCCTTGAATTTTTCTGATCATTTTTCATATATAAATTATTTTAATTGGAGTTATAGATTATTTTCTATGATTTTCTGAAGTTTATAACATTTTCCGGAATTCTTGGTTATTTAAAAAGAAACTAAATCCAGAAAATGTTTTATTGCATCAGCATTACGTCACAGTGACGATAGTAGGTCAACCGACCGCTCCAGGTCAAACCTGACAGTGCGGTCCCACACGTCAGCCTCACATCTAATTAACATGGTTAATTAGCACTGGGTTAACACTAAACTAAACAGTTAGAGGCCTCGGCCCACACGTCAGTGAGTCAGGGGGGTTAATTATGCTTAGTTAAAAACTTAACTAAGGTTAGCAGGGCTGGGGCCCACTTGTTAGTGACCCGGGGGAGGTCAAACCCCTGGTCAGGCGGGTCAAACAGGCCGGCGGCTCGCCGCCGGCGAGTGCCGAGACGGCGGGGCGCGTCGGAAAATGCCCACAGGGCACCATTCGAGCTGCGGTTTGTTGCTACGGCTTGATGGCGCTCTCGCGCATCCAACGAGGACTGCGGCAGGTGCCGGGGTGCAGTGTAGCGACGGCGACGTCAAGGTCAGCGGCGGCCGGAGCACGGGCTCGACCGGCGCGATGCTAAGGTCAACGGGAGAGAGAGGTGAGCAGTGCTATGGCTTCCTGGGAGCACGCTGAGCACGATGGGATGCACATCCGCGAGCTATAGCAGCTATGGCCACGGCGGCGCCATGGCCGGCGGGGCGAAGCTCTCGGGCGCGGTGGCTAGGCTAGCTAGGGGAGGCAAACGAGCTTGGGGAGAGAGGGGAAAACGGCAAGGCTCACTGGGAGGTCGAAGCGCAGCTCAGTGGGCTCGGGGTCGACCTGGAAGCGGCGAATTTATCGATGGCGTCCGACGGCCCTGCGGAGAAGACGAGCTCGAGGACAAGGCTTCAGGGCGTCCGGGGTCCTGCGGTTTGGCGTAGAGGTGCACGGCAGCGAGGCGGAGCTCGTGGGATAGCTAGCTGGGCATGGGGAGATCGGTGGACGCGGCAAGCGGCGACGGTGGCAACGGCTCCGTTCGGGTTGTCGTGAGAGAGAGAGAGAGAGCAGAGGAGGGAAAAGAGGTCCAGGGAGAGAGGGGAGAGGACGAGGGGGTCGGGGGGGTTCCAGGGGTGTCGCGGCGCTCGGGGCCATCTCCAGCAGCGAGCTAGCAAGAAGGAGGTGGCAAGGCGTCGTTGGCGCGCTCGCCACGCACTTGCGTGTCCTCCTGGCAAGAGGAAGAAGACCACTCAGCCCCTGGTGGGCTGGGCCTCTTCTGCCAGGTAAGGCCCAGGTAAGTCCTTCTCTCTCTCTCTTTTCTAATTCTTTGTGTTTTCTGTTTTCTGTAATTGTTTTGGCTTTATTAAAAAAATGCCAGAGCATTTTCAAAAATCATGAGACTGATTATGGCCACTGTAGGGATTATTTCCAACAGCCAACATTTCGGTTCATGAATATTTGGACATTTAGAATAATATATAAAATTTAAATGCCCAAATGCAAATAAGGTATGATTTAATTCAGTGCCCAAAATGTTCCACAAAAATGTTCACTATTTTTGGTTTGGTCTCAAAGCCTTGCCAAAATTATCAACATTGATGAAGGCATTTTGGGTCATTGGAAATATTTTTAGGTTGAACCTAGTGGAGTTCTTTTGGTGCTAGGGTTTGAACAAACCCCATTTCAAGTTTCAAAAGAACTTAGACATGATGCAACAACCAAGACTAGTCCGCAAGCAAAGCTAAAGCTAGGGTTGTGACAGCTAAAGTTTATGTTTTTTACAGCATGATCGCATAAACTTCACCCAAGTCTCCCCAAAGGTTCTACTTGGCACAAACACTAATTAAAACACAAAACCACATATAACCAGAAGCTAGATGAATTATTTATTGCTAAACAGAAGCAAAAGCAAAGAAAATAAAATTGGGTTGCCTCCCAACAAGCGCTATCGTTTAATGCCCCTAGTTAGGCATGATACAAGAATAGATCTAGGTATTGCCATCTTTGGTAGTAAAATCTTCAATTGAACACTTGTAATTCTTAGGAGTTTCTTCTTTCCTATTAATAATAAAACTTCTAGGCAAGAAAGCAAGAAATTCGTTTGTGGCTATAAGCACCCTTATGATAGTGAGAAAATTGGGGTGAACACTTATTGATTTGAGATCCGATGTTTCCTTACTAGAAGATTCACCCTTATTTTTAGGAACATACATAAACTTGGGCAATTTTGTAGTAGAGGGGTTCGAAGTATTTCTCACAGCAGAAAAAGCAGACCCTACACTAGTAATAATATCCTCAAGTTTATCAATTCTAGTGGAATCTTGATCTATTCTCTCTTTAACTATGGGTTCTTTTCCTTTAAAAAAATTTAGAATAACTCCTACCTTAGATCCATATTGGGTAATTTGGTTATGGATCTTTTTATCCAAACTCTCAACCAACTCTATAGTGGAAACTTTATTTTCAATAATTTCAAGCCTTTGCATTACATGCTCTAAAGTTAAGATCATTCCATTAACCAGAAGAGGTGGTGGGCCAAACAATTCTGCCATCGCATTATAAGAATCAAAGTATGGCTACCAAAGAAATTCCCTCCGGTAATGGTATCAAGAATATATCTATTCCAAGGAGTGATGCCAACATAAAAATTGCGAAGAAGCATAGAAGTGGAAATCTTCCTAGTAGATCTATTTTGAGCATTGCAAATTCTATACCAAACATCTTTTAGATTTTATTCCTCCCTTTTTTTTAAATTAATAACTTCACTCTCAGGAGTATTGGTAATGATAGGAGGGCTAGCCATGACGGCAAGGCAAATAAGAGGGCGAATAAAACGACAAAGGTAAAGTGGGGGAGAGGAAAATGTGAGGCAAATGGCAAATAATGTAATGCGAGGGATAAATGTTTGTGATAGGTACTTGGTATATGACTTTTGCGTAGATCTCCCCGGCAACGGCGCCATAATTTCTTCTTGCTACTTCTTGAGCTTGCGTTGTTTTCCCTCGAAGAGGAAAGGGTGATGCAGTACAGTAGCGTAAGTATTTCCCTCAGTTTTTGAGAACCAAAGTAACAATCGAGTAGGAGACCACGCGCGAGTCCCTCGTACCTGCACAAATAAATAAGAACCTTGCAACCAACACGATAAAGGGGTTGTCAATCCCTTCACGGCCACTTGCAAAAGTGAAATCTGATAGAGATGATAAGATAATATTTTTGGTATTTCTGATATGTAGATTGAAAGTAAAGATTGCAAAACAAAAGTAAAGTAAAGATAAATAGTTGATGGAAGATAAATATGATGAAGATAGACCCGGGGGCCATAGGTTTCACTAGTGGCTTCTCTCATGATAGCAGATTTCTACGGTGGGTGAACGAATTACTGTCGAGCAATTGATAGAAAAGTGCATAGTTATGAGAATATCTAGGCATGATCATTGTATATAGGCATCACGTCCATGACAAGTAGACCGAAACGATTCTGCATCTACTACTATTAGTCCACACATCGACCGCTATCCAGCATGCATCTAGAGTATTAAGTTCATAAGAACAGAGTAACACCTTAGGCAAGATGACATGATGTTGAGGGATAAACTCAAGCAATATGATATAAACCCCATCTTTTTATCCTCGATGGAAACAATACAATACGTGCCTTGCTGCCCCTGCTGTCACTGGGAAAGGACACCGCAAGATTGAACCCAAAGCCAAGCACTTCTCTCATTGCAAGAACTACATATCTAATAGGCCAAACCAAACCGATAATTCAAAGAGACTTGCAAGGATATTTAAATCATACATAAGAGATTTCAGAAAAGAATCCAATATTGTTCATAGATAATCTTGATCATAAACCCACAATTCATCGGATCTCGACAAACACACCGCAAAAATAATTACATCGAATAGATCTCCAAGAAGATCGAGGAGAACTTTGTATTGAGATCCAAAGAGAGAGAAGAAGCCATCTAGCTAATAACTATGGACCCGGAGGTCTGTGGTAAACTACTCACAACTCATCGGAGAGGCTATGGTGTTGATGTAGAAGCCCTCCGTGATCGATTCCCCCTCCGGTGGAGCTCTGGAACAGGCCCCAAGATGGGATCTCACGGGTACAGAAGGTTGCGGCGGTGGAATTAGGGTTTCATGGTGCTCCCCGATGGTTTCAGGGTACGTTGATTTATATAGGAGGAAGAGGCACGTCAGGGGAGCCATGAGGGGCCCACGAGGGTGGGGGTGCGCCTACCAACCTAGGCGCGCCCCTGCCCTCGTGGCCGTCTCGTTCGCTTCCTGGCGTGTACTCCAAGTCTTCTATGTTAATATTGTTCCAAAAATGACTCTCCCAAAGGTTTCATTCCGTTTGGACTCTGTTTGATATTCCTTTTCTACGAAACACTGAAATAGGCGAAAAACAACAATTTGCACTCGGCCTTGGGTTAGTAGGTTAGTCCCAAAAATAATATAAAAGTGTATAATAAAGCCCATTAAACATCCAAAACAGATAATATAATAGCATGGAACAATCAAAAATTATAGATACGTTGGAGACGTTTCAATCATGCTTGTCATTAGTCCGATGCTCAACAATAAAATTAGCAACGATTTGGCCTTTCATGGATTTTAGAGATTCATAAGCCAAATCATATTCAATCAAAGCGTAAGCCCAATTGCCAATTCTACCACTAAGAATTGGCCTATGCAACATATGTGTAATGACATCGGTTTGACAAGCTACTATGCAAGCACTCGGTAGTAGATAATCTCTCAATTTTGTGCAAGCATAATATAAACATAGGCATAGTTTTTCAATAAATGTATACCTTGTCTCGACGTCCAATAAACGCCTGCTGAAATATGTAATAGCATGTTCTTTTCCTTCGGTCTCTTGAGTCAAAACAGCTCCAATAACACCTTCTTCTGCTGCAATGTAAAGCTTAAAGGGTACCTTATACTTGGGCGCTTTCATCACCGGAGGAGTGCACAAATAGTTCTTGATCACATCAAATGATTCTTGTTGTTTTGGGCCCCCCCCCATGTGAAATCAACATCGTTCTTTAACCAAAGGATAGGAGTAAATGCATCAACTTTCCCTGACAGATTAGCTATGAACCTTCTCAAATAATTGACCTTTCCAACGAACTTTTGCATGTCTCTCTTGCATGTCGGAGCTTCCACTTTATGTATAGCTTCTATCTTTTTGGGATCAATTTCCACGCCATTTTCATGAATAATGAAACCTAGAAACTTCCCAGCCGATACACCAAAGGCATACTTCAAAGGATTCATCTTGAGTCCATACTTCTTCATTCTTTCAAAAGCTAGACGTAAATCGTCCAGGTGAGATTCAAAAGCGTCCGATTTGACAACAATATCATCAATATAGACTTCAAGTATGACGCTGAGTAAATCATGAAAATCAAATTCATAGCCCTTTGATATGTGGCGCCAGCATTTTTTAATTCGAATGTCATCACTGTCCATTCGAATAAACCATGGAAACCAGGGCATCGGAAAGCTATCTTAGACAAGTCCTCTTCGGCCATAAAAATTTGAGTGTATACGACATTACCATCTAGAAAGCTAATAACCTTATGTCCAGAGGCATCATTAATAAGCATATCGGCTATTGGCATGGGATACTCATCTTTGGGTGTAGCGCTATTCAAATCTCTGAACTCAATGCACACCCTCAACTTGTCGGATCATTTCTTCTCCATAGGGACAATGTTAGAAATCCATTCGGCATACATGCAAGGTCTAATAAATTTAGCTTTAAGCAAACAACCGATCTCTTCCTTGATTCGGTCATATGTCTATGGATTAAACTTTCTGGCTGATTGCTTGTAAGGTCTAAAATCGGCCTTTATAGGTAACCGATGCTCCACTAGCTCTCGGCTTAAACCTGGCATCTCTTGATATTCCCATGCAAAGCAACAGACATTTTCTTTTAATAGCTCGATCAACTTAGCCTTATGATCGGCTTTTAAACTTTTGTTTACAAATGTCGGCCTAGGAATTGAACCATCTCCTATGTCTATCTCTTCTAATGGATCGGCCGACGTAAAACCTTGTCCCAATATATCCATATCATATAACTCTTCTATAGATTCATACATATCGTTCTCACTGGACCGATACTTCATAAGACATTTTTGTAACCACTCGGAATTAGAATCCATTTAAATATATCATTCCCTGGAGCCGATTGCATTCAGTCGGCTTTAAAGAAATGGGCAACAAACCATTCTTGGTGGCGCTGAGAAAATCGAATTATGTCAAGTCACGTCCCGTCAAGCAAGTAGCATTGGGGTGTTGCCAATCCACCGATGCATCGGCCAAAGCAACGCAAGCCGAGTTATCCGCATGAATGACCTCCACCTCATCATCAACCCACTGGATCAAAAACTGGTACATAGTGGATGGCACGCACTGGTTTGCATGAACCCAATCACGACCCAATATGATGTTGTAATTACCTTGCACCTCGGCGACAAAGAATGCAGTAGCCAAAGTCTTGCTTCCAACTGTAAGCTCCACGTACATTACACCTTTGGCTTCAGTTTTCTCTTTGCCTTCAAATCCATTAAGCACCATATTCGTCTTTATCAACTGTTCATCGGGCAAACCCATTTTTTTGAAGACCGAATAGGGCATAAGATTCACCACAACACCTCCATCAATAAGCATCCGAGTGAGCGGCGATCCCTTGATATGACCTCTGAGATACAATGGTTTCAGATGCGTTACTAGGTCTTTTGGCTTCTCAAATATTGCATTTTAGGGCCAAAATCCAGCTGAGCCACCTCCCCTTCTTCATCTATAGCACGAAATTCAGCGGGTAAGTAATATACCATATCGATATCCATACCTTCATGAACCAGTGTAGGCTCATAATCCAACATATCATCTTCCTCCTCGGGCGCATTCATCAATTCTTGTATTTGTTTAGGAATCCATACTTGTTTTGTAGGTACCATAGGCCGAATGTCATTGAACAATTTATCTCTTTGCTTCTCGGCCTCCTGTTCTGCCATCTCTTGACTCCTCATGCGTTGCAATCTCCTTTTTTGTGCCTTGGTCAGACCGGATGGACACAAATTAGGCTGAGCATATTGTGGATCCCTCTTTTTCACCTTACTGGTGCTTGCTTCATGATCATTAGTCGAGTGCTTTGGCGCGATAGCAAGTATCGGCTCAGTCGGATTGCTATGCACAATCGGCTGTTCTATGGTGAATGTTTCAGTGCCCAAGATAAGCGAGTTTGCATCGATTTTCTCCTTGCCTTTTCCTGACTCAGCTGTTGTAGCACTTGACACGCCACACTTGCTTGCCATCCCTTTTTTAATTATTTTGCATTGGCCGAGTGACAGATAAGAGAGTCTCTCATGAACGGGCCCCCTTGATTCTGCCCAAACCGGATGAAAAGCATAAGGGGGCATTTGGGGCTGCCACCATCTTCCATTGAAGTCTCCCATGTAGTATGGTGCATAGGGGGTGGAGGCATCCATAGTCCTGGCGCCCACGACCCATATGGCCTTGTATGATGTTGAAATTCTTCCTGAGGAGGTGACCTTGAGCACTTCAAAGTTGATGACCAGTTAGAGCTAGAAAAGGCCGCTTGATTGGCATATTTGGACAGCAACATATCAAAAGTCGGCTTGATTTTCTTGCGCTGCACTTTAGCTTCATTCCTCTTCCACTTGCCAACTTCTGGACTCTTGGGCTTGATGAATTTAACACGAGTATTTTCTTGCACTTGTGGTTGCCCCCCGAGTGTAGGATCCTTGATGGTGATCTTGATTATCTCCTTGCCACCGGGTTGCTTGTCAAACACGATTTGTCTCCCCAAGACCTTGTCGCTCTCCTTATTTTTCCTGGGCTCACCAATGACAATATTATTTTTATTAGCTGATTCGGCTATGCTGGGCCGAATTAAAATCTTCTTCCCCTCCAAATCCATGGTGTTCATTGGGAAAGGTTGTTTATCAACTTGCATCTCAGAAAAGTTCAATCGTCTATCATTAATGGCCGATTGTATATGTCATCGAAAAACATTGCAATCGTTAGTAGCATGAGAAAAAGAATTATGATATTTGCAATAAGCACGCCATTTCAGCTCTTCAAACGGCGATAAAGTATGAGATATTCTAATAATCTTAGCCTGCAGCAAAGCATCAAATATTTTATCACACTTAGCAATGTTAAAAGTAAACTTCATCTCTTCATCACGATTCTTATGAGTCGGTTTCAGATCATTGCAAGTAAAGGGTTTGACCTTAGATGGCCAAACAAATTCAGTAGCATAAATATCACCCTCATCATCCGAGTGATCACTATTGGGGAACGTAGTATTTAAAAAAAATCCTAAGATCACTCAGGATCTATCTAGGAGAAGCATAGCAATGAGTGGGGAGAGTGTGTCCCCGTACCCTCGTAGACCGAAAGCGGAAGCATTTAGTAACGCGGTTGATGTAGTCGAACGTCTTAGCGATCCAACCGATCAAGTATCGAACGCATGGAACCTCCGCGATCTGCACACGTAAAGCTCGGTGACGTCCCTCAAACTCTTGATCCAGTTGAGCCGAGGCAGAGTTTCATCAGCACGACGGTGTGGCGACGATGTTGATGAAGTTACCGACGCATAGCTTTGCCTAAGCACTGAGACAATATGACCGAGGTGTGTAACTGTGGAGGGGGGCACCACACACAGCTAAGAAATCAACTTGTGTGTCTATGGGGTGCCCCCCTCCCCACGTATATAAAGGAGGGAGGGAGGAGGAGGCCGGCCAAGGGGAGGAGGCGCGCCATGGGGGGCGATCCTACTCCAAGTAGGTTTGCCCCCCCTCCTATTCCTACTATGAGAAGGAGGAAAGAGGAGGAGGGGAGAAGGAAAGAGGGGGCCGGCCCCCCAAGCCCTAAACCAATTCGGTTTGGGCCTAGGGGGTGCGCCCTACACCTCCCTTGCTGCCCTCTTTCTCCACTAGGGCCCAATAAGGCCCATAGACTCCCGGGGGGTTCAGGTAACCTCCCGGTACTCCGAAAAATACCCGATACACTTCGGAACCCTTCTGGTGTCCGAATATAACCTTCCAATATATCAATCTTTATGTCTCGACCATTTTGAGACGCCTCGTCATGTCCGTGATCTCATTCGGGACTCCGAACAACCTTCGGTACATCAAAACACATAAACTCATAATACTGATCGTCATCGAACATTAAGCGTGCGGGCCCTACGGGTTCGAGAACTATGTAGACATTACCGAGACTCATCTCCGGTCAATAACCAATAGCGGAACTTGGATGCTCATATTGGTTCCTACATATTATACAAAGATCTTTATCGGTCAAACCACATAACAACATACATTGTTCCCTTTGTCATCGGTATGTTACTTGCCCGAGATTCAATCGTTGATATCATCATACCTAGTTCAATCTCGTTACCGGCAAGTCTCTTTACTCGTTCCGTAATACATCATATCGAGATTAACTCATTAGTCATTTGCTTGCAAGGCTTATTACGATGTGTATTACCGAGAGGGACCAGAGATACCTCTTCGACACTCGGAGTGACAAATCCTATTCTCGATCTATGCCAACACCACAAACACCTTCGTAGACACATGTAGATCATCTGTATAATCACCCAGTTACGTTCTGACGTTTGATAGCACACAAGGTGTTCCTCCGGTATTCGGGAGTTGCATAATCTCATAGTCAGAGGAACATGTATAAGTCATGAATAAAGCAATAGCAGTAAAACTAAACGATCATAGTGCTAAGCTAACAGATGGGTCTTGTCCATCACATCATTCTCCTAATGATGTGATCCCGTTGATCAAATGACAACACATGTCTATGGTTAGGAAACATAACTATCTTTGATTAACGAGCTAGTCTAGTAGAGGCATAGTAGGGACACTCTGTTTTGTCTATGTATTCACACATGTATCAAGTTTTCAGTTAATACAATTCTAGCATGAATAAAAGACATTTATCATGTTATATAGGGAAATATAAATAACAACTTTATTATTGACTCTAAGGCATATTTCCTTCAGTCTCCCACTTGCACTAGAGTCAATAATCTAAATTACATAGTAATGATCCTAACACCCATGGAGTCTTGGTGCCGGTCATGTTTTTCTCGTGGAAGAGGCTTAGTCAACGGGTCTATGACATTCAGATCCGTATGAATCTTGCTAATTCCTATGTCTCCCTCCTTGACATGATCGCGGATGGAGTTGAAGCGTCTCTTGATGTGCTTGGTTCTCTTGTGAAAACTGGATTCCTTCGCCAAGGCAATTGCTCCAGTGTTGTCACAAAAGATTTTCATTGGACCCGATGCACTAGGTATTACACCTTGATCGGATATGAACTCCTTCATCCAGACTCCTTCATTTGCTGCTTCCGAAGCAGCTACGTACTCCGCTTCACATGTAGATCTCGCCACGACGCTCTGCTTGGAACTGCACCAACTGACAGCTCCACCGTTTAACAAAAAAACGTATCTAGTTTGTGACTTAGAGTCATCTGGATCAGTGTCAAAGCTTGCATCAACGTAACCATTTACGACGAGCTATTTGTCACCTCCATAAATGAGAAACTTATCCTTCGTCCTTTTCAGGTACTTCAGGATGTTCTTTACCGCTGTCCAGTGATCCACTCCTGGATTACTTTCGTACCTCATTGCTAGACTTCTAGCAAGGCACACATCAGGTCTGGTACATAGGATTGCATACATGATAGAACCTATGGCTGAAGCATAGGGAATGACTTTCATTTTCTATCTATCTTTTGCAGTGGTCGGGCATTGAGTCTTACTCAACTTCACACCTTGTAACACAGGCAAGAACCCTTTCTTTGACTGATCCATTTTGAACTTCTTCAAAACTTTATCAAGGTATGTGCTTTGTGAAAGTCCAATTAAGCGTCTTGATCTATCTCTATAGATATTGATGCCTAAAATATAAGCAGCTTCACCGAGGTCTTTCATTGAAAAATTCTTATTCAAGTGTCCTTTTATGCCATCCAGGAATTCTACATCATTTCCAATCAACAATATGTCATCCACATATAATGTCAGAAATGCTATAGAGCTCCCACTCACTTTCTTGTAAATACAGGCTTCTCCAAAAGTCTGTATAAAACCATATGCTTTGATCACCTCATCGAAGCGTATATTCTAACTTCGAGATGCTTGCACTAGTCCATAGATGGATCGCTGGAGCTTGCACACTTTGTTAGCACCTTTAGGATCGACAAAACCTTCTGGTTGCATCATATACAACTCTTCTTTGAGATATCCATTAAGGAATGCAGTTTTGACATCCATTTGCCAAATTTCATAATCATAAAATGCGGCAATTGCTAACATGATTCAGATAGACTTAAGCACCGCCACGGGTGAGAAAGTCTCATCGTAGTCAACTCCTTGAACTTGTCGAAAACCTTTCGCAATAAGTCAAGCTCTATAGACAGTAACATTTCCATCAGCATCAGTCTTCCTCTTAAAGATTCAATTATTTTCAATGGCTTGCCGATCATCGGGCAAGTCAACCAAAGTCCACACCTTGTTCTCATACATCGATCCCATCTCAGATTTCATGGCCTCAAGCCATTTTGCGGAATCTGGGCTCATCATCGCTTCCTCATAGTTCATAGGTTCATCATGGTCTAGTAACATGACTTCCAGAACAGGGTTACCGTACCACTCTGGCGCGGAACGTACTCTGGTTGACCTACGAGGTTCAATAGTAACTTGATCTGAAGTTTCATGATCATCATCATTAGCTTCCTCACTGATTGGTGTAGGAATCACTGGAACTATTTTCTGTGATGGACTACTTTCCAATTCGGGAGAAGGTACAATTACCTCATCAAGTTCTACTTTCCTCCCACTCACTTCTTTTGAGAGAAACTCCTTCTCTAGAAAGGATCCATTCTTAGCAATGAATATCTTGCCTTCGGATCTATGATAGAAGGTGCACCCAACAGTTTCATTTGGGTATCCTATGAAGACACATTTCTCCGACTTGGGTTCGAGCTTATCAGGTTGAAGCGTTTTCACATAAGCATCGCAGCCCCAAACTTTCAGAAACAACAACTTGGGTTTCTTGCCAAACCACAGTTCATAAGGTGTCGTCTCAGCGGATTTAGATGGTGCCCTATTTAACGTGAATGCAACTGTCTCTAAAGCATAACCCCAAAACGATAGTGGTAAATTGGTAAGAGACTTCATAAATCGCACCATATCTAATAAAGTACGGTTACGACGTTTGGACACACCATTACACTGTGGTGTTCTAGGTGGCGTGAGTTGTGCAACTATTCCACATTGTTTCAAATGAAGACCAAACTCATAACTCAAATATTCGCCTCCGCGATCAGATCGTAGAAACTTTATTTTCTTGTTACGATGATTCTCGACTTCACTCTGAAATTCTTTGAACTTTTCAAATGTTTCAAACTTGTGTTTCATCAAGTAGATATACCCATATCTGCTCAAATGATATGTGAAGGTCAGACAATAACGATACCCGCCGCGAGCCTCTACACTCATTGGACCGCATACATCAGTATGTATGATTTCCAATAAGTCAGTTGCTCGCTCCATTGTTCCGGAGAATGGAGTTTTAGTCATCTTGCTCATGAGGCATGGTTCGCAAGCACCAAGTGATTCATAATCAAGTGATTCCAAAAGTCCATCATTATGGAGTTTCTTCATGCGCTTTGCACCAATATGACCTAAACGGCATTGCCACGAATAAGTTGCACTATCATTATTAACTTTGCATCTTTTGGCTTCAATATTATGAATATGTGTATCACTACGATCGAGATCCAACAAAAATAGACCATTCATCAAGGGTGCATGACCATAATAGATATTACTCATATAAATAGAACAACCATTATTCTCTGATTTAAATGAATAACCGTCTCGCGACAAACAAAATCCAGATATAATGTTCATGCCAAATGCTGGCACCAAATAATTATTATTTAGGTCTAAAACTAATCCCGATGGTAGATGTAGAGGTAGCGTGCCGACGGCGATCACATTGACTTTGGAACCATTTCCCACATGCATCGTCACCTCGTCCTGAGCTAATCTTCGTTTAATCCGTAGCCCCTGTTTCGAGTTACAAATATTAGCAAACGAACCAGTATCAAATACCCAGGTGCTACTACGAGCATTAGTAAGGTGCACATCAATAACATGTATATCGAATATACCTTTGTTCACTTTGCCATCCTTCTTATCTGCCAAATACTTGGGGCAGTTCCGCTTCCAGTGACCAGTCCCTTTGCAGTAGAAGCGCTTAGTTTCAGGCTTGGTTCCAGACTTGGGTTTCTTCGCGGGAGTAGCAACTGGCTTGCTATTCTTCTTGAAGTTCCCCTTCTTTCCCTTGCCCTTTTTTTGAAACTAGTGGTCTTGTTAACCATCAACACTTGATGCTCCTTTTTGATGTCTACCTCCGCAGCCTTGAGCATAGCGAAGAGCTCGGGAATTGTCCCCTACATCCCTTGCATATTATAGTTCATCACAAAGCCTTTATAGCTTGGTGGCAGTGATTGAACAACTCTATCAATAACACTATCTTCATCAACTTTGCATCCAAGTTGAGTCATGTGATTGTAGTACCCAGACATTCTGAGTAAGTGTTCACTGATAGAATTGTTCTCCTCCATCTTGCAGCTATAGAACTTATTGGAGATTTCATATCTCTCAATTCGGGCATTTGCTTGAAATATTAACTTCAACTCCTGAAACATCTCATATGCTCCATGACGTTCAAAACGTATTTGAAGCCCCGATTCTAAGCCGTAAAGCATGGCACACTGAACTATCGAGTAGTCATCAGAATGAGCTTGCCAGACGTTCATAACGTCACGAGTTACTCCTGCAGTAGGCCTATCACCTAACGGTGCTTCAAGGACATAATCCTTCTTTGCAGCAATGAGGATAATCCTCAAGTTATGGACCCAGTCTGTGTAGTTGCTACCATCATCTTTCAACTTAGCTTTCTCTAGGAACGTATTAAAGTTCAAGGGAACAGAAGCACGGGCCATTGATCTAGAACAACATAGATATGCAAAAACTATCAGGACTAAGTTCATTATAATCAAAGTTCAATTAATCATATTACTAAAGAACTCCCACTTAGATAGACATCCCTTTAGTCATCTAAATGATCACATGATCCAAATCAACCAAACCATGTCCGATCATCACGTGAAATGGCATAGTATTCAATGGTGAATATCTTATGTTGATCATATCTACTATATGATTCACACTCGACCTTTCGGTTTCTAGTGTTCCGGAGGCCATGTCTGTACATGCTAGGCTCGTCAAGTTTAACCCGAGTATTCTGCATGTGCAAAACGGTCTTACACCAATTGTATTTGAACGTAGAGCTTATTACACCCGATCATCACGTGGTGTCTCGGCACGATGAACTGTCGCAACGGTGCATACTCACGGAGAACACTTGTACCTTGAAATTTTGTAAGGGATCATCTTATAATGCTACCGCCGTACTAAGCAAAATAAGAAGCATAATAAGATAAAAATCACATGCAATCAAAATATGTGACATGATATGGCCATCATCGTCTTGTGCTTTTGATCTCCATCTCCAAAGCATCGTCATAATCTCCATCGTCACCGGCTTGACACCATGATCTTCATCGTAGCATCGTGGTCGTCTCGACAACTATTGCTACTACTACTATCACTAACTCATAGTGATAAAGTAAAGCAGTTGCCGATAATTTTGTAATGCCCAGGATGGAGTTATACCTCCTACGTGTCGAGGCACGACTTAAAGGCATAAGTCCATCCTAGAATGATCTCAAGTTTGGTATCTTTGCACAACTCATGTAAAAGAGGGATTAAATTGCAAAAGGAGATAGTTGGCTTACACTCGCCACTTCACACAATACAATACATAAGCAATCATCATACAAAACATCACAACCCGAATACGGGCGAAGAACCAAAAGAAAGATACCAAAACAACATAAAGCCACAGGTCAGGATCGAATCCTAGTAGAAACCACTACTGAACATCGAAACGTCACAAGCAAACGGCCACAAACTTCAACGAGCTCCTGGTGAAGCACTGGTCCATCACCTGCTTCAAACTCGGCTGAACCTGCATCTGGTGTGGTGAAGTAACTGTGAGCCACAGAGGACTCAGCAATCCCGTTCCCGGGTAACAAGACTATTTAAGCCTTGGGTGAGGACAAGGCTGAAGAAAGAATATGAGGTGAAGGAAAACAAACAAGAGTCTGCAGCAGCAACTAGCACTAACTTACGTAATAGAGAGCGAGAAGAGAAGTGCATCGGTCGAAAGATGATCACGAAGTGATCCTAACTAAAGCCGGTCAAACATAACCCCACCGTGTTCAACTCCCGAATCCCTATTCGGAAATTGACAGTCACGGTACACACGCGGGTAGTGTATTTGAAACATTGTGTCAAGTTATCTACAACCGGAATTAACAAGCTCCCATCTGCCACATAACCGCGGGCACGGCTTTCGAAAGTTCAAACCCTGCAGGGGTGTTCCAACTTGGCCCATCACAAGCCCACGATCCGCGAAGTCGCAACTCCATAGGTGGGAAGACCCGAGTATCCTCGGAATCCCGTGCTCAAGTTAAACCGAACTAAGGTAAGGCTAATCCAGCAAATCCTCCCGGCGTGTCGACACCCTGATAGTAGCCGCGCGTATCTAGGTCTCAGGACACGACCGGATGGGCGAAGCTACAGGACCCAAACCTCGAGTTTCCCCGTGGTGGTTCCCGCAGGCTCCCCGTTTGGGACCAACACCATCGGCACTGGCCCCCCCTGCTATGTAGAAATAAAGGATCCTCGAGGGAGCGACCCTCTATGCAAATTTAATTAATTAATTAAGTTGTTATTATGGGCAAATAGTACCAAAAGTTGGGACTTGCTGGAAAAGACTTAGCACTTAGCGGTTTATCAAGGGGGTCCCATACACCCCAACCGTGTTAGGAACGCATAATCAAGGAACATAACACCGGTTTATACGGTTCCTAACGGCATGAGTGGAACAAAACACCAAGCAAAAGGCTTAGCCTTCCACCCCGCCAGTATATAGATGATTTCATTTTAAGCATTTATATAGTGTGATATAACCCAACCAAACTTCAACATGAAGCAAGCATCTTCAATCTTCACCTGCAACTAGCAATGCTATAAGAGGGGGCTGAGCGAAGCGTACTTAGCCAAGCAACGGTTTGCGTAGGTAGGGTGGTTAAACATGGCAATGGTTACAAGTAGGAGGCTGACAAGAAGAACATGGGCATCGAGACAAAACTATAGATCGAGAATACTAGCAATAGGCAAAGATAGTAATGGTATCCGGGTTCGGTCATCTTGCCTGGGATTCCACAAGGGAGAAGAACGGATCCAAGAAGAAGATGGAGCAACAGTCGAGCGGGTCCTCACAACTCTGGAACGAAACCGAAGCTAACAAGAGAAGCAACTGGAAAGAAGCAAACAACACGGTAAACACACAAACATTAACATGGCATACGATGCACAAGCAAGCATGATGCATGTCCGGTTTAAAAAATGCATGGCATGGCAAAGTGCACAAACAAATACTACAAGTTAAGTGGAGATCAATATGCAACGAGTTGCATATTGACGAAACACCACATAATAATTATTTAGTTGACTCTCGTTATTTACAAGACAAGATTAAATGTTTTTAACATGGCAAGAGGTGAAGCATAAAGAAACTACACTATTTAGGCATTTTAAATGAGGCCGGAAATAACAACAACATATCCGGAAAAAATCCCCATGAGCATGTTTAAATAATTATAAACAAACAATGATTAACATATATAATGTTGTTATATGATGCGGATGACATGATCAAGTTTATGCAAGTTTTAGTTAACATTAACATGAAGAGATGTGGAGCACTTGTCACCGTGGTGGAATGAAAAAGGGTGCCACGGCAACGATCCGAAAATGATGCAACGCAACATCTCGGTTCCGGTAACTCGTTGAGAGACCGGTGCAAAAGGTGACGAAGCGAGTCAAACGAGATGATGGGGTGTTCCCGTTGCCGGGTTCCCACGGGTCGGCGACGAGGCAACCGAGGAACATGACAAAAGGTCGGAACGGGCACGGAGCACACACGGGAAACATTTCATACAACACAAGCAAGCATGCACGGGTCATCCACGGGGTCGTCTCGGGGTTATACCTTTGAAGCATGCGTTTCGGGGCGGTTCGAGACGTCGAGGGACGTAGTGGAAGGAGTCGTTCACGTCGGAGAGGAAGTAGCCGTTCCGTAGAGGGAAGTAGTCGTTCTCGCAACTCGTACAGGAAGTAGTGGTTCACGCCATCGTGTCGTGGTACTTGGCGAATTTCTCGTTTCCGGGCGACGGTAGTTGTACTCGGGGCGACGGTAGACGTTCACGTAGGCGTTTCCGTTTCCGAAGAGGTACTTGGTCGGGTCGCCGGTAGTCGTACACGTAGTCGTACACGTCTCGAAGTCGTACACATTCCGTAGAGGTTCACGGGCGACGGTAGGGGTACTTGCGTCGAACTTGCCAAAACCTGCTGGACCAAAAATAACAACACCAAGCCGGCTGCGGTGCACTTGGCGAAAACAGCGACAAACAACAACAAAAAAAAAACCAAGGCCTCGTTCACGCGAGGAGGCTGCTGCCTTGGGCGGAACGGTGCTGGAGGAGGCGTCGGCGGAGCAGCCACGGAGGCGAGGCGGAGGGAGACCAGAGGCGGTAGCTCCTGGAGGCGAGGGCCTGGAGGGCCGAGGCAGGGGCGCGGAGAGCTTGGGCGCGGGAGGCCCTCGCCGGCGCTGGGGAAGCCGAAGGGAGGCAGGGGACGGGCGGAAGGCGCCCTGGAAGGAGATCCTCGCGGCCACGCGTCGGGGACGGGCGCTCTGGCCGCGGCTTGGAGCCAGCTGGGGCGCGGGACGAAGGCGGACGCCCGGGGCGAGGGCCGGCCAGTCGAGCGAGGAGAACGGAGGGAGAGGGCCGGCGAGAGGAGCGCTCGGGGCCGGAGGGACGAGGCCGGGCTGGAGGAGGAAGAAGGGCGCCGGCGCCGCGTCCTTGGTGCTGGCGAGGAGGAGAGGACGGGAGGAGGGAGCGAGGGAATGGAGATGCTCGAGGGGAGAGGGCAGGGACGAACGAGGGGGTTCGGGCGACGAGAGAGAGAAGTGGGATCGAGGCAGAGCGAAAGAAAGGAGCGTCGGCGGCTGAGGAAACGGGGAGAGGGACGAGCGACCTAGGGTTTGGTGGGGAGCTGCGGTCGGGTTAGATGGGCCTAAGGCCGGCGGGTTGAGGAGGGGCCCAAGAGGCTGGCGGCTGGGCCTGAAGGGAGGCCTGGGCTGGATGCTGGCTGCTCCTTTTTCTTTTTATTTCCTTAACAGAAATAAAAATAGAAGGAGAGAATCAAAATAAAAAGAAAAGAGGCTAGAACAGAAAATAAAAGATGGGTCATTTTTGTAAGGCTTTACGGGTTATTACCAACCCAACAAAAAGAGAACCAACAAAAAGGGAAGTGCAAACTAAAACATTTAGCTTGCAACAAAGGAGTTTAGATAAATGGAGGAGCCTCGAAACAACGAAAGAATTATTGGCAAGGTTTTTGAAGGAGAAGCTCGAAGTGAAAAGACAATGGGGAATTATGCAAGTGTGTTACGGTGATCCCAAACAATTGGAATATTTTAATATAGCTCCCTAACTATTGAGAGGCTTTTATATGTTATAAAGAGAAGACACCTTCCCTCGATTTAAATGGACCGAAGGTCCACACAATTTATTTGGTTGAGATGCAAAATAAAATATGACATGATGGCATGATGACATGATGCGATGCAAAAATAAATAACACAAGCACAAAAGAACCACACGGGCAACCCGGAACATCTGGAATCTTCGGGAAGCTTCTGGAATCTTCTGGGACGTCGGTCTCGGGCGTCACAACTCTCCCACACTAACAGAGGATCTCGACCCGAGATCCTAGAGGTATCACCGGGTAAAAACGAAAGAGGAAGAGGTAAAACAAAGTTGCTTCTTTGACAGACGAGTGAAACCAAAGAACCTTGAGAGGTTGAACAAACTTGAAAGAAAGAATGCAACGGAGATGAACGAAGATGAAAACACTCCGTTAGAAAAGAGGAACAAGGAGCATACGGGAACCTTGTAGGTTGAAAGACATGAAACAAGAGCTCACGGACCAAAAGAATATGAAACTGCAACGGTATAGCCAAGGAATAAGAATGACCGAATTTGGGCAGCACTCCGACTGAAAATGGAAGGAATTGAACAAGAACTTGAGGAGATGAGAAGATACTTGATGAAAACAACAACATATTGTCTCCGAAACAATGAAAGAATGGCACAAGGGGTTAAGAAAGATTCAGATAGCACTCCGGTTGAAAAGAGAGGAAAATCTAGATAAGATGATAGAACAAGAATGGAGGACACAATACTCCGGTTAAAAGACAGGCAAAACTAGATAAGATGACGGAACTAGAATAAAGAATACAACACTCCGGTTAAATGATAAGCAAGGGAAAAGAACATGATTCTTGATAAAAACGAGATGATGGTTTGGAGAGAGCAACATCACAAGCCTCCGGAATGAAAGAATAGAATATAGATCGATGAAAGAAAAATGAATGGAGAAGAAAAATGACAACTTCTCCGGCAAATGAATTGAAAGAGCATCCTTACGAAGAAGGGTTGAATGGAGTTGTTGGAAAAATCAACAACGAAACAAATAAGGTTGATGTGGGCTTATGGAAAACATCTCAAGGTTATGAGGTGACAACCAGCCACTATTGGAAAACAATTGATTGGATTTAGATCAACAAGGAGATGAAAAACTTATATCACCGGAATGATAAATGAAGAACTTGGGTCATTTATAAGCACCATAATAGCAACAATCCTTAGGGAAAGCTTTTAGGTGAAATACAATCCCAAGATAACTCCAACGAATAAATTGAAGGGTTGGAAAGATATCCTGAACAAGGACAATGATGGGTTTAAATATCTCATTGTTGACAACTTGTGAATCATGAAACATGAAGGAAAATTATCAAGAATGACATAACACCACCTGAAAAGACAAGGTAGAAAGAATTGCAATTAGGAAGTATGATGAAGAATGCTTGAGCTCCAACAAAATCTTGATGAAGCCTTCGAGGATGAATTAAAACATGATGAACCACCATGAAGAACTCCGGTAAAGAAAGCATGGAAGTGAAAGAAGAAAAGAATAAGACTCAAGGCCTGCGATGAATTAGATGGAGCTTGAAAATGATATAATTGAAACAATATGGATCTCCGGAAAACAAGATGAAGAATTTAGAACCGAGAATATGATATGATGAACAAGCTCCAGACAAAAGAATTAAATCACCTTGAAGGAATAAGAATAAGAATTATGTCATGCATCTCCTTCACCAATTTAAATTGATGACAACCAAAGGATTTGGCATACTACTTATTCTCGTTGCAACGAATTAAAGAGAGGTCTAGAACAAGTTGGATAAATCTGCAACGAACCACCGGTAGGATTATGAAAAGAACAAATGAATTAACACGATAACAACGGAAGAGTAAACTTGAGAGAACCACCGTAAGAATATGGAGACGAACGAAGAGACATCAATGAAGAATATTTGGAGGACGAAGTTGAAAACTGAGAACGAAGAGATATTCTGAAAAGGTGGCCTTCGGAGGAACACAAAGAAAAAGAATTCATGAAATGCTCCGGACGGGTATAAAAGAATTCCTCACAATCAAAACAATAATGAGGATGGCATGAAGCTAGAACCACGAATCTTCAAGAGAAGGGGCCAAGATTTAAGAGAAACACTTCTCCGGTCTTCAAATGTTGAGAGTGAAGACGAGAAATGCCATGAAGAATTGTTGAGCACTCGGAATGAAGAATTAAAAAGGTTGAACCAATGATGAAAAAGAATTTGAAAACGATCTTGGAGAAGGCATGTGACTGATGGAAATCATTCTTACGTCACACTTTGAAAAGAATTTGAGTGTCACTCCGGAAAAAGAAGAGTCAGGTAAGATCCTGGGAAAAGACCTGTGGGTTAGGGCCCACTCAAAGAAAATCACCGTTGGAAAAGATTGCTAAAGAGATATTGCACCGGTTGAATTAAATGACTTGAATGAGATAACAATCTCAAAATAGCTTGAACAATTGAGAATGGAAAAGTGAATCTTCAACACTCCGGATATGAAGAGCAAGAGGAGAAAGATTAATTGGTGCACCGGAATAAGAAAGCATTGTGAAAAGAGGAAAAGGATAAGATCAACACCAAAATCTTGAATTACATCCACCGGAAGAATCTGAGAACAAAAGAATGATGAACTTGAAGCTCTTGAGCATCTTCACGATAAATCACCGGATAAGAACATTGAAGGAAAGAATGAAGAAATATCACATGAATAAAAATGGATACTTCATCTGAGATTTCTGGCTCAATGCAGAAAAGGGTGGGAGGGTGGGGAAATAAAGACAACTTGGGATGAACAAAATGGACACCGGTTGAAAAGAATTTAACATGACCATCTTGATGATCAAGAAGAACTAGCACTCCCATAGAAATATGAGAACACCGATTAGGAAAGGTATGGAATCAACATTTGACATCGAAGCAACTCGAATACCAGAATCAAAACAACAACAAAGGGTAGATATTGAACGAATGAATTCCGTAGATACATCAACTCGACGAGAAGCCACTTGGAGAACAAAAGATAAATAAAAAGGAACAAGGATCAGATAGAACAAATACAAGATAGAAGCTTCGTTCGACATCTTCGTGCTGAAAGCTCATGGAACGTGTTACAAAAGGGTTTTGTCATCCCCGGATCAGCATAGCCAAGGACCCTTTAAGATGCAACTCCCGATCAGAACAAGTCCATAAAACCACTTCACTCCATGTAGAACCCCAAACTTCAATCGTGCATCCGTTGGAAGAATGCCTAGAACTACTAGATGAACCCACCTATAGATTTCCGAAAGTTTCCAGTTATGCAATCAGGTGTTGGGGATACACGGGAAGCACCGCGCAATCAACTCTAAACCTACATCCAGGTGTATCCATCCTTCAACACATAACCAGTCTTTCTCGGAAACTGTTTACCTCGGACCTTCGAAAAGCATCCACTATAACAAGCTATGGCAATACTCTCGAACTACCTCCCCAGTACTGGGTGATGTCGGGGTTATCTTGCCACTGGCCGTATAGGAGAGATTTTCAATGTCGGCCGTCTTAAGTATTTAGTACTGCCGCGATATGCTTGTGTCAATGATACCCCGAAGCTCAACTCCTCGGTAACAGGAGGCATCGAGAACAATATCCTTGTCACAAGAACATCGGAACAATCCCAGAATACTCGCGGGATCCTAAAAAAAAATTTGGTGCAATTTTTGAAAGTAGAAGAGGTAAGAGTAATCGTGAGGAGTCCTCACCAGAGAGAAGGGGGATGAGAAGCAAAGAAATCCTACTCTCCGATATAATATAGGACGACTCAAAACATTTTCAGTGTGTGCTTAGACTCAACCGTCAACGATTCGATCAATCAGTGGGGGCTTCTAGGTCGGAGAAGGCTCTGAATACCAACTTGTAATGCCCAGGATAGAGTTATACCTCCTACGTGTCGAGGCACGACTTAAAGGCATAAGTCCATCCTAGAATGATCTCAAGTTTGGTATCTTTGCACAACTCATGTAAAAGAGGGATTAAATTGCAAAAGGAGATAGTTGGCTTACACTCGCCACTTCACACAATACAATACATAAGCAATCATCATACAAAACATCACAACCCGACTACGGGCGAAGAACCAAAAGAAAGATACCAAAACAACATAAAGCCACAGGTCAGGATCGAATCCTAGTAGAAACCACTACTGAACATCGAAACGTCACAAGCAAACGGCCACAAACTTCAACGAGCTCCTGGTGAAGCACTGGTCCATCACCTGCTTCAAACTCGGCTGAACCTGCATCTGGTGTGGTGAAGTAACTGTGAGCCACAGAGGACTCAGCAATCCCGTTCTCGGGTAACAAGACTATTTAAGCCTTGGGTGAGGACAAGGCTGAAGAAAGAATATGAGGTGAAGGAAAACAAACAAGAGTCTGCAGCAGCAACTAGCACTAACTTACGTAATAGAGAGCGAGAAGAGAAGTGCATCGGTCGAAAGATGATCACGAAGTGATCCTAACTAAAGCCGGTCAAACATAACCCCACCGTGTTCAACTCCCGAATCCCTATTCGGAAATTGACAGTCACGGTACACACGCGGGTAGTGTATTTGAAACATTGTGTCAAGTTATCTACAACCGGAATTAACAAGCTCCCATCTGCCACATAACCGCGGGCACGGCTTTCGAAAGTTCAAACCCTGCAGGGGTGTTCCAACTTGGCCCATCACAAGCCCACGATCCGCGAAGTCGCAACTCCATAGGTGGGAAGACCCGAGTATCCTCGGAATCCCGTGCTCAAGTTAAACCGAACTAAGGTAAGGCTAATCCAGCAAATCCTCCCGGCGTGTCGACACCCTGATAGTAGCCGCGCGTATCTAGGTCTCAGGACACGACCGGATGGGCGAAGCTACAGGACCCAAACCTCGAGTTTCCCCGTGGTGGTTCCCGCAGGCTCCCCGTTTGGGACCAACACCATCGGCACTGGCCCCCCCTGCTATGTAGAAATAAAGGATCCTCGAGGGAGCGACCCTCTATGCAAATTTAATTAATTAATTAAGTTGTTATTATGGGCAAATAGTACCAAAAGTTGGGACTTGCTGGAAAAGACTTAGCACTTAGCGGTTTATCAAGGGGGTCCCATACACCCCAACCGTGTTAGGAACGCATAATCAAGGAACATAACACCGGTTTATACGGTTCCTAACGGCATGAGTGGAACAAAACACCAAGCAAAAGGCTTAGCCTTCCACCCCGCCAGTATATAGATGATTTCATTTTAAGCATTTATATAGTGTGATATAACCCAACCAAACTTCAACATGAAGCAAGCATCTTCAATCTTCACCTGCAACTAGCAATGCTATAAGAGGGGGCTGAGCGAAGCGTACTTAGCCAAGCAACGGTTTGCGTAGGTAGGGTGGTTAAACATGGCAATGGTTACAAGTAGGAGGCTGACAAGAAGAACATGGGCATCGAGACAAAACTATAGATCGAGAATACTAGCAATAGGCAAAGATAGTAATGGTATCCGAGTTCGGTCATCTTGCCTGGGATTCCACAAGGGAGAAGAACGGATCCAAGAAGAAGATGGAGCAACAGTCGAGCGGATCCTCACAACTCTGGAACGAAACCGAAGCTAACAAGAGAAGCAACCGGAAAGAAGCAAACAACACGGTAAACACACAAACATTAACATGGCATACGATGCACAAGCAAGCATGATGCATGTCCGGTTTAAAAAATGCATGGCATGGCAAAGTGCACAAACAAATACTACAAGTTAAGTGGAGATCAATATGCAACGAGTTGCATATTGACGAAACACCACATAATAATTATTTAGTTGACTCTCGTTATTTACAAGACAAGATTAAATGTTTTTAACATGGCAAGAGGTGAAGCATAAAGAAACTACACTATTTAGGCATTTTAAATGAGGTCGGAAATAACAACAACATATCCGGAAAAAATCCCCATGAGCATGTTTAAATAATTATAAACAAACAATGATTAACATATATAATGTTGTTATATGATGCGGATGACATGATCAAGTTTATGCAAGTTTTAGTTAACATTAACATGAAGAGATGTGGAGCACTTGTCACCGTGGTGGAATGAAAAAGGGTGCCACGGCAACGATCCGAAAATGATGCAACGCAACATCTCGGTTCCGGTAACTCGTTGAGAGACCGGTGCAAAAGGTGACGAAGCGAGTCAAACGAGATGATGGGGTGTTCCCGTTGCCGGGTTCCCACGGGTCGGCGACGAGGCAACCGAGGAACATGACAAAAGGTCGGAACGGGCACGGAGCACACACGGGAAACATTTCATACAACACAAGCAAGCATGCACGGGTCATCCACGGGGTCGTCTCGGGGTTATACCTTTGAAGCATGCGTTTCGGGGCGGTTCGAGACGTCGAGGGACGTAGTGGAAGGAGTCGTTCAC
Organism: Secale cereale; assembly: GCA_902687465.1. Lineage (NCBI taxonomy): Eukaryota > Viridiplantae > Streptophyta > Magnoliopsida > Poales > Poaceae > Secale > Secale cereale. The sequence continues at coordinate 720,443,606 of LR738711.1, read as the reverse complement.
GTCGGAGAGGAAGTAGCCGTTTCGTAGAGGGAAGTAGTCGTTCTCGCAACTCGTAGAGGAAGTAGTGGTTCACGCCATCGTGTCGTGGTACTTGGCGAATTTCTCGTTTCCGGGCGACGGTAGTTGTACTCGGGGCGACGGTAGACGTTCACGTAGGCGTTTCCGTTTCCGAAGAGGTACTTGGTCGGGTCGCCGGTAGTCGTACACGTAGTCGTACACGTCTCGAAGTCGTACACATTCCGTAGAGGTTCACGGGCGACGGTAGGGGTACTTGCGTCGAACTTGCCAAAACCTGCTGGACCAAAAATAACAACACCAAGCCGGCTGCGGTGCACTTGGCGAAAACAGCGACAAACAACAACAAAAAAAAACCAAGGCCTCGTTCACGCGAGGAGGCTGCTGCCTTGGGCGGAACGGTGCTGGAGGAGGCGTCGGCGGAGCAGCCACGGAGGCGAGGCGGAGGGAGACCAGAGGCGGTAGCTCCTGGAGGCGAGGGCCTGGAGGGCCGAGGCAGGGGCGCGGAGAGCTTGGGCGCGGGAGGCCCTCGCCGGCGCTGGGGAAGCCGAAGGGAGGCAGGGGACGGGCGGAAGGCGCCCTGGAAGGAGATCCTCGCGGCCACGCGTCGGGGACGGGCGCTCTGGCCGCGGCTTGGAGCCAGCTGGGGCGCGGGACGAAGGCGGACGCCCGGGGCGAGGGCCGGCCAGTCGAGCGAGGAGAACGGAGGGAGAGGGCCGGCGAGAGGAGCGCTCGGGGCCGGAGGGACGAGGCCGGGCTGGAGCAGGAAGAAGGGCGCCGGCGCCGCGTCCTTGGTGCTGGCGAGGAGGAGAGGACGGGAGGAGGGAGCGAGGGAATGGAGATGCTCGAGGGGAGAGGGCAGGGACGAACGAGGGGGTTCGGGCGACGAGAGAGAGAAGTGGGATCGAGGCAGAGCGAAAGAAAGGAGCGTCGGCGGCTGAGGAAACGGGGAGAGGGACGAGCGACCTAGGGTTTGGTGGGGAGCTGCGGTCGGGTTAGATGGGCCTAAGGCCGGCGGGTTGAGGAGGGGCCCAAGAGGCTGGCGGCTGGGCCTGAAGGGAGGCCTGGGCTGGATGCTGGCTGCTCCTTTTTCTTTTTATTTCCTTAACAGAAATAAAAATAGAAGGAGAGAATCAAAATAAAAAGAAAAGAGGCTAGAACAGAAAATAAAAGATGGGTCATTTTTGTAAGGCTTTACGGGTTATTACCAACCCAACAAAAATAGAACCAACAAAAAGGGAAGTGCAAACTAAAACATTTAGCTTGCAACAAAGGAGTTTAGATAAATGGAGGAGCCTCGAAACAACGAAAGAATTATTGGCAAGGTTTTTGAAGGAGAAGCTCGAAGTGAAAAGACAATGGGGAATTATGCAAGTGTGTTACGGTGATCCCAAACAATTGGAATATTTTAATATAGCTCCCTAACTATTGAGAGGCTTTTATATGTTATAAAGAGAAGACACCTTCCCTCGATTTAAATGGACCGAAGGTCCACACAATTTATTTGGTTGAGATGCAAAATAAAATATGACATGATGGCATGATGACATGATGCGATGCAAAAATAAATAACACAAGCACAAAAGAACCACACGGGCAACCCGGAACATCTGGAATCTTCGGGAAGCTTCTGGAATCTTCTGGGACGTCGGTCTCGGGCGTCACAAATTTACAAAACATTATCATCGCATACAATAACATATAACTCCTCACGTCTTGACCATATCACATCACAACATACCCTGCAAAAACAAGTTAGACGTCCTCTACTTTGTTGTTGCAAGTTTTACGTGGCTGCTACGGGCTTAGCAAGAACCGTTCTTACCTACGCATCAAAAACCACAACGATTTTTCCTCAAGTGTGCTGTTTTAACATTCACAAGGACCGGGCGTAGTCACACTCGATTCAACTAAAGTTGGAGAAATAGACACCCTGTGTGCGAAGCACGGCGGTAGAACCAGTCTCATGAACGCGGTCATGTAATGTCGGTCTGGGCTGCTTCATCCAACAATACCGCCGAATCAAAGTATGACATGCTGGTAAGCAGTATGACTATTATCGCCCACAACTCTTTGTGTTCTACTCGTGCATATCATCTACGGATAGAACTAGCTCATGATGCCACTGTTGGGGAACGTAGTATTTCAAAAAAATATCCTACGATCACGCAAGATCTATCTAGGAGAAGCATAGCAACGAGCGGGGAGAGTGTGTCCATGTACCTCATAGACTGAAAGCGGAAGCATTTAGTAACGCGGTTGATGTAGTCGAACAACTTCGTGATCCAACCGATCAAGTACCGAACGCATGACACCTCTGCGATCTACACACGTTCAGTTCGGTGACGTCCCTCGAACTCTTGATCCAGTTGAGGCCGAGGGAGAGTTTCGTTAGCACGACGGCGTGGTGACGGTGTTGACGAAGTTACCGATGCAAGGCTTCGCCTAAGCACTGCGACAATATGACTGAGGTGTGTAACTGTGGAGGGGGGCACCGCACACATCTATGAAATCAACTTGTGTGTCTATGGGGTGCCCCCTCCCCACGTATATAAAGGAGGGAGGGAGGAGGAGGTCGGCCAAGGGGAGGAGGCGCGCCATGGGGGCAATCCTACTCCAAGTAAGTTTGCCCCCCCCCTTTCATATTCCTACTAGGAGAAGGAGGAAAGAGGAGGAGGGGAGAAGGAATGAGGGGGCCGCCCCCCCAAGCCCTAAACCAATTCGGTTTGGGCCTAGGGGGTGATACGTCCATTTTGCATCATGCTTATATGTTGATATTTATTGCATTTGGGTTGTTATTACACGTTATGTCACAATACTTATGCCTTTTCTCTCTTATTTTACAAGGTTTGCGTGAAGAGGGAGCAAGCCGGCAGCTGGAATTGTGGGCAGGAAAAGGAGCAAACTCTGGAAACCTATTATGCACAACTCCAAAATCCCCAAAACTTCACAGAACTACGTTTAAGAAAATATAAAAAATATCTGGCGAAAGAAGATCAAAAGGGGAGCCACCTGCTGTCCACGAGGGTGGGGGCGCGCCCCCTATATCGTGGGCCCCCCTTAGGGCCCCCGATGCCCATATTCTCCTATATGAGGTGTTTTGACCTGGAAAAAATCATAAGGGGGCTTTCGGGACCAGACGCCGCCGTCTCAAGGCGGAAACCAATCTAGGGCTCCTGTAGAGCTTTTCTACCGGGGATACTTCCCTCCGAGAGGGGGAAATCATCACCGCCGTCATCACCAACAACTCTCCCATCTTGGGGAGGGCTATCTTCATCAACATCTTCACCAGCACCATCTCCACTCAAACCCTAGTTCATCTCTTGTATCCAATCTTTGTACCCAAACCTCAGATTGGTACCTGTGGGTTGCTAGTAGTGTTGATTACTCCTTGTAGTTGATGCTAGTTGGTTTACTTGGTGGAAGATCATATGGTCAGATCCATTATGCATATTAATATCCCTCTGATCATGAACAATATTATGTCTTGTGAGTAGTTACTTTTGTTCCTGAGGACATGGGAGAAGTCTTGCTATTAGTAGTCATGTGAATTTGGTCTTCGTTCGATATTTTGATGAGATGTATGTTGTCTCTCCTCTAGTGGTGTCATGTGAACGTCGACTACATGACACTTCACCATTATTTGGACCTAGAGGAAGGCATTGGGAAGTAATAAGTAGATGATGGGTTGCTAGAGTGACAGAAGCTTAAACCCTAGTTTATGCGTTGCTTCGTAAGGGGCTGATTTGGATCCACTTGTTTCATGCTATGGTTAGGTTTACCTTAATACTTCTTTTGTAGTTGCGTATGCTTGCATTAGAGGTTAATCATAAGTGGGAGGCTTGTCCAAGTAAGGACAGCACCCAAGCACCGGTCCACCCACATACCAAATTATCAAAGTACCGAACGCGAATCAGATGATCGTGATGAAAACTAGCTTGACGATAATTCACATGTGTCCTCGGGAGCACTTTCCTTTATATAAGAGTTTGTCCAGGCTTGTCCTTTGCTACACAAAGGATTGGGCCACCTTGCTGCACCTTATTTACTTTTGCCTTTTGTCACTTGCTACCAATTACCTTATCACAAAACTATCTGTTACCTATAATTTCAGTGCTTGCAGACAATACCTTACTGAAAATTGCCTATCATTTCCTTCTTCTCCTCGTTGGGTTCGACACTCTTACTTATTGAAAGGACTACGATAGATCCCCTACACTTGTGGGTCATCAAGACTCTTTTCTGGCGCCGTTGCCGGGGAGTGAAGCGCCTTTGCTAAGTGGAATCTGGTAGAGATGATAAGATAATATGTTTGGTATTTGATAAAGGGGTTGTCAATCCCTTCACGACCACTTGCAAAAGTGAGATCTGGTAGAGATGATAAGATAATATTTTTGGTATTTTTATATGTAGATTGAAAGTAAAGATTGCAAAACAAAATTAAAGTAAAGATAAATAGTTGATGGAAGATTAATATGATGAAGATAGACCCGGGGGCCATAGGTTTCACTAGTGGCTTCTCTCATGATATCAGATTTCTACGGTGGGTGAACGAATTACTGTCGAGCAATTGATAGAAAAGCGCATAGTTATGAGAATATCTAGGCATGATCATTGTATATAGGCATCACGTCCGTGACAAGTAGACAGAAACGATTCTGTATCTACTACTATTACTCCACACATCGACTGCTATCTAGCATGCATCTAGAGTATTAAGTTCATAAGAACAGAGTAACGCCTTAGGCAAGATGACATGATGTAGAGGGATAAACTCAAGCAATATGATATAAACCCCATCTTTTTATCCTTAATGGCAACAATACAATACGTGCCTTGCTGCCCCCGATGTCACTGGGAAAGGACACCGCAAGATTGAACCCAAAGCCAAGCAATTCTCCCATTACAAGAACTTCCGATCTAGTAGGCCAAACCAAACCGATAATTCGAAGAGACTTGCAAGGATATTTAAATCATGCATAAAAGATTTCACAAAGGAATCCAATATTATTCATAGTTAATCTTGATCATAAATCCACAATTCATCGGACCTCGACAAACGCACCGCAAAAATAATTACATCGAATAGATCTCCAAGAAGATCGAGGAGAACTTTGCATTGAGATCCAAAGAGAGAGAAGAAGCCAACTAGCTAATAACTATGGACTCGAAGGTCTGTGGTAAACTACTCACAACTCATCGGAGAGGCTATGGTGTTGATGTAGAAGCCCTTCGTGATCGATTCCCCATCCGGTGGAGCTCCGAAACAGGCCCCAAGATGGGATCTCACGGGTACAGAAGGTTGCGGCAGTGTAATTAGGGTTTCGTGGCGCTCCCCGATGGTTTCAGGGTACGTAGGTATATATAGGAGGAAGAGGCACGTCAGGGGAGCCACGAGGGTGGGGGCGCGCCTACCCCCCTGGGCGCGTGATAACCCTCAACCGTAAGGGATCGAGATAGTCTTCGCGGGTAAGAATAACCCAATTTATTGATTCGACACACGGGGAGCCAAAGAGTATTTATAAGCTTTAACAGTTGAGTTGTCAATTCAACCGCACCTGAAATATACTAACTTGCAACAAAAGATAAGTGGTAACAGTGATATGATAGTGATGATAGTAAGAGTAAAAGTAAACAGCAAAAGTAGATAGCAAAGTAAATAGCAAAAGTAGCGACTAGTAACAAGCAAGGTTTAAAATATTGTAGGCTAGGGAGATGGATGGTTGGGCGTTGCATGGATGAGATAGTTTCTAACTCGGGGCATGACACACGGAAAAGTAATGATCATCTAGGCAAATATCAAACATTAGGCATGTATCCCGTAGGTAGTTGTATGTGCTTGCAATAAGAACTTGCACAACATCTTTTGTCCTGCCATCCCGCTACGAACGGGGCCAAAAGGAACTAATGAATATTAAGGTGCTCCTGTCAAAGAGCACCGGAACAAAGCAATGAACTCAATGGATACATGTAATCCTCAAACTACGGACCATCCCCTTTGGTGTCCCAAGCTGTCACTTTTGGGATCGCCGGTTCCGAACCGTAACAGGTGCATACAACTCATAGATAGGATCAAGAACACAAATATATTCATGCAAACACATATGGTTCAGATCTGAAATCATGGCACCCGGGCCCTAAGTGTCAAGCATTAAGAATAACAAGTTGTAGCAAAGATGATAAACACCATACTAGATGATAGGCAACATGCCCCCAACAATCTGACAAACTATTACATGATCTAACTCATCCAATCCCTACCATCCCCTTCGCCTACAGCAGGGGAATTACTCACACATGAAGGGGGAAGTCATGGAAGGATGATGGAGTGGTGATGATGATGACGATGGCGACGATCTCCCCTCTCCGGAGGCCAAATCAGCCTCCAGATTAGCCCTCCCGAAGAAGGACAGAGGGTGGCGGCGGCTCCGCGACGAAAAACAGCGAAAGGACTTTCGATCTGGGGTTTCTGCATCGCGAGGAAAAATACGGGCTAAAGTAGGGCACCAGGGGGTGTGGGCCCCACCCAGGCGCCCCCTCCCCCCGGCGCGGCCCAGGGGGGGCGCCCACAGGGCGCCTGGGCACCCCCTGGCCCCCCTTTGGCCCCACTTCTGGTATTTGGTTTCTTCAGGTGCGTGGATTTTTCGTGATTTTTCGTGGATTTTTCTGAGATGCTTAAAAATCCGTTTTCCTGCACACAAATAAACCATATAAGGAGCTCTGCTGAAAACAGCGTCAGTCCGGGTTAGTTTAGCCCAAATCATGCAAGAATGAGGTCAAAACAATATCAAAAGTGTTTGGAAAAGTAGATACGTTTGAGACGTATCAACTCCCCCAAGCTTAGCATATTGCTTGTCCTCAAGCAATTCAGTTCAACGAACTGGACGCGACAAAGAAAACTTTGACAAACTCTTTTGCTTCATTATATGTATATAAGCATGTACTACGAAAAGAGTTCAGCAAGTATTGAAACAGTACTTATGAGAACAATGCAAAGAGCAATCCTTCTTTCAAGTGACCAGTCACAAATAATTAAGAGTAAACAATATATTACTGAAAATCAAGACAAGATCACATTGCACATAGCTTGAGCATATTAAGGTGGTATCTCGCTAGCCTCCATGAGTGAAGCAAAACATAAATGCATAGACTCCTCCAGAGTTTTAAAGGAGACTAGAGCTAAGAATTTCAGAATAAATCATATCACAAGTATGCAGAAGACAATGTAATACTTTGGGACAATGCACATTACACTCAGAATGACAATTATCCTCTCCTAGTCAGTAAGAAAGAAGGTGAGACTCTCGAACCATGGCTTTTATTGGCAAAGTTGAAAACCCGTGATCGGAAACAAAAACTAAACATGTACCGGAGCTCTTGGTTTTAAAAACAGAAGTAAATATGTTTTGAGAGGTGCATATTTCGTCAATGAATGCTAGCAGATAACTCAATCACTTTTTAAGCTAGACAAGTCTCGAGGAACGGCTCCCGCATGAGGACGATCACATCCTCTTAATCTCCTTTGTTTATCACTGCCAAAGTTTTCTGATTTCTCATGAACAAAGCGTGAAGGAGGGTTTGTTTGTTATATTATCTTTTCGATCCGGGTGCACTCAATGCCAGTTCCTTTTCATATTAGGGGTTTGCACATTATACATGCAATCCAGGGGTGAAACTTGTCCAACTTAAAGAGATCATGAATTAACTACTACTTCCTCATGAGCTAAAACATAGGCACAAAAAGGGAAATGCTTTTGATTAATTTCGAGATGGTACATGAAAGTCTTTGTTAGGAATGGCAGGTAAATACCATATATAGGAAGGTATAGTGGACTCATATGGCATAACAGGTTTAAAAGTTTTGGATGCACAAGCAGTCATTCCGCTTAGTACGGGTGGAGGTTTAGCAAAAGACTGGGAAGCGACCAACCAGAGAGCAATAACGGTCATAATCATGCAGAGCGACAAAGCAACATTGAATCGGGCATGAAAGTGATATAACTATTCTAAAACTCAAAGATCATCAAAGCAAAGTAGACTTTTTAGTCTTAAACATGTGTAAGCATGTGCCAAGTCAATCCAAAAATTCTCTAAAGGGAAATACCACCCTAGTATGCCAGACTAGGAACAGTGCGATGCATGTAGATCATTTCAATAACACATTATATACTCTAGTTATTGGAGACTAGCCACAAGGAAAGCATGAACCACTGGAATAGCATTGTAAACATAGCACTATGTCGCTACAAGCTGGTCTCTAGATCATAAGTACATGCATATGTACAAAAGTAGAAACAATAAGAGTTCATACCGGTCTTCCTCGTTGCTTCCTTTCAGTCGATCTTCGTCATTACTGCTTGTCACTTGCACGATTGAACGTAGGAAATATAATCAAATGCCATCACGGACTCGAGCTGATCTCTGAAAACAAAGCAAACTAAAGAGAGAAAGGAAATCTTTTTGGGTTTTTCGAAGGTTGAATAAAAGCAAAAGAAAAAGAAAATCTTTTTGTTGTTTTTGCAAATAGAGGAATAAAGAAGAACGGGCAAAAACTTCGAAAAGATCAAAGCGAATCAAACGGATAATACAATGGAAAAGTGAGAAGGGCACGTACTCCCCCAAGCTTAGGCTTTTGGCCTAAGTTGGTGGCAGCTACTGCCCCCAGGAGCCTCCTGCTCCAGGGGTATGGTGGTGAGACCAAGGGTCGTAGAAGGATGATGGCGCGTACACCGAACTCCTCGGAGTCTCCCACGAGGAAGGTTCCGAGCGCCAAACAGAGGAAGACCCTTCACCAAACTCGGCGGCGGTCTCATCCTGAAAATGTGGTATCTCACCGTGCCTCTCCTCGTCGGGCACGACCCCCTCCATGGGGTCATGGAACTGATGCTGGACCATGAACTCATCGAACTGGACAACATCAAAGGACCATCCGTTCCTGCGAGAAAAATCAAACAAAAGAGGTGCAGGTAGACGGATCTCGCGTTCCGCGGTAGTTCCGAAACGCAAGATGTAAACAAGGTTATCAAGCTCAGAACCCATGGTAACAAACTTATGCCTTTTCATAGCAGCAAGATCAAAGCTTAAATAAGTAAAAGGAGTATCATCAGGGTGTGGGGTGCCTCCAAGATGCTCTAAGATAAGCGTGGCATAAATGCCACCATATAAGTCCCCCTTGTTACCGTTCATAGCAAGGCGTTGAGCAATTAAGGTACCAATATTATAATCAGACCTCCCTGAGAGGGCTGCTGCCAGGATAGCAATATCCGAAGCAGAAATGGTGCTCGTGTTGTCACGAGCTAACACCCCTCTAGCAATATAATATGCAAAATACCTGAGGTTGGGAAACAAGATACTGGAGATCTTCGACCGATGAATATCCCTCGTACCCATGCTGCAGAGAGAGTTGATGACAGTTTTCAGCTCGGAGGGCTGAGTGGCCATCCTTGCCGTCCTCCCAACGTTTGGCACACCTATTACTTCACAAAAATTCCCCAAAGTCATGGTGATAAGATCATTATAAAGTTTAAACTCAATAGCACCTGATTCAGGATTATATCTAAAATTGTTAATGAAAATGGAGGTGAGTTTCTGATACTGAGTAACACGGCTCGTGACGAGTCGTGTCAAACCTGCATTAGCACAAAGATTATAAAACTCATCCTTGATTCCCGCAGCTTCCATGAATTCATCACATGGATATGTCATCGCACGTGCTGGACTTGTGTCTTCCAACAACTCCATGGGCACATGATCCTCATTGTAGCTCACCCTGGCAGTCGTTGGTGAAGCTGCGGCTCTAGTGACTCGATCGGAGTGTGCGGGCCTCCTCTTCTCAAGCCATCCTTTTGCCCTTCCTAACAAACTCATTTCTGAAAAAAATTACAATTCACAAAAACGAGGATTAAAACAAAGTGAGCTAAGGCAAACTACTCAACTCACTTGCCCAAGGCATAAACTTGCATCAAAACTTGGAAAACAACTTTCTACACATGCATGCAAGCTCATCTCTACAGCACCAAGAACTACTAAATACTCACAAATGAGGCCACCAATCAAAAATCTAATTGGAGGGGTGGAGGAGTCACATACCAGGGAGTATTTGCTCAAAATTTCAGCTCAAATGATGGGCTGTAGAGAGAGATCGAAGAATTGCCCCCAAGAACAGCAAAAACAAGAAGAACACGACCAGAACTCGGGTTTCTGGAAAAAGAGAGAGAGGGGGGAAGAAGAAGTACCTGGAGGGGGGGCCTTGTGGGCCCCAGGCGCCCTGTGGGCGCGGCCAGGGGCTGGGCCGCGCCAGCTGGCCGCCTGGGCCACTGGTGGCCCCCCCTGGTTGGCCCCAGGACTTTCCGGGTCTCTCCCGTTGTGGAAATTTTTAATATAATTTTTCTGGAATTTTTCTGAAAACTTCACTGTTGAAATTTTTTCAAAGTTCAAAAAGCTGCGAAACTCTCTGAAGACTTGAAGCAGTTAGTAGTATTGTGAAGCTTCAAAAACATGGATACTTGGTACAGCAAGTGGGACAATACTAAAAACAAATAAATACATAGAAAGCTCAACTTTTTATCCGTATATAACACGTTCACTAGTAAGGTTGATCAAGTCTTACCAACAAACAAGCGGTATATAGAACAAAAAGTATCACCTCCTACAAAGTAATCACTGAACTTTTACCTTGATGGACATTGTCCCTACCATGATAGTTTTGTATTTGTGAGGCACATGTAGTGGACAGTCCCATTCTCCAATTTTCACGGTCTCGATATTCTCTATAGAGTTGAGGGCATGCCTCCTGTCGGTCTTCTTCGGAAAATATACCGTGTGTTCTTTATCATTCACATGAAAGGTAACCTTCCCTTTGTTGCAACCAATAATAGCACCTGCGGTGTTAAGGAAAGGTCTACCAAGAATAATGGACATGCTCCCATCCTCGGGCATGTCAAGCACAACAAAATCAGTAAGAATTAAACAATTAGCAACTTCAACTGGAACATCCTCACAAATACCTATCGGAACAACGGTTGACTTGTCAGCCATCTGAAGGGAGATATCTGTAGGAATTAGTTTCTCTAAACAGAGCCTCTCGTAAAGAGAGAGAGGCATAACACTCACTCCCGCTCCAAGATCACATAAAGCAGTTTTGACATAATTATTTTTTATGGAGCAAGGAATGGTGGGTATACCTGGATCACCGAGCTTCTCAGGAATCTTTCCGCTGAAAGAATAGTTAGCAAGCATAGTAGATATTGCATCATTAGGAACTTTTCTTTTGTTAGTGACAATATCTTTCATATATTTTGAGTAAGGGAGTAACTTAATAGCATCAGTCAAAGGAATTTGAAGAAAAAGAGGTTTTATCCATTCACAAAACTTATTGTAATGCTCTTCTTCTTTAGATTTGATGGACTTACCTGGAAAGGGCATGGGTTTCTGTACCCATGGTTCTTTCTCCTTCCCATGTTTTCTTGCGATGAAGTCTTCTTTAGTGTACCTCTTACGTTTGTCAGGTGCTTCTTCTTCTCGAACTTCAGGTGGATCATTATTCTCATTATTATTACCTTCAGGTTCAGCACCGTCTTCAGTCTCAGCATCGGAAATAGATACACTGTTGGGATCAGTAGCTGGCTCTTCATCTGCAATAGGATCATTAGAATTGTCAGTCTCTTTATGTTTCTTCTTCTTATTTGGAGAGACAGCAATTTCTTCTTCCTGCATTTGAGAATCTTGCTCGATTCTCTTCGGATGTCCCTCTGGATAAAGAGGATCTTGAGTACTAGTTCCTCCTCGGGTCTTAATCCCAAAAGCCTGCAATTTATCTTGTTTGGCATTGTTAGCAAGCAAATCTCTTTGCACATTAGAAATTTGATCAAGCTGAGTTTGAACCATATGAAAATGCTTCACAAGACATTGAACATCATTAACTGTTCTATCTAAAACACCAAGCAACTTTTTGATAGCAAGGGAATTATCATGCAACTGACGTTCTATCCTCTCATTAAAATGATTCTGTTTCATAATAAAATTATCAAACTCATATAAACATTGATCAGGAGGTTTACCATGAGGGATGTCACTTGCGTTGAAATCTAAAAGAGAGTGTACCTCTACCATAGGAGGGTGAGTGGTAGGCTCACACAGCTTCTCAATAGGGGGTAGATTCTTCACGTTTTCAGCTTTAATACCTTTCTCTTTAATAGACTTCTTTGCTTCTCGCATATCTTCGGGGCTTAGGACAAACATGCCCCTCTTCTTTGTTGGTGGAGGTGGTTCCGGGACGGACCAATCTTCATGGTTTTTGGCAATCCTGCCCATTAGATCTTCTGCATCGTCCGGTGTTCTTTTCCTGAAAACACAACCAGCACAACTGTCCAAATAGGACCTAGATTCATCAGTTAAACCAGCATAGAATATATCGATCAATTCATTCTTAGGAACTCCATGTCCTGGTCTAGCCTGAATCAAACCGCAGTACCTCCCCCAAGCTTTAGGGAGGGACTCATCCTGCAAGTGTTTAAAATTATAAATTCTTTGTAAAGCAGCATGTTGCATATGAGCAGGAAAGTACTTATCAACAAAAGAGTGAGCTAAGTCCTGAGGACTCTTAATAGAACCGCATGGAAGTGAATCATACCATGCCTTAGCACCTTCCTTCAAGGAGAAAGGAAGAAGCTTGGTCACATAAAAGTAGCGTATCTTCTCATCTGTGGTAAACAGGCTACCTAGTTCACCAAGTTTAGTTAGGTGTGCAATAGCATCATCATTTTCTCTGCCATAAAAGGGGTCAGCTTCAACCATAGGTATAAGTGGAAGATCAACAGAGAAATTAAAATCAGGATCATCAATGCATATAGGAGATGTAGCAAACTCAGGATTAGGAACGGTTTTGTTTTTCAAGGAGTGTTTTTCAAATATTTTCTTAATAGTTTCAGGGTCAGAGCCGGCAAACTATGTCAGTTCCCTGCATAAATCTTCATCAAGTATATAGTAATCATCATCAAGGAGCCTCTCCTGGAGTTTACTCAATTCAGGATAATCATAAGTTTCACCAATAGGGTAACGAGTAACAGGAAGTTCAATTCCATATTTTTCAGCAGCAACAGTAATTTGTTTCTCAAGAGCATAACCAAGTGAACTAATATCATCATCAAAAGTAGTAGAAGCATCATCAAGTGTATCAGACATAGTAACAGATTCAGTATGAGCATCATGTGGTGGCGGTGAGGCAAACTTACTCATAACAGAAGGTGAATCAAGCGTAGCACTAGTGCTCAGAGCAGTACCTCTTCTTGTAGTGGATCGTAAGATCGGAACCTTGGGGTCTCCTTTCTTACCCATAGTGAATAAAGTGCAGCAGGTAGGATACCTCAAGTAGACTTGTAAATATTGCTATGCTCCCCGGCAACGGCGCCAGAAAACGGTACTTGATAACCCTCAACCGTAAGGGATCGAGATAGTCTTCGCGGGTAAGAATAACCCAATTTATTGATTCGACACACGGGGAGCCAAAGAGTATTTATAAGCTTTAACAGTTGAGTTGTCAATTCAACCGCACCTGAAATATACTAACTTGCAACAAAAGATAAGTGGTAACAGTGATATGATAGTGATGATAGTAATAGTAAAAGTAAACAACAAAAGTAGATAGCAAAGTAAATAGCAAAAGTAGCGACTAGTAACAAGCAAGGTTTAAAATACTGTAGGCTAGGGAGATGGATGGTTGGGCGTTGCATGGATGAGATAGTTTCTAACTCGGGGCACGGCACACGGAAAAGTAATGATCATCTAGGCAAATATCAAACATTAGGCATGTATCCTGTAGGTAGTTGTACGTGCTTGCAATAAGAACTTGCACAACATCTTTTGTCCTACCATCCCGCTACGAACGGGGCCAAAAGGAACTAATGGATATTAAGGTGCTCCTGTCAAAGAGCACCGGAACAAAGCAATGAACTCAATGGATACATGTAATCCTCAAACTACGGACCATCCCATTTGGTGTCCCAAGCTGTCACTTTTGGGATCGCCGGTTCCGAACCGTAACAGGTGCATACAACTCATAGATAGGATCAAGAACACAAATATATTCATGCAAACACATATGGTTCAGATCTGAAATCATGGCACTCGGGCCCTAAGTGTCAAGCATTAAGAATAACAAGTTGTAGCAAAGATGATAAACACCATACTAGATGATAGGCAACATGCCCCCAACAATCTGACGAACTATTGCATGATCTAACTCATCCAATCCCTACCATCCCCTTCGCCTACAGTAGGGGAATTACTCACACATGAAGGGGGAAGTCATGGAAGGATGATGGAGTGGTGATGATGATGACGATGGCGACGATCTCCCCTCTCCGGAGGCCAAATCAGCCTCCAGATTAGCCCTCCCGAAGAAGAACGGAGGGTGGCGGCGGCTCCGCGACAAAAAACAGCGAAAGGACTTCCGATCTGGGGTTTCTGCATCGCGAGGAAAAATACGGGCTAAAGTAGGGCACCAGGGGGTGTGGGCCCCACCCAGGCGCCCCCCCCCCCCCCGGCGCGGCCAGGGGGGGCGCGCCCACAGGGCGCCTGGGCACTCCCTGGCCCCCTCTGGCCCCACTTCTGGTATTTGGTTTCTTCGGGTGCGTGGATTTTTCGTGATTTTTCGTGGATTTTTCTGAGATGCTTAAAAATCCGTTTTCCTGCACACAAATAAACCATACAGGCAGCTCTGCTGAAAACAGCGTCAGTCCGGGTTAGTTTAGCCCAAATCATGCAAGAATGAGGTCAAAACAATATCAAAAGTGTTTGGAAAAGTAGATACGTTTGAGACGTATCAGCGCGCCCCCTGCCCTCGTGGCCGCCTTGTTCGCTTCCTGGCGTGTACTCCAAGTCTTCTGTGTTGATATTGTTCCAAAAACGACTCTCCCGAAGGTTTCATTCCGTTTGGACTCCGTTTGATATTCCTTTTCTGCGAAACACTGAAATAGGCAAAAAAACAACAATTTGCACTGGGCCTTGGGTTAGTAGGTTAGTCCCAAAAATAATATATAAGTGTATAATAAAGCCCATTAAACATCCAAAACATATAATATAATAGCATGGAACAATCAAAAATTATAGATACGTTGGAGACGTATCAAGCATCCCCAAGCTTAATTCCTGCTCGTCCTCGAGTAGGTGAATGATAAAAACAGAATTTTTGATGTGGAATGCTACCCAACATAATTCTCAATGTAATTTTCTTTATTGTGGCATGAATGTTCAGATCTGAAAGATTCAAGACAAAAGTTTAATATTGACATAAGAATAATAATACTTCAAGCATACTGACAAAGCAATCATGTCTTCTAGTATTACTCTTACGAACTACAGTTGAAGCTTGAGCATGATCCTTTATCCTAACAGGGGAAGGTGGTTTCTCGATATAAGCGGTAGGAATAACAGGATCAACATTATAAGTGATAGTCTTTTCTTCAACTTTAATAGGTTCAACTACTTTTACTATACCCATCTTGGATGCCTATCATATTAGGACTAAATTTATAACCAAAGAACATTACCATGCTGTTCTAAAAGACTATCAAAATAATATAAGTGAATCATGAGAGATGCATAATTTCTATAAAATAAAACAACCACCGTGCTCTAAAAAGATATAAGTGAAGCACTAGAGCAAAACTATGTAGCTCAAAAGATATAAGTGAACTACAAAGAGTATTCTAATAAATTCCGATTACTTTGTATCTCTCTAAAAAGGTGTGTCCAGCAAGTATGATTGTGGTAAACTAAAAGGCAATGACTCAAATCATACATGGCGCTCCAAGCAAAACACATATCATGTGGTGAATAAAAATATAGTCTCAAGTAAAGTTACTGATAGACGAAGACGAAAGAGGGGATGCTTTTCCGGGTCATCCCCAAGCTTAGGCTTTTGGTTGTACTTTAATTTTACCTTGGGGTGCCTTGGGCATCCCCAAGCTTAGGCTCTTGCCACTCTTTGTTCCATAGTCCATCAAATCCTTACCCAAAACTGGAAAACTTCACAACACAAAACATAGCAAAAATCTCATGAGCTCCGTCAGTATAAGAAAACAAAACCACCACTTTAAGGTACTGTAATGAACTCATTCTTTGTTTATATTGGTGTTAAACCTATTGTATTCCAACTTCTCTATGATTCATACCCCCCGATACTACTCATAGATTCATCAAAATAAGCAAACAACACACGAAAAACAGAATCTGTCAAAAACAGAACAGTCTGTAGCAATCTGTAACTTTTGAATACTTCTGTAACTCTAAAAAATGAAATAAATTGGTGGATGTGAGGAATTTTTCTATTAATCATTTGCAACAAGAATCAACTTAAAATCACTCTCTAGTAAAAAAAATGGTGGCTAATCTCGTGAGCGCTAAAGTTTCTATTTTTTACAGCATGTTCGCATAAACTTCACCCAAGTCTTCCCAAAGGTTCTACTTGGCACAAACACTAATTAAAACACAAAACCACATCTAACAAGAAGCTAGATGGATAATTTATTGCTAAACAGAAGCAAAAACAAAGAAAATAAAATTGGGTTGCCTCCCAACAAGCACTATCGTTTAACGCCCCTAGCTAGGCATGATAGATCTATGTATTGCCATAATGATAAGGTAGATCGTGAAAACTAATCTCATATTCCCTATGTTCAGCAGCAAGTTTTCTTTGTGGCAAGCAAAAGTAATCAAAAGGGATAAATTTAATAGGACAAAAGTCTCCAAGATCAAGCTAGGAGGTATGGGTTCCTCCTTTGGTCCCTCATATTGCACAACCAATTCATCGTTATGAGTATTCTTTTGGCAGAAGGTCATGAGCCTTCGCTCGAGAGAAAAACCTAACCCATTGTTTTGAATGGAAAAATCATCATTTAGTTCAGAGATTCTACCGACTAGGATATCGGTAGGAACCTTTTTCCTAAGGTTTTCATTAAAAGCAACATGATCTAAAGATTGTAAATGCATTATGTCCTCTTGATTAAATAAGATAGCTTATATGGGAGGACGACCAGCGTCTACCCTATAATGTGTAAAAGATTCTTTGGCCTCTTTCATTATGAATATGAACTCGTGAGCCAAAAAGATAGTAGTTGCGCGCTTAACAGAAGAATGCTCAATATTGGAAAATTCTAGAAAAATCCTCTGAATACAAGGATGCATATGGATAAATTGCCTTTCAAGTTCAACTACAAGCATAGATATTCTTGGGGAACGTAGTATTTTAAAATTTTCCTACGATCACGCAAGATCTATCTACCAGATGCATAGCAACAAGAGGGAAGAGTGTGTCTACGTACCCTCGTAGACCGGAAGCGGAAGCGTCAAGTGACGCGGTTGATGTAGTCGAACTTCTTCGCGATTCAACCGATCAAGCACCGAACGTACGGCACCTCCGCGTTCAGCACACGTTCAGCTTGATGACGTCCCACGAGCTCTTGATCCAGTTGAGCTTCACCGGAGAGTTTCGTCAGCACGACGGCGTGGTGACGGATATGATGTAACTACCGGCGCAGGGCTTCTCCTAAGTACTGCGATGGTATGACCGAGGTGTGTTTCTGTGGAGGGGGGCACCGCACACGGCTGGAACAATTCAACTTGTGTGTCTTTGGGTGCCCCCCTGCCCCCGTATATAAAGGAGCAAGAGGGGAGGGTCGGCCGGCCTCCTATGGTGCGGCTAGGGCAATCCTACTAGGAATAGGATTGCAATCCTATTCCTAGTAGGAGTCCATCAAGAAGGAAGAGAGGGAAAGGAAAAGAGGGAGAGGTGGCGCTCCCCCAATCCTAGTCCAACTAGGATCCCTAGGTGGGGCGCCGGCCAGCCTCTATGGGCTGCCTCTCTCCTTTCTTCAAGGCCCACTATGGACCATCCCCCCTCGTAGGGGGTTCCGGTAACCTCCTCCGGCAATCCAGTTAAATCTGAAACTTTTCCGGAACACTTCCGGTGTCCGAATATAGTCGTCCAATATATCAATCTTTATGTCTCGGACATTCCGAGACTCCTTGTCATGTCCGTGATCTCATCCGGGACTCCGAACTACCTTCGGTACATCAAAACTCATAAACTCATAATACCGATCGTCATCAAACGTTAAGAGTGCGGACCCTACGGGTTCGAGAACTATGTAGACATGACCGAGACTCATCTTCGGTCAATAACCAATGGCAGAACCTGGATGCTCATATTGGGTCCTACATATTCTACAAAGATCTTTATCGGTCAAACCGCATAACAATATACGTTGTTCCTTTTGTCATCGGTATGTTACTTGCCCGAGATTCGATCGTCGGTATCTCTATACCTAGTTCAATCTTGTTACCGGCAAGTCTCTTTACTCGTTCCGTAACACATCATCTCGTGACTAACTCATTAGTCTTTTGCTTGCAAGGCTTATTGTGATGTGTGTTACTGAGAGGGCCCAGAGATACCTCTCCGACATTCGGAGTGACAAATCCTAATCTTGATCTATGCCAACACCACGAATACTTTCGGAAACACCTGTAGAGCATCTTTATGATCACCCAGTTACGTTGTGACGTTTGATAGCACACAAGGTGTTCCTACGGTATTCGGGAGTTGCATAATCTCATAGTCATAGGAACATGTATAAGTCATGAAGAAAGCAATAGCAGTAAAACTAAACGATCATAGTGCTATGCTATCGGATGGGTCTAGTCCATCACATCATTCTCCTAATGATGTGATCCCGTTGATCAAATGACAACTCATGTCTATGGCTAGGAAACATAGCCATCTTTGATCAATGAGCTAGTCAAGTAGAGGCATACTAGGGACATACTATTTTGTCTATGTATTCACACATGTATCAAGTTTCCGGTTAATACAATTCTAGCATGAATAAAAGACATTTATCATGATATAAGGAAATACAAAATAACATCTTTATTATTGCCTCTAGGGCATATTTCCTTCAGTCTCCCACTTGCACTAGAGTCAATAATCTAGCTCACATCGCCATGTGATTTAATACCGATAGTTCACATCGTTATGTGAATAACACCCATAGTTCACATCGCCATGTGACCAACACCCAAAGGGTTTACTAGAGTCAATAATCTAGTTCACATCGCTATGTGATTAATACCCAAGAGTAATAAGGTGTGATCATGTTTTTCTTGTGAGAAAAGTTTAGTCAACGGGTCTGTCACATTCAGATCCGTATGTATTTCGCAAATTTCTATGTCTACAATGCTCTGCATGGAGCTACTCTAGCTAATTGCTCCCACTTTCAATACGCATCCAGACTGATACTTAGAGTCATTTGGATTTAGTGTCAAAGCTTGCATCGGCGTAACCCTTTAAGACGAACTCTTTATCACCTCCATAATCGAGAAACATTTCCTTAGTCATCCAGTTACTAAGGATAATTTTGACCGCTGTACAGTGATCTACTCCTGGATCACTATTGTACCCCCTTGACAAACTCATGGCAAGGTACACAACATGTTTGGTACACAGCATGACATACTTTATAGAACCTATGGCCGAGGCATAGGGAATGACTTTCATTCTCTCTATATTTTTCTGCCGTGGTCTGGCTTTGAGTCTTACTCAACTTCACACCTTACAAGTCACGCAAGAACTCCTTCTTTGACTGGTCCATTTTGAACTACTTCAAAATCTTATCAAGGTATGTACTCATCGAAAGTCTTATCAAGCGTCTTGATCTATCTCTATAGATCTTGATGCCCAATATGTAAGCAGCTTCACCAAGGTCTTTCTTTGAAAAACTCCTTTCAAACACTCCTTTATGCTTTCCAGAAAATTCTACATCATTTCCGATCGACAATATGTCATTCACATATACTTATCAGAAAGGTTGTAGTGCTCCCACTCACTTCTTGTAAATACAGGCTTCACCGCAAGTCTGTATAAATCTATATGCTTTGATCAACTTATCAAAGTGTATATTCCAACTCCGAGATGCTTGCACCAGTCCATAGATGGATCGCTGGAGCTTGCACATTTTGTTAGCACCTTTAGGATTGACAAAACCTTCTGGTTGCATCATATACAAGTCTTCTTTAATAAATCCATTAAAGAATGCAGTTTTGTTATCCATTTGCCTGATTTCATAAAATGCGGCAATTACTAACATGAGTCGGACAGACTTAAGCATCGCTACGGGTGAGAAAGTCTCATCGTAGTCAACTCCTTGAACTTGTCGAAACCCTTTCGCAACAAGTCGAGCTTTGTAAACAGTAACATTACCGTTTGTGTCGGTCTTCCTCTTGAAGATCCATTTATTTTCGATGGCTTGCCGATCATCGGGCAAGTCAACCAAAGTCCATACTTTGTTCTAATACATGGATCCCATCTCAGATTTCATGGTCTCAAGCCATTTTGCGGAATCTGGGCTCATCATCGCTTCCTCATAGTTCGTAGGTTCATCATGGTCTAGTAACATGACTTCCAGAACTGGGTTGCCGTACCACTCTGGTGCGGAACGAACTCTGGTTGATCTACGAAGTTCAGCAGAAACTTGATCTGAAGTTTCATGATCATCATCATTAGCTTTCTCACTAATTGGTGTAGGAATCACTGGAACGAGTTTCTGTGATGTACTACCTTCCAATTCGGGAGAAGGTACAATTACCTCATCAAGTTCTACTTTCCTCCCACTCACTTCTTTCGAGAGAAACCCCTTCTCTAGAAAGGATCCACTCTTAGCAACAAAGACCTTGCCTTAGGATCTGTGATAGAAGGTGTACCCAACAGTTTCTTTTTGGGTATCCTATGAAGATTTACTTCTCCGATTTGGGTTCGAGCTTATCATGTTGAAACTTTTTCACATAAGCATCGCAGTTCCAAACTTAAAGAAATGACAGCTTAGGTTTCTCGTCCAACCACAGTTCATACGGTGTCATCTCCACGGATTTAGATGGTGCCCTATTTAACGTGAATGTAGCTGTCTCTAATGCATAACCCCAAAAGCGATAGTGGTAGATCGGTAAGAGACATCATCGATCGCACCATATCTAATAAAGTACGGTTATGACGTTCGGACACACCATTACACTGTGGTGTTCCAGGTGGCGTGAGTAGTGAAACTATTTCACATTGTTTTTATTGAAGGCCAAACTCGCTAACTCAAATATTTTACCTCTACGATCATATCGTAGAAACTCTTATTCTCTTGTTACGATGATTCTCCACTTCACTCTGAAATTCTTTGAACTTTTCAAATGTTTCAGACTTGTGCTTCATTAAGTAGATATACCCATATCTGCTCAAATCATCAGTGAAGGTCAGAAAATAACGATACCTGCCGCGAGCTTCAACACTCATTGGTCCGCATACATCAGTATGTATGATTTCCAACAACTCTGTTGCTCGCTCCACGGTTCCGGAGAACGGAGTTTTAGTCATCTTGCCCATGAGGCATGGTTCGCAAGCACTAAGTGATTCATAATCAAATGATTCCAAAAGTCCATCACTATGGAGTTTCTTCATGTGCTTTACACCAATATGACCTAAACGGCAGTGCCACAAATAAGTTGCACTATCATTATTAACCTTGCATCTTTTGGCTTCAATATTATGAATATGTGTATCACACGATCGAGATCCAACAAACCATTTTCATTGGGTGTATGACCATAGAAGGTTTTATTCATGTAAACAGAACAACAATTATTCTCTAACTTACATGAATAACCGTATTGCAATAAACATGATCAAATCATATTCATGCTCAACACAAACACCAAATAACACTTATTTAGGTTCAACATTAATCTCGAAAGTATAGGGAGTGTGCGATGATGATCATATCAATCTTGGAACTACTTCCAATACACATCGTCACTTCATCCTTTAACTAGTTTCTGTTCATTATGCAACTCCCATTTCGAGTTACTACTCTTTAGCAACTGAACCAATATCAAATACCGAGGGGTTGCTATGAACACTAGTAAAATACACATCAATAATCTCTATATCAAATATACCTTTGTTCACTTTGCCATCCTTCTTATCCGCCAAATATCTAGGGCAGTTCCACTTCTAGTGACCATTTCCTTTGCAGTAGAAGCACTTAGTTTCAGGCTTGAGTTTAGCTTTGGGTTTCTTCATGGGAGTGACAACTTGCTTGTCATTATTCTCGAAGTTCCCCTTCTATCCCTTTGCCCTTTACTTGAAACAAGTGGTCTTGTTAACCATCAACACTTGATGCTCTTTCTTGATTTCTACCTTCGCCGATTTCATCATCGTGAAGAGCTTGGGAATTACTTTCGTCATCCCTTGCATATTATAGTTCATCACGAAGTTCTACTAACTTGGTGATAGTGTCTAGAGAACTTTGTCAATTACTATCATATCTGGAAGATTAACTCCCACTTGATTCAAGCAAATGTACTACCCAGACAATCTGAGCACATGCTCACTGGTTGAGCTATTCTCCTCCATCTTGTAGGCAAAGTACTGTCAGAGGTCTTATACCTCTCGACACGGGCATGAGTATCAAATACTAATTTCAACTCTTGGAACATCTCATATGCTCCGTGGCATTTCAAAACGTTTTTGAAGTCCCGGTTATAAGCCGTAAAGCATGGTGCACTAAACTATCAAGTAGTCATCATATCGAGCTTTTGTCAAAACGTTCATAACGTCTACATCTGCTCCTGCAATAGGTCTGTCACCTAGCGGTGCATCAAGGACATAATTCTTCTGTGCAGCAATGAGGATAATCCTCAGATCACGGAACAATTCCGCATCATTGCTACTAACATCTTTCAACTTGGTTTTCTCTAGGAACATATAAAAAATAAACGTGGAGCAACATCGCGAGCTATTGATCTACAACATAGATATGCTAATACTACCAGGACTAAGTTCATGATAAATTAAAGTTCAATTAATCATATTACTTAAGAACTACCACTTAGATAGACATCCCTCCGGTCATCTAAATGATCACGTGATCCAAATCAACTAAACCATGTCCGATCATCACGTGAGATGGAGTAGTTTCAATGGTGAACATCTTATGTTGATCATATCTACTATATGATTCACGCTCGACCTTTCGGTCTCCAGTGTTCCGAGGCCATATCTGCATATGCTAGGCTCGTCAAGTTTAACCCGAGTATTCTGCGTGTGCAAAACTGGCTTACACCCGTTGTATTTGAACGTAGAGCTTATCACACCCGATCATCACGTGGTGTCTCGGCACGACGAACTTTCGCAACGGTGCATACTCAGGGAGAACACTTATACTTTGAAATTTAGTAAGGGATCATCTTATAATGCTACCGACGTTCTAAGCAAAATAAGAAGCATAATAAGATAAACATCACATGCAATCAAAATATGTGACATGATATGGCCATCATCATCTTGTGCTTTTGATCTCCATCTCCAAAGCACCGTCATGATCACCTTCGTCATCGGCGCGACACCTTGATCTCCATCGTAGCATCATTGTCGTCTCGCCAACTATTGCTTCTACGACTATCGCTACCGCTTAGTGATAAAGTAAAGCAATTACATGGCGATTGCATTTCATACAATAAAGCGACAACCATATCGCTCCTGCCAGTTGCCGATAACATTACAAAACATGATCATCTCATACAAAACCGTATAACTCATCATGTCTTGACCATATCACATCACAACATGCCCTGCAAAAACAAGTTAGACGTCATCTACTTTGTTGTTGCAAGTTTTACGTGGCTGCTACGGGCTTAGCAAGAACCGTTCTTACCTACGCATACAAAACCACAACGATCTTTCGTCAAGTATGTGCTGTTTTAACCTTCACAAGGACCGAGCGTAGCCACACTTGATTCAGCTAAAGTGGGAGAGACAGACACCCGCCAGTCACCTTTAAGCAACGAGTGCTCGCAACGGTGAAACCAGTCTCGCGTAAGCGTACACGTAATGTCGGTCCGGGCCGCTTCATCTCACAATATCGCCGAAGCAAAGTATGACATGCTGGTAAGCAGTATGACTAGTATCGCCCACAACTCATTGTGTTCTACTCGTGCATATCATCTACGCATAGACCTGGCTCTGATGCCACTGTTGGGGAACGTAGTCTTTTAAAATTTTCCTACGATCACGCAAGATCTATCTACCGGATGCATAGCAACGAGAGGGAAGAGTGTGTCTACGTACCCTCGTAGACCGGAAGCGGAAGCGTCAAGTGACGCGGTTGATGTAGTCGAACTTCTTCGCGATTCAACCGATCAAGCACCGAACGTACGACACATCCACGTTCAGCACACGTTCAGCTTGATGACGTCCCACGAGCTCTTGATCCAGTTGAGCTTCACGGGAGAGTTTCGTCAGCACGACGGCGTGGTGACGGATATGATGTAACTACCGGCGCGGGGCTTCTCCTAAGTACTGCGATGGTATGACCGAGGTGTGTTTCTGTGGAGGGGGGCACCGCACACGGCTGGAACAATTCAACTTGTGTGTCTTTGGGTGCCCCCCTGCCCCCGTATATAAAGGAGCAAGAGGGGAGGGTCGGCCGGCCTCCTATGGTGCGGCTAGGGCAATCCTACTAGGAATAGGATTGCAATCCTATTCCTAGTAGGAGTCCATCAAGAAGGAAGAGAGGGAAAGGAAAAGATGGAGAGGTGGCGCCCCCCCAATCCTAGTCCAACTAGGATCCCTAGGTGGGGCGCCGGCCAGCCTCTATGGGCTGCCTCTCTCCTTTCTTCAAGGCCCACTATGGACCATCCCCCCTCGTAGGGGGTTCCGGTAACCCCCTCCGGCAATCCAGTTAAATCCGAAACTTTTCCGGAACACTTCCGGTGTCCGAATATAGTCGTCCAATATATCAATCTTTATGTCTCGGACATTCCGAGACTCCTTGTCATGTCCGTGATCTCATCCGGGACTCCGAACTACCTTCGGTACATCAAAACTCATAAACTCATAATACCGATCGTCATCAAACGTTAAGCGTGCGGACCCTACGGGTTCGAGAACTATGTAGACATGACCGAGACTCATCTCCGGTCAATAACCAATAGCGGAACCTGGATGCTCATATTGGCTCCTACATATTCTACGAAGATCTTTATCGGTCAAACCGCATAACAATATACGTTGTTCCTTTTGTCATCGGTATGTTACTTGCCCGAGATTCGATCGTCGGTATCTCTATACCTAGTTCAATCTCGTTACCGGCAAGTCTCTTTACTCGTTCCGTAACACATCATCTCGTGACTAACTCATTAGTCTTTTGCTTGCAAGGCTTATTGTGATGTGTGTTACCGAGAGGGCCCAGAGATACCTCTCCGATATTCGGAGTGACAAATCCTAATCTTGATCTATGCCAACACCACGAATACTTTCGGAGACACCTGTAGAGCATCTTTATGATCACCCAGTTACGTTGTGACGTTTGATAGCACACAAGGTGTTCCTACAGTATTCGGGAGTTGCATAATCTCATAGTCATAGGAACATGTATAAGTCATGAAGAAAGCAATAGCAGTAAAACTAAACGATCATAGTGCTATGCTATCGGATGGGTCTAGTCCATCACATCATTCTCCTAATGATGTGATCCCGTTGATCAAATGACAACTCATGTCTATGGCTAGGAAACATAGCCATCTTTGATCAATGAGCTAGTCTAGTAGAGGCATACTAGGGACATACTATTTTGTCTATGTATTCACACATGTATCAAGTTTCCGGTTAATACAATTCTAGCATGAATAAAAGACATTTATCATGATATAAGGAAATACAAAATAACATCTTTATTATTGCCTCTAGGGCATATTTCCTTCAGATATGGCATCCGCAAGACTACTGGTTCTATGAAGAATAGAACCACCCATAGTTGGTAAAGCACCGGTACAAGTAAAGAAGTCTTGAAGAACTCCTTTTCCAATAATATCACCACTACCAACCCGAAACTTTTAAGTATGTAAAGTGGTAGTTTCATCAGGAGGCTCAACAAAAGCATCAAAGTTTCCCTTAGCGTTACTACCCTTTCCAACGACATCCTCCCCCATCTCACACATGATAGCAACAAACCACAATAAGTAGGAACACAGAAGAGGCAAGCTAAAAGAAGCGAACGAAAAAAAAGGGCAAATAAAACGGCAAAGGTGAAGTGGGGGAGTGGAAAACGAGAGGAAAATGGAAAATAATGTAATGCGAGGGATAAGTGTTTGTGATAGGTACTTGGTATATTACTTTTGCGTAGATCTCCCCGGCAATGGCGCCATAAATTCTTCTTGCTACTTCTCGAGCTTGCGTTGTTTTCCCTCGAAGAGGAAAGGGTGATGCAACACAGTAGCGTAAGTATTTCCATCAATTTTTGAGAACCAAGGTATCAATCCAGTAGGAGACCACGCGCGAGTCCCTCGTACCTGCAAAAACAAATAAGAACCTTGCAACCAACGTGATATAGGGGTTGTCAATCCCTTCATGGCCACTTGCAAAAGTGAGATCTAATAGAGATGATAAGATAATATTTTTGATATTTTTGATATGTAGATTGAAAGTGAAGATTGCAAAACAAATTTAAAGTAAAGATAAATAGTTGATGGAAGATTAATATGATGAAGATAGACCCGGGGGGCATAGGTTTCACTAGTGGCTTCTCTCATGATAGCAGATTTCTACGATGGGTGAACGAATTCATGTCGAGCAATTGATAGAAAAGCGCATAGTTATGAGAATATCTAGGCATGATCATTGTATATAGGCATAACGTCCGTGACAAGTAGACCGAAACGATTCTGCATCTACTACTATTACTCCACACATCGACCGCTATCCAGCATGCATCTAGAGTATTAAGTTCATAAGAACAGAGTAACGCCTTAGGCAAGATGACATGATGTAGAGGGATAAACTCAAGCAATATGATATAAACCCCATCTTTTTATTCTCGATGGCAACAATACAATACGTGCCTTGCTTCCCCCGCTGTCACTGGGAAAGTACACCACAAGATTGAACCCAAAGCCAAGCACTTATCCCATTGCAAGAACTACAAATCTAGTAGGCCAAACCAAACCGATAATTCAAAGAGACTTGCAAGGATATTTAAATCATGCACAAAAGATTTAAGAAAATAATCCAATATTGTTCATAGATAATCTTGATCATAAACCCATAATTCATCGGATCTCGACAAACACACAGCAAAAAGAATTACATCGAATAGATCTCCAAGAAGATCGAGGAGAACTTTGTATTGAGATCCAAAAAGAGAGAAGAAGCCATCTAGCTAATAACTATGGACCCGAAGGTCTGTGGTAAACTACTCACAACTCCTCGGAGAGGCTATGGTGTTGATGTAGAAGCCCTCCGTGATCGATTCCCCCTCCGGTGGAGCTCCGGAACAGGCCCCAAAATGGGATCTCACGGGTACATAAGGTTGCGGCGGTGGAATTAGGGTTTCGTGGTGCTCCCCGATGGTTTCAGGGTACGTAGGTATATATAGGAGGAAGAGGCACGTCAGGGGAGCCATGAGGTGCCCACGAGGGTGGGGGGCGCGCCTACCCCCCTGGGCGCACCCCTCCCCTCGTGGCCTCCTCGTTCGCTTCCTGGCGTGTACTCCAAGTCTTCTGTGTTGATATTGTTCCAAAAATGACTCTCCCGAAGGTTTCATTCCGTTTTGGACTCCGTTTGATATTCCTTTTCTGTGAAACACTGAAATAGGCAAAAAACAGGAATTTGCACTGGCCTTGGGTAGTAGGTTAGTCCCAAAAATAATATAAAAGTGTATAATAAAGCCCATTAAATATCCATAACAGATAATATAATAGCATGGAACAATAAAATTTTATAGATCCGTTGGAGACGTATCATGGACATGAGTTGTCATTTGATAACGGGATCACGTAATTATGAGAATGATGTGATGGACAAGACCCATCCGTTATCTTAGCATTTGATCGTACATTTTATTGTTGTTGCTTTCATGTATGTCAAATACATATTCCTTTGACTATGAGATCATGCAACTCCCGGATGCCGGAGGAATACCTTGTGTGCTATCAAACGTCACAACGTAACTGGGTGATTATAAAGATGCTCTACAGGTATCTCCGAAGGTGTTTCGTTGGGTTGGCATGAATTGAGATTAGGATTTGTCACTTCGAGTGTCGGAGAGGCATCTTTGGGCCCTCTCGGTAATGCACATCATAATAAGCCTTGCAAGCAAATGACTAATGAGTTAATCACGGGATGAAGTATTATGGAACGAGTAAAGAGACTTGCCGATAACGAGATTGAACTAGGTATAGAGATACCGACGTTCGAATCCCGGGCAAGTAACATACCGACGGACAAAGGGAATTGTGTATGTTGTCATAACGGTTCGACCGATAAAGATCTTCGTAGAATATGTGGGAGCCAATATGGGCATCCAGGTTCCGCTATTGTTTATTGACCAGAGAGGTGTCTCGGTCATGTCTACATAGTTCTCGAACCCGTAGGGTCCGCACACTTAACGTTCGTTGACGATATAGTGTTATATGAGTTATGTGATTTGGTGACCGAATATTGTTCGGAATCCCAGATGAGATCTCGGGCATGACGAGGAGTCTCGAAATGGTTGAGAGGTAAAGATTGATATATAGGACGATGGTATTCGGACACCGGAAGTGTTCTGGAGGACATCGGGTACTCGTCGTGTCACCGGAAGGAGCTTCGGGCACCCCCGACAAAAGATATGGTCCTTATGGGCCAAGAGGGGAAACACACTAGCCACCAGGTGCATATATGGCAGGGGGCGCGCGGCTAAGGGGAGCCCAAGTAGGACTCGGTCCTACTTGGGGCGCCTCCTGGCCTTTCCCCTCCCCTCCCACCTATATGTGTGTGGGGGGGGAGGAGGGCGACTAGAGGACACCAGACAATTGCCTAGCCGTGTGTGGCGCCCCCCCTCCACCATTTACTACCAAGGTCATATTTTCATAGTGCTTAGGTGAAGCCCTCCAGAGATCACTTGACCATCACCATCACCACGCCGTCGTGCTGACGGAACTCATCTACTACCTCGACGTCTTACTGGATCAAGAAGGTGAGGGACGTCACCGAGCTGAACGTGTGCAGAACGCGGGGGTGCCGTGCGTTTGATACTTGATCGGTTGAAGCGCGAAGAAGTTCGACTACATCAACCGCGTTGTGAAATGATTCCGCTTACAGTCTACGAGGGTACGTAGACACACTCTCCCCTCGTTGCCATGCATCTCCATGGATAGATCATTGCGTTGGATAAAATGTTTTTGTTTTCCGTGCATCGTTTCCCAACAAGAAGAGCATGGGGTGGAGATGCGGGGATGGAGGTGTGGTGTGCAAGCACGAGCTCAGGGGTGCTGCTACCCCTTCGGGGCCACCTGAGAGGCCACGAAGCTCAAGCTCCCACCCCTTCTCATCTGTGGCCGGAGGAGGGCAATGCGTAGGGCGATCTTCTCGTCGTTTGAGGCAGAGGAGTTGGATTCTTCCTTGAGGAGCGTCTCCAATCGACGGGGTCAGACTCATTGCCGATCTACCCGAACATTTAGGCTGCATAAAAGGTTGGTTGACTAGCGACTTTGTTATCGGCCAGTGGTCGTACTATCCGCCCAAACATTTTAGAAGAGTTTGAAGAGCCTAATTGTAGATGCTCTTACCTCACCGGCTATTTCCCTCTTCGCTTACGACAATAAATGGGACACGGCGTGGCTCCTGGTCGACCGAGACGTTCGCGTAAAACGTGCAGCTCAGGGTCCAATGCGGTCATGCTTCGAGCGCTTGTGTAGGGACGGAGTTAGAGAAATTTTACCATCATGCATAGTTTAACATTGGGCAACAGTAATGACAATGGACACGGCTACAAGTCAAAAATGTTTTTGCAATTGCAACAAGACTCCGTTTTAATGGTGATGTTGACGGCCGCAAGCGGAAGATGCTTCTACAACATGGGCCATTTTACAAATAAGGTTCTTGTTGCAAGGAGAAAAGGAGAGGATAGAAATGCAGATATAATCGCACGGTGAGCATCATAGATTATAGAGCCGGATCTCATGACCCGACCGATCTTTTTTGAAAAGATGAGCCGTCCGACGCCGTAATCCGTTTTTTTGTGGGTGAAAAAGTCAGTGCTACCGTGTGTACGCCGCCCACACCAGTCGTGTCGCCTTCGCTTGCTCTCGGCAACTCGGGCTCGTGCTCTTCGTGTCGTGTGTACCACCTTAGGTTGGGCCCCGGTCGGTGATAAGTTTCCATTCCATTGGCTGCTGGCTGGCTGGTCCCACCACGCTGGACGTGGCTGTACCCGCCCCGCCCCCGCGCCTATACATCCGTTCCGCCGACGCCACCCAGGACTCACGGCGCCCTCACAAGCCAACGGCCCAGACGCCATCGACGCGACGACGACGACGACGACGATGACGGCGGGCCAGCCCCTCCGCGCCGATCCCCAGCAGCGCCGCCACAGCCCGCCGGCTCTCCACCCCGCCGTCGTGCCGTCCTACCCGCCCCCGGAGTCCGACAACGACGAGTCCTGGGTCTGGTCCCAGATCAAGGCCGAGGCGCGCCGCGACGCCGACGCCGAGCCGGCGCTCGCCTCCTTCCTCTACGCCACCGTGCTCTCCCACCCGTCGCTCGAGCGCTCCCTCTCCTTCCACCTCGCCAACAAGCTCTGCTCCTCCACCCTCCTCTCCACGCTCCTCTACGACCTCTTCGTCGGCTCCCTCGCCGCGCACCCCACCATCCGCGCCGCCGCCGTCGCCGACCTCCTCGCCGTGCGCTCCCGGGACCCCGCCTGCGCCGGATTCTCCCACTGCCTCCTCAACTACAAGGGCTTCCTCGCCGTCCAGGCCCACCGCGTCGCGCACGTCCTCTGGGCGCAGAACCGCCGCGCCCTCGCGCTCGCGCTCCAGTCCCGGGTCGCCGAGGTCTTCGCCGTCGACATCCACCCGGCCGCCGCCATCGGAAAGGGCATCCTCCTTGACCACGCCACCGGCGTCGTCATCGGCGAGACGGCCGTCGTCGGCGACAACGTCTCCATCCTCCACCACGTCACGCTGGGCGGGACCGGCAAGGCGGTGGGCGACCGGCACCCCAAGATCGGGGACGGCGTTCTGATTGGCGCCGGGGCGACGATCCTGGGCAACGTGCTGATTGGCGCCGGGGCCAAGATCGGTGCCGGGTCGGTGGTGCTCATCGATGTGCCGCCGAGGAGCACCGCGG
This sequence comes from Secale cereale, assembly GCA_902687465.1. Taxonomy (NCBI): domain Eukaryota; kingdom Viridiplantae; phylum Streptophyta; class Magnoliopsida; order Poales; family Poaceae; genus Secale; species Secale cereale. The sequence goes on along the minus strand of LR738711.1, from coordinate 720,412,390 downwards.
TGGGGAACCCCGCGAGGCTGATCGGCGGGAAGAAGGGGGACGACATGCCTGGGGAGTCCATGGACCATACCTCCTTCATACAGCAGTGGTCAGACTACACCATTTGAGACATTGAGCAGAGCAAGATGCCACTGTCATCCTCTGTAACCTATAATACTGAACTGGTGCTAGTCTCAAAGTTGTTCTTACTATAAGATGTGCCTCCGGTGAGGAGAAGTGAGCCATACCGTACATTGCCATGCTCAACCCGGACAAATGTACTGAACTGGAAGTTCACCCTGTACCTGTAATTTTGCGAGATGCAATGGTCATTATTCAGATTGGCATCCTTGAGATTTTGTAATACTCGCAAAGATAGTTTTGAGGACATATTTGCTATTGGTACAAACCAAATTGCTCGTGTCCGGACAAATGTGCTGAAACTTCTTTCTGCAATTCCCAAATTCCAAAGAGAAGGGGGGGGGGGGGGG
>LR738711.1:720274717-720411793 GCA_902687465.1 Secale cereale | reverse complement strand
GGGGCTTCTGTACCTGCCTATCTCTCTGAATATATTTTCAGATGTGTCGTTTTCTTTGGAAACACCAAAGTCTGCATACAGCATCTACGAAATGAAACAGATCCCGCATGGCATATACTTCATGAAAACTAGCGGCTAGTAGGTTGTAAGCACTATAGCAGCACATAATAAAAAAGCACATGGTTTTAGTTAATCCTGTGGGTGATTGGTAAGGGATCCCCTTGCGTTTTCACACGAGGTGCGTACTGTAACGGTTTGTATGATCTGTGAATGGAAAAATCCATGGAGATCTTTTCTGTAGACTATTTTGGCTTAAATTTTGACTCAGTGTAACTTCATTAAATTTCTTTTATTTATGTAGGATTCGACGTATCCTGACCTCTGATCTCCTATGTACTTATTTCCTATTCTTTTTGTCTTTGAAATCTTTCCTATTCTCCTATGTACCCTCACCTCGGTGCCTCTATTTCCGGGGTGAAGCAAGCACCTTCCGTTTAAAACTGTTTCTGTGACACCTAGTGCATACAGCTTGATGAGATTTTAAACTGTTTCTGTAACACCACGTGGCACCGCAAGGTGAATTAACATGAAAAAATGCTGTAAAATACTTGATGAGATGATCGACAGGCGCCCAGTTGCCCGGCTCTCATCAGCCTCAGCTTCAGTATTCCGATAAGATGGACAGCGTTGATGATATTGGCGTTGGCCGATGGTGACATGAATGTTTTCTGAAAACAGAGAATTATAACAGTTGATAGTAGCATCGAATTTCCTGCATGCGTTGCAGTATTCTCTTGAGTTGCTGCAATTGCACCCCTTGAAGCTTAGCCGCAGACAAGTTACTTTCGGCGGCGTTGTGATTGTATTTGCATGACTTTGACAACTCGATCGCACGGGCACCATCGGATTGTGCCAAAGCAATTGGTCGAGGACGACATGGTATTCTTTGAGATCGACTTGTGCTCACATTTTTCCACAAAGATGAAAATGGAATTGTGCTCACATTGGTGGACCTCGTGTTAACCTAGAGATTTATCATCTCTAGACGGCCACTGCTTTCTTAAAAGGAACTACAAATCTACTGGTATATCTTTTGGTCGCCTGAGCACCAAGGAAGACAACATTCTCTAGGTTAACACATCATCCTTTGAATGTTGTTTCATTTGGAGCTTTACTCCGTCAGCTAATGGCCCTTCGCTTTGGGTAATGAAAACTTTCTATTAGTAACAGGCTAACAGCTAATAGAAATTACCAATTTTCTGATTATTAATCTAGAAATAAATCATGACCACAACAGCAGCAGTATTAATCTCATACTATTATGCTCAAACATGCGAGAGAGCGTACTAGACATAGAATTGACATATCTATGAACATGCTACTAAGGGCCTGTTCGAGAGCCCTCCGTGGCCGAAAAAATCATGAGGAGTATACCTCGCCATGGGATACCCGGCACGACCCGGCCTGAAAATGCCCGACCCGACCCGACGCGGTCTTGCCCCTCGGCCTAGGTTTTGAGCCCGAAGGCCGGGCCAGGCCTGGGCCCACCATATTTGCGATTTAGGGAAGAGGCCCGGTGGGCTTTTTCACTGATGGGGCGGGCTTGGGCGTAAATTCTAGGCCCGACAGCCGGGCCCGGGCCTAGGTTTTCTGCTTCAGGCTTGGTTAGGCCTGGCCCGACAGATGGCCAGGTATACTCATGAGGAATTCTGGAGCGAGCAATCCGTTCGGCGTGGTTGCTTCTCGCTCGCAGGAGGGAGCGAGTCGAAGCCCATAAAATTGCCCCTATGTGGCCCATCTGGAGCAGGTTGTCAATGGAAAACGCTCTGGGAAATATGTACTGGGCCATAGGCCTTGTCGGGTGTACCTAGTCGGGGATGGCTGAGACGGGGAAACGAGCGAGGCTCGATCGAACCGGTATCTGACGTTTCACTTAACGGTGGCACCCTCACAACGTGTTTGGTAATATTTGGGAAGTGGAATCTGAGTTTAGAGTAGAGAGTTGCATTAAGATTAGACATGGGATGTGTCGTTTTATTCCCAATCCTCTGTTTGGCGCATGATAGGAATTATATGTGAGGATTTGAGGAGAAAATGTATTTCCTTGTTTGGTTCGTGGGAATTGACGAGGGACTAGACAAGAGAAGTTAATGTAAGTTATGACGAAGTGTTAAGATTGTCTCACTAAAATAATTCTCTTCCAACTCCCACCCTCCCCTGTTAATAAAACGGTGGGAGTTAGAGTCTCAAGTCCCATGACTATTCCCTTGTGAATTTTTAACCCCCTAACCAAACAATAGATTTGAAGTCTCATACCCCTTCGGTTTAGTATTTCACAGCTCCCACTTCTTGGTTTTTGTGGAGATCAAGATTTCCAACTCTGCAACTCTAACAAATTTGCATGTAGAAAATCGCCAACTTCCCTCCTATAGCTCCAAGAGTTGGAGCGTTAGGGTCAAATCCGGATCTGCGGTCGAGTGAGTTGGGAGTTGAAGGACTCCCAAACAGGCCCTAAGTAGTGCAAACATATAAGCGAGTAAAACTGAACTGATCATACCTTCCCGTCGTCCAGGTCAAAGTCGTGACGGCGGCTGGCAGCTGCAGCGGTGTCCTTGCGGCCTTCTTCTTTGCAGCGTCGGAGTTGTCAACCATGGCAGGGGAGGTCGAGGACGTAGTTGAATCAGTGTTCAAAGACAACCAGAGGCAAACTATCATGCCAAGACGCTACGCAAAAACCTAACACCCTTCTCTTAGTGTAGGATCCCAAAAAATAGGGTTCCAGAGGCCCGCTCCATTGTACAGTTGTGCACGTGATCGATGTGATGGGATCGCCAGAAGCAACACAGCAACACGATAAACGTCGATGGGTTGTGATGGAGGAGGCATAACATATGCGATATGGTCATGTGACGGCTAGGGTTACCACCGCCTCCAATATATATGCGGTCGAGTAGGGAGACGTGATGCTAGGCCCATGTGTAAGGGCATATTTCTCCCTTAGTGGTTTTGGTGGTTGATGACAATGCATTTACGGACTAATCATGTGCATTCAGCATTTCAGATATCTCATGTCTAGGCACAAGATGATTCATTGCCCCTCAGAGCCGATCGAAGACGGCGTTTCTTTATGCTTCTTTTCGGTGGAATTGAGTCATAGGAAGGCCGTAATATTAAGAGAGGGTCCGCTTCGGAAAGGTTAGGGTGGAATCAACACGTACACATATGTTCCTTTGCACCACCTTTCCTTCGCTTCTTTGGAGCACCGGTCGCTTTCCTTGTTGTTGCGAAGACAGATGCTCCCAAGTACTACTGTCATGTGGCATGCGGTAGTACCGCTCAAGGGAGCGGTAGTACCGCAGAGTCCTACAGTAGTACCGCCCATGGCTGCGGTAGTACCGCACATGATAGTACCGCGCCTCGCACGCGGTAGTACCGTGGCCTCTAGCCCAGGGCTGTGGCTGGCGCGGAAGTAGGAGCGAAAGTAATTTTTTACTTCCGCACCCTATGCGGTAGTACCGCTCCTTGTGAGCGGTAGTACCGTGCCGGGTTTTTGTATCGATCGAAACTCAGCGGAAGTAGCCACGGATGTATTTTTATTAGTCTGTTCCTTTCACTGCCTAGATTGTGCCCTGCCTTGCGGTAGTACCGCAAGGGCGTGCGGTAGTACCACTCCGGTAGTAGTACCGTTCGTTGCTATACGGAACAGGGCCGCATCTGGCTCCTGCCGCGCGAGCGGTAGTACCGCACCGCCTTGCGGTAGTACGCGCGAGCGGTAGTACCGCACCGCCTTGCGGTAGTACGCGCGAGCGGTAGTACTGCACCGCCTTGCGGTAGTACCGCTCGTAGCAGGCTAAGTTGGTGGATAAGGGTTGGATCTTTCCACATACTATATAAGGGGGGTCTTCTTCCCCAAGTTGACTACCTCTTGCTTCCCAAAGCTCCATTGTTGCTCAAAGCTCCATTTTCGCTCGATCTCTCTCCCTAGCCAATCAAACTTGTTGATTTCCTAGGGATTGGTTGAGAAGTCATCGATCTACACTTCCACCAAGAGAAATTTGATTCCCCCCACTAATCCCTTGAGGATCTTGTTACTCTTGGGTGTTTGAGCACCTTAGACGGTTGAGGTCACCTCGAAGCAATAGTCCATTGTGGTGAAGCTTTGTGGTGTTGTTGGGAGCCTCCAATTAAGTTGTGGAGATAGCCCCAACCTTGTTTGTAAAGGTTTGGTCGCCACCTTCAAGGGCACCACTAGTGGAATCACGGCACCTCGCATTGTGTGAGGGCGTGAGGAGAATATGGTGGCCTTAGTGGCATCTTGGGGAGCATTGTGCCTCCACACCACTCTAACTGAGACATACTTCCTCTCAAAGGGAAGGAACTTCGGTAACACATCCTCGTCTCCACTGGCTCTACTTGTGGTTATCTCATACCTTTACTTGTGCAAACTTTTGTTGTGTTGTATAGCTTGCTTGCATGTGTGCTTGTTATTGTTGCATCATATAGGTTGCCCACCTAGTTGCATATCTAGACAACCTATCTTGATGCTAAGGTTAATTTGGTAAAGAAAAGCTAAAATTGTTAGTTGCCTATTCACCCCCCTCTAGTCAACCATATTGATCCTTTTAATTGGTATCAAAGCCTCGTCTCTTTAATAAGGACTTTCCTGTCCAAAGAGTATGGGTGACACCGTAGTCGAGACGGAGGAGCATTCCGGCGGGAACCCGTCTTTGTCTACGACCGATGGGGGATCCTCGGTCTCTCAAGAGGAATTCAATGCGTCTTTGGATGCATTGAAAACCTCTATGACGACCGAGGTCAAAGGCATGTTCAAATAATTTCTTGATGGGCTTAAATTATCCACCGCACTGTTGGAAGTGGCTAGCCCCACTAACAAGGTGGCGGATGCTCACCCCGATAAGGGGGAAGCTAGCAGTGATCAAGATCATGTGCCTAAAATAGGGAGTGGCATCTTTGCCCATGTTTAACCTCCCATCACCTATGGAGGACATGTTCCCTCCACGCATTTAAATTGTGTTGGTCCTCCCCCGAAGTATGTAAAGAATGCAGATTTTGCTACTTGGGTCTTTCGATTTAAACATCATTTAAATCATTGTTCTACTAATCTTTGGAGAATTATTGAGCAAGGTTTCTACCCGTACGATCCATACAACTTCACTACTAGAGAAGCCGTGGATCATCAATTCAACGAGTCCATTCTTTGCATTCTCCAAGATGTTATCCCTCCCGAAGATATTGCTCACCTCCGACCCTTCTCCGTGGCAAAGGAAGCATGGGAACATGTGGTCTCCTTGTACAAGGGAAGTGTTATCATTCAATGCTCAAACTATGAAGTTGTGCAAGATGAGGCCGATGAGTTTGCCATGATCGAAGATGAAGAACCTCGTGAACTTTACCGGAGGTTAACCACTCTCGCGGTCTCACTCTGGGATCATGGGAGCAAGGATACGGATGACAATTGGATCAAGCGCAAGTTTCTCAAGGCCATGTTGCCCTACCACAAGGCCATGTCCTCCGTCATCCGTCAAAGGCCGGACTTCCACAACTTGTCCTCAAGTGAAGTGTTGGATGAGTTCGTTGCTACGAGGATCTTGGACAAGACCGCCGACAATGCGGTGTTGTGGTCTCAATGATCAAACAAACCCAACCTCGCTTTGAAGGACAAGGCTTGTGTGGAAGAAGAGGATGAAGAAGAGTGTTGCCCCGAAGACACCAAATATGCATATCATGAGCACATGGCTCTTGCTTCATAGAAATTTTGGGGCAACAAGAAGAAATCAAGACCCAACTTCAACAAGAATAACTCAAGTGGCGTCAAGGGCAAGCAAAGAGTGAGGACTTGCTACAATTGTGGCAATGTGAGTCATTTTGTTGTGGATTGCCCATATGAGAAAAGGGGAGACAATGGAGGCAAGCTTATCCGAAAAGACAAGGACAATTCTTTCCCCAACAAGAACAACTTCACCAAGAAGCCCAAAGGATTGGAAGCACAAGAAGAATATGATGAGGATGATGATGATGAAGAAGATGAAGAGATGGTCACCATGTCCACCGTTGCCATTGCAACAACTCCACGGTCATCCCTCTTCGACTCACCAAATGAGAACATCACTGCCAAGTGCCTCATGGCTAAAGCCACCAACAAGGTAACCCCCAACATCAAGTCTACCATCACTACTAATCCTTCATTGACGGATTGCATCGATGAAAGTGAGGGGGCGGAGGAGGAGGAAAATGAATTTAAGTCTTTCATGAGTAAGCTCAAAGGTAAATCCAAGAAGCACTTCGTTGCTCTCTTGGAGAAACTTGGTGCAGCCAATGCATAATCGAGGCTCACGAAGAGACCATCTCTAAGATGGAGGGTCATAGTCGAGACTATGCCGATGAGATATCGGATCTCTCTAATGCTCTTGAGGAAGAGTGTGGTCTTCGTTTGGCTCTTGAGGAGTCACACAACGATGATCATGCTAAATTGAAGAAAGATCTCAATCATGCTTTAGTTGTCTCTCGTGTGCTCAATTCCGAAAAGGCAAAACTTGTGGTTGACCATGCTAGACTCAAGGAGGAGTTTGATACACTTGACAAGGCTCACAAGGTCTTGAATAGTGTTCATGCTAGCCTCAAAGAGTCTCATGATCAACTTCAAGTTACGCTAACCAAGGATAAAGCCACTTTTCCTCACATGGTTTTAATTGATAATGCAAATGCTACTAACCCATGTTGTGAGCATGTGCATCTTGTTGAGGAGAATGGCAAGTTAAAGAAGCAACTTGAGAAAGGCCTTGTGTCTTGCATACAAGGTGAGAAGAACCTCAACGACCTCTTGAGTATCAAAAGGAAGTCGTTGCCAAGGAGGGGATTGGGTTTGCACCCAAGCCCAAGAAGAAGAAGAATGACAAGCCCAAGCAACCTCTTCCTCTCAAACAAACCTTTGTGAAGGAGGGAGAGGGTAATACTAAGGAGAAGATGAACATTGTGAAGGGTGGTGGAGTAAAAAAGGGCATTGCCACTTCTTCCAACAAAGTCGGCGACTTTAACCCGTCTTATGTGTTATGCCATGCTAGTGATGGACATGTTTATGCTAATTTTTTCGGTTCTTCTTATGAGTACATTGAGTGGTCTATTTGGGTTCCTAAGACCCTTGTTACTAACATCAAAGGACCCATTACAAAATGGGTACCTAAAACCTAGCATTGATTTCTTGTAGGAGTTTGCTTCCGGTGGGGGATCATGGTTGCTCGATAGTGGAGGCACAAATCATATGCCCGGAAGAAAAGACTTGGTGGTGGACGTGCACAAAGGTTCATCTATGCCCACCAATGTCGAATGGGGTGATGATTCATCTTCTAAGGTATTGGTTCTCGACAAGGTTGTCTTTTCTCATGATCTCACGATCGAGAAAGTCATGCTTGTTTAGTCCCTTGCATACAATTTACTTTCCGTTCGTCAACTTGCACTCATGGGTTTTGCTACTTTCTTTGATATTGATTCCGTGGCCCTCTTGTGGAGCAAGTCTCTTAAAGTAGCCTTTGTTGGGCATGTTGAGAACGGTCTCTATGTGGTCAATTTCTCGGAGCGACCCACTAAGACCGCGACATGCCTAATGGCTAAAGTTGATGTGGGATGGCTTTGGCATCGCGTTTAGCCAATGTCAATATGAGATCTTTGCAAAGTCTTCTCAAGGGGGACCATGTCTGTGGACTAACAAATGTTAGTTTTGCCAAAGGTCGTGCTTGTAGTGCTTGTATCGAAGGAAAGCTACATGAGAAGGCTCGCCCTCCCACGACTATCATCTACTCGACGAGGAATTTGGAGCTCCTTCACATGGATCTCTTTGGGCCTCCATCATTCGATAGTCTTAGGGGTAGAAAGTATTGCTTGGTGATTGTGGATGATTATTCAAGATCACTTGGGTATATTTCTTCAAGGGGAAGAGTGAGACCCAACAAATTGTCGTCAATTTTGCAAATGAAGCTCACCATCAACATGATGCAAAGATCTTGATGATTCGAAGTGACAACGGCACCGAGTTCAAGAACTACACCTTGGATGAGTTCCTTAGTGATTAGGGGATCAAGCATCAATATGTGTAGGATCAAAAGTATGTCTAGAGGGGGGTGATTAGACTACTTGACCAAATAAAAATCTAGCATTTTCCCAGTTTTAATTCTTGGCAGATTTTAGCAACTTAACACAAGTCAAGCAATCAACCTACACATGCAATTCTAAGAGTATAACAGCGGAATGTAAATCATTGCATATGAAGGTAAAGGGAGGGGTTTGGAGATGGCAAACGCAAGTGTAGATACGGATGTTTTTGTCGTGGTTCCGATAGGTGGTGATATCGTACATCCACGTTGATGGAGACTTCAGCCCACGAAGGGTAACAACTACGCGAGTCCACGGAGGGCTCCACTCACGAAGGGTCCACGAAGAAGCAACCTTGTCTATCCCACCATGGCCATTGCCCATGAAGGACTTGTCTCACTAGGGTAGATCTTCACGAAGTAGGCGATCTCCTTGCCCTTACAAACTCCTTGGTTCAACTCTACAATCTTGTCGGAGGCTTCCAAGTGACACCTAACCAATCTAGGAGTCACCACTCTCCAAAAGGTAATAGACGGTGTGTTGATAACGAAATCCTTGCTCAGATGCTTCAAATGATAGTCTCCCCAACACTCAAATAGCTCCTCATAGATTTGGATATGGTGGAAGAAGAGATTGAGTGGAAAGCGACTTGGGGAAGGCTGGAGAACAAGATTTATGTGGTAGGAATGGAATATCTTGATCTCAACACTTGAGTAGGTCGTTCTCTTTCCGATATGGATGGGTAAAAGTGTAGGCACGATCTGATGGCTCTCTCCATGAATGAATAGGGTGTGGAGGGGTATATATAGCATCCACACAAAATCTAACCTTCACACACATTTTGGCCAACTCGGTGGGACCGATTCAGTGAACTCGGTCTGACCGAAAGGTTCAAATATGTGAATGATAGGAAACTCGGTGGGACCGACTAGGACAGCTCGGTGGGGCCGAAAGACTACGGTTAAGTCATCAGAGAGTTGGCAAGGTGAACTCGGTGTGAACGACTAATGCAGGTCTCAGAAGATGGAGACAAAGTGACCCATATGCCGTGAGGAGAAGGACTGCTATGGACTACATATTTCATACCAAAGAACAGGAAGACTTCTATGAGACAGTTCTGCTTGACAAGAAGCCCATAGTGTGTGATATGAGATGGGTTGATTGGGATTACATCAAGAACAATGAAGATCATTTTCCAAATGTGATTGATAGTTTCATAGCATGTGGTGTTGACAAGTTTGTGGGTTAGAAGCTAGCCAAATGGAATGATGAACTCATCATGCAATTGTACTCCATAGCTCACTTTCGTCCTGATGGTAGAATTGTATGGATGTCTGAAGGTACAAGGTACCAGTCAACTGTTGATGAGTGGGCCAAGCTGATAAAAGCCCCTAAAGAGCATGAGGACGACTTGGATGTCTAAGCGAAGAAGAAGCAAGACCACAACTCTATGGCAAACATGTACAAAGAGATCCCCGACAAAGCATTGGAAACACATCAGTTTGGATCTGTGCATTTCTTGTTGTCTGGTCTAGCCACAATCAACACTATCTTGAGGCATACTTTGTTGCCAAAATCAGGAGATCACAAGATGATCAGAGGACATTCAATCAACTTGCTGCACATTTTTTATGTCCCTCAAAAGTTCAAAGTGATGAGTCTGATTGTTGAAACAATCAAGAGGACTGCTGCAGATCAGAAGAGATCATGTGGGTATGCTCCACACATTCAGGAGCTCATCAACTCCAAGATGGGCACAGGCATATACTTGTTGGACAAGGAGCATTTACCTCTATATCTAGACTTTGAGGACAACACAGTTGTGATGGATGAGAATGAACCTTCATCAGTGCAAGCACACAAGAAGAGAGCCAAAGCTAGTGCTGAGAAAGCTGCCAACATGCCAAGTGTTCAAGAGGCATCTCAAATGTCCCTCAATTCAAAGCAAGATCAAATGGCATATCTGCTTCAAGCAACTTTGAGGATTGAGAAGGGCTTGGCCACCCTGACTCAGAATCAGGAGAGCTTGGAGAGGATCATTGAAACTAAGTTCTATGGTCTTGATCTGAAAGTGATTGAGATACAGACTGCAGTTGAGCAGCTCCAGGAGGAAGCAGAGGAGAGGGCATGCTACCACAGACGCCTTTCAAAGAGTGCCTCGAGGTCAGAGATCCGCTGCAGTGCCTGTACCTAATACTAGAGCTACTACATCAGCACCAGCAGCCACAGCTTTAGTGCCACCTCCAGCAGCCACTCCACCAGCTCCAACTACATCATCTGAAGCCATGGGCCTTGGAGTTCTCTCTACGCCACCTCCCGAAGATCAAGCCTGAGAGACGCATAGCACTATGCATTTTCAAACTTTTTGGTAACTTGTTGCCAAAGGGGGAGAAATATGTATAGATCATAGGCTTCGAGAGAGAGTGTTTTTGCTTCTTGGTCTCTTGCTTTTGGTTGAACTTTATTGTGTGCTTGATTTATACTCTATGTCCGTGTGTGAGATACTTGTTTGATCATGTGATTGATCATATGCTACCTTAATGCTTGCTTGAATGACATTATCTTTTGAATCCCTATATGATCATTCACTTTGCTTGGTGATGAGTGCATGCTTTTAGTTTATATCATTTTGAGCGGTCCACCATGATGCATGTGACATGGAAGAGTAACCCATGATCCTAATCGATTGTGCATTTGCATTCAAACGCAAATTTTAAATAACGCACAAATTTATGGGGAGCTCTTGCTTATCACATACTTCTCAAAGCGACGATGTATTTTAATCTTACTATCATTTGTCGAAGCTTTGATCTATATATTGTCATCAATTACAAAAAGGGGGAGATTGAAAGTGCAACTATCCCTGGGTGGTTTTGGTAATTCCTAACAACATATAGCTCATTGAACTAATGCTCCTTCAAGATGATCATTTCAGAAAGTTCAATGATTGGCATGGCATGGACTAGGAATGTGGACCCCTCAAAATGATAAGGACACATATTGGCTCAAGCTCAAGTCTCTACATTTTCTATTTTAGTGATCCAAGATCACATTGAGTCCATAGGAAAGTCAATACTATTAAAAGGGGATGAGGTGTTGCTTAATGGGTTTCTTGCTCAAAGTGCTTAGTGGTATGCTCCAAAATCCTCAACCACTTTCTCACATCCACATATGTCCCAAACCAAAAGTCAAACTCGGCCCCACCGAAAAGTTCTATCCGGTGCCACCGAGTTCAGTCGACATAGCCACTGTCACAAAAGCCTAGTGACTTCGGTCTCACTGAAAGGGATCTCAGTCTCACCAAGATGGGATTGCAAACTCTCTGTTTCCCTTGGTAATGTTTCGGTCTAACCGAGATGAGCGAACGGTCCCACCGAGTTCGCAATGCAAACTCTCTGTTTCCCATTTGTAACATTTCGGTCTCATCGAAATGAGCGAATCGGTCCCACCGAGTTTGCCTAACTAACTCTCTGCTTAGCTTATTACCAAAATCGGTCCTACCGAGTTTGTGTAATCGGTCTCATCGAGATTACGTTATGCCTAAACCCTAATGAAATCGGTCCTACCGAGTTGATCATATCGGTCCCACCGAAATGCCTAACGGTCACATTATGAACTAAATCGATCTGACCGAGTTTTATGATTCGGTCCCACCGAGTTTTGTAAATTGTGTGTAACGGTTAGATTTTGTATAGAGGCTATATATATACCCCTCCACCCACTCTTCATTCGTGGAGAGAGCCATCAGAACATACCTACACTTCAATTACTCATTGTTCTAAGAGAGAACCACCTACTCATGTGTTGAGACCAAGATATTCCATTCCTACCATATGAATCTTGATCTCTAGCTTTCCCCAAGTTGCTTTCCACTCAAATCATCTTTCCACCAAATCCAAATCTGTGAGAGAGAGTTGAGTGTTGGGGAGACTATCATATTAAGCACAAGAGCAAGGTGTTCATCATCAACACACCGTCTATTACCCTTTGGAGAGTGGTGTCTCCTAGATTGGATAGGTGTCACTTGGGAGCCTCCAACAAGATTGTGGAGTTGAACCGAGGAGTTTGTACGGGCAAGGAGGTCGCCTACTTCATGAAGATCTACCCTAGTGAGGCAAGTCCTTCGTGGGCGATGGCCATGATGGGATAGATAGGGTTGCTTCTTCGTGGACCCTTCGTGGGTGGAGCCCTCCATGGACTCGCGCAGCCGTTACCCTTTGTGGGTTGAAGTATCCATCAATGTGGATGTACGATAGCACCACCTATCGGAACCACGCGTAAAAAATCTCCATGTCTACATTGTGTTTGCTCCCTCAAACTCCACCCTTTACCTTCATATGCAATTGTATTACATTCCGCTGCTATACTCCTAGAATTTCATGTGTAGGTTGATTGCTTGACTTGTTCTAAGTTGCTAAAATCTGCCAAGAACTAAAATTGGGAAAATGCTAGATTTTTATTTTGTCAAGTAGTCTAATCACCCCCCCTCTAGACATACTTTCGACCCTACAAGTGGTATCAGAGCTTTGGTCTCCATTTGCCTTGATTTCCATAGCTTTGGTGATCCTAGCCTTGGTTTCACAACCTAGGAGAGTATGGCATCTTGCGAGGGAAATTACCACCGTAGAGGTCCTTACTTTGATGGTACTAATTTTGCTAGTTGGAAGCATAAGATGAAAATGCATATTCTTGGACATAACCTCGCCGTTTGGGCTATTGTGTGTATTGGTTTGCAAGGTGAATTTTTCGATGGGAAGGAACCAAACCGTGAAGCTACCGCAGAAGAGTTGAAGATGCTGCAATACAATGCTCAAGCTTGCGATATCCTCTTCAACGGATTGTGCCCTGAAGAATTCAACAAAATCAGCCGTCTTGAGAATGCAAAGGAAATTTGGGATACTTTGATTGATATGCACGAAGGTACCGACTCCGTCAAGGAATCCAAGTTGGATGTGCTTCAAAGTCAACTTGACAAGTTCAAGATGAAGGATGGTGAAGGTGTCGCTGAAATGTAATCTAGGCTACCATCATCAAGAAGATCCTAAGAGCCTTGGATGGAAAATATGATACCGTGTACACATTGTTCCAAATGATGCCCAACTACAAAGATCTCAAGCCAATGGAAGTCATTGGAAGAATTGTTGCTCATGAGATGTCACTCAAAGATAAAGAAGAGCTTCACAAAAGTCTAGTGGTGCTTACAAAGCCTAATGTGACGCTCCTACATCATCAAGTGAGAAACAAGTCTTCAATGAAGAATTGAGCTTAATGGTGAAGAACTTCAACAAGTTCTACAAGAATAGAAGCAAAGAGAGAAGTTCCAAGTCAAGGTCCTACAATGACAAAAGATCTTCTAGTCATGATCAGAATTGCTACAATTGTGGAAGACCCGGACACTACTCCAATGAGTGTACGGCTCCCCACAAAATAAGAGAAGACTCACCTAAAAGGAGAAGTAGAAGAGAAGATTCACCACCAAGAGAGAGAAGGAGTAGAGATAATCGTTATGAACAAAGACCTTCTTGGAGAAGCAAGGATTCGGAAAGGAAGGACAAATCATCAAGGAGCTATACAAGACGAAGACATCAAGCTTATGTTGGTGAATGGGTATCTGGCTCCGACTCCGATGACCACTCCGAGAGAAGCTATTACTCCAACTCCGAAGATACTCAAGATGAAGGTGTTGCCGGAATTGCTCTTGTGTCAACCAACTCCTACGACATATTTGACTCACCAAATGAAGGAATTGGAAGATGCTTCATGGCTAAAGGCCCTAAGGTATCACACCCGAGTATCTTGATTTCGATAATGATGAAGACGACTTGCTAGGAGATGATGATTTACTTATTGGTAGCAATAGTGATGAAACCTATGATGAAAACTATGATGAAATTGCTATTAATCATGCTAATCAAGATAAAATGAATGACAATGATAAGGAGAAGATTGAGCGTCCAACTAAAGAATTAAACACTCTTAAGTTAGCTCATGAAACTACCTTGGAAGATCATCGAGAACTTCTAAAGACTCATGAAAAGCTACATTTTGAAAAGCTCAATCTTGAGCAAGAGCATGAGTTCTTAAAAGCAATCAATGATGATCTTCGCAAGAAAAGTTCTTCTTACATTGCCAAGCGGTTACTCTTGTCTACTTACATGCCACAAGTTAAATCTAGCAACAAGAACAAGAAAGATTCTTCCTCTAGTAGTAACAACAATCATGATAAATCCAATATTGTTGCTTCTAGTAGTTCTCTTGATTCCACTAATGATTCTCTTAGCCAAGTTACACTTGAGCAAGAAAATAGCTTATTGAAGGGAATTATAGAGAAAGGTGTTTACAAGAGCCTTGCCGGGAGTAAGAAAATTGAGGAAATTGTACGCAAGGAAGGAAGACACCGGAAGAATCAAGGTGTTGGTTTTGAACGAAAGTTCAATGCAAGTGGATTTGAGTGGGAAGAAGATCAATACCCCAAGACTAAGTTTGTTCCTCAACAAGAGAAGTATGATCCTACTTCTTTTCAAGGGACACAAGCACAAGATGATCTTCCACCACAAGACCACAAGCGAAAGGGCAAGGACAAGCTTCAAGAGGAGATTGATGCATTTAAAAAAGCTCCTAAGGCCCTGGTCAAGTGGGTTCCCAAGACTACATCAAGTTCTACTTCATCAAGTACGACTACAACTCCAAGAATTCCCATCAAGATGGTGTGGATCCCGAAGAAGAAGAACTAGAGAGTTCTTGAGGGTGACTCCGCTGACATACTTTACTCATATAATTTTGGCAAGGACAAGTGCAAACAACTTCCATATCTTGCACTAGTTCAAGGAGTCACAAACCCTCTTCTTAGTAAGACAAGGGACAAGGTAACTTAATGCTTTCATGGACATCATCTTGTGTGCAATTCACTCTATGTCTATGGATATCCTTGTTTGTTCCTTGTGGGACTAACCCGTGTAGGTATTTAAAGTGCAACTCACTCCAATGGATTGCTCCAAATGATCTACATCAACATTGAGAATTTACATCTTCAACACCTACATGAAGTCATCATCGACAAAACTCAAGGTTAGTTCATCCCTCTTAGGGGGGATATCACATCTAGGGGAGCTTTACTCTAATAAACTGAGCTAAAGCAACTCTAATGATGTGAACACAACAATGCTTTATGTAAAAGTGGTAACCCCACTTGTGCTTAAACGATGAGTATGACCTATGATCAAATGTTCTCATTTGACTTCTAAGTCAATATACTCATATATAGACGACCTAGTCATCGCCAATTGCTTGATAGATGATAGAATGGTTGTGCATGCTTTGCCACATGTTTCATTTGCTACCTTATTGTGTGAGCATGTTGAATGCATATTTTTCTCATTCGAGGACATCCATTTGTTGCTTTGATGTTTGGTTCTTTTTCTTTTGCCAAATGGATGGAAAAGAATGCCTAAGAACCCCCTCTAGCTATCTATGATTTTCTCGTCTCAAACTCTATTCATGCTACATCACAAAATTTGATCAAGTCAAATTCGAACCACTCTGTGTGAGGAGCACTCGGAGTCCCCTATTCGTCATAGACTTAAACTTCCAAAACCTCTTTGTGCATTTCGTTATGACCGAGTCATCCACTTTGGTCACACCGAGTTCACTAAGTTGATCTAGATTTTCAATCTCGGTGCAACCGATTTGAACTTTTCTGTCACACCGAGTTGCAGTAACTGCTAGTAGTTTTGCATCTCGGTGCCACCAAGTTGTTCCACTTGGTCACACCGTCAGGGTCTGGTTATATATACCAACGGATCAAATTTTGGAAAACTTTCCAAAACTTTCTCGCCCGAGCGTGACCTGCTCTGCCGTCTCGGGTCTCCGGATGATCTCCTCACCGCCAGCGACCTCCCGCCGCTTGTCTCTGCCACCGTCAACGGCAATCTGCCCCGCCATTGCCGCCGTAGAGAGTTCACCGCCGAGTTAGGGTATAAAATTGATCTTTGTGCTATTCCTTAACTCTAATTCATAGCACATTGTTTTGCCATGATTCTTGCCACGATTGAAATCATCCTGTCCAGCAGAAACATCCTTAGATTAGTTTTGATTCAAAAAAATTTAGGGTTAGGTCTCCGCCGAACTCATCTCGGACCGACCGAGTTGTAGAAATCGGTCTCACCGATTGGGCTTAGGCCATTGCACATGTGATTTTCGGTCTGACCGAAAATTGCAAATCGGTGCGACCGAGTTCGACTCTCTGTGAAACCCTAGCAATCTCGGTGCCACCGAACTGTGACTCAGTCTGACCGAGTTCACTAGTTTAGGCTCGAGAATTGCTTCGGTATCACCGAGTTTAACAAATCGGTAGCTCCGAAATGCTTTCTATAGAGAACTAAAACTAAGTTTTTGAGTCATCTGTTTTGCAAAAACTCTGCACTTTGTGATGTTTATCCACTCTACCTCATCTACATCTATTCACAGGGTTTGCTGTCAGTGTATTTGCCAAGATGTCTGACCAGAGTAACAGCCAGAACTTGTCTGAGGAGCAAGTTCACATGAGTGAGGGCACTAGTGCCTCTAGCAGCTCTGATGAGGGTAGCAGGAGCACACCTAGCAACTTGCCTAAGGCTGCTACCAAGACCAGAAAGAAGAAAACTTCTGACACTGATGATGAGGACTTTGTGGCTGATGAGGCCACTTCAAAGAAGAAGGTGCTTAGGAAAGAGTATGGCATAGCTGCTGCAACAAAGCCATGTCTGAACAAATAGGCACCTGCAGAAAGAGCTCCAATGTCAAAGGCCAGAGCCTCTACTCAAGAGACAATGGTTTTCACACTTGAAATCAGAGATGATGAGACAGCAGGAGCAAAGAAGAGAGCTAGAAAGACCACAGCCAGAGTTATTGGCAATCCATCCACGAGAGAGGATGATTATGATGATGTTGAAGAAGAATAGGAAGAGGATGTTGCACCAGCACCTAAAGCTCAGAAGCTTATGGGAGATGCAATCAAGTCAGGGGCCGCTCTTTCAAAGCCCAAGACTGCTCCCAAAGCTGCTCAAGCCACCAAGTCTGCACCCAAGAGAAGCACAAGAAATATTCCATCTTCAGAAAAGAACAAGGCCCCAGTGCCTGAGATTGATGATGATGCTGAGGTCCAAGTGCTCAGAAAGTTGAAGCCCAAGATCCCTGATCATGATAATACTCATATTGTTGCTGAGGACATGAAGTTGAGGAAGGATACAGGTCTCAGAAGATGGAGACAAAGTGACCCATATGATGTGAGGAGAAGGCCTGTTGTGGACTATAGATTTCATACCAAAGAACAACAAGACTTCTATGAGATAGTTCCGCTTGACAAGAAGCCCATAGTGTGTGATATGAGATGGGTTGATTGGGATTACATCAAGAACAATGAAGATCATTTTCCAAACGTGATTTAAAGTTTCAAAGCATGTGGCATTGACAAGTTTGTGGGTCAGAAGCTGACCAAATGGAATGATGAAATCATCATGCAATTCTACTCCACAGCTCACTTTTATCCTGATGGTAGAATTGTATGGATGTCTGAAGGTACAAGGTACCAGTCAACTGTTGATGAGTGGGCCAAGCTGATAAATGCCCCTAAAGAGCATGAGTACGACTTGGATGTCTGTGCCAAGAAGAAGCAAGACCACAACTCTATGGCAAACATGTACAAAGAGATCCCCGACAAAGCATTGGAAACACATCAGTTTGGATCTGTGCATTTCTTGTTGTCTGGTCTAGCCACAATCAACACTATCTTGAGGCTTACTTTGTTGCCCAAATCAGGAGATCACAAGATGATTAGAGGACATCCAATCAACTTGCTGCACATTTTTTATGTCCCTCAAAAGTTCAAAGTGATGAGTCTGATTGTTGAAACAACCAAGAGGACTGCTGCAGATCAGAAGAGATCATGTGGGTATGCTCCACACATTCAGGAGCTCATCAACTCCAAGATAGGCACAAGCATATACTTGTTGGGCAAGGAGCATTTACCCCTATATCCAGACATTGAGGACAACACAATTGTGATGGATGAGAATGAACCTTCGTCAGTGCAAGCACAGGAGAAGAGAGCCAAAGCCAGAGCTGAGAAAGCTGCCAAGATGCCAAGTCTTGAAGAGGCATCTCAAATGTCCCTCGAGTCAAAGCAAGATCAAATGACATATATGCTTCAAGCAACTTTGAGGATTGAGAAGGGCTTGGCCACCCAGACTCAGGATCAGGAGAGCTTGGAGAGGATCATTGAAACTAAGTTCTATGGTCTTGATCTGAAAGTGACTGAGATACATACTGCAGTTGAGCAGCTCTAGGAGGAAGCAGAGGAGAGGAGAGGGCAGGCCACGACAGATGCCTTTCAGAGAGTGCCTCGAGGTCAGAGATCTACTGCAGTGTTAGTACCTGATACTAGAGCTACTACATCAGCACCAGCAGCCACAACTTCAGTGCCACCTCCAGCAGCCACTCCACCAGCTCCAACTACATCATCTGAAGCCATCGGCCTTGGAGTTCTCTCTACACCACCTCCCGAAGATCAAGCCTGAGAGATGCATAGCACTATGCATTTTCAAACTTTTTGGTAACTTGTTGCCAAAGGGGGAGAAATATGTATAGATCATAGGCTTTGAGAGAGAGTGTTTTTGCTTCTTGGTCTCTTGCTTTTGGTTGAACTTTATTGTGCGCTTGATTTATACTCTATGTTCGTGTGTGAGATACTTGTTTGATCATGTGATTGATCATATGCTACCTTAACGCTTGCTTGAATGACATTATCTTTTGAATCCCTATATGATCATTCACTTTGCTTGGTGATGAGTGCATGCTTTTAGTTTATATCATTTTGAGCGCTCCACCAAGATGTATGTGACATGGAAGAGTAACCCATGATCCTAATCGATTGTGAATTTGCATTCAAACACAAATTTTAAATAATGCACAGATTTAGGGGGAGCTCTTGCTTATCACATACTTCTCAAAGCGACGATGTATTTAAATCTTATTATCATTTATCGAAGCTTTGATCTATATGTTTTCAGCAATTACCAAAAAGGGGGAGATTGAAAGTGCAACTATCCCTGGGTGGTTTTGGTAATTCCTAACAACATATAGCTCATTGAACTAATGCTCTTTCAAGATGATCATTTCAGAAAGTTCAATGATTGGCATGGCATGGACTAGGAATGTGGACCACTCAAAATGCTAAGGACACATATTGGCTCAAGCTCAAGACTCTACATTTTCTATTTTAGTGATCCAAGATCACATTGAGTCCATAGGAAAGCCAATACTATTAAAAGGGGATGAGGTGTTGCTTAATGGGTTTCTTGCTCAAAGTGCTTAGTGATATGCTCCAAAATCCTCAACCACTTTCTCACATCCACATATGTCCCAAACCAAAAGTCAAACTCGGCCCCACCAAAAAGTTCTATCTGGCGCCACCGAGTCCAGTTGACATAGCCACTGCCACAAAACCCTAGTCACTTCGGTCTCACTGAAAGGGATCTCAGTCTCACCAAGATAGGATTGCAAACTCTCTGTTTCCCTTCGTAATGTTTTGGTCTAACCGAGATGAGCGATCGGTCACACCGAGTTCACAATGCAAACTCTCTGTTTCCCATTCGTAATATTTCGGTCTCACCAAAATGAGCGAATCGGTCCCACTGAGTTTGCCTGACCAACTCTGTGGTTAGCTTATTACCAAAATTGGTCCTACCGAGTTTGTGTAATCGGTCTCATCGAGATTACGTTATGCCTAAACCCTAATGAAATCGGTCCTACCGAGTTGATCATATCGGTCCCACCGAAATGCCTAACGGTCACATTATGAACTAAATCGGTCTGACCGAGTTTTATGATTCTGTCCCACCGAGTTTGGTAAGTTGTGTGTAACAGTTATATTTTGTGTGGAGGCTATATATACCCCTCCACCCACTCTTCATTCGTGGAGAGAGCCATCAGAACATACCTACACTTCCATTACTCATTGTTCTGTGAGAGAACCACCTACTCATGTGTTGAGACCGAGATATTCCATTCCTACCATATGAATCTTGATCTCTAGCCTTCCCCAAGTTGCTTTGCACTCAAATAATCTTTCCACCAAATCCAAATCTGTGAGTGGGAGTTGAGTGTTGGGGAGACTATCATTTGAAGCACAAGAGCAAGGAGTTCATCATCAACAAACAGTCTATTACCTTTTGGAGAGTGGTGTCTCCTAGATTGGTTAGGTGTCACTTGGGAGCCTCTGACAAGATTGTGGAGTTGAACCAATGAGTTTGTACATGCAAGGAAATCGCCTACTTCGTGAAGATCTACCCTAGTGAGGAAAGTCCTTCATGGGCGATGGCCATGATGGGATAGACAAGGTTGCTTCTTCGTGGACCCTTCGTGGGTGGAGCCCTCCGTGCACTCGCGCAACCGTTACCCTTCGTGGGTTGAAGTCTCCATCAACGTGGATGTACGATAGCACCACCTATCGGAACCACGCGTAAAAAATCTCCGTGTCTACATTGCGTTTGCTCCCTCAAACTCCTCCCTTTACCTTCATATGCAATTATTTTACATTCCGCTGCTATACTCTTAGAATTGCATGTGTAGGTCGATTGCTTGACTTGTGCTAAGTTGCTAAATTCTGCCAAGAACTAAAATCGGGAAAAGGCTAGATTTTTATTTGGTCAATTAGTCTAATCACCCCCCTCTAGACATACTTTCGATCCTATGCTCTCTCCACGAATGAAGAGGGGGTGGAGGGGTATATATAGCCTCCACACAAAGTCCAACCGTTACACACATTTTGGCCAACTCGGTGGGACAGATTCAGTGAACTTGGTCTGACCGAAAGGTTCAAATATGTGAATGTTAGGAAACTCGGTGGGACCGACTGGGACATCTCGGTGGGACCGAAAGACTAGTGTTAAGTTATCAGAGACTTGGCAAGGTGAACTTGGTGTGACCGATTAATGAACTTGGTAGTACCAAAATTAATTAACCTGCAACAGAGAGTTTACGGAACCATCTCGGTGAGACCGAACGGCTATATCGGTGAGACCGAAATGTTAGGGTTTGTGGCTCTGGCTAAGTCAAAAGAAACTCACTGGGACTGGATAGGAAAAATCGGTGAGTCTGAGTTTGGCATTTTGGTTTTGACTTGTTTGGAGTGGAGAGGTCGTGTGAGGATTTTGGAGCATATCATCAAGCATTGTGAGCAACCAATTTGTTAAGCAACACCTCATCCCCTTTTAATAGTATTGGCTTTCCTAAGGTCTCAATGTGATCTTGGATCATTAGAAGTAAAAAGGTAGAGTCTTGAGCTTTTGGCAAACTTGCTTCCTTAGCTTTTGAGGGGTCCACATATCCACAGTAGCCATGCCATTCATTGAACTTTCCTGAAATATTTAGCTTGAGGAATCATTAGTTCAATGAGCTATATGTTGTTATAAATTACCAAAACCACCCGGGGATTTGTTGCGCTTTCAATCTCCCCCTTTTTGGTAATTGATGACAACATATAGATCAAAGCTTCGACAAATGATAAAGAATGAAATATATCGTTCCTTTGAGAAGTATGTGATAAGCAAGAGCTCCCCCTAAATTTGTGCATTATTAAATATTTGCGTTTGAATGCAAATGCACAACTATATAGGATCATGGGTCACATCTCACACATCACATACATCTTGATGGAGCACTCAACAGGATAATAAGTGAATAACAAGTACTCATCACCAAAGCAATTGCAAAAGATCGCATAGAGATATCATCCAAGCAAAGTATAATCAATCACAACCATAAATGTAGCATCTCTCACACAAGTTTCATGCAAGCAAATCACCAAAAGATAGTAGCAAAAACCAAATGCAATAAAAAACAAAACTCTCTCTCTCTCTCTCGAAACCTATATGATCTATATATATTTCTCCCCTTTGGCAACAAGTTACCAAAAAGTTCAAAATATACATAGGCTATGCGTCTCTCTAGGCATCTCCTGGAGCTCCTGAAGGGGTCTTCTGGCTAATGTCTCTAGTGTGCGTAGATGGTGTTGAGAGAACTCCTTATGTGAAGATTTCAACTGCTGTTTGGGGGGCTAGTGGAGTTGATGCATGTGTGACTCCCTAGGCAGCAGCAGCTGGGACAGACTGAGTGAGTCTCATGTCTTCCACTAATACTATCTCAGTCCTTTGTCCTCGGGGCACCTTCTAAAATCTGGTAGCATCCTCCTCATCACTGTCTGTGCTCACTCCAGCAGGAACTCTTGCTCTATCTGTATCTCGCTTAAGCTTCTGCACTATGGTCTGCACTTCTGTCACCTTAGTGTCAAGAGCATAGAACTTATCCTCAATGATCCTCTCTAGGGTAGCTTGATTCTGAGTCAGGGTGGCCAATCCTTTCTCCATCCTCATTGTAGCTTCAAGAAGATATGTCATCCGGTCACTCTTTGACTTTAGGCTCGAAATGTTGTCTGTCTGGGTTGATGCTTGAGCTTGCTGAGCAGCTTGGTCCTGCCTGTATGCCTCTGATGCTTGTGCAGATGAGGGGTGTGTAGGGTCCATCACCACCTCATTATCCTCAAATTCAGTCCTTAGGGGAAAGTGCCTCCTATCAAGTAGATATGTGTCTGTGCCCACTCTAGAGTTGATGAGTGTTTGAATATGTGGGGCATATCCACAAGATCTCTTCTGGTCAGCACTTGTCCTCTTGATTGTCTCTACAACCAGACTCATGACCTTGAATTTCTCTCCCACATCATAGTGGTGAAGCAAGTTTATGGAGTGTCCTATGATCATCCTGTCATCCCTAGACTTTGGCAGCAAAGTGTGTCTCAGAATGGTGTTGATAGTGCCAAGTCCAGCCAATAGATAGTACACTGACCCAAACTTGAATTGACTCTTGTATTCATTTGGGATAGACTTGTACATGTTTTGCATGGAGTCATGGCTCATTCTAGCCTTAGCATAGATATCTAGATCATCTTCTAACTCAGCTGGAGCACCTATCATAGCAGCCCATTTAGAGATTGTGGACTGATACTTAGTGCCTTCAGTCATCCATGCAATTCTCCCATCTGTATAGAAATGGGCATTGGAGTAGAATTGCATCACCATTTCATCATTCCATCTTGTCAGCTTCTTCCCAACAAATTTTGTAGTGTCTGTCATTCTGAAGCTCTCATGCACATGTGGAAAGTAGTCAGCATGCTTATCAATAAACTTCCAGCCCACCCACTTCATGTCACAGACTATGAGCTTCTTGTCAAGCAGTACTGTCTCATAGAAATCTTGTTGCTCCCTTGTGTGAAACATGTAGTCAACTGTTGTTCTCCTCCTCACAGCATAGGGATCTGACTTTCTCCAAGATCTCAATCTTGCATCTCTTCTCAACTCCATGTCTTCAGCCTTAGGATGAGCATCATTATGCTCTGGTATCTTAGGCTTGAGTTTTCTCAGCATTTGTGATTCATCATAGTTGTAAGTGCATCTAGTGCCACCCCTAGTTGGTTTTGGAGTATTGACAACAAACCTGGTTGAGGGACTAATGTGTTTGTGAGAATTGCAGGATAACACAGGTAGTAGTCCCTCATTGATTCGGTTTACCTACCGGAGATGACCCCTAAAAATGTATGAAGACATTGACATAGGTGGTGGTATATGAAGATAATCATATTGAAGACTGTGACAAGAGAAGACATTGTGTGAAGACTATGGAGAACGAAGACTTAGATGTTTTGTTGTTTCCTTTTCTTCTTTGTTGAGTCATAGGAACCACCGTACTGTTAAGTGGGGTCCAAGTGATCTAAGTCAGAGTGACTGAGGTGATGCTCAACCAAATCCTATGTCTTCGAGCGAAGACTATGAGAGAAAATCTTATCCAGAGTTGGATGAGTCAGCCTTACTTGTAGCCCAAGTAATGTTGCCGTGTGAGTGTTTGAAATCTGACCGTTGGAACACGTGTCAGTTCCTTAGTGACCCAGGGTCACTTCGGACAAATCAGGTCGGGTTGCCCAGTGGCTATAAATAGCCCACCCTCTACACCATAAATTGGTGGCTGCTCAGAGTTATTACACGGCTTTTGTCGTTTGAGAGCAACCCACCTCCGAAGCGTTTGAGAGAGAAATCCTTGCGAGGACAAAGCCAAAACACCCAGAGCCAAAGAGTGTTAGGCATCACTGAAGTCTTTGTCTGTGTGACCTGAAGACTTATTACACTTGAGGACCGTGTTTCCTCCAGCCGGTAAGGCGTCGCGTTCTGAGCATCCAAGAGTCATTGTGGATCGCCGGTGAACGAAGTCTGTGAAGGTTTGGAAGTCTACCTTGAAGACTTACCAGAGTGATTCGGCGAGGACTAGGTCTCCTTAGCTCAAGGGGAATAAGGCGAAGACGCGGTCTTCTGAGTTAAATCTCAGCCTCCCTAACCAGACGTACAGTTGTCACAGCAACTGGAACTGGTCTAACAAATCACTCCTCCCCGAGCTACTGGTTCTATCCTTTCCTTCCCTTTACTTATTGTTCTATGTTGTGAAGTCATTGAATGCTTGCCTTATCTGATTGACTTCACTGAGTATCTACTTGTTGTGATTGGCTTCATTCCTTCTTCCATCATGATCCCTACTGCCTAGCTGCTATTAGTCTTCGTGCTTTCACTTCATTGAATACGTGACTATGGCTTGTCTAGTGTAGTCCACTTTCCGCTGCATACTAATAGGATTGAGTTTATCTTTTATCTTCAAAACTACCATGTTTTGAAGCATTTCATAAAAATCGCCTATTCACCCCCCTCTAGTCGATATACTACACTTTCAATTGGTATCAAAGCAAGGTACTCCCTTGTTCTGTGTGATTCGGTTTAACCACCTGGAGTTTTAGCTATGTCGACTGCAGGGATAATTAAAGACTCCGCTGCGTGCCCCGTCTTCGATGGCACCGAATATCCCTACTGGAAGAACAAGATGCACATGCACCTTGAAGACATTGACGTGGACCTCTGGTTTGTCGTCAAGAACGGCGTTACCAAGACTGGTGAAGGTATCACCCCTGCTGATGTCAAGAGGCTCGTTCAACTGGATTCAACGGCCAAGAACATCATATGTGGTCATCTGACCAAAGGACAGTATGGTCGTGTAAGTGCTCTGGACACATCAAAGGAAGTCTGGGACTGGCTCTCAAAGGTCAACGAAGGAGTTTCTACCCAGAGAGATCAAAGGATCAGTGTCCTTCGCAATCTCTTCAATCGCTTCACGAGACATGACAATGAGAATGTCCAGCACACATTCGATCGTCTCACTAACATCACAAATGAGCTTCAAGCACTTGGCGCCACGGAGATCACCAAGCATGAAATCGTCAAGACTCTCTTGAGATCACTCGACAACTCATTTGATATCCTTGCCCTGATGATTCAAGAACGCCCTAACTTCAAGACTCTCAATCCGTCTGACATACTTGAGAGGCTCAACACACATGAGTTCCAGCTATCTGAGAAACGTGACATCTATGGTCCCAACTATGGCCGATCTCGCGCCTTAAAGGCAAAGGCTGTTTCTTCATCTGAAGAAGAATCTGACCGCAGTTCTGATGATCCCGAAGACATTGGAAAGGAGCTTGCCATGCTTGTGAAGAAGTTCCAGAAATTCACTAGGAAGAAAGGCTTCAGAAAGTCTTCACGATCCAGCTCAAGAAATGATGAAGCTTCTCCCCATGACTACAAGAAGAGAACATGTCATAAGTGCAAGAAACCTGGTCACTACATCTCCGAGTGTCCTCAGTGGGACAATGAGAAAAAGAAGAAGAAGAGCAAGGAATATGATTCTGATGACAAGAAAAAGAAGAAATACTCAAAGTATTCTTCCAAGTCTTCATCAAAGTATTCATCACACAAGAAGAATTCATCTGGCAAGGCTCGTGCGTTTGTTGGCAAGGAGATGGATTCTAAGGAACAGTCTGCTTCTGAAGAGGCGGAGGTGGAGTCGGAGGAGGAGTCTGATTCTGGTGCTGCGAGTCTGGCTCTAGCCACTGCCTACGTGGCCAAGTCCATCTTCAACACTGAAGACAATGGCCCTGTCCCCAACATTGATGATGAGGACGATGACTCTGCTCCCACCTATTGCTTCATGGCACGCGGTGCCAAGGTAAAATCACGCGATGCTTACTTTCAAACATCTAGTGAAGATGACTCTGATTGTGAATCAAAACCTAGCTACAAAACACTTGCTAAAATTGCCACTGAACAACAGAAAGCCATGGAACATATTCAAAAACTGTTAGACAAAAGTGATGACTTGTTGGACGCGGAAATGACCGTTCTTAGTCCTTAATTGAAGACATAAAAAATCTTCATGTTAAGTACAAGGAACTTGAAGGTCTTTATGAATCGCTCTCAAAAACTCATGAAAAGCTTTCCCACGATTACATTCAAAGGAAACTAGAACTTGAGAAATTGAAAGCGGCTCATGAAGATCTTCAAAAAGAAAATGAGTCACTTCGCGCACAACTGATCAGCTCCACTCACGAAGAGTTTGAACCACCATGTCTAAAATGCATTGAGCGTGATAACGCTACATCTGTTGCTGAATGTTCTACTGCTGCCACTGGTGCAATATCTTCAACTACTGATGTGGTAACTAACCCCTCTGCTGAGGATACCACTACTATTGCTGATGAAAATGCTAGGTTGAAGACTTTGCTTGAAACAGGGATGTACAAAAGCCTCAAAGGGCATCAGACTCTATGTGATGTCCTCAAAAAGCAGATACTGAATCGAAACCCTAGGAAAGAGGGTGTTGGGTTCGACACGAAAATGAATGTTGATGGTTCATACTGGAAGCCTGAGCAGTATCCCAAAACCACATGGGTTGCTGCAAAGGAATCTTCAGTGGATCCATCTACCCTATCTGGCTTCACTTGTGCTAATCCTGTTATCATTGATGAATCCTTTGATGCAAACTATAAACTATTTAAGAATCAAAATGGTGAAGTGTTTGCCAGGTATATTGGTACTAACTGCAGGAACGGGCCACCTATGAAGAAGATCGGGGTACCCAAAGGTTGTCTTGAGAAACTTCCAGCAAATGCTATCATGACACCTCCTGGGAAGAAGACAAACCCCAGACCAAAGGCTTCATATGGTCCTAAGGCTTCATATAGACAAAGGACTCACCTGAGTCACCCTAACGCGGATGTTTTGCAGGGAAACCATACTCAGACCCATGAATATGAGCGTGTTTCTTCAAACCGCTATATTCATAAAACAAAGAATTTTTGTGCCTATTCTTATGAGTATTATTCTCCCCCTGCAAGATTATTTGCTAGGGCTCCAAAGCCAAAATTCTCAGATGCTGCTCTTAGACTCATAGCTTCTAAGCCACCCCTGAAGATGTGGGTGGTTAAGAAGAACTAACTTTCTCTTGCAGGGAAGGTCTCCAGCCGAAAATCAAAGGCTTTTGACGCTATTGCTGGGGACCTAAAACACTTGTAGGGCACAAGATCAAATGCCCAAATGTCTTACTGCTCATACTGCTCATGAAACACTTGCTAAACATCTTATCAGTCCTAACCTTCATCTAAGCTTTCATAATCCACTCATACGTCAAATGTTTATGCTTCATAATGGCTTTTGGTGAAGCCTATCCTCCTAACTGCATTGTAGGGAGTGACACCAAAGTCTTCAGAATGGACTATGGATAGCGGATGCACAAATCATATGACTGGTGATCGAAATCTTCTCATGGACTCAACCCTACGTCCATCAAACAAGAGTCACATCACATTTGCTGATACTGGTAAAAGCAAAGTGTTGGGTCTAGGTAGAGTTGCAATCTCAAGAGATCAGCACATGGATAAAGTCATGCTTGTTGAATCTCTTGGCTTTAACTTAATGTCTGTCTCAATGCTTTGTGACTTAAACATGATTGTGATCTTTGGTAAATTTCGTTGCCTTATACTAATGGAATCTGACAAGTCTTTAGTATTTGAAGGATACAGAAAAGGTGATCTGTATATGGTAGATTTCTCAGCTAGACCGCAGATGGCCGTATGTCTTCTAGCAAAAGCTTCAGAGTGCTGGCTCTGGCATCGGAGGCTAGGACATGCTGGCATGAGGAACTTGCACACTCTCGCAAAGAAGAAGCATGTCGTGGGCATCGAGGAAGTCAAGTTCAAGAAAGATCATCTATGTGGTGCCTGTGAAGCTGGGAAGATGACTAGAGCCAAGCATCCCTCGAAGGCAATCATGACGACATCCAAACTCTTCGAGCTGCTTCACATGGACTTATTTGGCCCTACTCACTACTCCACATTCTCTACCACAGCCTGTCTCTATGGCTTCGTCATTGTTGATGATTATTCAAGATACACATGGGTGCACATAATACTCTACAAGACTGAATTGCAAGATGTCTTCAGACGCTTTGCCAACCGTGCCATGAACAACTATGG
Organism: Secale cereale; assembly: GCA_902687465.1. Lineage (NCBI taxonomy): Eukaryota > Viridiplantae > Streptophyta > Magnoliopsida > Poales > Poaceae > Secale > Secale cereale. The sequence goes on along the minus strand of LR738711.1, from coordinate 720,383,253 downwards.
CGTCAAGATCAAGCATATCAGAAGTGACAATGGCACTGAGTTCAAGAATACTGGCCTTGATCTTTATCTGGATACAATGGGAATCACTCATGAATTCTCAGCCCCGTATACACCCCAGCAAAATGGGACCGTTGAGTGCAAGAACAGAACTCTAATTGAGATGGCTTGAACGATGCTCGATGAATACAAGACACCAAGAAGGTTCTGGCCCGAAGCTATAGATACTGCATGCCATATCATCAACCGTGTTTATCTTCACAAGCTTCTGAAGAAAACATCCTATGAACTCCTCACTGGAAAGAAGCCTAACGTAAGTTACTTTAGAGTATTTGGAGCTAAGTGCTGGATCAAGGATCCTCATCACAAGTCAAAATTTGCACCCAAAGCACATGAAGGCTTCATGCTCGGATATGGAAAGGACTCACACTCCTACAGAGTCTTCAACATCTTTCTCTACAAAACTGTTGAAACTGTGGATGTGCGGTTTGATGAGACAAATGGTTCACAAAGAGAGTCCCTACCAAATGTGCTAGATGAGGCTTCACCAAATGAATCTATCAAGCTAATGGGAACCGGTGAGATCATGCCTTCTGAAGCACAACCTGACGAGGAACTCATCATCTCTGCTCCAAATCAACTGACGACAATGCTCAGCCTGAAGACAACACTCCTGACGATGACAATGTACAGCAAGAGCAAAATTTTCGTCCATCTCATCCTTGTGTTGCAAATGAAGTACAAGTTGAGAAGATAATTGATAGCATAAATGCTCCTGGTCCACTGTCAGGACCAGTTTTCAGTAAAATAATTACCGAAAGACCGAGCTCTTTATTAAACCAGCAAGGAAGAATACTTCTTGCCGATAGACAATTCCTTGATATAGAATTCCAGAATACTGAATATTATACAAGGTTGAGCTGAGGTTGCTCAACAATTTATTACAAGTGCGCCAATATAGTACATAAAGGCGGATATGACACAAGAGTGGGGTGGCATACTACTAACTCGTAATAAAAAAGGTGGTGGATATGTCACAGTGTAGTGGGTGACGTGACTCCAATATACTATAGTTCATCGAGTGTCGGAGTGAGACCCGATGAATTTATTTGGTGATTGGCGGAAGCGGTTATGTAACAGTGATCAACTCCAGGATCGCAAGAGACTGACTGGGACACCACTAGACGTCAGACTCGCTATCGAACTCTTCATCCGTGAGATCGCCTTCGTCCACATCTGGCCAAATCAACAAGCCAGGTGAGTACTTTGAATGTACTCGCAAGACAGTTCAGACATAAGATATAATAAATGCAAACATGATGCACATGAGTATTCTAGCAAAATGCAATCGGATAATAATATTCTGTGCTGCACGAAAGATAGAAGTCGGGCGGTAATCCTTCCGAAATCCATAAGATAAATAAAATGAACCCAAACGAGTGCCTGAGTGACGCCCCGTGAGGGTAAATAAATGGAAACATGCCATAGTCGGGCGTCTGAGCGACACCGTATAAAGGGCTTATAAAGAAAATAAATGACAAGAATGCCTCAGTCGGACGTCTGAGCGACATCACATAAAGGGCTTAATGAAAATAAATAACAAGAATGCCACAGTCGGACGTCTGAGCGACATCACATAAAGGGCTTATAAATAACAAAAATGCCACAGTCGGACGTCTGAGCGACATCACATAAAGGGCTCATAATGAAAAATAAATAACCAGAATGCCACAGTCGGACGTCTGAGCGACATCGCATAAAGGGCTTATAAATAACAAAAATGCCACAGTCGGACGTCTGAGCGACATCACATAAAGGGCTTATATAAACAGTAGTATAATGGTGAAATATTCCAGGTAGTAAATCAATACAGAGATAACTGATTAGTTCATCTACTCAAAATGAACTTGACAAGATCACCACTCTTGTTACTATCAAGAATTTACTAGAGACGGTCATCGGGGTTGACGCAAAGATTGACCCTAGGCCATAACCATGGCTACTCGGAAGATTTAACTCTGCAGAGCTTGTACTATTAAATCATAGCCAATGGATTCTACTAGCCACAGGGACTAGTTTCGTCTACGGTGTTTTAGAAGAAACCCAACTGACCAGTACACACCCATTTCACATCCTGCTGTCCGGAATCATCCATGACAATATTCACGAAAAACTTTAAGACGGGGAGGCTACAACCTCGAATAGCATGGGATCAAATTTATATATGCGTGCTCTAAGGGGTGCCCCCCTCTCGGTCTCAACCGGAAACACCCATGCCCCCTGACCGGATGACGGGCTTTAATCCAGGGCCATGGAACCCTCATCCCGGCCCCTCTAATTGGTGTGTACTCGGAAAGTGGTTTGCAACTGACTAGACCGTAATCACAACAGAAGGCATATGACAGTACCAAAAAGGAGATGAGCGGGATCATGACTTGATCCACGCTGATGCTAAGTTAACCATCTACTGGCATGCTCCAACAATACCAGTACACCACACATTGAAAGGATCGATATGGTTGACTAGAGGGGGGGGGGGGGGGAATAGGCAACTAACAATTTTTAGCTTTTCTTAACCACTTAAAATTAAGCGACAAAATAAGTTGTCTAGATATTCTACTAGTAAGACAACTAAGATAAAGATGCACAACAACTACACATGCATGCTATAGGAATTAAACAAGTAAAGCATGCAAGAGTAAAGGTAAGAAATAACCACAAGTAGAACCGGAGGAGACGAGGATGTGTTTCCGAAGTTCCTTCCCTTTGAGGGGAAGTACGTCTCCGTTGGAGCGGTGTGGAGGCACAATGCTCCCCAAGAAGCCACTAGGGCCACCGTATTCTCCTCACGCCCTCACACGATGCAAGGTGCCGTGATTCCACTAGTGGTGCCCTTAAAGGCGGCAACCGAACCTTTACAAACAAGGTTGGGGCAATCTCCACAACTTGGAGGCTCCTAACAAACCACGAAGCTTCACCACAATGGAGTATGGCTTCGAGGTGACCTCAACCGTCTAGGGTGCTCAAACACCCAAGAGTAACAAGATCCGCAAAGGATTAGTGGGGAGAATCAAATATCTCTTGGTCGAAGTGTAGATCGATGCCTCCTCAAGCAATCCCGAGCAAATCAACAAGTTTGATTGGCTAGGGAGAGAGATCGGGCGGAAATGGAGCTTTTGGAGCAACAATGGAGTAGTGGGGGAAGAGGTAAGTCTTCTTGAAGAAGAAGACCCCCTATATATAGTGGGGGGACAAATCCAACCGTTATTGGAGGTTTCAGCCCGCAGAGAGCGGTAGTACCGCGCATGAGTTGCGGTACTACCGCTGGCTGAGCGGTACTACCGCTTGGGAAGCGGTACTACCGCGTAGGCAAAAGATTTCGACATGATTGACAACCGCGGATGAAATAAATTACATCCGTGGCTACATCCGCAGGGGAAAATGGTAGTAGCAAAACGCGACACGGTACTACCGCTTAAGATAAGCGGTACTACCGCGTTGTATGCGGAAGTAAAAAATTACTTCCGCATCCACTTCTGTACTTAGGCTCAGCGCCTGGGCTAGATACACGGTACTACCGCTCTGGGGACGCGGTACTACCGCGGGAGCGGTACTACCGTGTCGGCAGGCGGTACTACCATGTAACTGCGCGGTACTACCGCTTGGCAGAGCGGTACTACCGCTTGCTAGGCTGTTGATCAGTACAGAAGCCACAGATTTGCAACAACGAAAGATAACCGGTTGGACCTCCAGAGAAGCACGGAAAGGTGGTGAGGGAGAAAGATGTGTACGTGTTGATTCTACCCAAACCTTTCCGACGCGGACCCCCTCTTAATAGTACGGCTTTCCTATTACTCAAAGCCACCGACAGGGAGCAAAAAGGAAAACACCTTCCTTCGTAGAATCCGAGGGGCAAGCAATCGTCTTGTGCCATAAGGGAGATATACCTGTATGAGCTTAGAGCACATGATCAGTCCGCAAATGCATTGTCATCAATCACCAAAACTACTTAGGGAGAAATATGCCCTTACAATCTCCCCCTTTTTGGTGTATTGATGACAACACGAGATTTGCACAGAAAAGAAATAATGGAGTATGCAGTACAAGCCCTAGAGTATAGGAGAGCTCCCCCTGGATGTGTGCCTTCATACGATTGCGCTTTGGACTGCACATCACACATACTAGGTATAGTGCTCCCTAATAATCTACACACGAGATACTCTATATGACAGTAACTGCACAGGATAAACATTAAAGACATAATGATAATGAGTTAAACAATAACGGGGCATATGTCTTACACCATATGATAGTCTCACAGAAACTCGCAAAATAAACCAAGTTCAACGATAAACACATGAACACGACTCACAAGACACAAGAAGGCAAATCACTCTCCCCCTTTGTCATCGAGACACCACAAAGGGGAAAAGAGGAAACGAAGACGGGTGGCAGCCCAGGAGAAGCTCAGTCGTCATACTCGTCATCAAACCCCTGCTGCTGCTCCTCCTGATACTCATCATCAGATCCCTGCTGCTCTGGCTGATACTCCTCATCAGATTCGGACCACTGGTATCCCTGGCGAGCCATCCAGGTAGCCTTAGGAGTGATGTTGTACTCCGATCCATGGGAAGCTCCTCTCCATACAAAGCCAGAATCTTCTTGTCCCGCTGACGAGTCTTCTTGTCAGTCACATGGGCACGGTATTGCCCCTGAGCCTGCATGCAGAAGAGGGCCTTCATCTTCTGCTGTAGCCTCTTAGCCCAAGAAGGCTTCTCCACTGCAGAGGAAGAAGAGGGGGCAAATCTGCCAGAGCGGACATCAGCAGTCTCCTCCACAGGCTCATCCTCAGTGCCCATCTGGGCAGCAGCAGCCTGAGCACGAGTAGTGGTGTTGGCCCAACGAGTCTTGACACGGAGCCGGATAGGATCATGGCGGTAGCAGTCGGCCTCGAACTCCTCCTCTGGATACAACTTCGCCCAAGTCTTGGAGATGAGCAGAAATAAGAATGGACCATAGATAGGTACCTTGCGAGTGTAGATGGCAAACCGGAGCTCATTCCACATGATGTGGGAAATGTCAAGTGGTGCAGCCTGGGCGGAGCGAGCCTCTTGACACATCAGAAGCATATCAACCAGATAGGCATGGACCTTGTCCTTGTCGCCAACACGAGGGAACAACGTGTTGCAAAAGATCCGATACATGATGTCCAGGAAGGGATTCAACACCCAAGTTGTTTTGCCACTAGCAAGGGTCTTGGCCTCATAAAATGGAAGCAGTTTGTCCTTGTTAGCTGATTCAGGATTGGCGTGAGGCCGAAAACCAATTGGGGTATGGAGACCCTCATCAGGAAGCTGAAGAAGATCCATGAACTCCTTCCAAGTAGCGGTCATCTTGTGACCATGGGTCATCCAAGTCATGGGACGATCCTCCTTGGCCTGAAAGTTGACCGAGGCATAGAACTGCGCAATTAGCTCAGGGTCAAAGTCGTTCTGGAATGTCATGATGTGCTCCAGACCCAGCTGCTCGATCAAATCAAGGGCTTCTGCAAAGTATGCCCGGTTCTTATCCTTCCTCATGTGCTCCACATCCACCCAGTGAGCATCCACATAAAGGTTGGCCTTGGTCTTGAGCACCTCATGATAGATGCGAAACTGTTGCTTGGTCCAGAAGATATCATCGCCAGGAAAGTGCTCACGGGGTTCTCCATATGGGTTGATCTTCCTTCTAGCCATGAACTCAGCAGCAGGCATTTCCTTCATAGACATTGATGATTCCTTGCGCTTGTTGGCTGAGGTCTTGTACCGGCGCTGGGGATTGGAGCCCTCTGGCACATCACTTGGGGTACGCAAGCGCTTGGAGCCGGTGTCACGAACTGGGTTGGTACGACGACCCTCAAAACCTGAGCCACCGCCTAAAAACACAAACACAAGACCACAACAACACAAAAGACAAGAAGAATCAATGCCAAAGCCTCGAAAGACACAAGAAACCAGGGGAAATAGAAAAGAGAACATGCCACGAAGAAAGTATGAGCCAAGCGGTAGTACTGCTGACCCTTGCGGAAGTAAAAAATTAGTACCGCAGGGTAAGCGGTAGTACCGCATACGATGCGGTAGTAAAAATTTACTGCCGCAAGAAGGGGCGGAACTAAAATATTAGTACTGCATGCGGAGCGGTAGTACCGCATTGGATCGCGGTAGTACCGCTCGGCAAGCAGTACTAAAAGTTTACTTCCGCCCGAGCGGTAGTACCGCTGAGGACAGCGATAGTACCGCTCAGGTCAGATCAGATCTGGATCACATCGTGCGGTAGTACCGCGGTTCTCCAGCGGTAGTACCGCAAGAAACAGATCTGAGAAGAACAGATCTAGAAACTACCAACGAGATCGACACACGGTACTACGGCTGATCATAGTAACTTCGTAGCAACATCTCTAAGCATATTTCTAGTGCACAAACACTCTTCCACAACCTAAGCATCCATGGATAAGATCACGAAGAACACCAAAACACTAAGTATCTCCCCTAGCCCTAAAAACTCAAGCAAGGTAATAAGAAGAGGGGAAAAGGGGAGAAACCTGCATCCATGGCAAGAGGACATGGTGGGGAACGATCCCACCAGTCGGAAAGCGAGAAGAGTGGCCGAGGGAGGAGATCCGGCGAGGTCCTCCGGCGGCGTTCTTGAGAGAGAGAGAGACAGGGACGACGTGGGGGGTTAGGAGTGAATGGGTATGGGGGAGATGGAACTCCCCCTGCCTGCTTATAACCCCCACACGTTCTGATATGTGCGGTAGTACCGCGGTCATCGCGGTAGTACCGCTTGCGCGGTAGTACCGCTCGCCGGGCGGTACTCCCGCCCGACCAGCGGCAGTAAAAAATTACTGCCGTGCTGGAGGTACGGTAGTACCGCATGTCCTCCGTGGTAGTACCGTAACCAGTCACGGTAGTACCGCTTCCCTAAGAAAATGCACAAAAGAGGCAAGAGGCTTTAAGCATGAGAGAGTAAAAACACTACGAGCACAAACAAAACATGGAACACAAATTCCTCACAAGAGGGCGGTGGCCGAGGCCACCTATGTTTGAGTTTTATAGATATGGCACCGCGAAGAATTATCCTTGGGCCCATGATCAAAGCTCGACTTGAAGCATTTAAGCCAACTATGTATGGCAAATGAAAAAGTTTTGGTTAGTTTATGCATAATAGGGGGAGGAATAGTTCATTGAGAGAGCGGTACTCCCCCTAAATCCATGCCTACATCTAGACAAGATAGCTATGTCGAGTGTGAGGAGTGTGTGCATAGATTCAAACCACATTGCTCAAATCAATGATATTTAGCTCATGCCTTAACTCGCGAAATCTTGCTTCATCCAGAGGCTTCGTGAAGATATCTGCAAGGTTGTCATGAGTGTTGACGTAGTGAAGCTCGATTTCTCCTTGCCTTATGTGATCCCTGATGAAGTGATACCGAATCTCAATATGCTTCGTCTTGAAGTGAAGCACCGGGTTGAGAGAAATCTTGATGGCACTTTCATTGTCACACCAAAGAGGCACTTTGTCACAAGTGACACCGTAATCCTTTAAAGTTTGCCTCATCCATAAGAGTTGAGCACAGCAACTGCCAGCTGCCACATATTCTGCTTCGGTGGACGAGAGAGACACACAACTTTGCTTTTTGGAAGACCAACTAACAAGAGAGCAACCAAGAAATTGGCACCCTCCCGAGGTGGACTTCCTATCCACTTTGTCTCCTGCCCAGTCAGAATCAGAGAAGCCAACAAGGTTGAAATTTGCTCCTCTTGGGTACCATAAGCCAAAGTTTGGGGTATGAGCCAAATATCGAAAGATTCACTTGACAGCCACAAAGTGACTTTCCTTAGGTGAGGCTTGAAACCGTGCACAAATTCCCACACTCAACATAATATCTGGTCTAGATGCACAAAGGTAAAGCAAGGATCCGATCATAGAGCAATATACCTTTTGATCCACCGCTTTACCATTGGGATCAATGTCAAGTTGGCATTTGGTTGGCATTGGAGTAGTAGCCGGCTTGACATCACTAAGGTTGAACCTCTTGAGCATGTCTTGAGTATACTTGGATTGTTTGATGAAGATGCCTTCTCTTCTTTGTTTGATCTCAAATCCAAGGAAGTACTTCAATTCTCCCATCATGGACATCTCAAAATGTGTGGTCATGAGTGCGGCGAACTCATCATTGAAAGCTTTGTTAGGAGAACCAAAGATAATATCATCAACATATAGTTGGCATACAAACAACTCCCCTTTGACCTTCTTAGTAAAAAGAGTGGGGTCGATTTTCCCAATTTCAAACCCACGATCTTGTAACAACTCGGTAAGGTGCTCATACCACGCTCGTGGGGCTTGTTTAAGGCCATAGAGTGCCTTATCAAGTTGATACACATGATTGGGGAACTTAGGATCCTCGAACCCCGGGGGTTGTTTAACATACACCAACTCATTAATGGGACCATTAAGAAATGCACTCTTCACATCCATTTGTTGCAACTTAAAGTTATGATGGGAAGCATAGGCAGGCAACAAACGAATGGATTCAAGACGAGCAACGGGGGCAAAGGTTTCACCGTAGTCGATACCCTCGACTTGGGAGTAGCCTTGAGCCACCAGACGTGCCTTGTTGCGGATGACAATACCATGGTCATCTTGCTTGTTCTTAAAGATCCATTTGGTTCCAATGACATTATGGTTCTCCTTTGGTCTTGGCACCAGACGCCACACTTTGTTGCGCTCGAAGTTATTGAGTTCTTCATGCATGGCATTGAGCCAGTCAGGGTCCTCGAGCGCCTCATAGACCTTCTTAGGTTCAACAAAGGAGACAAAAGCTTGATGAGCACAATAGTTTGCTAATTGTCTACGAGTGCTTACCCCCCTTTTGATGCTTCCTAAAATGTTCTCGATGTGATGCTCGTTGGAAGCAAGCCTGGAGGCAACTTTTGCAGCACGACGCTCTAATTGCTCTTCAAGAGATAACTGAGGAGCATTGAGTTGATCATCTTGAGCGTCATCATGAGCAAGATTTTGATCTTGAGCTTCCTCTTGACCTTGATCTTGCTCGGGGGATTGAACTTGGCCTTGTGCATCAATTGGTGGTTCTTCACCAACTTGAGGTTGATCTTGCACTTGGCCTTGTTCAACAGGCTGAGGGCCTTCACTTTGTTCTTCGGAAGCGTGTGGGTCTTGGGTAGGTGATGGTTCCACTTGAGTGGAACATTGTCCTTCTCCTTCGGCCACAAGGGGTTCCTCAACGGGTAGGATATATCCAACACCCATTCTTCTTATGGCTTGAGGAGGAATTTCATCACCTGCATCACAAGTACCACTTTGCTCCACTTGGGAGCCGTTATTTTCATCAAACTCTACGTTACTCGTCTCCTCTATGAGTCCAGTGGACTTGTTGAGGACACGGTAAGCATGAGAGTTTGTAGCATAACCAACAAATATGCCCTCATGAGCTCTAGATTCAAATTTAGACAAACGAACACCTTTCTTGAGAATGAAACACTTACACCCGAACACCAGGAAGTACTTGAGATTGGGCTTGTTACCGGTAAGAATCTCATACGGAGTTTTGTTCAAGCCTTTGCGGAGATAGAGACGATTTGACGCATGGCTAGCGGTGTTGATGGCTTCGGCCCAAAAGTTGTATGGAGAGTTGAATTCAGCCATCATGGTTCTTGCAGCATCTATTAGGGTTCGGTTCTTTCTCTCCGCAACACCGTTTTGCTGAGGGGTATACGGGGCGGCATATTGATGTTTGATCCCCTCATCACCAAGAAACTCATCCAAGGTGTAGTTCTTGAACTCGGTGCCATTGTCACTTCTGATCATCAAAATCTTTGCTTCATGTTGTCGTTGAGCTTCATTTGCAAATTTGATGACGGTTTGTTGGGTCTCACTCTTCTTCTTGAAGAAGTATACCCAGGTATATCTTGAGTAATCATCCACAATCACCAAGCAATATTTCCTACCCCCAAGACTATCAAAAGTGGGAGGCCCAAAGAGATCCATGTGAAGGAGCTCTAGAGGTCTCTTTGAATAGATGATAGTCGTGGGAGGGTGAGCCTTCTCATGTAATTTTCCTTCAATGCACGCCCTGCAAGCACGATCTTTGGCAAAGCTAACATTTGTTAGTCCTCGGACATGGTCCCCCTTGAGAAGAGTTTGCAAAGATCTCATATTGACGTGGGCCAAACGGCGATGCCAAAGCCATCCCACATCAACTTTAGCCATTAGGCATGTCGCGACCTTAGTGGGTTGCTTCGAGAAGTTAACCACATAAAGACCGTTCTCGACATGCCCAACATAGGCTACTTTAAGAGTCTTGCTCCACAAGAGGGCCACAGAATCAATATCAAAGAATGTAGCAAAGCCCATGAGTGCGAGTTGGCGAACAGAAAGTAAATTGTATGCAAGGGACTCAACAAGCATGACTTTCTCGATCGTGAGATCATGAGAGACAACAACCTTGCCAAGTCCCAATACCTTAGAAGATGAAGCATCACCCCATTCGACGTTGGTGCCCATAGATGAACCGAGATGCACGTCCACCACCAAGTCTTTGCTTCCGGTCATATGATTTGTGGCTCCGCTATCGAGCAACCATGATCCCCCACCGGAAGCAAACCCCTATAATAGATCAATGCTTGGATTTAGGTACCCATTTGGTAATGGGTCCTTTGAGGTTAGTGACAAGGGTCTTAGGAACCCAAATGGACCATTCAATGTACTCATAAGAAGAACCAACAAATTTAGCAAACACATGGCCATCACTAGCACGGCATAAAACATATGAAGGATTAAAATCGCCGGCCATGTTTGAAGGTGTGGTGGAGTTTTTCTTGACACCACCACTTTTCTTCTTGGTTGACATGCCCTCTCCTTCTTTCACAAAGGATTGTCGGAGAGGGGGTGGTTGCTTTGTCTTGTCATTCTTCTTCTTCTTGGGCTTAGGAGCAAACCCAATTCCTTCCTTTGCCACAACTTCCTTTTGATTGCTCAAAAGGGCGTTGAGGTTCTTCTCACCTTGTATGCAAGTCACAAGGCCTTTCTCAAGTTGCTTCTTTAATTCGGCATTCTCTTCAACAAGATGCACATGCTCACAACATGGGTTAGTAGCATTTGCATTATCAATTAAAACCATGCGAGGAAAGATGGCCTTTTCTTTGGTTAGCGAAACTTGGAGTTGATCACGAGACTCCTTGAGAGTAGCATGAATTCCTTTCAAGGCCTTGTGAGCCTTGTCAAGTATGTTAAACTCCTCTCTGAGTTTAGCATGGTCAACCTCAAGTTTTGCCTTCTTAGAGTTAAGGACACGAGAGACAACTAAAGCATGATCAAGATCTTTCTTTAATTTAGCATGATCATTGTTGTGTGACTCCTCAAGAGTCAAACGAAGACCACGCACTTCCTCTAGGGCGTTAGAGAGATCCGATATCTCATCGGCATAGTCTCGACTATGCCCTTCCATTTTAGTAATGGTTTCCTCGTGAGCCTCGATAATGTCATTGGCCTCACCGAGTTGTTCCAAGAGAGCAACAACATGCTTCTTGGATTTGCCCTTGAGATTCTTTATGAACACATCAAATTCATTTTCTCCCTCCTTAATACCCTCACCCTCATCAATACAATTAGTCAATGAGGGCTTAAGAGAGATAGTTGTATTGATGTTTGGGGTTACCTTGTTGGTGGCCTTGGCTATGAGACACTTGGCGGTGATGTTCTCGTTTGGTGAGTTGAAGAGAGATGAGTGCGGAGTGGTAGCAATTGCAATTGTGGCCATAGTGGTCACCTCATCGTCTTCATCATTGTCATCATCCTCCACATATTCTTCTTGAGCCACCAACACTTTCGGAGGAGTCTTCTTGATGAAGTTGTTCTTGTTGGGATAGGACTTTGACTTGTCCTTCCGAATAAGCTTGCCTCCAAAGTCTTCTCTCTTCTCATATGGGCAATCCACAACGAAGTGACTTACATTTCCACAGTTGAAACATGTCCTTACTCGTTGCTTCCCTTTGTTCCCACTGGAGTTGTTCTTGTTAAAGTTGGACCTTGAGTTCTTCTTGCCCCAGAATTGCCTTGAAGCAAGAGCCATGTGCTCGTGATAGGCATATTTGGTGTCCTCGGGGCAACACTCATCATCATCTTCCACTTCCTATTCTTCCACACAAGCCTTGCCTTCAGAGCAAGATTAGGCTTCTTGGATCGTTGAGCTCTTAGGACCGCATTGTCGGCGGTTATGTCAAGGATCCTCATGGCAACAAATTCATCCAACACTTCGTTTGAGGATAAAGTGTGGAAGTCCGGTCTCTGACGAATGACAGAGGACATGGCCTTATGATAGGGCATCATGGCCTTGAGGAACTTGCGCTTGATCCAATTGTCATCCATATCCTTACTGCCATGATCTCGAAGAGATACTGCAAGAATAGTTAATCTTCGATAAAGTTCACGAGGATCTTCATCTTCGATCATAGCAAACTCATCAGCCTCATCTTGCACCACTTCATAGTTGGAGCGTTGAATACTTGTGCTCCCCTTGTACATTGTGCCAACATGCTCCCATGCTTCCTTGGCCACAGTGAATGGACGAAGATGAGCAATGTCTTCAGGAGGAATGGAATCTTGAAGAATGCAAAGTGCGGACTCGTTGAACTGATGATCGGCAGTTTCTCTTGGAGTCATGTTGTCGGGATCATACGGATAAAAACCTTGCTCAATGATTCTCCAAAGATTAGTGGAACAGTGATTAATATGACGTTTGAAACGAAACACCCAAGTAGCAAAATCAGTATTTTTAACAAACTTGGGAGGGGGCCCAACAGAATTTAAATGCGGTGTGGGAACGGGTCCTCCATAGTGAGTAGGAGGAGCAGATTGGGCAAATTTCCCACTCCCATTCTTAGTGACCGGGGCTTGCTCACTACTATCTTCTCCCTTGTCGGGATTAGCCTCCGACACGTTGGTAGCGGGACGACCCACTTCCAACGGTGAGGTGGATAATTTAAGCCCCTCAAGCATTTCTTTAAACATGCCTTTGACCTCGCTCGCTAGTGATTCTTTCAATGTGGTCAAGGCCACATTGAACTCCTCACGAGTGACCGAGGCTCCCCCATCAAACGTAGGCAAGGACGGATTTCCACCGGAGTGGTCCTCCGTCTCGACTACGTTGTCAACCATACTCTTCGAACGGTAAAGTCCTTAAAAAGAGACGAGGCTCTGATACCAATTGAAAGGATCGATATGGTTGACTAGAAGGGGGGGGGTGAATAGGCAACTAACAATTTTTAGCTTTTCTTAACCACTTAAAATTAAGCGACAAAATAAGTTGTCTAGATATTCTACTAGGAAAACAACTAAGATAAAGATGCACAACAACTACACATGCATGCTATGGGAATTAAACAAGTAAAGCATGCAAGAGTAAAGGTAAGAAATAACCACAAGTAGAACCGGAGGAGACGAGGATGTGTTTCCGAAGTTCCTTCCCTTTGAGGGGAAGTACGTCTCCGTTGGAGCGGTGTGGAGGCACAATGCTCCCCAAGAAGCCACTAGGGCCACCGTATTCTCTTCACGCCCTCACACGATGCAAGGTGCCGTGATTCCACTAGTGGTGCCCTTGAAGGCGGCAACCGAACCTTTACAAACATGGTTGGGGCAATCTCCACAACTTGGAGGCTCCCAACAAACCACGAAGCTTCACCACAATGGAGTATGGCTTCGAGGTGACCTCAACCGTCTAGGGTGCTCAAACACCCAAGAGTAACAATATCCGCAAAGGATTAGTGGGGAGAATCAAATATCTCTTGGTGGAAGTGTAGATCGATGCCTCCTCAAGCAATCCCGAGCAAATCAACAAGTTTGATTGGCTAGGGAGAGAGATCGGGCGGAAATGGAGCTTTTGGAGCAACAATGGAGTAGTGGGGGAAGAGGTAAGTGTTCTTGAAGAAGAAGACCCCCTATATATAGTGGGGGGATAAATCCAACCGTTATTGGAGGTTTCAGCCCGCAGAGAGCGGTAGTACCGCGCATGAGTTGCGGTACTACCGCTGGCTGAGCGGTACTACCGCTTGGGAAGCGGTACTACCGCGTAGGCAAAAGATTTCGACATGATTGACAACCGCGGATGAAATAAATTACATCCGTGGCTACATCCGCAGGGGAAAACGGTAGTAGCAAAACGCGACACGGTACTACCGCTTAAGATAAGCGGTACTACCGCGTTGTATGCGGAAGTAAAAAATTACTTCCGCATCCACTTCTGTACTTAGGCTCAGCGCCTGGGCCAGATACACAGTACTACCGCTCTGGGGACGCGGTACTACCGCGGGAGCGGTACTACCGTGTCGGCAGGCGGTACTACCGTGTAACTGCGCGGTACTACCGCTTGGCAGAGCGGTACTACCGCTTGCTAGGCTTTTGATCAGTACAGAAGCCACAGATTTGCAACAACGAAAGATAACCGGTTGGACCTCCAGAGAAGCACGGAAAGGTGGTGAGGGAGAAAGATGTGTACGTGTTGATTCTACCCAAACCTTTCCGACGCGGACCCCCTCTTAATAGTACGGCTTTCCTATTACTCAAAGCCACCGACAGGGAGCAAAAAGGAAAACACCATCCTTCATAGAATCCGAGGGGCAAGCAATCGTCTTGTGCCATAAGGGAGATATACCTGTATGAGCTTAGAGCACATGATCAGTCCGCAAATGCATTGTCATCAATCACCAAAACTACTTAGGGAGAAATATGCCCTTACACACATCATGTCACCACATGATCGAGGTGGTTCAACCATTATCATACGGGGCTCACCCGAAGCTTGCTTGCAAGAAATGTAACCATACAAAATGCTTATACGCACATGCTATGCAAAGAACTACTCGAGCAAACATGCAACACATCCATCATATCAAAGGTTCAAACATGCTTGCCTGGTTCGGAGTAGTCGGAGTCTAACTCGGTGAGGTTCGCGGCTCCGTCACATCCTTCGGTATCTACGTATTCAAACAAAATGGGTACTAACATAAATACCGCGCATGCAAAGAAAGTTGCTCCAAATATTTTCACATAAATATGACAAAAAACTAGACAGAAAACTAAAGAGGACAGAAAAAGAATCAACTCAAAATCATCTTTAGTTAAAAAGATATTAGAGTTTCTGTCTAGGGAGTCATCTGTAATGAAACAGAAAGTTTCCAGGGGCTAGAATAGAAAACAGAAAAGCGAACCGGTACGCAGTACGCCAACTGAAGACGAAGACGTACTTTGCCAGAAGGCGCTTTCCCGAAAAACGTTTCGGAGGGAAACGAGAGGCTGACGAGGGGGTCCCACTCGTCGGGTTTAAACGCTGAAACCGAGCCGCACCGGCGCCAGAAGCTGCGGTGGTCGCCGGCACCGATCCACGGCGAGGTAGGGGAAGGGAGTGGCACGTACAGCTTCCTGGTGTTCTTTCACGTCGGTGGGTGGTGGAGTTGAGCGTCGGCGAGACCCACATCGACGGTGACCCTATCTCCAGCGGACGGTGGCTCGGGTGGTCGTGGGCCTCGTCGGAGAGAGCTTCTGGGGTCAAATTGGAGTGGGGGTTAGGCTTAGGTAGGTGCCAAGGGGTTACGCTCAAGCCTAGGGCGGCGGAGGAGTTCTCACCAGAGAGAACGTTGCTAGAGCCCGAGGCGGACGGAGTTGGCCGGAGTTGAGGAAGAAGGGCCCCTCGAGGCTCTTCCAGAGGCTAGGCGTGGTCTAGAGGGATGGTGGAGGTGTGCGGGCTTGAGAGCGAGCTCGGGGGCACTTTATATAGCCGGCCCGAGGCGGTTGCCGTGAACGGGATAAGTCTGACGAGCGATTACGGCGGTGCAGTGGCTGGACGGTGGGTTTAGGGGCTTGAGCATCGACTAGGAGATGTACTGGTTCCATTCCCGTGCCTAACTCAGCAGGGGAGGGGCGATTACGGTCTGCCCTCGACGGAACGGCCATGCGGCACGTCGGCGGCAGAGAACGCGCCCTGTGCGCGCCAGGCCATGGCGACAGTGCTGCAGGCGTGCGCTGGCAGTGGAGAAGGCCACGCGGAGCTATCGGGTGGCTTGGGCGGTGCCAAACGGCGTCGAGCCGCAGGATGCCTCCTGTCGGCCGCCACGGGAGGTCCTGCCGCCGCAGAAGACGCCGGCGTGGGCGGGCCAGGGTGCCACCGACGCCAAGAAGCAGCCAAGCAAGCGTGCGGCATGCTGGATAAGAAGGGGGTGCAGTGAGCATCGATCCAAGGCGAGCACTGGGGAGATTGACGCTGCGACCCTGACGAAACTGACGAACTGCGCTGTCGACTGTGACCTTCAGTTAGTAGTTTCTGAAACTGACAGAACAGTGCATGCCAGGTGTTCGATGAAATGATTCTGGCATGTGGGAAATGTTTTTGGGGATGATATTTGGTGGAGTGGCCTCTTGATGCATCTAGAGGCTGCCTGAATTTTCACAGAATTTTTGGAGGAAGGAAAATATGAATTTCACCAAAATTTGCAAATCTGGTCCAAACTTGTAGCAGGTGAAATTTGAAAATTTTGAACTGTGGACTAGTGAAACAAGATAGATCTAGGTTGTGGGTACTAAGGACTATCCAGGGAAGTTAGTTTGGAGACAAATAACAAGGTGGACATGGTGGTTCCTTTGCAAATCACCAAGGTCCACTTTAATGAACATAAATTGATTTAGGAGTAAAAATAAATAGAGGAAAAATTCAAATAAGGTTGAAACTCACTGGAATTAGTGTGAGACTTCTCCTAAGGTGTAGAGGAGGTCTTGGAGAGAAATACTTCTGTTGGGTGTCATGGCAAGATGATGGTTGGAGAGGAAGATAAGCCCAAGGTTAAACCTAAGATGGTTAAATCAAGAAGAGAAAAGGATCAAACAAATCCCTAAGAAAACAACTTGTGTTTAGCTAACACAAGAAGAAACTTTCAAGACCAAAAAAATCAAGCTTGAGAAGAACACACAAACTTTGGGCAGAAAAGATTTTAGAAGGGTTTTCAAGAGAAGATCAAACATCCCCCTTCCAAAAGACCAAAAGTTTGGGAGAAAAACCAAACCAAAAATTTGGAGTGTTACAACACCTACCCCCTTAGGAAAAATCTCGTCCCCGAGATTTCAGCTAATCCTCAAATAGGCGTGGGTGATCTGTCCGAAGAGAATCTTCCCTTTCCCACGTTGCCTCATCCTCTGTGTGATTACTCCACTGAACCTTGGGAAATTTTATTGTCTTCTGATGGGTTCTCCTTTCAGACTCCTCCAATATTTTTATTGGGTGTTCCCGGTAGGTGAGATCTGGTTGCACATCAAGACTTTCATGCGACACATGCTTCTCTGGGTTGCTTACACACTTCCGTAGTTGCGAGACATGGAACACGTCGTGGACGTCTGACAGTTCCTTGGGAAGGTCCAACTGGTAAGCCACTGTGCCTCTCCGTGCAACTATACGCAAGGGTTCGATGAATCGTGGTGCTAGTTTCCCTTTGACCTTGAATCGTTGCAGTCTCCTCATAGGAGATACATGTAGGTATACGTCTTCACCGGGCTCAAAACTTATTTCTCGATGGTTTTGATCGTAATAGCTCTTCTGTCGGCTTTGGGCTGTTTTGAGTCGATCCCATATTATTTTAACTCTTTCCTTAGCTTCTTTCAACATATCTGGGCCGAAGATACGACTGTCCCCTGATTCTGACCAGTTTAATGGAGTACGACATCTTCGTCCGTACAAGGCTTCGAAAGGTGCCATCTGCAGGCTGGCTTGGTAACTATTTTTGTATGCAAACTCGGCATATGGTAAGCTTGCCTCCCAACTGGTCCCATAGGTGAGTACACATGCCCTTAGCATGTCTTCTAGTATTTGATTTACTCGCTCCGCTTGTCCTCCAGTCTGGGGGTGATAAGCTGTACTGAAAGTTAGTTGCGTACCGAGGGCTTGCTGCAACTGATCCCAAAATTAGGAGACGAACTGAGTGCCTCTGTCGGATATTATAGTCTTTGGAACCCCATGTAGGCATGCTATACGGGCGAGGTAAAGCTTGGCAAGCTTTTGGGTGGTGTGGGTTGCCTTGACGGGAATGAAGTGTGCCACCTTGGTCAGTCCATCTGTGATGACCCATATGGCATCATTTCCGTGCTTTGACCATGGCAGTCCAACAATAAAATCCATCCCAATATCGTCCCATTTCCACTCTGGTATCTTGTTTGGCTGTAAGAGTCCTGCGGGTTTTTGGTGCTCGACTTTAATGCATTGACATGAATCGCAACATGCAATATATGTGGCTATATCCCTCTACATGTCGTGCCACCAAAATCTTTCCTGAATGTCCTTGTACATTTTAGTCCCTCCAGGGTGAATTGAGTACGGAGCGGTGTGGCTCTCTGCTAGAATTTGCTGTTTAAGGTCTTCGCTATTTGGTACGCAAAGCCTGTCTCCGAACCATAATACTCCTTCACTGTCTATGGTGAATTCTGAGGCCTTGCCCTGACTTACTTTTCTTTTTATACCTTCGATGCTGGGGTGTCCATGCTGAGCCTTCTTTATTTGTTCTATTAGTGTAGGCCGTATTTCCAGATTTGACACTTCGCCTTCAGTGACCATCATTAGGTTGAGTTTGGCGAATTCTCGCTGAAATTCGGGTCGCAGGTTCTGTAGGCTGCCGATGTTTGGGCTGGGGTTACGGCTGAGAGCATCGGCTACCACGTTTGCTTTTCCTCGGTGATAGTGGATGCCAACGTCATAATCTTTTACCAGTTCCAGCCAGCGTCGTTGTCGTAAATTGAGTTTTGGTTGCGTGAAAATATATTTGAGGCTCTTATGGTCCGTATATATTTCACAACGATTCCCAAGCAAAAAGTGCCTCCACTCCTTGAGTGCATGAATGACTGCTGCCAATTCCAAATCGCGAGTAGGATAATTTTCTTCATGTTTCTATAGTTGCCGGGAAGCGTAGGCGACTACTTTGCCTTCTTGCATTAGTACGCATCCGAGACCTTTTCGGGATGCGTCGCAATATACTTCAAAACTCTTGTGTATGTCTGGTACAACCAATACTGGGACTGTGGTTAATTTCTTTTTGAGTTCCTGGAAGCTTTTCTCACACGCTTCGGTCCATACGAATTTCTTATCCTTCCTGACTAACTGTGTCATTGGTTTGGCTATGGTGGAAAATCCTTCAATAAACCTTCGGTAATATCCAGCCATTCCGAGGAAACTCCGTATATCCGTTACATTGGCCGGTGACTTCCAACCAAGTACAGCCTTGACTTTTTCCGGGTCCACGACAACTCCCTCTTGTGTCAATACGTGTCCTAGAAAACCAACTTGCCTTAACCAAAATTCACATTTGCTGAATTTGGCGTAGAGTTGATGTTTCCTTAATTCTCCCAGTACAATACGGAGATGTTCAACATGCTCTTCTGGTGTCTTTGAATATACCAAGATATCATCAATAAATACTACCACAAATTTGTCCATGAATCTCATAAACACTTTGTTCATGAGGTGGACGAAATATGTGGGGGCGTTGGTCAGTCCAAACGGCATTGCTGTAAATTCATAGAGTCCGTATCTGGAGGTGAATGCTGTTTTCCGGATTTCTTCTGTCACTACTTTTAATTGATGATAACCTGACCATAAATCAACTTTTGAGAAAACCTTGGCTTGCGCGAGCTGGTCAAATAAATCATTTATCCGTGGCATCGGATATTTGTTCTTGATAGTGACCATGTTGAGCGCTCGGTAGTCTATACACAATCTCATAGTCCCATCCTTCTTTTTGGCAAATAATACCGGTGAACCCCAAGGTGAGGAGCTGGCCCGTATAAATCCTTTATCCAGCAATTCCTTTATTTGCTTCTTTAGTTCAACCAACTCGGATGGTGCCATTCTGTATGGCTTCTTGTATATGGGGGTGGTTCCAGGCGCTAGTTCAATAATAAATTCTATTTCTCTGTCTGGTGGCATGCCTGGTAGTTCTTCGGGAAATACGTCCAAAAATTCACATACAACTAGAACTTTGCTTAACTCAGAAGTGTCTACCTTGTTTAATTTTGGTTGCCGCGATACTGGTCTTTCTTGAGCTGCGACTCTTATTGTCTTTCCGTGATGATGAGTAAGAATCACAGTCCGGTTGAAGCAGTCGATAAATCCTTTGTTGGTGGTTAGCCAGTCCATACCCAAGATAACATCCAGTCCCTTGTTTTCCAACACAATGAGGTTTGCGTGAAACTTTAACCCTTCAATTTCAATGGTTACACCTTGGCAGTAATTTTGAGTGATCTGCTTACTTCCGGGGGACTTGATGGTCATTGACTTTCCCAAGGGAAGCATTGAAAAACCATGTTTCAAAGCAAAACTCTTCGAAATGAACGAATGAGAAGCTCCAGAATCAAACAAAACCATGGCAGGTATTGTGTTGACAGGGAATGTACCGAGTACAATATCCGGGGCATCCTGTGCTTGCTCCTTGGTCACCTGGTTCAGGTGGCCTTTCTTGTGATTGTTATTGGGGTTGAAGTTGTTACGCTTGGGCGCGGAATTTTTTCCGTTGCTGTTTGGCTTCGGTGCGGAGTTTCTTGGCTTTGGGCACTATTTAGCATAGTGTCCCTCTTCTCCACATGCGTAGCAAGTAACACCTGGGCGATACGTGAAATCCTTGTCCCTTGCATGAAAATTCTTGCTTGGACGTGTGTCATTTGTCATGGATTTGTTCGCCCCATTTTTCCGGAAATTTATCTTATTCCTGTTGTTGCGAGGGTGGTTGGTCTCATCTCTTTTTCTCTTACAAATGTCTTCCAGACTGCGACGTTCATTTTCCAACGTAATAGCCTTGTCCACCAGTGTCTTGAAATCTGGAAAAGTATGTACGACTAACTGGCATTTAAGTGCTGGTGCCAGTCCGTCCATGAATTTTTCCATCTTCTTATTTTCAGTCATACGCTCTTCGTTGGCATAGCGGGATAATTGCGTAAACTGACTTTTGTACTCAGTTACTGTCATGCCCCTTTGCTTGAGGTCATCAAATTCTCTTTTCTTGATCTTCATAATGCTCTTACGGATGTGCGCCCCACGAAAGCCTTCTTTGAAATCTTCCCAGGTGATATCATTTATGTTGGGGTGCATATGCAGAAAATTCTCCCACCATGACGCGGCTGCTCCAGTAAGATAATGTGGTGCGTAAAGTACCTTTTCACGGTCTGAGCATTGTGCCACAATTAATTTCCTTTCAATATCCCGAAGCCAATCATCAGCCTCAAGAGGTCTGTCTCTGTGAGAAAATGTTGGCGGACGCGTCTTCTGAAATTCAGATAATTTTGAGTGCTGCTGGTATGGCTCACGGTGATTTCCCATGTTAATGACATGGTTCATCATTTCCTGATGTTGTTGCTGACTTTGCTCGTAAAGACGACATACTTGAGAAAATGCTATTTCGCTGCCCTGCTGACTTGACTGCCCCTGCGTGAAATTGTTACCTGTCTGTGTGCCATAATTTTCCTCTGGCGGGCTTGGCATGGAACGCGTGCAGGGACGAGTCATTTCTTACTCTGGGGTATTATTGCAGAAATCATGAGAAGAACCGGGCAGCAAAATAAACCAAGATTTGCAAAAGCAACAAAAACACAAGATCCAAAGAAGTTTTTAAAATAAACTTGATTGCGCACGGAGAAGGACCGCTTAGTACATATCTTACATGCGGATCGTAATTATACATACGTCACTCAGGATGCGCACATTCCTGACATGTTATTTATGCTAGTGCACTTCTCCAAGATCCTACATGATGCGCAAACAGACTACTTCCCATCATCCTATTTTACATATCACACAAATCATACAAGCGAGCATAACGCGCCGCGGATAGACGCACTAGTCGGAGATGTTGAAGATTTCCCTCGGCCTGCCGAGGGTAAGGCCCAGTGGTGATGGAGACTCAACTTCCTCCTCACTAATAGGCTCCAGGAACGGAGTATGGGTACGAGGCGTTGATGCAGGTGCGGCAGGTGGTGCAGCTCTGACTGGGGTAGGAGCAATGACCTAGTCAAACTCCTCGGTGGTAGGCAGACGGCGAGCGGTAGCTAAGATGGAAGGTTCATAGGACGCGGCGGACGAGACAAACATCAGTGGTGGCGCAATATGGAGTAGCTCCCTCCTGTTGGCGGAACCACTCTGGACCAAGTCCATGCGAGCAGCCACCAAGTCGTCCACAAGATTATCAAAGGCTGCCTCAAGCGCCATGAAGTACTCAACCATTGATTCGATGGCTTCATCACGTTCCCCATTTGCGCAAGCAAACGCATAGTGGCACGTGGCATGGGAGGTAACGGTAGCGACGAGTCTTCATTGAAGGAAGAATGTCCCGGAGACGAGCTATCGCCTCACGGGCAGCCATTTGCATGGCATGCCTCTCCGTAGGCATGGCCCTGCCCACAAATCAGAGGCGGCGCGCTTCAGAACGCCCTCCCTTGAAGTGCACCACGGCCTGGTGCATTGACACGCTGTCGTTGAGCTTGTGACGGTAGAGTGTAAACTCTGGACGGGTTGATGGCCCAATCGCGACCTTGGTGATGGCGAAGAGGAGCTTGACAAACCCCTCAGGAATGTTGGCGAACACTTGTGCATCGCAGTCGTTGCTAGCCATCTACAGAAGTAGACAAAAATTCCGAATAGTCAAGTCATAAATTTATGATGACTAACAGAAAAATGCTACAGATGCAAAAATGCTGAATAGTAGTTATTACGCTAATAACCGATTAGCGATCTCACCTAGTGGCTTCCTACAGTCAGCCTGGCTCTGGTACCAAGGTTGTCAGGACCGGTTTTTCAGTAAAATAATTACCGAAAGACCGACCTCTTTATTAAACCAGCAAGGAAGAATACTTCTTGCCGATAGACAATTCCTTGATACAGAATTCTAGAATACTGAATATTATACAAGGTTGAGCTGAGGTTGCTCAACAATTTATTACAAGTGCACCAATATAGTACATAAAGGCGGATATGACACAAGGGTGGGGTGGCATACTACTAACTCGTAATAAAAAAGGTGGTGGATATGTCACAGTGTAGTGGGTGACGTGACTCCAATATACTATAGTTCATCGAGTGTCGGAGTGAGACCCGATGAATTTATTTGGTGATTGGCGGAAGCGGTTATGTAACAGTGATCAACTCCAGGATCGCAAGAGACTAACTGGGACTCCACTAGACGTCGGACTCGCTATCGAACTCTTGATCCATGAGATCGCCTTCGTCCACATCTGGCCAACTCAACAAGCCAGGTGAGTACTTTGAATGTACTCGCAAGACAGTTCGGACATAAGATATAATAAATGCAAACATGATGCACATGAGTATTCTAGCAAAATGCAATTGGATAATAATATTCTATGCTGCACGAAAGATAGAAGTCGGGCGGTAATCCTTCCGAAATCCATAAGATAAATAAAAGGAAACCAAACGAGTGCCTGAGTGACGCCTCGTGAGGGTAAATAAATGGAAACATGCCATAGTCAGGCGTCTGAGCGACACCGCATAAAGGGCTTATAAAGAAAATAAATGACAAGAATGCCTCAGTCGGACGTCTGAGTGACATCACATAAAGGGCTTATAATGAAAATAAATAACAAGAATGCCACAGTCGGACGTCTGAGCGACATCACATAAAGGGCTTATAAATAACAAAAATGCCACAGTCGGACGTCTGAGCGACATCACATAAAGGGCTCATAATGAAAAATAAATAACCAGAATGCCACAGTCGGACGTCTGAGCGACATCACATAAAGGGCTTATAAATAACAAAAATGCCACAGTCAAACGTCTGAGCGACGATCACATAAAGGGCTTATATAAACAGTAGTATAACGGTGAAATATTCCAGGTAGTAAATCAATACAGAGATAACTGATTAGTTCATCTACACAAAATGAACTTGACAAGATCACCACTCTTGTTACTATCAAGAATTTACTAGAGACGGTCACCGGGGTTGACGCGAAGATTGACCCTAGGCCATAACCATGGCTACTCGGAAGATTTAACTCTGCAGAGCTTGTACTATTAAATCATAGCCAACGGATTCTACTAGCCACAGGGACTAGTTCCGTCTACGGTGTTTTAGAAGAAACCCAACTGACCAGTACACACCCATTTCACATCCTGCTGTCCGGAATCACCCGTGACAACATTCACGAAAAACTTTAAGACGGGGAGGCTATAACCTCGAATAGCATGGGATCAAATTTATATATGCGCGCTCTAAGGGGTTCCCCCCCTCTCGGTCCCAACCGGAAACACCCATGCCCCCTGACCGGATGACGGGCTTTAATCCAGGGCCATGGAACCCTCATCCCGACCCCTCTACTTGGTGTGTACTCGGAAAGTGGTTTGCAACTGACTAGACCGTAATCACAACAGAAGGCATATGACAGTACCAAAAAGGAGATGAGCGGGATCATGACTTGATCCACGCTGATGCTAAGTTAACCATCTACTAGCATGCTCCAACAATACCAGTACACCACCCATCATGTCACCAAATGATCGAGGTGGTTCAACCATTATCATACGGGGCTCACCCGAAGCTTGCTTGCAAAAAATATAACCATACAAAATGCTTATACGAACATGCTATGCAAAGAACTACTAGAGCAAACATGCAACACATCCATCATATCAAAGGTTCAAACATGCTTGCCTGGTTCAGAGTAGTTGGAGTCTAACTCGGTGAGGTTCGCGGCTCCGTCACGTCCTTCGGTATCTACGTATTCAAACAAAATGGGTACTAACATAAATACCGCGCGTGCAAAGAAAGTTGCTCCAAATATTTTCACATAAATATGACAAAAAACTAGACAGAAAACTAAAGAGGACAGAAAAAGAATCAACTCAAAATCATCTTTAGTTAAAAAGATATTAGAGTTTCTGTCCAGGGACTCATCTGTAATGAAACAGAAAGTTTCCAGGGGCTAGAATAGAAAACAGAAAAGCGAACCGGTACGCAGTACGCCAACTGAGGACGAAGACATACTTTGCCCGAAGGCGCTTTCCAGAAAAACGTTTTGGAGGGAAACGAGAGGCTGACGAGGGGGTCCCACTCGTCGGGTTTAAACGCTGAAACAGAGCCACGCCGGCGCCAGAAGCTGCGGTGGTCGCCGGCGCCGATCCACGGCGAGGTAGGGGAAGGGAGTGGCACATACAGGCGAGCCCCACGTCAACGACGACCCTGTCTCCGGCGAACGGCGGCTTGGGTGGTCGCGGGCCTCGTCGGAGAGAGCTTCTGGGGTCAAATTGGAGTGGGGGTTAGGCTTAGGTAGGTGCGAGGGGGTTACGCCCGAGCCTAGGGCGGCGGAGGAGTTCTCACCGGAGAGAACGTTGCTGGAGCCCGAGGCGGACGGAGTTGAGGAAGAAGGGCCCCTCGAGGCTCTTCCAGAGGCTAGGCGTGGTCTAGAGGGATGGTGGAGGTGTGCGGGCTCGAGAGCGAGCTCGGGGGCGCTTTATATAGCCGGCTCGAGGCGGTTGCCGTGAACGGGATAAGTCCGGCGAGCGATTACGGCGGCGCAGTTGCTGGACGGTGGGTTTAGGGGCTTGAGCATCGACTAGGAGATGTACTATTCCATTCCCGTGCCTAACTCAGCAGGGGAGGGGCGATTACGGTCTGCCCTCGACGGAACGGCCGTGCGTCACGTCGGTGGCAGAGAACATGCCCTGTGCGCGCCAGGCCACGGCGACGGTGCTGCAGGCGTGCGCTGGCAGTGGAGAAGGCCACGCGGAGCTCTCGGGTGGCTTGGGCGGTGCCAAACGGCGTCGAGCCGCAGGATGCCTCCTGTCGGCCGCCACGGGAGGTCCTGCCGCCGCGGAAGACGCCGGCGTGGGCGGGCCAGGGCGCCACCGACGCCAAGAAGCAGCCAAGCAAGCATGCGGCACGCTGGATAAGATGGGGGTGCAGTGAGCATCGATCCAAGGCGAGCACTGGCGAGATTGACGCTGCGACCCTGACGAAACTAACGAACTGCATTGTCGACTGTGATCTTCAGTTAGCAGTTTCTGAAACTGACAGAACAGTGCATGGCAGGTGTTCTATGAAATGATTCTGGCATGTGGGAAATGTTTCTGGGGATGATATTTGGTGGAGTGGCCTCTTAATGTGTCAGGACCCCGATCCTAAGTCACACAGGTCTAGTCGGTAACACATCATATCACTTTGCGGCCTCACGCACGGTATCCCCACGGGTGCCACCTTACCTGGCCCGGGACCGTTTGCGCATTTTGGCACACGTATATGATAGTGTCGCTAGCATCCATATGACAGAGAACCCGGGCCGACATGACTAGTTATAAACCAAAAGTGGCACTAAATCACAGGGACAGGCATACATGACCCAGCAACGAACGTGTCGGTCATCAACGTATGAACCCAAGTCGTAGCAAGCTACAAGGACTTAAAGGAACAACGCGTGACATTTCCCCTAAGGGACAGACACAGGAACGAAGAAGGACACATGCCGGCCAGCCTAAGTGCTCCGGAGCAGTAGCAAGCTACCAAGGCTCAGTGGAAACACTAGGAGACATTTCCCTGTAAGATAGGCTACCAAGGGTAAACAACTAGGTGTCGGATCCCACACATAGCAATACACATTACACGTACGCATAACATGCAAGTATGTGCTGTACAACATGGCATCACAACATAACTCAACAACTCATATAGATAAAGGCCCAGAAGAGCCATCATAGCATTTATTACAAATAGAGGTCACATGACCCAACATACAGAGCATACAGGCAACGGAAGCATTACATGTCTGAGTACAGACATCTACAAATGAAAAAGACTAAGAAGCCTGACTATCTACCAGACCCTCCCAAGGGTACAAGATCGTAGCTGAGGTAACAAACTAAACGTCGAAGTCCATGCGGAACCACTAGCGAGACTGAAGTCTCTCTGCAAAAACATAAACTAAGCAAACGTGAGTACAAAGGTACTCAGCAAGACTTACATCAGAACTAGCTACATATGCATCGGTATCAACAAAGGGGTGGTGGAGTTTGACTGCAGCAAGCCAGCTTTGACTCGGTGGCTATCCTGAACTACGACTGCAAGTAACTCTTTTGAGGTGGCGCACACGAGTCCACATATTCACCAATCAATACACCACTATGGATCCGCTCCCGTCTCCCTACGAGAAGGCCATCCATAGCACTCACGCTTATCTTGCGCGTTTTAGAGTATCCACTTTCACTTGTCTATGAACTGTAATAGGTAACCCAGAAGTCCATTTCCGCGGACACGGCTATTCGAATAGATTATATTTAACCCTGCAGGGGTGTACTTCTTCACACACGCTCTCACCACTTACCGCCGTTTACACGACATGTACTCGGCAACCTTCAAGCGGAGGCCCAGCGAGGGTGTCGGCCACGACCTGACTAACCACACAAGTCTCTCGGCCAGGTTTATCGCCTATTTGGGTTCCATCCGTGGGGAGATCCGGCCGGGGTGTCGCTCACGGCCCCAAACGATGTGTACAGGGTTCCCGCATCACCAAACGGGCAATCGGTACACCGTGCCACATACCTGCCGTGTCACAGCCCACCCCGAGGGTCAGCGCTGCGCACGACCTCCAGTAAACTACAAACACCAGAACTAGTTGCAACTCCTGGACAGATATCATGTTGATTAATAAGTCGAGAGGGTCCATTGGTTTCGGGCCCAATGCATGGTAGTAACTGGTCATGGATCAACCAACACAGAACTCAGTTCCTGAGGATGGCTACAATGAGACAACCCACCATGTACTCCTACATGGCCTCTCATCGCCGCCTTTACCAAATCGTGTTCACACACTTAGCTCACACACATTAGGACATGTTCATCACCACTCCAATTCATCCCCGATGAATCAGACCTGACACAACTCTAAGCAATAGCAGGCATAACCAGAAAGCATGAATGAGTAGGCACAACATGGCTCAAACAACTCCTACTCATACTAGTGGGTTTCAACTATTTACTGTGGCAATGACGGGTCATGCAGTGGAAAGGGGTTCAACTACCGCAGCAGGTAACAGTTGAAGCGTTGTTGTCCTAATGCAGTAAAAGAGAGCAAGAACGAGAGAGTGGGTTTGTATCGGAATGCTCAATGGGGTTTTGCTTGCCTGGCACTTCTGAAGATAACATTGGGTCTTCATCGGTGTCATCGAACTCATCGTCGGAACGTCGTCTACTGAGAGGGGACAACACCGACAAACAGAGGAAGAACACAATCAATGCAATGCAACAATATGATGCATGATCATGACATGACAATATGCTGTTGATTGAGCTAATGCAACTAGCAACACAATTAAATGAAGCTGGTTTGAACCAAAGGTTCAAATTCAAACTTCATATGTGATTATTTAAATGCCATTTAATTGATTTGACCTGATCAGCAGGTTTAACTTGTTCAAACATGCATGAAAATGCCATAAACAGATTCCTTGAATTTTTCTGATCAATTTTGATATATAAATTATTTTCATCTGAGTTATAGATTATTTTCTATGATTTTTAGAAGTTTTGGTTATTTTCTGAAATAAATAAATCATTTCTGGTTTATTTAAAATCCCAGAAAATAGTTACTGCGTCAGCACTAGGTCATGCTGACATCAGCAAGTCAACAGGGGCTGGTCCAGTCAAACCTGACCAGTGGGGCCCACTGGTCAGTGTCTAAGGGCTGGTTTGTGTGCATGACAGGTGGGACCAGTCAGTGTTGACTTGACCAAAGTCAAACTGCCATGTGGGGTCCACCGGATTAGTACTAAGCTAAACAGGAAAATTAGACTAACCTAATTAGGCGCGAGGGCCCACATGTCAGTGTCAGTAGGGTTAATTAAGCTTAACAAAACTTAATTTAAAATTAACAGGGCCCAGGGCCCACTTGTCAGTGACTCGGGGAGGTCAACCTCGCCGGTCAAAACGGTCATCACGCCGGCGTTTAGCCGCCGGCGAGGCTGGACGCGGCGGAGGGCATCGGAAATCCTCCTCCGGCGACCAAATGGCCGGCAGAGGGCATCTACGTGGAGCTGGGACTCGCCCGCATCCATCTGTGCCATCGGAAGGGGGCTGGGGTGGCCGGAAGGTGGCCGGCGACGAGGTCTAGCGGCGGCAGCGCTCGGGCTTGCGCGGGCGCGGCGCTAGGGGGCTCGGGAGGAAGAAAAGAAGTGGCTACGGGCTCCTGGAGGGACGCTGAGCAGGCCGGTGTGCTCGGTTGCCGCCCTGGGCGACGGTGGCCATGGCTGCAACATCGCCGGCGGCGAGAAGCTCACGGCCATGGCGAGAACGACGCTACGGCGAGAAAAAGAAGCGGGGAAGAAGGGGTTTCGGAGCAGGAGCTCACAGAGAAACCGTGGGGAAGGCCAACGTGCTCGGGGGCGTCCTCGACGGCGCGAATCGAGCGGCGGCGATCGCCGGCCGTGGCGATGAAAACGGCGAAGATGGGGTGGCATCGGGGCACCTGGCGTCGCGTGCGTTGTCTTAGAGCTTCACGGAGCCGAGGCGGAGCTCATGGGCTAACTGGCCGGGCGTGGGGATGCTGGTGGCCGCAGCAACGGCGAACGGCGGCGACGAGCTCCGCTCGGACGCGGGAGGAAGAGAGAGCAGAGGAGGGGGGCACCGAAGAGAGTGGGAGAAGTCCAGGGGGTGCCAGGGGTGTCGTGGCGCCTCCAGGGGAGTCAAGGGAGGAAGCAGGCAGGCTGGAGGTGGCCGGCGCGTGGCTGCGGGCGCCGGGCACACGCCCTCGTCCTCCTGGCGGGACGAGGAGGATGACTGGCACTGGGCCAGCACAGTGCTGGGCCGGCCAGTGGGCCGCAGGTAAGGCCAGGTAATCCTACTCTCTCTCTCTTTTCTAATAAAAGTTTCTGTTTTCTATTTTATTATTTTGTTCTGGGCTTTATTAAAAATACTTAGGCACTTTCAAAAATCACCAAACTGCTCATGCCCACTGTTTAGCATATAAACAACATGGAACATTTCAGTTTGGGGTTATTTGAGCATTTAAAATAATATATAAAATTTAAATGCCCAAATGCAAATAAGATATGATTTAATTCAAAAATCCAGAATGGTCCTAGAAATATGAGCAACATTTTTGGCACAGGTTTTTAATCAATCCAAAAATGATGAACTTTTCCAAAGAGCATTTTGGGTTCATTGAGAAAGATTTGAATTTTGAACCTAGTTGGTTTCATCTGGTGCTAGGGTTTAGTCATCCCCATTTCAGTTTAAGAGAAATTTAAACATGATGCAACACAAGACTAACTGGACCAGAGCAGACCAGAACTGGGGATGTGACAACTCACCCCTACTAAACAAGAATCTCGTCCCGAGATTCAGGACGCGAGATAAGAAATCAGAGGGGACACTATCTAACACAATCTTCTCGATCCCGGTTTCCCTCCTCGAAAATGTTGATTCATTGCATCCTATTGATCTTGTCATCCTTGCTTGAGATCTTCATCCAAACGGTGATGATGAGAGAAACTCTACAACATTGATCTTCCAAAAGATCGAGCAACTCAAGATCAACCCATGGAGTGAGACGTTGAAACATCTCTTGAGCTGAGACACGGAGTACACCTCCAGGGGGATGGAGTGAAACAAACGATGAAGGTTCACCTAGTGGCAATAATTCCACACCTAAGAAGATGGTGATCGATACCACCAGACGGGGCACCTTAGAGAAGGTGACTCGTAGAGTTACTCCCTTAAGTGGCAAAAAGAATTACTTTTGATATAGAGATCATTGAGATTACCTATACCAGCCTAAGGCAAACACAATCAATCGTTTGACGGAGTCCGAAAGAATGACATTCTCGGCCAGAATAGATGATGTGGACTACCTTGTATAGGACAAAGCCAAGGTTGATTTTTCTTATCACCGGAAATGGATGGAACCTATGGTAGGACCACTTTTGAAGATAATTCTGAACATCAGTGATTGAGAATGGTAACCCATGGAGAATTGGCACACTGGCGGTGCAAGTTGGGAACAAAATGCAAATGCTGGGAATGATTCTGGTAACTGGGAAGAATCCCAACAGTAGAGAGTAATTCTACTCTTGAGGGGTTATAGCATAACCAAGAGCACTGGGAGCAATCCCGGTTGGTGTCGAGGATAACACCTAGTGCTTGTGCGTGCTCTCAAGAACTTGAGCATTCCCATATTCATCAAGGTTTTACCAATATCCGTGTCAAGGATCCTGGCAACACCACATACTACCATGATGAATAATGATGGATGATGCAGATGCAAAGGAAGATAACAACTTCTCGGATTTCACCTTGGCGAGGCCAAGGGGACGAAATCTGGATGATCAACCGAGAGACATTTAGCACTCCGCTTCTAATGTTCTCCTTGATGTGTTAGCGTAAACCATTCATAGATATGTTTGGTATCTTGAACATCAAGTAAAGGTCGGACTTCGGAAGCACAAGAATCCATAAGGAACAACTAGGGAGTAAATCCTACGAAATCCTTATGGGGAGGTGGCCAACTTCTTCAATCAAGATTCTACAACAATAGGTCTTCCGGCTGGGTGTGTTGGCCACGACATCCACTTTACCGGTTATCGAGAGACCAAATTATAGTTCTTGGAAATTGCACCAACCATCATATCTGCCTGAGATTCAGTTCTGGTTGGTGTCAGGATATTCCAGACTCATCGAGTCTAGGAAGAAAAATGAAAGTTTACAACACAAATCG
This sequence comes from Secale cereale, assembly GCA_902687465.1. Classification (NCBI taxonomy): domain Eukaryota; kingdom Viridiplantae; phylum Streptophyta; class Magnoliopsida; order Poales; family Poaceae; genus Secale; species Secale cereale. The sequence goes on along the minus strand of LR738711.1, from coordinate 720,351,465 downwards.
ACGAGATGGCGTTCCGAGATTCTCGGGAAATGAACTACGATAGCAGCTCCAAAACATGAGCTGGTTCTGCTACATACGTGTGAACACGTTGTCCAAGACAAACATGACCACGTAGTAGTCTTACAATGAAACACTACCAAGTTCGGGTTGGGGAACCATCATTGCGGATAACGAAGTCCTTACATAAGTCCGGATCTTAAGAAGGAACTTCTTCTCCTAAGACAATCAATCAGTGGCTTGGTGTGCTAGGGATACATATGGAGTGAAGGTTGCAAAGCTCCAAACCACAGGATACTTCGCACGTATGCATGACTGACTTGGAATGATTCCACAGGAGGCAAAATAACTTTCTCGAACTCACGGTGACAACTTGCATCAATTACACATGAATTTGGGAAAATCTCTTCTCTCATCCAACATATACCTCATGAACGGGACACGAAGGCAATGCTTACAAAGTTTCCAACACTATCTTAATGTCCTACAAAATCATGGAGAAGATAGCAGTGTTGCTGATGGGCTCAACAACAATTCATCCAGGTTTCCATGGAGATGGAATTCCATAATTATGTGAACAAGTCATAGTATTGGTCAGACCAATAGACGTAATGGTGTGTGCTCGAGGGATCAACCACGAGTAAGACAACATTAAGAACATCGTTGGTTCTGATTTGATTTGATGATAGCCCACACTCAAATCAAAGTTTTAGTAAGACAATAGATCCAACAATTGATCACGAGGATCAATCGATCAAGATATCATCTTTCTTCAACACTCACACAAAAGATATCCCTTGGAAGGAACTAAGTCAGGCAAGCTTTTATCTTCCAACTCTCCAAGTTTTCGTTTAGCTTAACCGGCTAGCTCAGGGTATCCATCACAGATTCTTGGAGAAGTGGTGGTTTATAAGGAACCAGCTTGATCACGAACTTAACATAGCGGTCAGGTGACAACCTGGTAATACTTCCGAGAAGATATTCAGAAAATCACGAACCACCGACATGTTGCTAAGCTCAAGATCAATCTTGCTTTTCAGGGCAAGACGATACGATCAAATGAGCAAGGACTTAACAAATTCCTAACTCATCAATCAAGGAGTGCACCAAGAAAGTGGACTAGGTAGCACGATCAATCTTAGGATGATGATTCGGTAACGATCATGCTAAGAACGAGATTATCGTCCATTAACTACCAAGCAACGAAGTTGCTAGTAGAATTGATTTCACACATCACATTTCACTTGTCAGTATTCCGGTTACAACAACACGGAGATCGAGGAATGGACGATGATGGTGAGAAGTATCACTTCATCAAGAGTTCATAAGAGATAGTGCAATTCTCATGACATTCTTGACATAAAAATGGTAATACTCCAGGACAGAACAGTTTAGAAGCTACATTAGCATTCTTCATCTGCGAAGTACAACTTCTTTGACCCAATCCTGGATATGGATAAGGTACTGGAGTTTGTTTCTCCTAGTCATTCCGGGATAGAATGGCTTGACGGACCACAAGAGTAAAAGGCATCGATGAACACGAGTGCACAACTACTCCTGACTATCAACTGATAGACGAGGGTCATAATACAACTAAAAGGGGACAACTCAAAGGAACATATATCTTTCTGAGTTGTGGATGCATAGATTAACATGTCGAACAAGTTCAACATATGTCTTCCTGATAACCCATGCGGAAAGTAGAATTGGCAGAGTCACAATATGAATGGAGTACTACTCAAGAGCACTCGGGTTGTGATCTTTTGGTTCAGAAGAACTTCTGCCATGATGGTTCATGGTATTTGGAAGAAGGATATACCACGGACCTCGAGGACTATCACAAGGTTACTAATATACTAAAGGGACGAGCAAATACTATCAACATGAAGTAGGTAGGGTGAAGCTCGGGTTCAAGAACCCAGGAATAGAATACCTACCAACTAAATGGCATCACGGGATGCTTTTCGAGAACAATGGCCAGAATCATCACACTGAGAATATAAAACATTGCTAGATTATTGGGTGATCCTCTAAGATACTTAGGGTCATAATAATAAGTCCAACATATTTGTCGAGGTAACAGAGTACCTCAACACACTGACTAGTGTGATTAATCTGGCCTAAAAGGCCATCGGAAACAGGGAGGAAAGGTTTGCAAATGCATCAGACTATTTAGAAACCGGGGATGACTCGGACAGCATAACGGCTGCAAATGCTCGAAAATACTTTTGAGATCCAAGCAAAAGGTAGCATATCCACTTAACATCATAATGTCAAGGTTCTGAGACCAACATTTGAACAGACAGAAGTAGTAGAAACTGAACTGAGGGTTGAATCCACAATAACGTGATCCTAATAAATGAGAATCCTGGTTCTTAATCCCCGTAGAGAAGGAGAAGATGACTCAGATCAGAAGGTCATGGGGTAAAGGAGTAAAAAGAGCCTTACGTTCCCTTCCACAATGAATTCCCTTACATAACTAAAGAATTTCTAGACACGACTTCGACCAATTTGGCTTACTAATCCTACAGGCAGTCAGGCTCTGATACCAAAGCTGTCAGGACCCCGATCCTAAGTCACACAGGTCTAGCCGGTAACACATCATATCACTTTGCGGCCTCACGCACGGTATCCCCACGGGTGCCACCTTACCTGGCCCGGGACCGTTTGCGCATTTTGGCACACGTATATGATAGTGTCGCTAGCATCCATATGACAGAGAACCCGGGCCGACATGACTAGTTATAAACCAAAAGTGGCACTAAATCACAGGGACAGGCATACATGACCCAGCAACGAACGTGTCGGTCATCAACGTATGAACCCAAGTCGTAGCAAGCTACAAGGACTTAAAGGAACAACGCGTGACATTTCCCCTAAGGGACAGACACAGGAACGAAGAAGGACACATGCCGGCCAGCCTAAGTGCTCCGGAGCAGTAGCAAGCTACCAAGGCTCAGTGGAAACACTAGGATACATTTCCCTGTAAGATAGGCTACCAAGGGTAAACAACTAGGTGTCGGATCCCACACATAGCAATACACATTACACGTACGCATAACATGCAAGTATGTGCTGTACAACATGGCATCACAACATAACTCAACAACTCATATAGATAAAGGCCCAGAAGAGCCATCATAGCATTTATTACAATCAGAGGTCACATGACCCAACATACAGAGCATACAGGCAACGGAAGCATTACATGTCTGAGTACAGACATCTACAAATGAAAAAGTCTAAGAAGCCTGACTATCTACCAGACCCTCCCAAGGGTACAAGATCGTAGCTGAGGTAACAAACTAAACGTCGAAGTCCACGCGGAACCACTAGCGAGACTGAAGTCTCTCTGCAAAAACATAAATTAAGCAAACGTGAGTACAAAGGTACTCAGCAAGACTTACATCAGAACTAGCTACATATGCAACGGTATCAACAAAGGGGTGGTGGAGTTTGACTGCAGCAAGCCAGCTTTGACTCGGTGGCTATCCTGAACTACGACTGCAAGTAACTCTTTTGAGGTGGCGCACACGAGTCCACATATTCACCAATCAATACACCACTATGGATCCGCTCCCGTCTCCCTACGAGAAGGCCATCCATAGCACTCACGCTTATCTTGCGCGTTTTAGAGTATCCACTTTCACTTGTCTATGAACTGTAATAGGTAACCCAGAAGTCCATTTCCGCGGACACGGCTATTCGAATAGATTATATTTAACCCTGCAGGGGTGTACTTCTTCACACACGCTCTCACCACTTACCGCCGTTTACACGACATGTACTCGGCAACCTTCAAGCGGAGGCCCAGCGAGGGTGTCGGCCACGACCTGACTAACCACACAAGTCTCTCGTCCAGGTTTATCGCCTATTTGGGTTCCATCCGTGGGGAGATCCGGCCGGGGTGTCGCTCACGGCCCCAAACGATGTGTACAGGGTTCCCGCATCACCAAACGGGCAATCGGTACACCGTGCCACGTACCTGCCGTGTCACAGCCCACCCCGAGGGTCAGCGCTGCGCACGACCTCCAGTAAACTACAAACACCAGAACTAGTTGCAACTCCTGGACAGAGATCATGTTGATTAATAAGACGAGAGGGTCCATTGGTTTCGGGCCCAATGCATGGTAGTAACTGGTCATGGATCAACCAACACAGAACTCAGTTCCTGAGGACGGCTGCAATGAGACAACCCACCATGTACTCCTACATGGCCTCTCATCGCTACCTTTACCAAATCGTGTTCACACACTTAGCTCACACACATTAGGACATGTTCATCACCACTCCAATTCATCCTCGATGAATCAGACCTGACACAACTCTAAGCAATAGCAGGCATAACCAGAAAGCATGAATGAGTAGGCACAACATGGCTCAAACAACTCCTACTCATACTAGTGGGTTTCAACTATTTACTGTGGCAATGACGGGTCATGCAGTGGAAAGGGGTTCAACTACCGCAGCAGGTAACAGTTGAAGCGTTGTTGTCCTAATGCAGTAAAAGAGAGCAAGAACGAGAGAGTGGGTTTGTATCGGAATGCTCAATGGGGTTTTGCTTGCCTGGCACTTCTGAAGATAACATTGGGTCTTCATCGGTGTCATCGAACTCATCGTCGGAACGTCGTCTACTGAGAGGGGACAACACCGACAAACAAAGGAAGAACACAATCAATGCAATGCAACAATATGATGCATGATCATGACATGGCAATATGCTGTTGATTGAGCTAATGCAACTAGCAACACAATTAAATGAAGCTGGTTTGAACCAAAGGTTCAAATTCAAACTTCATATGTGATTATTTAAATGCCATTTAATTGATTTGACCTGATCAGCAGGTTTAACATGTTCAAACATGCATGAAAATGCCATAAACAGATTCCTTGAATTTTTCTGATCAATTTTCATATATAAATTATTTTCATCTGAGTTATAGATTATTTTCTATGATTTTTAGAAGTTTTGGTTATTTTCTGAAATAAATAAATCATTTCTGGTTTATTTAAAATCCCAGAAAATAGTTACTGCGTCAGCACTAGGTCATGCTGACATCAGCAAGTCAACAGGGGCTGGTCCAGTCAAACCTGACCAGTGGGGCCCACTGGTCAGTGTCTAAGGGCTGGTTTGTGTGCATGACAGGTGGGACCAGTCAGTGTTGACTTGACCGAAGTCAAACTGCCATGTGGGGTCCACCGGATTAGTACTAAGCTAAATAGGAAAATTAGACTAACCTAATTAGGCGCGAGGGCCCACATGTAAGTGTCAGTAGGGTTAATTAAGCTTAACAAAACTTAATTTAAAATTAACAGGGCCCAGGGCCCACTTGTAAGCGACTCGGGGAGGTCAACCTCGCCGGTCAAAACGGTCATCACGCCGGCGTTTAGCCGCCGGCGAGGCTGGACGCGGCGGAGGGCGTCGGAAATCCTCCTCCGGCGACCAAATGGCCGGCGGAGGGCATCTACGTGGAGCTGGGACTCGCCCGCATCCATCTGTGCCATCGGAAGGGGGCTGGGGTGGCCGGAAGGTGGCCGGCGACGAGGTCTAGCGGCGGCAGCGCTCGGGCTTGCGCGGGCGCGGCGCTAGGGGGGCTCGGGAGGAAGAAAAGAAGTGGCTACGGGCTCCTGGAGGGACGCTGAGCACGCCGGTGTGCTCGGTTGCCGCCCTGGGCGACGGTGGCCACGGCTGCAACATCGCCGGCGGCGAGAAGCTCACGGCCACGGCGAGAACGACGCTACGGCGAGAAAAAGAAGCGGGGAAGAAGGGGTTTCGGAGCAGGAGCTCACAGAGAAACCGTGGGGAAGGCCAGCGTGCTCGGGGGCGTCCTCGACGGCGCGAATCGAGCGGCGGCGATCGCCGGCCGTGGCGATGAAAACGGCGAAGATGGGATGGCATCGGGGCACCTGGCGTCGCGTGCGTCGTCTTAGAGCTTCACGGAGCCGAGGCGGAGCTCATGGGCTAACTGGCCGGGCGTGGGGATGCTGGTGGCCGCGGCAACGGCGAACGGCGGCGACGAGCTCCGCTCGGACGCGGGAGGAAGAGAGAGCAGAGGAGGGGGGCACCGAAGAGAGTGGGAGAAGTCCAGGGGGGTGCCAGGGGTGTCGTGGCGCCTCCAGGGGAGTCGGGGGAGGAAGCAGGCAGGCTGGAGGTGGCCGGCGCGTGGCTGCGGGCGCCGGGCACACGCCCTCGTCCTCCTGGCGGGAGGAGGAGGATGACTGGCACTGGGCCAGCACAGTGCTGGGCCGGCCAGTGGGCCGCAGGTAAGGCCAGGTAATCCTACTCTCTCTCTCTTTTCTAATAAAAGTTTCTGTTTCTATTTTATTATTTTGTTCTGGGCTTTATTAAAAATACTTAGGCACTTTCAAAAATCACCAAACTGCTCATGCCCACTGTTTAGCATATAAACAACATGGAACATTTCAGTTTGGGGTTATTTGAGCATTTAAAATAATATATCAAATTTAAATGCCCAAATGCAAATAAGATATGATTTAATTCAAAAATCCAGAATGGTCCTAGAAATATGAGCAACATTTTTGGCACAGGTTTTTAATCAATCCAAAAATGATGAACTTTTCCAAAGAGCATTTTGGGTTCATTGAGAAAGATTTGAATTTTGAACCTAGTTGGTTTCATCTGGTGCTAGGGTTTAGTCATCCCCATTTCAGTTTAAGAGAAATTTAAACATGATGCAACACAAGACTAACTGGACCAGAGCAGACCAGAACTGGGGATGTGACATAATGCATCTAGAGGCTGCCTGAATTTTCACAAAATTTTTGGAGGAAGGAAAATATGAATTTCACCAAAATTTGCAAATCTGGTCCAAACTTGCAACAGGTGAAATTTGAAAATTTTGAACCGTGGACTAGTGAAACAAGATAGATCTAGGTTGTGGGTACTAAGGACTATCCAGGGAAGTTAGTTTGGAGACAAATAACAAGGTGGACATGGAGGTTCCTTTGCAAATCACCAAGGTCCAGTTTAATGAACATAAATTGATTTAGGAGTAAAAATAAATAGAGGAAAAATTCCAATAAGGTTGAAACTCACTGGAATTAGTGTGAGACTTGTCCAAAGGTGTATAGGAGGTCTTGGAGAGAAATATTTCTATTGAGTGTCATGGCAAGATGATGGTTGGAGAGGAAGATAAGCCCAAGGTTAAACCTAAGATGGTTAAATCAAGAATACAGGTCGTTGATTGAATGGCGACTCCCACCTCTCCACCGCCACCCTAACCCTATCCACCACCACCACCGGCAATCTCCACATCTCTCCGTGGATTTTTTCATCTGATCGGCTCATCATCTCCGGCGCTCCTTCCTCTCTCTTTTGGTTATCATCTTCCTTATGGCGGTCCATGTAGCGATTTCACTGGGATTGGATTTCTCCCCGGGGATGAAGTTGGCATCCGAGATCCAACGCGTCTTCAAGAGATCGGTGAATCCCACGTTGGACACATGCCATTTTACTATGGTGGTCTCCTTTGCACGACATACATTCCGGCTGGATGAGGAGAACATGGGGTTCGCTCTAAAGGCGGCCATCGGAGGATATTGTTCACGTCTCAAGGTATCGCTCCTCCACCATGGCGTTTTCTCTTTCAACGTTTCTTGCAAGGACGTGGGTTTTTTCATTCTGCACCAGGTGCTTTTTGTTTGTGATCAGTTCAAGTGTTTCTTCCACCTTTGGGGTCATGGTGGCCCAGATTGGAAGAAAGAATTTCGTCTTTGGCAATTTGAATGCCAAGAGGAATGGGTTTTAGTTAGTCCCTCTAAGAGAAGAGCTAGCCTTGGTTTACAGGCCATGCAACATGATCCGGCCAAATCTTCTCTACGTGCAGGCACGTCCAAAGCTATGCCTAGCAAGCGTGCTACGTTTGCCACGTTCATGCAATATCCCGCATGTAAGGGTTATAGCTACGGCCCATCCTCCGATGAAGTGGCCACGGTCCGCGAAGCTATTTATCATGTCTCGTCACATGAGGATGTGAATGCGGATGTTTCTTCTTCGGTGACGACCTCACCACTGGCCAAGCCTATGATTCAGTTTGGAACAGTTCCACCTTCCCCGGAGGGTTTATCTCCTACTCGTTTAAACCCAGGATCTTCGGGTAGTCGTTTGATTTTTGCCTTGGAAGGTTTGGATTCTCCACCTAAGTTGGGCTCGTGGGGCCAGCCCATTGAATTTTCTGATGATGAGAGTAGCAGCCCTTCGCCCCTGGCTTCCAAAACTCCATCTCCTCGGGATATTATCAATGATCTGCAAAGTTTTGACGAGATGATTGAAGATATGGCTGGAAAGTATTGGGATTGTCAGAAGTGTTTGGCTATGCGCCACACGTCAGAGACATGCACGAATCAGGTCCACTGCCGTAATTGTTTTCGTTCGGGACACGTTAAAAAACATTGCACAGGCAAGCTGCCTGACTTGTCCGTCTGGGTGCCTAAAATCCCATCACCGTGTTTTGGGAAGCGGGACCGAAAAGAGGACCTTTCCTCCCCCGTCTCTCCAGTTTCCCGAGGCCAAACGACTCCGGAGAAAACCCCATCCTCTGCTCCTCCGCCGCAACCATCACCGCCTCCGCAACCACCACCGCCTTCCCGCCCTGCCTCACATTGCCAAGCTTCTTCCAGCTCTCGTCCGACTACTTCCTCCCAGCCTCCAATGGTGATGTATGCGATTGACCCGCATCGCTTCATCCCTGCGGGTTTTGACATTGAAGATGGTGGAGCGGATCGCCTGCCCCGTACCTTCTACACGCCGGCCGTCCCACCACCCGAGCGCATGAGCAGTATATGGTGGCCATTGTGGAGCCGGTCCCACCGCAAGAGTTGGTGGGTGTTCGTCGTCAACAGGTTCTGGATTTCTTAGTTCAAGTGATGCATGTTCCGGTTATCTCTGCTCACACTTGGTTTCAAGGTGTGGGTCTATTTGAGATGGAAGATCCAGTTGTTCGGGGCTCGTTTACTCTGCACCCACCGTTTCTGTTAGGGGTTGATGATGAAGGCAATGATTTTTTTGTCCGTTTTATTCTACACAATCAGGGTGAGGGCTTCCGTGCCATTCATGGCCAACGGACGGGATGGCTGATGTTCATTGGGATCCCTCTGGACTATAGGAACACTCAATGCATTGCCGATATGGTTGGTACTTTTGGACAGTTCCATTACTGGAATAGCACTGACAGGCGTAAGGTTCGATCTTTGGTCCGTGCATCCTTCCCTGATAATGCATTAGTCCCTCGATCGGTGACCTTTAGGGAGTTTGCCAATTGGGGTGAGTGTCACACCCTGATTTTCATACCACATTGCTTAAGCTGATTATCATGCTAAAATGTGGTTTGGCAAAAACTTTTGAGTGATTTTGACTTTGCTTGATTGATTTTCTGTCTGCTGTTTGCTAGTGCTCTAAATCAAATAAATCCTCCAACTCTGATACTTCATCTCCTTGATCCAAAACCTTTTCCCAATTATCATGCCATGTGTATAGAACAGTATAGTATTTTCTTATAAAAATATTTTGGCCCAATAGTATTTTCAAAAATTAGTTTTCCAAAAACCCCTGAATTAAGGTTTGCACTGCAAGTACCTTAATTAGGGTGTGAAAAATCTTTCAAAAAGTATATTTGAATCCTATTAGGTATAGGACTCCCAGAAACCACAAAATTATAATTTTAAAAGTTATTTTTATATTTTATTTAAAAGCTTTTCCTTGAGGCCAGAGATGGTCTTTAATAGGGAAAAATTATTTAATCATTTCAAAAATATTTGCCAAAATTCAGGGAAACTTATAGGACATATATTGTAAGAGTTTCAACACATGGTAATGTTCAAAATATTGGGAAAATCCTTCCAAAACCCTTTCTGGATATTTCAAGCTTTTGAAATATTTACAAAGGAAACATTCTCCAAAAATTCCAAGGAAATTCTATCATGTTAAATATGACATATTTGATGATCTTGCAAAGCCTCATGCCTTGAAGATCAAGGAATCATCATCTAATCCCCTCAAAACCATTTCTGTCCATTTTGAAGTTTGAGCAACTTTACACTGCCAAACTTGTCCAAATGCTCTCAAACTTGGTGCACATGTTAAAATGATGTAATCATGCATCTATGCCAAATGGCACAAGTTCTGGAGAAGCATAACTTGATCTAAGTGCCCCAAAACCATTCCTGTTCAAATTCAAGTTTGAACAACTTTACATTATCAACTTTTTACCTGGGGCTTCAAACTTTGTGGGCATGATCATAACCCCAAATGATGACACTACACCAAGTGGTGCATCAAGGGGAGATGATTAGCTTAACTCAAACATGGTGAAACCATTTCTGTTGATTTCTAGGGTTCACCAAAGTTACACTGGCAACTTTGCCCAAATGAGCTCAAATTTGGTGAAAGGCCCTAATTATATGTGACATTTGGTCCTGTTTAGTCTCATGTCAAGTGGAGCTATTTTGCTTGCCCAAAACATGATCAAACACCTTCTGCCATTTTTCCTAAACCATTGTTTGGACCCCTTTCACTATTCCCCTCTACCTCAATTTCTTACCACAGGTAAACCTGATCATCCTCTACCTCCTGTAACTTCCCCATGTCCCCAGCTCAATGATTGAGGGGTGAAAACCCCATTTTTACTCTCCTGGACAGCAGCAGTCTCCTTCTTCCTCACCTCCCTCCTCATTCCAGTGGCTCCCCCGGGCATCCAAGACCATCACACATTTCTTTACTCCTCCCCTAACCCCCTAGACAACATTGGGCGAGGTGGACGCGTCCAGAGCGGCGAGGGCACGGCCATGCCAGCCAAACGGGCGCTTTGGAGGGCGCTACAATGCCCTGGCGCACTGTAGCCACCCCCAATCGGCTGCACCCGACAGCCTGGGGCGATGGGATTGTGTCCCCCGAGGCCGCCTCGGCGTCCGGGACATGCTGGACGGTCGCCCCCCTCCTCTCTCCCTCTCTCTCACCCTGCTCGCAAGTGCACCATGGCCGCCCGAGCGCTCCAGTGGTCAGCCTGATGGCTTCGCGCCCCTCGTTGGTTACCCCAAGTGGAAGGTTTGAGATGTAGTGTAGCGGAAGTTTTCTCTTGGCAAAGATACCAAGGATCGATTTCCCTGAGACTCCCAGTTTCAACAAGAAGGTGTCAACTGCTAACGGCGCCAGATATTAGCAATAAACGTGGACCTGCACACAGATACAAATAACTTTGCTCCCAACGAGTACAGAGAGGTTGTCAATCCCTCCGGCCTTGTCGTTTACAAAGGATCAAACGCAAGTGATAATAGTGATAGGTATTGCTGCAAATAGTAAATAAAAGCGGAAAGTAAATAGCGGATGTGATCAATGATGGTAATATGGACCGGGGTCCCATGATGTTCACTAGTGATGTCTCTCTCCCAAAAGACGATAAAACAGCTATGTGAGGTAAACGAATTACAGCTGGGCAATTGACAGGACCATGTGCGCAAACCAATGCTAACTACGTTGCAAGAAAGGTAGAGGTTCAAAGCATGGGCGGTACGCCAAGGCAAGTAGACCGAAATCCATCTGCATCTACTACTAATCATCCACCTTGAGATATCTATACAGAACATCTCGCTGGTATTAAGTTGCGAGTCCCACCCATAGTGTAAACTCAAAGCAACAGACAACTGCATTAAAAGAACTTTGCGTAAAGTAAACAATCCTTGCACCCGCGGGCACAAGCACCGTTGTTTTCCCCCTTGTGGCAACAGCACATCCCCTAGACTCATGTTTCTCTCACTCAAGCTAGTCATCGAGGGGCATGAACCCACAATCAAGCATAACGTTCCCTGTTGGAGTCACTACCTACTACTTGGCCAAAGCAATAAATAACAACGGAGAACATGCAAGAATTACTTACGAACATAAATATAAAAGAGGTGAATCAAATATATTACTCAAACACAATCTGAACATAATCTCACAATCCATCGGATCCCAGCAAACTCATCATAGCAACAACATAAGGATTACATATGTGCCTCGATCATGTAGGGCAGCTCACGAGGACTAATTAGTGAAGCACAAGAACGGGAGGAGAACATCACATAGCTACTGGTCATGGACCCATGGTCCAAGGGAGACTACTCACAACTCATCCGGGAGGCGTCCATGGTGGTGGAGAAGCTCCAGGTGGCGATCCTCCCCTCCGGCAGGGTGCCGGGAAGAGTTCTCCTGGTGCTCCCGATCTTGGAAGCGCGGCGGCGGCGGAACAGAGATGAGATCGTGAAAAAGGGTTCCCGTCTCGAGGGTTTCAGGAAACGATATAAATATATGCCAAAGGGGGGCATCAGCGGAGGCCTGGGGGGCCCAGGCGCCCCCCGGCGCGGCCAGGAGGGGGGCCGCGCTACCAGGGCACCTGGAGCCCTGGTGGCCCCCCTCCGGTTGTACTTCGGGTGCCGGGAAGCTTCTGGAACGTTGATTTTTTATATAATTTTTCCGGGATTTTTCTGGCAGTTCTCGTAATGGGAAAACCTGAAATACAAAAACATCAGAAAACAGAAATTGGCACTGGGGTGCACTGAGTTAATAGGTTAGTCCAAATATGATCAAAAGTGTATGGAAGTGTATAAATATCATAGCAATATCCCCCAAAAGAGGCATGGAGCAAGTAGAAATTATAGATACGTTTTGGACGTATCAACATCCCCAAGCTTAATTCCTTCTCGTCCTCGAGTAGGTAAATGATAACAAGAATAATTTCTGTGGTGACATGCTATTAACCATATAGGAATTTTCATAGTCATATGACAAAAGCTTACTGAGACAATGAATCTATAGTAATTAAGTTGCCTCATGAGAAAATCACAAAGAATTGAAAGTTTTACAATATGATACTGAAACATCAAATAGATTTGCAATGAGCATGGTGTGCAAATATGATAAAGTGATATCTCGCTTGCCCCCTTTAGTGAAGCAAAACATAAATGCAGGGGCACCTCCAAGGTTTAAGTGATGACTAGATACAATGATTTCAAAATAAACGATATCACAATCATGCAAAAGACAATGCTACTTTGGGACAATGCACATTACACTCAGAATGACAATCATGCTCTCAGTAGTTGGTGCTTTTAAAAGAAGGTGGAGACTCCCGAACCGTGGCTTTTGTTGGCAAGGTTGAAAACCCATAGTCGGAAACAAAGACAAAACATGTACCAGAGCTCTTGGTTTTAAAAACAGAGGTAATAATTTTTTTTTTAGATTATGCATGTTTCGTCAATGAATGCTAGCAGACAACTCAATCACTTCTTGAGATGGACAAGTTTCGAGGAACGGCTCCCGAATGAGGACGATCACATCCTCTTAATCTCCTTTGTTTATCACTGCCAAAGTTTTCTGATTTCTCATGAACAAAACATGAAGGAGGGTTTGTTTGTTATATTATTTTTTGAGCCGGGCGCACTCAATGCCAGTTCCTTCTCGTATTATGGGTTTGCACATTATACATGCAATCTCGGGGTGAAGCTTGTCAAACTTAAAAAGATCGTGAATTAACTACTACTTCCTCATGAACTTAAAACAGAGGCACAAAATAGGAATGCTTTTCTTTGAATAATTTCGAGATGGTACATGCAAGTCTCCGTTAGGAATGGCAGGTAAATACCATGTAGGAAGGTATGGTGGACTCATATGGCATAACTGGTTTAAAAGAATTTGGATGCACAAGCAGTCAGTCCGCTTAGTACAGGTGGAGGTTAGCAAAAGACTGGGAGCGACCAACTAAGGGAGCAATGACGGTCATAATCATGCAGAGCGACAAAGCAACATTGAATCAGGCATGGAAGTTATATCGCTACTCAGAAACAAAAGAATATCAAGGCTTGACAGACTTTCTTTACAGTCTTAAATATGCGTGAGCATACGCCAAATCAATCAAAGTAAATTCTCGAAGGAAGATATTACTAAACCATACCACATCATAGGCAAACAAATCATGTTGGTACTCCAATAACACATTGGAAACCCCCCAGCTATTTGAGACTAACCATAAGAAAACATGAACTACTAAGCGCCATTATGCACGTAGCATCTTTATCATAGAAATACCAACCAATGCAACGGAAGCAAACTCTCTTAATAAGATAAGCATGATAACTAAAGAGAGTTCAAGCAACCAACTAAACAAAAGCTCTTTAAAAAGATAAGCATGAAAACTAAGAGCTAAGCATGATAGTAGCTATTGAAAGACAAAGAACACACACAGCAAAGATAGACATGAAAATTCTATGTTATGTTCTAGGTAGAAGTGGAGCGTGTTTCTCTCCCACATAAAGAAAGCTGAGTTCCGACTCGTTATGAAAAGCTAAAGAAAACTAAAAGCAAGACGCTCCAAGCATAGCACATAACACATGAAGTGATAAAAATATAGCGGAACGAAAGACGAACTGATAATGTTGATCGAGAAGGGGATGCACGGGGGCATCCCCAAGCTTAGACGCTTGAGTCTCCTTGAATATTTCTTGGGGGTGCATGGGGCATCCCCAAGCTTGAGCGTTTGACACTCCTGGATCTTTTTATCATCTTCCCTCGCACACTTGAAAACTCCCTTCATACATAACTCATCATAATCTGATTAGCGAGGTTAGTACCCTTAATAAAATAATTGTTCCTTGCTGGAAATAAAGATATTCTTGAAGGTCTACTGTTTCTCAAGATTGCCAAAAGGTTTTTGCAAAGAAAAAGCAAGCTCTAGGTTTGCAAAATGAAGGAAAGGCAAAACAGGACAGAATCTGTGAAAAACAGAACAGCAGGTAGTAAATGATTTTTTCGGGGCACTTCTGCAACTCTAATAAAAAAACTCAGAACATACGCACGAAAGACAATTATATAGAGCACGCTGTCGATAAAATTCAGACCAAAAAGATGATCTGGTGATTTAATACGAATTTTTCTATCCAAGGACAGAATCTGTTTCCTGGACAGCACGTCACAACTTTTGAACTTTCTTGCAATCAGAGGCTACACTTGGCACAAAATTGAAAAGCAAAGATACAATGATGATGCTACTGTAGTAACAACATCAAGACACAAAAAAGCAAAATAAAATTTATTCATGTGGGCTGCCTCCCAAAAGCGCTTTCTTTTATGCCTTTAAGCTAGGCATAATGCATAGAGGTCAAGTTGTATCAATTGAACCATCATCAAGATCATCAAAAAGCTCTTCAATAATACAACTAGTCTTAAGAGGACTTTCAAATAAAGGCCTCATAGAGATACTTCTAGGGAGAAGACCAAAAGGTTAAAAGTCAAGGGAAGATTCATTTATAAATTCATCAAAGAGAGGTGTTTCTTCCAAAGTCTTTACAGTTTCAACCCCTTTGGCAATAGATGGATTACTTTTAGAACGGGGAGCCTTTGGAACGTGAACGAACTTAGGCTCCCTCTTTGCCGGAGTTTCTACCTTTTTGGTTTTGATTGAGGAGAAAGTAGTTCCTAGAGTATCAAATATTTCCTCAATCTTGTCTATCCTAGAAGAGTCCAAGTCATGGGATTTGATGGTCTCCAAAGTTTTGAAAATTTTATGCATGGAGCTATCAAGCCTATTCAAATTCCCTTGGATCTTACGATCCAACTCATTTATCTTATTAATGTTTGGCATCTCTAGCTCTATCTTTTCAAGTTTTTTCATAATGTGAGCTAGGGTGATGTCCTCTTGAATGCTAACAATAGGGGGATTCCCAACAAGATTTTCAATAATACTAAGAGACTCCCAAGTTGGGGCCTCTAGGAAATTCCCATTGATAGCAGTATCTAGAATAAACCTATTCCAAGAAGTAATTCCAACATAAAAATTTCAAAGCGGGATAGTAGTAGGTTGCTTCTTGGTGGCTCTTTTTTGAGAATCATTAATTCTATACCAAGCATCTTTCAAACTTTCCCCACCTCTTTGTTTAAAGGTGAGAACTTCTGCCTCGTCAAAGACAAAAGGACCCGACATAATGATAACTAAAGAATGAGATAACTATTTTTGTGATTTTCGATAAAAGATACTAAAGCAAAAATGAAAGGTAAACTAACAAGACTAAAAAGCAAAGGTAAAAGATAGCGTGCAACTCCCCTATCCTGAAGAGTGGAGTCCCCAGCAACGGCGCCAGAAAACTTTTCTTGATGGCTTCTCACCCCTCGTTGGTTACCCCAAGTGGAAGGTTTGAGATGCAGTGTAGCGGAAGTTTTCCCTTGGCAAAGATACCAAGGATCGATTTACCTGAGACTCCCAGTTTCAACAAGAAGGTGTCAACTGCTAACGGCGCCAGATATTAGCAATCAACATGGACCTGCACACAGATACAAATAACTTTGCTCCCAACGAGTACAGAGAGGTTGTCAATCCCTCCGGCCTTGTCGTTTACAAAGGATCAAACGCAAGTGATAATAGTGATAGGTATTGCTGCAAATAGTAAATAAAAGCGAAAAGTAAATAGCGGATGTGATCAATGATGGTAATATGGACCGGGGTCCCATGATGTTCACTAGTGATGTCTCTCTCCCAAAAGACGATAAAACAGCTATGTGAGGTAAACGAATTACAGCTGGGCAATTGACAGGACCATGTGCGCAAACCAATGCTAACTACGTTGCAAGAAAGGTAGAGGTTCAAAGCATGGGCGGTACGCCAAGGCAAGTAGACCGAAATCCATCTGCATCTACTACTAATCATCCACCTTGAGATGTCTATCCAGAACATCTCGATGGTATTAAGTTGCGAGTCCCACCCATAGTGTAAACTCAAAGCAACAGACAACTGCATTAAAAGAACTTTGCGTAAAGTAAACAATCCTTGCACCCGCGGGCACAAGCACCATTATTTTCCCCCTTGTGGCAACAGCACATCCCCTAGACTCATGTTTCTGTCACTCAAGCTAGTCATCGAGGGGCATGAACCCACAATCAAGCATAACGTTCCCTCTTGGAGTCACTACCTACTACTTGGCCAAAGCAATAAATAACAACGGAGAACATGCAAGAATTACTTACGAACATAAATATAAAAGAGGTGAATCAAATATATTACTCAAACACAATCTGAACATAATATCACAATCCATCGGATCCCAGCAAACTCATCATAGCAACAGCATAAGGATTACATATGTGCCTCGATCATGTAGGGCAGCTCACGAGGACTAATTAGTGAAGCACAAGAACGGGAGGAGAACATCACATAGCTACTGGTCATGGACCCATAGTCCAAGGGAGACTACTCACAACTCATCCGGGAGGCGTCCATGGTGGTGGAGAAGCTCCCGGTGGTGATCCTCCCCTCCGGCAGGGTGCCGGGAAGAGTTCTCCTGGTGCTCCCGATCTTGGAAGCGTGGCGGTGGCGGAACAGAGATGAGATCGCGAAAAAGGGTTCCCGTCTCGAGGGTTTCGGGACACGATATAAATATATGCCAAAGGGGGGCATCAGCGGAGGCCTGGGGGGCCCAGGCGCCCCCCCCCGGCGCGGCCAGGAGGGGGGCCGCGCCACCAGGGCGCCTGGAGCCCTGGTGGCCCCCCTCCGCTGTACTTCGGGCGCCGGGAAGCTTCTGGAACGCTGATTTTTTATATAATTTTTCCGGGATTTTTCTGGCAGTTCTCGTAATGGGAAAACCTGAAATACAAAAACTGCAGAAAACAGAAACTGGCACTGGGGTGCACTGAGTTAATAGGTTAGTCCAAATATGATCAAAAGTGTATGGAAGTGTATAAATATCATAGCAATATCACCCAAAAGAGGCATGGAGCAAGCAGAAATTATAGATACGTTTTGGACGTATCACAGCCCCACACGCGTGGCGCTCTGACCCTTCCCCACTGCCTCTCTTCTCTCCCCTCGCCCTAGACCAACTCCAAGAACACCCCGGACACACCCACAGGCTCCCTCGTGGCTTGCAGCGACGGGAACAAGCTCACCGGTGCACGAGCCCTCGGTGGACCGCCGCCCACCTATTTATAGGGCACCCCAGACTCGCCTCGCGACTCCATTTGCCCCCTCTCCGTCTAGTGAACCTCCCCGGCAGGCCTGATGCCCTTCCCGTGCCCTCCAGCCATCTCTATGGCCGGAGCAGAGCCGCCGGCCGCCGCTTAAATTCGTGGGTCTCGCCCCTTTTCGCTCCCCCCTGAACACTCCACACCCTCTCATCACCACCGCCAACTCACCCCGTGCTCCATTCCCTCCTCCTCGTGCATTCCTCGACGTGTTGAACACTGCCATCGCCGACGTCCGCCGCGGCCGATGCGCTGCTCGTGTCCGACCACCCCAGCGGTCGTGGCGCACCTCTACGGATGCGGCACACCATCCTGAGCACGCCGGTGTGCTGGGCGTCGACGGAGGTGGCCAGTGCCGCCGGGGAGAGCGCCAGCGCCGCTCGGCCACGCCTCCTATGTTTCCCGTCGTGCCGCGCGGGAGATAGAAGGCGACCAGCCGTTGGGGCCCGCGCGTCAGCGACCCAGTGGGCGGGCCCCTCCGTTTAAGTGGAAGCGGCACCAACCAGAGCCGCCTCCCCTGCGCGAAGACGGCTTACCTGGAAGACGCCTTCGACGTGGCCTGGCCCTTGGCGCGCGACTGTGTAGATGGGCCGGCCCAGTGCACAGAAGCACTAATCCTCGCCCTGTGCGCAGTAAAGGGTATAACCCTTTTTCCTTTTCTTTTCTTTTCAGACAACTTCAAAAAAAATCCTTGTATAATCCAAATGAACTCCAAACTTGATGATTCAAATTTCTTCTGGCTCCATAAATCATGCTCTATCACATGGTGCAACATGCACATTTTTCCAGAAACATTTCCTTTACAAATAATTATCAAATGCCATTATTTCATTTTCTGTGATGAACTTTAGAAAATCACAGAGAGCTCAAATTTGATCCAAATTCTGTGGTTCAAATTCCTAGGTGCTTGTCATATCCAAACTTAGTTTTGGAACATTTTTATTAATACCTTCTGTACCCCACCAAATATTGGGCCATTTCTTCATATTTATCGACTTTGCAAAATCCTAGGAAATTCATTTGAACTCCAAATCCAGTGAAACCAATTACTAGATGCTTCTAAAATCATGACTTGATGGATAGGTGCCTTTGCTCATTGTTCAAAAATATATTTCTGTACACTTCTTTCAAATCCATAAAACCCTTGATTCCATCATATTGAAATGTGCCAAACCATCCATTGATCATACCCAATGAAACCACCTTGGTTGTCTTTTATATGACCAGAGGTATCCTGGAAAAGTCCAACTCCTATTTTTAGAGCACTTTTATTTTTGCTTTGATTGTGTTGCTTATTATGATTGTTTCCATCGTTAGTTGACGAAATAAACGAAGTACTCGGAGAAGGACCAGAAGGTTTGAAGACTCGGAAGGACAAGGCAAGCAGCCCTTTGACCATGTTCGAGAAACCTTTTTATGCATGTCTCATAGCACCTTATTATCAATGCATCGGAATCATGTAGAAGAGGTGACCACCTTGGTTGGTACCTTTGTTACTTTGCTATTGAACTTGCATCAAACATGACCCTACCTTCCTATGAGGGTTATGTGGGTGGGAGTAGATAGATGTATGCTATAGTAGTTGGCTACGCAAAATGGGTCAGGGTTATGCATTGAGTGAAACAAGTGTGGTTTGACATACTTGCAAATGACCCAGTGGGTGCCATTAATGCCCCTGGGAGATGATGAGAAACTAGGGCACTACTTGGTGAAGAAGTAGAGTGCCGAGGCTTGACGAAAGTGTTGTTTACAGAGATGGATTAGATTTATGTGTGACTACCGTCCCAACCAAACATGCGCAACCACTCTACCCTTATACGGGAAAGGGCATTATTGATTACCTAGGTCGATACTAGCATGGTGCCTGCATTACTAGTGACGGGGGTGACATGAGGTCACTCTCGGGACGGGGTCGTGCTTGGATAGGCGGCCATGACTGTGGGCACCGAACACACCGTTGGTACCCCGTGTCAGTGGTATGTGATGAATATGGGAGCAAGTCTCCACAATTTTAAGATGTGAAATGTTGGCACGGGGCTGTTACCAATCGAGTGGTCTCTGTGTTAGTGTCGTCTAGGGAAAGGTAGTGATCGGGTGCTTACCCCGGGTACTTGAGGTACCGCGGGTCGTGGATGACACGGAAGTTCCCCGGATCTTGTGGTCAAAGTGTGCAACCTCTGCAGAGTGTCAAACTATTCGAATAGCCGTGTCCGCGGTCAAAGATAGTTGGGTGGTGCTACTTAGACTATGTCCATAAGTTTCCGGAAAACAACACGGTTTGGGTAAATCTGTTGATGTGATTGTGAGAAAGTCGCAATGAGCTTGAGAATGAGTTGATTACAACTCTTTCTCGATAATGATGTCTGTGACCTCCTGATACTTGTTGCAGACACATGCATGTCCATGTTATATGTTGATCATACTTGCATATGAAAAACTAGCTTTCCGCAAACTGCCAATCTAGCAGTAGAGCCTTGCATAATTATTCTGTCATCACACTTGGGTTGCTTGCGAGTACATTTAAAGTACTCATTGGCTTGCCACTGGTTATTTTATTGGCCAGGCAGGAGAGAACAGGTTATGATGAAGATTTCTTGGTGACGAACATGCGAGCTAGGATGCTTCCCAGTCAGAATGCCTGTAGGGTTAAGGCAGATGGCATGGGTCCAAGTTGTCATTGAAGATTTCCGCTGCGATGATATACTCAAGACTTGACCTTAATGGTACTTTTTGTGTAATACGGTATGTATGGATGTAAGACTCCTGTTATTCAGCTTCTGTGTGTTCAGTGAGCATTGATCTCTGGGATCACTGTACACGTGCACTCGGTGATCACGACTTATGAGTCGGGGTCCCCACAGAGCTGGTATCGGAGCCATCCTCACTGTAGGAAGCCTTAGTTAGCATGGTCGTTAGTTAGGGTAAAACTATTTTCAAAACTATTACTAGTTTTCAAAACTATCTAAACTTCTCTTCCCTTCTCAGTTTTTCGAAAACTAGGCTATACTTGATCTCTTCCCCTTCAAAACTTTGGTCGCTAGAACCCTTATGCCCCTGACCACTGGATTTTCTGTAATCCTCGTGGAGTGCACCTTGCCAAACACTCACCCACCTCTTCTGAACGCAAGAGTGGCGACACCATGACAAGACGACACAAGCAGAAAATCCATCCTCGAGGAATGAGGACATGAAGACCCAGAAGATGGTGACACCCTTGACAGTGCCCCAAGAAGATGCAACATTGGCCTATGATGACCAGGGTATAGGTTATGCAAAATCAGGATATACATCGCTAATAGAGTAATCCTGTCACTACCGTTGTTGTATCGGCAACCACCGGTGGATGAGAACCTCGCCATTTGGTCCGCCTCACTATAGTGAGCAGGAAAACGGTTCTCTTCGTCCCCCGCTCTTGGTGTTGATGTTTTCATCAACGAAACCGACATGTTGGACCTCTATTATGCCTTGTTACTGTCATTGCATACGGATTGCCCACCTGGTACCCTCGACGTCCCAGAAGGCACAAGGGGTCGTCATGATTAAAGAGACAAGAAAAGACCAAGTCAACGCCGGCTACAAGGAGGCACCTTCACCACATCACCATATCAGGCGAGAAGTGTTGAAGATTCTTCAGGCTCAACCCGGATCGTTTATCAAACAACTACAAGGGACATAGCAACACCGGAGGAAAGCTCAGAAGACTGCACGAGGCACAAGTCACGACACTGAGTCCGAGAACCCCTAGGGTAGGATGAGTCGTGTACCCCCTATGCGCAGTCGAGTCTGTATGATGGTTCGAATAGAACCATGATTGTGTGTTGTTTGCTTTTATTTGTTTGTGTTTTGATATAAGTCGCACTTTTGCCCTAGGCAACAAGTGCATGGCTATATCACCTTCCTTGCCCTATTTCTTTTGTTTCGGCCTTTTTGCACCTGTTTGTTTGCACTTGCACCATAAAACCCCCTTTAGGCATTCCCCTCTATGCTACTTTTTCCCTCTCTTCTCCCTCCCCAACTGAAGACCGGTAAGACAAGATGCACCAAGGATTCTACCTCGGCAACCAACTGGCATTGAAGACTTCTGCTATAACCTCCACGACCAGATACAACTTCGTAGAATTATGTTTAACCCTCCAGACTAGGAACCCATTCCTAGACCCTTTGAGACTTCACGAGGCACCCCAGCACGAATCCTTAACGATGTGCCAAACCCATAGTGTTACAAGAAAACCTGTTAAGCCTTTGTAACCTTGCACAACACTGGGTTCGTAAAGGAACTAGTGGACACAGTGAGTGAGCACATTTTCATCCTAATATAGCACAAGAACTGACGATGCCATAGATAGACCAGTTCGAGGATATTAGACAGATGACTTGGTGGCTTTATATCAGTGACTTCGAGGAATTATCTGAGACCTTGATGGATTGTGAGGTTTTCATATTGGTGGGATCATGACTTTGGGGAAGCATGTAGGAGTACCCGTTGGACATGAGATTTGGATTTATGTAGGTGATTCTGGTTGGTATAAATGCTAGATATGTCTGCATGGTTCGGAGTAAATTGGATTTAGACCGATGATCCTGATCCTGATACCATGCTTCTCGGTGGACAATAACCTAGGAGATTGGATTATTTGTCAGAGCTGATTTAGGGATCTATATAATCGTGACCATGGATTTTACTTGACCCGGATGTTGGAAATTTGGTGGACTTACTATCGTATTGCATAGTCCTTCCAAGTATTTGGGTATTATAGGGACTTGAGATCTTGTGGGACACCGTAGACATCGGATTTGTAGAATTGTTGGATTATATGGCAGTTGATGGAAGAAATGGCCTATTGGAGTTGATCTATAGGAAGGAAACAAAATCGTGGAGTGGCATATGACGTGTTTCCTTAGAATAGAGATGCATTATCATGAGCCTTGCAAGAATAGGTTGAGCGCTAGGATTGTGGTGTTTAATTCAAACTTAGCAGCTTGTATGACCTATCCATGGATTTTAGGGGTAGACATACATATGGATTTGGGGATCGTAGGCAAGTACAATTTTGTTAGACCGCCTCTTGAGAGTCATGAGGATATATATGGCATGAGTGGTGATTAAAGTTGGTCTATGTGAGAAGATGCTTTTTTTCGTTCGGAGTACTAGATAGAGCTATTGGCATCTCAGAAACCGTGCTTAAGGATAAGATGATAAACGTTCACTCACTCACTAGAATCCTTGAAACCCTTAAGCCTCACCAAGCCACAACCTGGTCAGATCCCGACCACGGGCCTTGGCTCTAAGTCAGGAAGGCCTCTGCAAATACTCAACGGAGACCACCACCAATACCCCAGCCTACCTTGCGTACCCCCATAGACCTCATGGAGTAATTGGACGAGTTGGGTAACATTATTATTTGATGGCCTACTTGTCTGCCCGAAGACAAAAGAAAAGACGGACAGCTGGATAGAAGACATTTGAAGACCGCCCTGTCAAGAAGGAAGAACTACACCGACCACCGTCATCAAGAAGTAAACTTCCGCGTCGAAGACCGGGCGTATCTGCCAACCACTCCTCTTGAGGGACCGAACATTTCCGTGTCGAAGGAACGCAAACACCAAGATTTATCGACCTTCTTCAAGACCACTGCAAGTCAAATAGTAGACGGCTCCCAGCTAGATTTACCACCTGAGTTACCCTCCGCGCACCAAATATTCCACGAGTCCCCACTCTAGAAGTGCTTCTTACTTCCTAATTAGCCCAGTTCCCGCAAGGACATCGATCACCGATCCTTTGACAACTAACCCAACCTAACCTACACAAGAGACCCCTCAGCAACCTGCATCAAAGGCAAGCAAGAAGCCACACCACCAAGTACTTCAAGATTCCATGAAGCACCACTCGGAAGCAGAACCAACAAAAAGTGAAGACTACCCCGTATCCAAGACTTCGTATTCTTTTCCACGCCTGGTCTGGGAATCTCGGGGACGAGATTCTTGTAAGGGGGGTAGGTCTGTCACACCCTGATTTTCATACCACATTGCTTAAGCTGATTATCATGCTAAAATGTGGTTTGACAAAAACTTTTGAGTGATTTTGACTTTGCTTGATTGATTTTCTGTCTGCTATTTGCTAGTGCTCTAAAAATCAAATAAATCCTCCAACTCTGATACTTCATCTCCTTGATCCAAAACCTTTTCCCAATGATCATGCCATGTGTATAGAACAGTATAGTATTTTCTTATAAAAATATTTTGGCCAAATAGTATTTTCAAAAATTAGTTTTCCAAAAACCCCTGAATTGAGGTTTGCACTGGAAGTACCTTAATTAGGGTGTGAAAAATCTTTCAAAAAGTATATTTGAATCCTATTAGGCATAGGACTCCCAAAAACCACAAAATTATAATTTTAAAAGTTATTTTTATATTTTATTTAAAAGCTTTTCCTTGAGGCCAGAGATGGTCTTTAATAGGGAAAAATTATTTAATCATTTCAAAAATATTTGCCAAAATTCAGGGAAACTCATAGGACATATATTGTCCATATATAAGAGTTTCAACACATGGTCATGTTCAAAATATTGGGCAAATCCTTCCAAAACCCTTTCTGGATATTTGAAGCTTTTGAAATATTTACAAAGGAAATACTCTCCAAAAATTCCACGGAAATTCTATCATGTTAAATATGACATATTCGATGTTCTTGCAAATCCTCATGCCTTGAAGATCAAGGAATCATCATCTAATCCCCTCAAAACCATTTCTGTCCATTTTGAAGTTTGAGCAACTTTACATTGCCAAACCTGTCCAAATGCTCTCAAACTTGGTGCACATGTTAAAATGATGTAATCATGCATCTATGCCAAATGGCACAAGTTCTGGAGAAG
Organism: Secale cereale; assembly: GCA_902687465.1. Lineage (NCBI taxonomy): Eukaryota > Viridiplantae > Streptophyta > Magnoliopsida > Poales > Poaceae > Secale > Secale cereale. The sequence goes on along the minus strand of LR738711.1, from coordinate 720,326,595 downwards.
CATAACTTGATCTAAGTGCCCCCAAACCATTCCTGTTCAAATTCAAATTTGAACAACTTTACATTATCAACTTTTTACCTGGGGCTTCAAACTTTGTGGGCATGATCATAACCCCAAATGATGACACTACACCAAGTGGTGCATCAAGGGGAGATGATTAGCTTAACTCAAACATGGTGAAACCATTTCTGTTGATTTCTAGGGTTCACCAAAGTTACATTGGCAACTTTGCCTAAATGAGCTCAAATTTGGTGAAAGGCCCTAATTATATGTGACATTTGGTCCTGTTTAGTCTCATGTCAAGTGGAGCTATTTTGCTTGCCCAAAACATGATCAAACACCTTCTGCCATTTTTCCTAAACCATTGTTTGGACCCCTTTCACTATTCCCCTCTACCTCAATTTCTTACCACAGGTAAACCTAACCATCCTCTACCTCCTGTAACTTCCCCATGTCCCCAGCTCAATGATTGAGGGGTGAAAACCCCATTTTTACTCTCCTGGACATCAGCCTTCTCCTTCTTCCTCACCTCCCTCCTCATTCCAGTGGCTCCCCAGGGCATCCAAGACCATCACACATTTCTTTACTCCTCCCCTGACCCCCTAGACAACATTGGGCGAGGTGGACGCGTCTAGAGCGGCGAGGGCACGGCCATGCTGGCCAAACGGGCGCTCTGGAGCGCGCTACAGTGCCCTGGTGCACTGTAGCCACCCCCAATCGGCTGCACCCAACAGCCTGGGGCGATGGGATTGTGTCCCCCGAGGCCGCCTCGGCGTCCGGGACACGCTGGACGGTCGGCCCCCTCCTCTCTCCCTCTTTCTCACCCCTGCTCACACGCGCGCCATGGCCGCCCGAGCGCTCCAGTGGGCAGCCCCACACGCGCGGCGCTCTGACCCTTCCCCACTGCCTCTCTTCTCTCCCCTCGCCCTAGACCAACTCCAGGAACACCCCGGACACACCCACAGGCTCCCCCGTGGCTTGCAGCGACGGGAACAAGCTCACCGGCGCACGAGCCCTCGGTGGACCATCGCCCACCTATTTATAGGGCACCCCAGACTCGCCTCGCGACTCCATTTGCCCCCTCTCCCTCTAGTGAACCTCCCCGGCAGGCCTGATGCCCTTCCCGTGCCCTCCAGCCATCTCTATGGCCGGAGCAAAGCCGCCGGCCGCCGCTTAAATTCGTGGGCCTCGCCCCTTCTCTCTTCCCCCTGAACACTCCCGCACCCTCTCATCACCACCGCCAACTCACCCCGTGCTCCATTCCCTCCTCCTCGTCCATTCCTCGATGTGTTGAACACTGCCATCGCCGCCGTCCGCCGCGGCCGATGTGCTACTTGTGTCCGACCACCCCAGCGGTCGTGGCGCACCTTTACGGATGCGGCACACCATCCTGAGCACGCCGGTGTGCTGGGCGTCGACGGAGGTGGCCGGTGCCGCTGGGGAGAGCGCCGGCGCCGCTCGGCCACGCCTCCTCTGTTTCCCATCGTGCCGCGCGGGAGGTAGAAGGCGACCTGCCGCTGGGGCCCGCGCGTCAGCGACCTAGTGGGCGGGCCCCTCCGTTTATGTGGAAGCGACACCAGCCAGAGCCGCCTCCCCTGCGCGAAGACGGCTTACCTGGAAGATGCCTTCGATGTGGCCTGGCCCTTTGCGCGTGGCTGTGCAGATGGGCCGGCCCAGTGCACAGAAGCACTAAGCCTCGCCCTGTGCGCAGTAAAGGGTATAACCCTTTTTCCTTTTCTTTTCTTTCCAGACAACTTCAAAAAAATCCTTGTATAATTCAAATGAACTCCAAACTTGATGCTTCAAATTTCTTCTGGCTCCATAAATCATGCTCTATCACATGGTGCAACATGCACATTTTTACAGAAACATTTCCTTCACAAATAATTATCGAATGCCATTATTTCATTTTCTGTGATGAACTTTAGAAAATCACAGAGAGCTCAAATTTGATCCAAATTCAGTGGTTCAAATTCCTAGGTGCTTGTCATATCCAAACTTAGTGTTGGAACATTTTTATTAATACCTTCTGTACCCCACCAAATATTGGCCCATTTCTTCATATTTATCAACTTTGCAAAATCCTAGGAAATTCATTTGAACTCCAAATCCAGTGAAACCAATTCCTAGATGCTTCTAAAATCATGACTTGATGGATAGGTGCCTTTGCTCATTGTTCAAAAATATATTTCTGTACACTTCTTTCAAATCCATAAACCCTTGATTCCATCATATTGAAATGTGCCAAACCATCCATTGATCATACCCCAATGAAACCACCTTGGTTATCTTTTATATGACCAGAGGTATCCTAGAAAAGTCCAACTCCTATTTTTAGAGCACTTTTATTTTTTGCTTTGATTGTGTTGCTTATTATGATTGTTTCCATCGTAAGTTGACGAAATAAACGAAGTACTCGGAGAAGGACCAGAAGGTTTGAAGACTCGGAAGGACAAGGCAAGCAGCCCTTTGACCATGTTCGAGAAACCTTTTTATGCATGTCTCATAGCACCTTATTATCAATGCATCGGAATCATGTAGAAGAGGTGACCACCTTGGTTGGTACCTTTGTTACTTTGCTATTGAACTTGCATCAAACATGACCCTACCTTCCTATGAGGGTTATGTGGGTGGGAGTAGATAGATGTATGCTATAGTAGTTGGCTACGCAAAATGGGCCAGGGTTATGCATTGAGTGAAACAAGTGTGGTTTGACATACTTGCAAATGACCCAGTGGGTGCCATTAATGCCCCTGGGAGATGATGATAAACTAGGGCACTACTTGGTGAAGAAGTAGAGTGCCGAGGCTTGACGAAAGTGTTGTTTACAGAGATGGATTAGATTTATGTGTGACTACCGTCCCAACCAAACATGCGCAACCACTCTACCCTTATATGGGAAAGGGCATTATTGATTACCTAGATCGATACTAGCATGGTGCCCGCATTACTAGTGACGGGGGTGACATGAGGTCACTCTCGGGACGGGGTCGTGCTTGGATAGGCGGCCATGACTGTTTTTACAGGGCACCGAACACACCGTTGGTACCCCGTGTCAGTGGTATGTGATGAATATGGGAGCAAGTCTCCACAATTTTAAGATGTGAAATGTTGGCACGGGGCTGTTACCAATTGAGTGGTCTCTGTGTTAGTGTCGTCTAGGGAAAGGTAGTGATCGAGTGCTTACCCCGGGTACTTGAGGTACCGCGGGTCGTGGATGACACGGAAGTTCCTCGGATCTTGTGGGTAAAGTGTGCAACCTCTGCAGAGTGTCAAACTATTCGAATAGTCGTGTCCGCGGTCAAGGACAGTTGGGTGGTGCTACTTAGACTATGTCCATAAGTTTCCGGAAAACAACACGGTTTGGGTAAATCTGTTGATGTGATTGTGAGAAAGTCGCAATGAGCTTGAGCATGAGTTGATTACAACTCTTTCTCGATAATGATGTCTGTGACCTCCTGATACTTGTTGCAGACACATGCATGTCCATGTTATATGTTGATCATACTTGCATATGAAAAACTAGCTTTCCGCAAACTGCCAATCTAGCAGTAGAGCCTTGCATAATTATTCTGTCATCACACTTGGGTTGCTTGCGAGTACATTCAAAGTACTCATTGGCTTGCCACTGGTTATTTTATTGGCCAGGCAGGAGAGAATAGGTTATGATGAAGATTTCTTGGTGACGAACATGCGAGCTAGGATGCTTCCCAGTCAGAATGCCTGTAGGGTTAAGGCAGATGGCATGGGTCCAAGTTGTCATTGAAGATTTCCGCTGCGATGATATACTCAAGACCTGACCTTAATGGTCCTTTTTGTGTAATACGGTATGTATGGATGTAAGACTCTTGTTATTCAGCTTCTGTGTGTTCAGTGAGCATTGATCTCTGGGACCACTGTACACATGCATTCGGTGATCACGACTTATGGTTCGGGGTCCCCACAGTGAGGTCATGGTGTCATGGTCTACTGGATGTTATATTTTATCAGGTGAATTTGTTGGTGCCATGATCCCAGCGGATGAAGATCCTATGCCTTTGAATGGGAATCCCCACCCGATGCCTGGAGCTGAGGTGCCGCAGCCGTTCTGGGCAATGCCGCCATACCCTGCTCTTGGCTGGAATGCAGTCCCTCCGGGCCAAAATCAAGGTCAGAATGTCATGGCTGGGTGGGCCGATAATGTGCAACAAGATGCGGGATGGGGCCCATGGGAAGAACAGGTGCAGCCTATGCAACAGGAAGACGAAGTTCCACCAGCCCAGGACCAGAATTCCATGATCCTGAATCCTTCCATGGATTCCTCTGATGATGAGAATATGGTTGAAGTCCAGCAGCCTCTACCGATAGTGCAGTTGGACCTGATTCAGCTTGATATGGTCAAGGTTTTTTACGGGCCAGTTCTTCCGCCAACTATGATCTGGGAGCGATCTTTCAAGTCCTTGTTGCCTGTATTTGCCACCAGAGATATTCAACCTTGCCTGCCTGGGTTTGCTGCGCCAATGAGGCAAGTTTCCTTTGGCTCTAAGGATCTGCAGAACAATTTTTTGCTTTGGAATACCCAGTAATGCCCTACCGAACCTAGAAATAACTCTTCGGTGGTTATTGAGGAGCTGCCCTCTGATGATCAGTCATGCTTCAGTTCCCAGGCTCCTATTGCTCCTTCGCAAGACTCTCAGCAGGACTTTCAGTTCACGTCTGCCACACCAACCCCGTTAGGCAAGCGGCCACGTCAGTCTGTTCGCTCCAGGCGCTCTGTCACGCTTGTCGAGCCAGTTCTGGACTTCAGTAATAGAAGAATGACGCACAGTTCCGCAAAAAGGACGGGCATGAAGCCGGTTTCGGCTATCCAGTTGAAGCCTACACCCCTGCGTCCCCTGAAGGCAAAGAAGCTTCGCCTTGATGATGATCACAGCCAGCTCCCTCTACCACCCCCGACGCCTATACCTACATTGCAGGCTATTGGAGTGGTGCTGGGTATTGCCCCGGAGGATCTATCGATCGAGAAGCTTATGGCTTCTCCATGTGCTGCTGAAGACGACAATGGCCCACATGATGATTGACGTCCAGCGAACTTTGATAGAGAGTTGGGCACTGTTATTTGTGTGTCCGTTTTACACTAGTACTATCTGTTTATGCGCATGTCTGAACTCTTTGGTTACCTCTGTTAGCACTTTTGTTGTTATCTTGTCCATGCTGTTAAGCAGCTGGATTTACTACTACTTCGCAGCACTATTCTTATATGGATAATTGTCATTATCGTAATTGGAATGTGCTCTGCTGGAACGTGCGAGGGCTGAATTCTGAGGCTAGGCAGCGTGATTTACGTGCTAAAATTGAAGAGAGCTGTTGCTCTATTATTTGCCTACAGGAAACTAAATGTGAGAATTTTGATATCCGAAAGATTAGATCCTTTTGTCCTAGGAGGTTCGATCAATTCGCGTTCTCACCTTCTGTTGGAGCCTCTGGTGGGATCCTAGTCGTTTGGAACTCATCGATTTTTCATGGCCAGCTCATTGACATCCAGAGATATAGTGTCGTGGTCTCCTTCCAATCCCTGCACAATTCTGAAAAATGGACCTTAGTCTCAGTATATGGGCCATGCGAGGGTCAGCCTAGGGACGATTTCGCTAACTGGCTATACCATTTAGTTATCCCTCCAGATGAAAATTGGCTGCTGTTGGGGGATTTCAATTTCATCAGATCTTTGGACAACAGAAACCTCCCGGGTTGTGACCCCAATGATATTTTCCTTTTCAATGAAATAATTGGTCACCTTGGTCTATTAGAGCTGCCTTTGAAGGGCCGTAGCTACACCTGGTCCAATATGCAGCAGCACCCCTTACTTGAGCAGCTTGATTGGTTCTTCACTACGGCAGATTGGATCTCGTATTATCCGAACACTGTGGTTAACCCACTAGCCAAAACTGCCTCGGATCATGTGCCGTGTGTGGTGTCCATTGACACTACCATTCCCGCGGCAAAGACATTCCGGTTTGAAAACTTCTGGATTGATATGCCGGGGTTCATGGATTGTGTAGCCAAGTCTTGGAATGCTCCGGTTTTTTCTGATCTATCGGCTTCTGCAGTCCTCACAAAGAAGTTTAAACGGCTGAGGTATGATTTGAGATCTTGGAGCAAAATGTTATCATACATAAAAAATCTTACGGTGAATTGCTCAAAGGTAATTCTGCACTTCGACCAGCTGGAGGAAGTGAGACCCTTAACCAGGCCGGAACTCAACTTCAGGAAAATTGTGAAACTCCACTATGAGCACCTGTTGAAAATCCACTATATTTATTGGAAACAAAGGTGCACCATTCGGTACATAAAAGTTGGTGAGGAGAATTCGAAATTCTTTCATGCAATGGCATCGGAGCGCATGAGAAGGAATTCCATCTCAAGTCTAAAGACTAACTCCATGGCTGATCCTGTGACGGATCACGATCAGATGGCGGGAATTCTTTGGGCCTCTTTCAAATCTAGAATGGGCCAGTCACAGGGGATCAATATGGGCTTTGATCTTAGCCGTTTAATTCAACCCATCTCAGGTCTGGAAGAGCTGTCTATACCATTTTCTAATGATGAAATAAAAGTAGTCTTGAAAGAATTGCCGGTGGATCGGGCACCTGGCCCGGATGGATTTAATGGGATGTTTGTTAAGCGCTGTTGGCCTATAATTGAAAAGGACTTTCTGCGGTTGATTCGGGATTTTTATGAGGGGAAGCTTTCGTTGGAAAATATTAATGGCTCTCTCATTACACTCATACCCAAGATTGTTTCTCCTGTAGGGCCTGACGACTTTCGGTCAATATCTCTCACCAACATTTGTCTTAAATTTTTAACTAAGTTGTTGGCCAACAGGTTGCAGAAGGTTATCCTTAAGTGTATCCGCAAAAATCAGTATGGATTCCTTAAGGGTAGGTCAATTCAAGATTGTCTGGCCTGGAGCTTTGAATATATTCACCAATGTACACAATCCAAGCGTCCTATCATAATCCTTAAGTTGGATTTTGCTAAGGCCTTTGACACAGTTGAGCATGAGGTTATTATTCAAATGCTACAACATAAGGGGTTTGATGCCAAATGGATTTCTTGGGTGAATCAACTGCTGTCCACGGGTTCTTCATCTGTGTTGTTAAACGGCATCCCTGGAAAACAATTTAAGTGCAAGTGTGGCGTCAGACAGGGTGATCCCCTATCGCCTCTGTTGTTTGTCCTTGCAGCAGACTTGTTACAGTCTGTGGTTAACCAAATGCTGGAGCATGGCACTCTCTCTTTGCCTATTCAAACCCATGACAGAGAGTTTCCCATCATCCAATATGTAGATGATACGATTCTGTTTCTTGCGGCTAAGGATAATGAGCTTGTTGCACTTAAGAACATGCTGCTGACCTTTCAACAATCCACAGGATTGAAGGTCAACTTTGCCAAATCTTCAATGATCCCTTTGAATATGAGTAATGAGGAGGCTTCAAGGCTTGCTGCTATTCTTGGTTGCAAAATTGAACAGCTCCCATTTACTTATCTTGGTTTGCCATTGGGAACTACAAGGCCAAGAATCATTGATCTAATGCCCTTGGTTGACAGCCTTGAGCGGCGATTAACCGCCATTCATCCATGCTGAATCAAGGCTCTCGTCTACAACTACTTACCTCTGTTCTTAATTCTATGCCAATATATTTTCTGTGCAGCCTTAGCATTCCACCAAGGATCATCAAGCAGCTTGATAGAATCTTCATGCAATGTCTTTGGAAGGGCAACAGTGATGATCCCAAACAGTCTCTAGCTGCATGGGAGCTAGTTTGCAGGCCAAAAGACAAAGGGGGCTTAGGAGTTTTAAACATGAACATCCAGAACAAAGGGTTACTTATCAAGCATCTTCACAAATTTTATAACAAGGTTGACATTCCGTGGGTGACCTTAATTTGGAGCAGTTACTATGATCATGGTGTTCCACATGCAACATCTGAAGCTGGATCTTTCTGGTGGAAGGATGTTTTGAAGCTACACGAGGCTTACATACCCATTGCCTCGGTTCACATCAACATGGGTGACTCTGCTTTGTTCTGGACCGACTCTTGGCACATTGGGGGCTCTACTCGACCACTATGTTGGAGATTGCCAAGGTTATATTCCTTTGTCAATAATGATAAGATCTCCGTGCAGGAATTCCTTCAATCCCAGGATCTATTCTCCATGTTTTATTTGCCAATTTCTCATGAAGCTGCTGATGAGTTGCACATTCTGGAAGGTTGGATCATGCAGTTGGAAAGATACCCTCTTATACATGATGTTTGGATATGGCCTGGTAAATCAAAGGAATACACTGCCAAGAGCTTCTACATGGTCATGCACTCACATCTACCGACAATACATCCTTGCAAATGGTTGTGGCAGAGTAGGTGCACCATGAAGATCAAGGTTTTTGGGTGGCTGCTTTTCTTTGACAGATTAAACACCAAGGACATGTTGGTCAGAAGGCACTGGAGCTCTAACCAAGATGAAAATCTTTGTCTCATTTGCAGTGAGCTAGTGTATGAAGATAGAATGCACCTGTTTTTTAACTGCACCTTCAGCTGTAGAGTCTGGAATTATCTGGGCAATGATTGGTTGGGAGGCTGTGATATTCGGCAATGTATCATGCATGCTAGGTCCAGCTTCAGACACCCTTTTTTCTTTGAGGTCATGCTAACTGCTGCTTGGAATATTTGGATTTTGAGAAATGGCAGAACCTTCAGAGCTGAGAGAGCCACTTTCACTGCTTGGAAGTGTAAATTCATCCATGATATATCATTACTTGCTCATAGGGTGAAGGATTGTATAAAACCAAAAGTTTTGGCATGGGTTAATTCTTTATTGTAAAGGAGGTAGGGATGCTTAGCCTTAGGTAGTCTTTTTTCCCTTTTTCTTGTATAGTTTCTGTTACTGTTTGTACAGTTCTCATTTATTTTAATAAAGGGCTGTGGGGCTTTGCCTCACAGTAAATATTCAAAAAAAAATCAAGAAGAGAAAAGGATCAAACAAATCCCTAAGAAAACAACTTGTGTTTAGCTAACACAAGAAGAAACTTTCAAGACCAAAAAAATCAAGCTTGAGAAGAACACACAAACTTTGGTCAGAAAAGATTTTAGAAGGGTTTTCAAGAGAAGATCAAACATCCCCCTTCCAAAAGACCAAAAGTTTGGGAGAAAAACCAAACCAAAAATTTGGAGTGTTACATCCACTTACTCGCTCAAGAGCAACACAGCTTGCAAATTTCTGTGGGCACTTTGCCTTTGTCTCAATATCTGAACCCAAGAAAGTTGCTCAAGCTTTTATGGAACCCGAATGGATTCAAGCAATGCAAGAAGAGCTTCAACAGTTTGAGTTGAACAATGTGTGGGAACTTGTCAAGCGTCCTGACCCTCGCAAGCACAACATAATAGGCACAAAATGGATATATCGCAACAAGCAAGATGAGCATGGTCAAGTGGTCAGAAACAAAGCTCGTCTCATTCTCAAGGATACACTCAAGTCGAAGGGATTGACTTCGATGAAACATTTGCTCCTGTGGCTAGACTTGAAGCTATTCGTATACTGCTAGCCTATGCAAATCATCACAACATACTTCTATATCAAATGGATGTGAAGAGTGCCTTTCTCAATGGAAGGATTGAAGAAGAGGTGTATGTTGCACAACCACCTGGCTTTGAAGATCCAAAACGTCCTGATATGGTATACAAACTCAACAAGGCACTGTATGGCCTCAAACAAGCGCCTCGTGCTTGGTATGACACACTCAAAGACTTCCTGAAGAGCAAAGGCTTCAAACCTGGATCCCTAGATCCCACACTCTTCATGAAGACATATGATGATGAACTATTTGTCTGCCAAATCTATGTGGACGACATTATCTTCGGCTGCACTGACAAAAAATACAGTGATGAGTTTGGTCACATGATGCAAGAGCAATATCAGATGTCCATGATGGGTGAGCTGAAGTTCTTCCTTGGTCTTCAAATTCGTCAGCAAAGCAACGGCATCTTTATATCTCAAGAGAAGTACCTTAAAGATTGCCTGAAAAAGTTTGGAATGCAAGACTGCAAAGGGTACTCGACGCCAATGCCTGCTAAACACCATCTGGGTCCCGACGCCAATGGTAAAGAGTTTGATCAACAGGTATACCGCTCCATGATTGGTTCTTTGCTTTATTTATGTGCATCTAGGCCAGATATTATGCTTAGTGTTTGCATGTGTGCTCGATATCAAGCGGCACCAAAGGAGTCGCATCACTTAGCTGTGAAGCGAATACTTCGATATTTGGCTTACACCCCAACACTAGGATTATGGTATCCAAAGGGCTCAGAGTTTGATCTAGCTGGATTCTCAGATGCTGATTATGCTGGTGACAAAGTTGATCGCAAGTCTACATCAGGCACATGTCACTTTCTAGGATGATCTCTTGTCTGTTGGTCTTCAAAGAAGTAGAACTGTGTATCACTCTCCACTGCTGAATCTGAATACATTGCTGCTGGATCTTGCTGCGCTCAGCTTCTCTGGATGAAGCAAACACTCAAGGACTATGGCGTCCATCCGAAGCATGTACCACTCTACTGTGATAATGAAAGCGCTATCAAGATTGCCAACAACCCAGTTCAGCACTCGAAGACAAAGCACATTGAAATTCGTCATCACTTTCTCAGAGATCATGTCATGAAGGAAGATATTGATATCATACACGTCAACACTGAAGAGCAACTGGCAGATATCTTCACAAAGCCCTTGGATGAGAAAAGGTTTTGTAAGTTGCGCTGTGAGCTAAATATCTTAGAATCCTCAAATGTCCTGTAATCAGGCACACATCCTAACACTTATGCATATTGATGACTTAGATGTGCAACACACGAAGTAAAGTATATCTTCAATCAATGAAGATTTACATTCTAAGTGTGAATACATTAACATGGAAATTGACTTCGGAGCGCCACGATAATTGTGCGCCGTATCTGGGTCGAATACTTCCTATACGGTGGGTAACGCCACCACCAAATTCTTGTTTGAAGTGTTTCTCGTGGCGTTGCATTTGCAAAGTCTTCGCACTTGGTTTATATATATATATATATATATATAGTTGTGTTCTGTCCTCAACAACATTCACTTATAGCTATGTCTTCGTATTTGAATCTTTTGAACTAAGTGAATGTGATCGGACCCTAACCTCTCCATGCTTTCTCATCTCACACTCTGTCTGTCCAAATCATATGCATTCTGTTGAATCTGTCGAATATCTTCTCTGCATCCTTGTCAGCAGAAGATACGGAGACAAACTTTAAATCTGATTTTAATGCTCCATCCTTTATGCCTGAAACCCGGAGAAGCCAGAACGACCACTCCGACAGTCGTGGTGTACGTGGGATCGTGGGACAACTCCCAATGCGCTACATGACCACCACGTGTCCCTCGTATGTGAACCGCCAGGGGCACCTGCGTAATTGCATTGTGCCGTCTCCCATGCTTATAAATGCACGTCCCATCACGATCAAAAGTTCTTCTACCACCTCTCCACCTCGACCAATCCTAGCACCTCCGCTAGCTCTCGACGACGCCGGCGACGAAGCGCTTCGCTGCCGCAACCTCGTCGACGCCGTCCTCACGCCGGTCGCGGACATCATCTACTCCGCTGTCGCCGTAGCTGTCCTCCGTCGCCAAGTTAGGGCACGGAAGATCGAACTGCTGGTCATCCAACTCCTCTCCGTCTAAGTAGTTCATCGAGTGGTAAATAAAACTTTCTTTTACTATCTTCTTGATCCATAGAGATTCATCACTTTTACCACAAGAGGTTTCTGCCTACACAAATATATAGATCTATCCTGTCTGCATCTCATATCTTACCTAGTACATTCACATATGCTTCAAACAGAGTTAGATTCCTCACTTGTACCTATTTGTGGATTCGTACAAATCTGGAACCAACTCTCATCATATGAGTGAATGTCTTCGCGCTTTGAGGTTAAAGTCTTCAAAACTGTTTTATCTTCAAAAATTTCTGAGAATGCATATGACCTCTTCCCCTTCCCTCGCATCTCTAATGTTGTCACAGGTACATGTCCATGGGAGAATCCCTTGGTTCTCATAGTCTGCATTCATTTGCAGAATTCTTGCAGCGTCACATTCACTCCCCTGAAGACAGTTCCTGTCTGACCAGCAGACCGAAGCATTTGCCAGTTTTGAAGCCATTCAGTTTGAAGCCCTTCAGGTTGAAGCCAATGGCTACTGTCAAGACAGTTAGAAAGGGTGGCAGACAGCGCCGTGGCAACACCTCCATAGATTTGCCTCCTAATCTCATTGTGATGTACAAGACTGATCCAGAGGAGGATTATAATCAGAGGAAGACACGAATCCAATGGATTTGAAGATATTGGGCTGAACAGTGGTTCAAGTACAGGTTCGTGACCCAAGAGTATGCTGAAAAGAACACTATCAAGCATCCATGGGGAGATATCACCTATAAAAAACTTCCCCCCAAGACTCGTGCTGAAGCCATTGCTCAAGGCTTCTATCCTTGCATGGTGAGAGGGCCTCAACCTACTGATGCTGATCCTAGTTCTCTGCTCTGGTGTCGCGATGACAATCTGTTCAAGCGAAATCTTCAATATGCCAAGAACTCAGCCAAAGAGAACAAGAAGAATTGGGGATTAGACTTCAATCCTGGCCGCCTCTGCGCCCCGCGCTGATGGCACGCGCAAAGCTGAACGAAACCTGGTTGGGCCCTTCTACAACCTAGAAGGCCTCATCAGTCACATCAGGGTTCAAGGGGCGGATGTGGATCAACCTGCAGATGAAGCTGATTCTGAAGAAGCGCCTGCAACCCCGAAGCCCAAGAAGAAGAAATCCAAGGCTTCGAAGACAACTCCACCAATTGCTTCTAGAGTGAAGCCTTTGGCCACTGCTCCACCAGCACCGAGTGTGCAGTCTGAGGAGAACACTCGCATCTCCAAGAGCAGACATCTGAGGAAGAAGCCATCGCGCAACCCCAGTCCAGCTCTCACTCCTGACGCTGTTCTGAAGACTGCCAATGAAGCCCTTGATCTCTCGAGCGATGAGGATCTTGGTGACGATGCTCTGGAGCAACTGATTAAGAGCAAGCAAGATGCTGAAATCTTCAATGATTTGCCGCTCTTTGACGTGGAAGTGCTCAATAATTTCATTGATGAATGGTTTGACACCCCCAACCTCAGCTTCGACGATCTTCAACTTCCAGTTGGCCTCAGCGTCTCCTTCCATGGCGCCATTGCTTCTGAGCTAGCTCTGGCTCAGAGAATTGTTGAGATGAAGCAAAAGATCAATTATGAAAAGGCTCAGTTCAAGAAGCATGTGGACAAGCTCAGCGTACAAGAGATTCAAAACTTCAAAGTTATGATGCATGAGCTCAAGGAAGCCTTTCGCCAGAGGCGTGATGAAGCTAAAGGTTCTCGTGAGCGAATCAAGGACTTGGCTGCCAAATGCGTTCAAGCTTTCAATGAAGCTGAAAAGCGCAAGGCCCTTGGGCGTCCTGGCATTGACCCAAGGATGGCTGCCAAGAAAAATAAAAAGCAACATGTGCCCGAAGTTGAAGAATTAAGGCAGGAAATGCCTCTCATAGTCTTCCTTGCCAGCATGACTAGCTCGAAGCCTAAGGACACCCCAACTGCTTCGAAGCTCAAGAAGACAAAGGTGGCTGAAGCAGAAGCTCGCAAGCGCAAGCAAACTACTGATGAAGCTCCACCGACCAAGAAGCGCAAGACAAAGAAGGATAAGGCTGCTTCCAAAGAGCCTATCTTTGTCGAGCCCATCTCAGTTGCTCGCCCTGCATCTGCCCACAGAGAACGTCGCATGACAGTTCATGAGCCTGCTCGCACAGAGGCTGAAGACATTCCAGCTGTTGACCCCACCGCAGCTGAAGACATTGGTCCTCATGACAATGTTGAAGATGATGAAGTCCTTCCTCAGATCGAGTACAACGTTGAATCTTCGCCTGTTCTTACGAATAGCGAACGCATCAGCATTGGTCGTCCATTGATGCCAATTGCACAGTATGACTCGTGGGCTGATGACCCACAGGATACACCAGTCACACCTCAGCCAACCCAAGACATCAGTTCGGTGCTTGAAGATGAAGACTTTGAGGCCTAACAACCTCCATCCCCTCAGGCGTCGCCAGCTTTTCGCAGGCTTTGCAAAGGACCAAGGCCTCAAGTCGTCACCCCAAGTGTTCCAAAAGGAGTAGAGCAACCATCTGTACCTGACGCTGCTCCTACTGCGAACCCCTCAGAATCTGAAGCCAAAGCGGCTGAAGATATTCCGGCTACATCAGCCGAAGAAGAACCACCCCAAGGAGAAGAACAACCCCAAGCGGAAGTAGAACGTACTGCCACACCCCCTGTTCTCGAGGAGAACGTGTCTGACCCTCCAGCTCCTGAAGTGGAGGTTACAAATTCAGAGGCTGCCACCACCAACACTGAAGCCAATGACGTGGTCATGGCTGAAGCTAATGTGGCACCTGAAGACATAATGGTGCCTGAAGTGATGGCGCCTGAAGCCAGTGCTGCACCTGAAGCAAATCTGCAGCCTGAAGCTAATGCCTCTGCTCCTGTTCCGCCTCCAAGGTCCCATACAATTGAGCAAGCATACAACCAAGATGATCAGCTCATTACTGTCCGGTGGCCCACTCTGACTCCACCACCTACTACTGGACCGCATGCTGCTGGTCCTCAGTTTGATCATCATGTTGAGCACAGGCCTCAAGTTCAGAAGCCTAAGCCAAGACTGCCAAGGTTTCCAGGTATTGCAACCTCTCAAGGGTCATCCAATGCCAATAGCTTCACTGCGCACAACACATTCTTTGACAGCGCCAAGAACCCATATTCCAAGCCAAGAATATCATCATATAGGTTCTGGAGCCATCAGCAGCGCAGTTATTACTCAAGAGTACTCTATGATCAAGGGCGCATTTTCCCTCATATGCGTCTTGATACTGAAGCTATTGCTGGTCTGCCTTGTCTGGAGGAAGCTCTTGATTGCTTCCGTGATGCTGGCCTGCTAAATTTTGTAACTGACAAGGAGCATTGGAATGAAGAACTGCTTCTGCAATTCTATGCAACCCTCCATATTCGAGGCTACAGTAGGGATCCGAAGACATGGGTCCTTGAGTGGATGACAGGCAATGTCCATCATGAAGCCAAAGCCTTTGATCTCATTGAGCTTACTGGCCTGCCCACTCTAGGAGATCTGTATGAACCTGGCTGTCAATTGCACAATGAAGCCTTGGAGAGTATATTTCAGAAGCGCAAGCCCAACATGAGCCAAATGCTAAGCATGATGAAGCGTCTGCCAAGTGATGCTGAATATCCTAAGGAATTCTTTGTTGAAGACCTAGAGTACCTGCCACGCACCATCTATCATATCATCAGGCGTACTCTATGGCCTGCCAAAGGACATTCTTCATCAGCCAAGCTTGAAGGCACCATGAAGACTTTGGTTTTCTATATCTTCAATGGCATCAGCTTCAATGCTCAATATTTCTTCATTAGGCAATTGGCTATGTCTGGATCTGATCTGTTTGGTCTGAAATTCTATGCCCCATGGATTATGCGCCTCATCAAGCTGCATTCAGCTATCACCTATCAGCCCTCTGCTCGCAACCATCATATATTCTTGCCTGAGGTTGATATGTCAGCTGAAGCTATATACCAAGAGCCTGCCAAAGAGCCTGTTAGTCTTCACAACGCTGATCACCAGAGCTTCACTCAGCAGATTGAAGGAGTTCCAGCAGTCTCACGCATTTATCCTCTGGCTGGCCGTACTCGTCTACCTCGACACGCTGAAACCGAAGCTACTGAGAGCACCATTTCCCAAAGGCCTCAGAAGCGATCTCGTGTTCTCAATAACCGAGAGCTTCTGGTTGCCCTCCATCAGAAACAAGGTAAGCATCACTACTGGCTAAAGCGTCAGATGCAAAGCCTCTTTGTGGATGTCAACCGCATTCGCAATCTTGCCACCAAGATTGCCTTTGTTGCTCATGAAACCTGTCGGAGGTCTTGGAAGAGTTTGACCTTGCTGAGTGCTGAAGCGGATCTTCAAGACAATGGCTTCATAGAGAGATTCAAGTTTGACAACACTCCTCCAAGGAATGCTATTATGCGTCGAACTCCATCTCTTGAAGATTCTGAATACTCCTCCTCCGCTGCAACAATTGACGCTAGGGTGATCGATGATCAAGATGATGCTACCTCACCTCCTCCTACTTCAGCGCGCATCGACACTGCACCAACTACCTCTGCACCTCCAAACACCAACGTCGACCCTGCATCCTCTCCTACTCCAACTGGGAACGAGTAGAGGCTCTATGTCTTCAAACCTTTTTGGTCCTTACTGACAAAAGGGGGAGAAGCATATGAGTTGATAGTCTTCAAGCGGGTCCATATGGGCGGGTGCTTTATATTTTGCCTAGTGATTACAACTCTTGTTTTTGCTACATTTGGTTCTTTGAGTTGTAACACTTAAACTGATGGTCCTCTACTACGTTTTTATGCTACTCTGTAATGCGATGATAAATTCCGCATCTGCTACCTCATATTCCGCACTTAGTCATTATTGCAGACGTCCATTTTTCATTATGCATGTCATTATATTCGACATATCAATTGTGCATGATGAATTGTCTTCATAAGTTGAAGAGGATCTCCACAAGTACAACCTGCCATGTGCATTTGCATTCAAAGGCAAATCAACTATATGCACATCTTCAGGGGGAGCCTTTTGCTACTTACGAAGACAATACCTTTATCCTTTACAATTTTACATACCTTTATCCCCGTTGAAATCCTTAACCAGTTTGTCATCAATCACCAAAAAGGGGGAGATTGTAAGTGCATCTAGTGCCACCCCTAGTTGGTTTTGGAGTATTGACGACAAACCTGGTTGAGGGACTAATGTGTTTGTGAGAATTGCAGGATAACACAGGTAGTAGTCCCTCATTGATTCGGTTTACCTACCGGAGATGACACCTAAAAATGTATGAAGACATTGACATAGGTGGTGGTATATGAAGATAACCATATTGAAGACTATGACAAGAGAAGACATTGTCTGAAGACTATGGAGAACGAAGACTTAGATGTTTCATTGTTTCCTTTTCTTCTTTGTTGAGTCATAGGAACCACCGTACTGTTAAGTGGGGTCCAAGTGATCTAAGTCAGAGTGACTGAAGTGATGCTCAACCAAATCCTATGTCTTCGAGCGAAGACTATGAGAGCAAATCTTATCCAGAGTTGGATGAGTCAGCCTTACTTGTAGCCCAAGTAATGTTGCTGTGTGAGTGTTTGAAATCTGACCGTTGGAACACGTGTCAGTTCCTTAGTGACCCAGGGTCACTTCGGACAAATCAGGTCGGGTTGCCGAGTGGCTATAAATAGCCCACCCCCTACACCATAAATGGGTGGCTACTCAGAGTTATTACACGGCTTTTGTCGTTTGAGGGCAACCCACCTCCGAAGTGTTTGAGAGAGAAATCCTTGCGAGGACGAAGCCAAAACACCCAGAGTCAAAGAGTGTTAGGCATCACTAAAGTCTTTCTGTCGGTGTGACCTGAAGACTTATTACACTTGAGGACTGTGTTTCCTCCAGCCGGTTAGGCATCGCGTTCTGAGCATCCAAGAGTCATTGTGGATCGCCGGTGAACGAAGTCTGTGAAGGTTTGGAAGTCTACCTTGAAGACTTACCAGAGTGATTGGGCGAGGACTAGGTGTCCTTAGCTCAAGGGGAATGAGGTGAAGACGCGGTCTTCTGAGTTAAATCTCAGCCTCCCTAACGAGACGTACAGTTGTCACAGCAACTAGAACTGGTCTAACAAATCACTGTCCTCCCCGAGCTACTGGTTCTATCCTTTCCTTCCCTTTACTTACTGTTCTGTGTTGTGAAGTCATTGAATGCTTGCCTTATCTGATTGACTTCACTGAGTATCTACTTGTTGTGATTGGCTTCATTCCTTCTTCCATCATGATCCCTACTGCCTAGCTGCTATTAGTCTTCGTGCTTTCACTTCATTGAATACATGACTATGGCTTTTCTAGTGTAGTCCACTTTCCGCTGCATACTAATAGGATTGAGTTTAACTTTTGTCTTCAAAACTACCATGTTTTGAAGCATTTCATAAAAATCGCCTATTCACCCCCCTCTAGTCGATATACTGCACTTTCAATAGTCACTATCTTCTGCCTGCTCTTCCTCTTCTTCTTCTTGAGCTTGAGGCATTGGAGCCTTGTTCTTTTCTGCAACTGGAATGTTCCTAGTGTTTCTCTTGGGTGTTGACTTGGTGGCTTGGGCAGCAACTTTGGGGGTAGTTTTGGGCTTTGAAGGAGCAACCCCTGACTTGATGGCATCCCCCATCAGCTTCTGAGACTTAGATGCTGGTGCAACATCCTCTTCTTCTTCTTCTTCCTCATCATCACCATCATTCCTCATAGTTGGCTTGCCAATCACTCTGGCTGTGGTTTTCCTAGCCCTTTTCTTAGCTCCTGCAGGCTCATCATCTCTGGTTTCAAGTGTGAACTGCATGGTTTCTTGAGTTGATGCTCTAGCTTTTGACATGGGCACTCTCTTGGCTGGAGCCTTTTTGTTCAAACCAGGCTTGATTGAAGCAACAGTGCAATATTCCTTCCTAGCAACTTTCTTCTTTGAGGTGGCCTCATCAGCTACAAAGTCTTCATCCTCTGAATCTAAAGTTTTCTTTTTCCTTGACTTGGAAGTAGCCTTTGGAAGGTTACTGGGAGTGCTTCTGCTGCTCTCATAGTAGCTAGAGTTGTTGGGACTAGAGCCCTCACTCAAGTTAACCTGCTCCTCAGACTTGTTCTGACTGTCACTGCCTTCTGACATCTCTGAAACTACAAGCAGACCCTGTGAATAGGTATAGATGAGATAGAGTGGATGAGCATCACAAAGCACAACTTGTTTTTGAAAATTTGATTTGAAAAACTTAACTTTAGTTTTCTGCAGAATTCATTTCGGTGCTACCGAGTTTACCAGTTCGGTGATACGGAAGCAAAAACAGAGCCAAAACATACTTGTTTCGGTAAGACTGAGGTAGTTTTCGGTGGCTTCGAGTTGCTAGGGTTTCACTGAGCTGCTAGTTTTGGTCTCACCGAGTGATGCAATTCGGTTGGACCGAGGTGTATCAGTGCAATGGCTTACGCCAACTCGGTGACACCGAGACTTGCAAATCGGTCGGACCGAGATGAGTTCGGTAGAGAACTAACCCTAAGTTTTTCAAAATCCATCTAACCTAAAGACTAGTTTTGCTGGATAGGAAGTTTGCAAACATTGCAAGATCAATGGTAAGTTGTTTTGTGCATGAATTAGATTTGGAGAACACAAAACAAACGAGTTGTACCCTAACTTGGTGACGATCTCCTACGGCGACGAGGGGCGAAGACGAATGCCCTCGGCGGCGATGGATTCCAACAACAGGAGGCGGTTGGAGGCAACGGCGAAGATCCTTAGACCACGGCGGCGGCAGAGTTGAGGTGCGAGATTAGAACTGTTGGAGGAATTTCCAAAAAGTTATGTCTGCAAGTTATATACCCAGATTTGTCGGTGGGATCAAGAAAACTATTTCGGTGGCACCAAGATGCATTTTGCACTAGGCTGTTGCAACTCGATTGGACCGAGACAGTTTATTCAGTTTCACCGAGATACAAAAACTGATCAACCTAAATGATTTTGGTGGGACCGAATGGGATTGTTGGTCTGACCGAAATGCATTTTGGAGGTTTTGTAAGCTAAGCCCTGATCAGATCGGTGACACCGAGTGCTCCTCACTCGGTGGGTCCGATAGAGACTTGTTCAAACTTTGTGATGTATAGCATGAATAGAGTTTGAGATGAGAAAAGCAAAGATTGCTAGAGGGATTGCTTAGGCATTCTTGTCCATCCATTTGGCAAAAGAGCCAATCAATCAAAGCTACAAATGGATGTCCTCGAATGATTAAAATATGCAATCAACACGCTCACACAATAAAATGGCAAATGAAATATGTGGCAAAGCATGCACAAACATTCTAGCATCTATCAAGCAATTGGTGATGACTAGGTCATCTATATATGAGTATATTGACTTAGGAGTCAAATGAGAACATTTGATCATAGGTCATACTCATCGTTTAAGCACAAGTGGGTTACCACTTTTACCTAAAGCATTGTTGTGTTCACACCATTATAGTTGCTTTAGCTCAATATTTAGAGTAAAGCTCCCCCTAGATGTGATATCCCCCCTAAGAGGGATGAACTAACCTTGGGTTTTGTCGATGATGACTTCATGTAGATGTTGAAGATGTGGATCCTCAATGTCGATGTAGATCATTTGGAGCAATCCATTGGAGTCAGTTTCACTTTCAATACCTACACGGGTTAGTTCCACAAGGAACAAATAGAGATTTCCATGGACATAGAGTGAATCGCACACAAGATGATGTCCATGTAAGCATTAGGTTACCTTGTCCCTTGTCTTACCAACAAGAGGGTTTGTGACTCCTTGAACTAGTGCAAGATGTGGAAGTAGTTTGCACTTGTCCTCGCCAAGATGATATGAGTGAAGTATGTTGGCGGAGTCACCCTCAAGAACTCTCTAGTTCTTCTTCTTCGGGATCCACATCAAATTGATGGGAATCCTTGGAGTTGTAGTCATACTTGATGAAGTAGAGCTTGATGTAGTCTTGGGAACCCACTTGACCAAGGCCTTAGGAGCTTCTTCAAGTGCATGAATCTCTTCTTGAAGCTTGTCCTTGCCCTTTAGCTTGTGGTCTTGTGGTGGAAGATCATCTTGTTCTTGTGTCCCCTCGAAGGAAGTAAGATCATACTTCTCTTGTTGAAGAACAAACTTGGACTTGGGGTATTGATCTTCTTCCCACTCAACTCCATTGGCATTGAACTTTCGTTCAAAACCAACACCTTGATTCTTCCGGTGCCTTCCTTGCTTGCGTACAATTTCTTCGAATTGCTTACTCCCGGCAAGGCTCTTGTAGACACCTTTCTCTATAATTCCCTTCAATAAGCCATTTTCTTACTCAAGTGTAACTTGGCTAAGAGTATCGTTAGTGGAATCAAGAGAACTACTAGAAGCAACATCGTTGGATTTAACATGATTAATGTTACTACTATAGGAAGAATCTTTCTTGTTCTTGTTGCTAGATTTTACTTGTGGCATGTAAGTAGACAAGAGTAAACACTTGGCAATGTAAGAAGAACTTTTCCTACGAAGATCATCATTGATTGCTTTTAAGAACTCATGCTCTTGCTCCAGATTGAGCTTTTCAAAGCGTAGCTTCTCATGGGTCCTCAAAAGTTCTCGATGATCCTCTAAGGTAGTTTCATGAGCTAACCTGAAAGTGTTTAATTCTTTAGTTAGGCGCTCAATCTTCTCCATATCATTGTCATTCGTTTAATCTTGATTAGCATGATTAATGGCAATTTTATCATAGTTTTCATCATAGATTTCATCACTATTGCTAGCAACAAGTAAATCATCATCTCCTAGCAAGTCATCTTCATCACTATTAAAATCAAGATACTCAGGGTGTGATTCCTTAGGGACTTTGGCCATGAAGCATCTTCCAATTCCTTCATTTGGTGAGTCAAATATGTCGTAGGAGTTGGACGACACAAGAGCAATTCCGGCAACACTTTCATCTTGAGTATCTTCTGAGTTGGAGTGATAGCTTCTCTCGGAGTAGTGATCGAAGTCGGAACCGGATTCCCATTCACCAACATGAGCTTGATGTCTTCGTCTTGTATATATCCTTGATGATTTGTCCTTCCTTTCCGAATCTTTGCTTCTCTGAGAAGGTCTTCGTTCATAACGATCATCTCTACTCCTTCTCTCTCTTGGTGGTGATTCTTCTCTTCTACTTCTCCTTTTAGGTGAGTCTTCTCTTCTTTTGTGGGGATCCGTACACTCATTTGAGTAGTGTCCGGGTCTTCCACAATTGTAGAAATTACGCTCACGACTAGAAGATCTTTTGTCATTATAGGACCTTGACTTGGAACCTCTCTCTTTGGTTCTATTTTTGTAGAATTTGTTAAAGTTATTCACCATTAAACTCAATTCTTCATTGAATACTTGTTTCTCACTTGATGATGTAGGAGCGTCACATGAGGCTTTGTAAGCACCACGAGACTTGTTGTGAAGCTCTTCTTTATCTTTGAGTGACATCTCATGAGCAACAATTCTTCCAATGACTTCCGTTGGCTTGAGATCTTTGTAATTTGGCATCATTCGGATCAATGTGCACACGGTGTCATATTTTCCATCCAAGACTCTTAGGATTTTCTTGATGATGAATCTGTCGGTCATCTCTTCGCTTCCTAAGCTGGTAATCTCATTTCTGATGAGAGCAAGCCTAGAGTAAATTTCAGCGACACCTTCACCATCCTTCATCTTGAACTTGTCAAGTTGACTTTGAAGCACATCCAACTTGGATTCCTTGACGGAGTCGGTACCTTCGTGCATATCAATCAAAGTATCCCAAATTTCCCTTGCATTCTCAAGACAGCTGATTTTGTTGAATTCTCCGAGGCACAATCCGTTGAAGAGGATATCACAAGCTTGAGCATTGTATTGCAACATCTTCAATTCTTCCGCGGATGCTTCACGATTTGGTTCCTTCCCATCAAAGAATTCACCTTGCAAACCAATACACACAATAGCCCAAGCGGCGGGGTTATGTCCAAGAATATGCATTTTCATCTTATGCTTCCAACTAGCAAAATTTGTACCATCAAAGTAAGGACCTCTATGGTTGTAACTTCCCTCGCTAGACGCTATACTCTCCTAGGTTGTGAAACCAAGGCTATGATCACCAAAGCTATGGAAATCAAGGAAAATGGAGACCAATGCTCTGATACCACTTGTAGGATCGAAAGTATGTCTTGAGGGGGGGTGATTAGACTACTTGACCAAATAAAAATCTAGCCTTTTCCCAATTTTAATTCTTGGCAGATTTTAGCAACTTTGCACAAGTCAAGCAATCAACCTACAAATGCAATTCTAAGAGTATAGCAGTGGAATGTAAATCATTGCATATGAAGGTAAAGGGAGGGGTTTGGAGATTGCAAACGCAAGTGTAGACACAGATGTTTTTGTCGTGGTTCCAATAGGTGGTGCTATCGTACATCCACGTTGATGGAGACTTCAACCCACGAAGGGTAACGGCTGCGCGAGTCCATGGAGGGATCCACCCACGATGGGTTCACGAAGAAGCAACCTTGTCTATCCCACCATGGCCATCGCCCACGAAGGAATTGCCTCACTAGGGTAGATCTTCACGAAGTAGGCGATCTCCTTGCCCTTACAAACTCCTTGGTTCAACTCCACAATCTTGTCGGAGGCTCCCAAGTGACACCTAACCAATCTATGAGACACCACTCTCCAAAAGGTAATAGACGGTGTGTTGATAACGAACTCCTTCCTCAAATGCTTCAAATGATAGTCTCCTCAACACTCAAACAGCTCCTCACAGATTTGGATTTGGTGGAAGAAGAGATTGATGGAAAGCGACTTGGGGAAGGCTAGAGAACAAGATTTATGTGGTACGAATGGAATATCTTGATCTCAACACTTGAGTAGGTGGTTCTCTCTCAGATCTGGATGGGTGAAAGTGTAGGCACGATCTGATGGCTCTCTCCACGAATGAAGAGGGGGTGGAGGGGTATATATAGCCTCCACATAAAATCTAACCGTTACACGCATTTTGGCCAACTCGGTGGGACCGATTCAGTGAACTCGGTCTAACCGAAAGGTTCAAATATGTCAACGATAAGAAACTCGATGGGACCGACTAGGACATCTCGGTGGGGCTGAAAGACTAGGGTTAAGTCATCAGAGAGTTGGAAAGGTGAACTCAGTGTGACCGATTAATGAACTCGGTAGTACCGAAATTAATTAACATGCAACAGAGAGTTTACAAAACCATCTTGGTGAGACCAAACGCCTATATCGGTGAGACCGAAATGTTAGGGTTTGTGGCTCTAGCTAAGTCAAAAGAAACTCGGTGGGACTGGATAGGAAAAATCAGTGAGACCAAGTTTGGCATTTTGGTTTTGACTTGTTTGGAGTGGATAGGTTGTGTGAGGATTTTGGAGCATATCATCAAGCATTGTGAGCAACCAATTTGTTAAGCAACACCTCATCCCCTTTTAATAGTATTGGCTTTCCTAAGGACTCAATGTGATCTTGGATCACTAAAAGTAAAAAGGTAGAGTCTTGAGCTTTTTCCAAACTTGCTTCCTTAGCTGTAGATAGGAGAGGGTGGCATGCGAGCTTTCTGCGAGTGGAGAGGAAGAAACTGTCGAGCATCTCTTCTTTAGCTGTAGCTTCAGCAGAGTCTGCTGGGGGAGACTGGGAATGGACTGGACACATAATGGAGATCGCCTGCAGATCGCGCACTCCGGGCGGCAGCGCTGGACCAAACCCATGTTCATGGAAATCTTTCTGACGGCGGCCTGGAGCATATGGAAGGAGCGCAACGGCAAGGTGTTTAGGGCGACCCCCCCCCCCCTCGGTGGCCTCCTGACAGGTGAGGTTTAAGAAAGACTTTGGCTTGCTTGTACATCGAGTTAAACCCTCCCTAGAACAGTTTGTAGGAGACTTCTTAAGAACGCTAGACTAAAGTTAAACCCTTTCTTTAACCAGTTGGATTTTGGGGTGCTTGACATAATGGAGGGCCCCTGACCATTTCTTGGGCTAGGGGTCCACATCATGTCCTGCATGAAAACCCTGACACTATGTAACCTTTGTTGATATATGGGAAGTCAGTAGGATGCTCTCCTACTGTCATTGATATTTCAAAAAAAACACCTTGCTTCCTTAGCTTTTGAGGGGTCCACATCTCCACAGTAGCCATGTCATTCATTGAACTTTTCTGAAATATTTACCTTGAGGAATCATTAATTCAATGAGCTATATGTTGTTATAAATTACCAAAACCACCCTGGGATTAGTTGCACTTTCAATATGTCGCCCCTTATACTGCTCAACAAAATGGTGTGGCAGAGAGGAAGAATCTGACATTGATGGATGCAGAAAGGACCATGATGGTGGATTTCAAGTCTCCATACAACTTTTTGGCCGAAGCCATCAACACAGCTTGTCATGCATCCAATCGGCTCTATCTTCGCAAAGGCTTGAACAAGACTCCATATGAGATACTTACCAGTAGCAAGCCCAACCTCAAGTACTTCCGGGTGTTCATTTGTAAGTGTTTAATACTCAAGAAAGGTGTTTGTTTGTCTAAATTTGAGGCTAGAGCTCATGAGGGCATATTTGTTTGTTATGCTACAAAATCTCATGCTTACCGTGTCCTCAACAAGTCCACCGGACTAATTGAGGAAACATGTAACGTGGAGTTTGATGAGAATAACGGCTCCCAAGTGGAGCAAAGTGGTACTTGTGATGTAGGTGATGAAATTCCTCCTCAAGCCATAAGAAGAATGGGAGTTGGCCATATCCTACCAGGATAATGTTCCACTCAAGTGGAACCATCACCAACCCAAGGCCCACACGCTTCCGAAGAACCAAGTGAAGGCCCTCAATCCAATGAACAAGGCCAAGTGCAAGATCAACCACAAGATGGTGTTGATCCACCAAGTGATGCATAAGGCCAAGTTCCTTCTCCCGAGCAAGTTCAAGATCAACAACAAGCTCAAGATCAAGAACAAGCACAAGACGACGCTCATAATGATCAAGTTATCGCACCTCAACTCTCAACTCTCACTTGAGGAGCAATTGGAGCGTCGTGCCACCAAAGTTACTTCCAGGATCGCTTCTAGAGAGCATCACATGGAGGATATCCTTGGAAGCATTACAAAGGGGGTAAGCACTG
Source organism: Secale cereale (assembly GCA_902687465.1). Classification (NCBI taxonomy): domain Eukaryota; kingdom Viridiplantae; phylum Streptophyta; class Magnoliopsida; order Poales; family Poaceae; genus Secale; species Secale cereale. Next base: position 720,300,707 of record LR738711.1, on the reverse strand, counting down.
GTAGAAAATTAGCAAACTATTATGCTCATCATTCGTTTGTCTCCTGTGTTGAACCCCAAAAGGTCTATGAGGCGCTCGAAGACCTGTATTGGCTCAATGCCATGCATGAAGAACTCCATAACTTTGAGCACAACAAAGTGTGGCGATTGGTTCCAAGGACGAAGGAGAATCATAATGTCATTGGAACCAAATTGATCTCTGAGAACTAACAAGATGCTCACGGGATAGTCATTCACAACAAGGCTCATTTGGTGGCACAAGGCTACTCCCAAGTCGAGGGTATCGACAACGGTGAAACCTTTGCCCCCGTTGCTCGCCTTGAATATATTCGTTTGTTGCTTGCCTATGCTTCCCATCATAACTTTAATTTGCAACAAATGGATGTGAAGAGTGCCTCTCTTAAAGGTCCTCTTAATGAGTTGGTGTATGTCAAACAACCCCCGGGGTCCGAGGATCCTAAGTTCCCCAATCACGTGTATCAACTCGATAAGGCACTCTATGGCCTTAAACAAGCCCTACGTGTGTGGTATGAGCATCTTACCGAGTTGTTACAAGATCGTGGGTTTGAAATTGAAAAAATCGACCCCACTCTTTTTACCAAGAAGGTCAAAGGGGAGTTGTTTGTATGCCAACTATATGTTGATGATATTATTTTTGGTTCACCTAACAAAGCTTTCAATGATGAGTTTTCCGCACTCATGACCGCAGAGTTTGAGATGTCCATGATGGGAGAGTTGAAGTTCTTTCTCGGGTTCGAAGTCAAACAAATACGAGAAGGAATCTTCATCAAACAAGCCAAATATACTCAAGACATGCTCAAGAGATTCAATCTAAGTGATGTTAAGCCGGCTACTACTCCTATGCCTACCAAGTACCAACTTGACATTGATCCCAATGGTGAAGTGGTGGATCAAAAGGTATATTGTTCTATGATTGGATCCTTGCTTTACCTTTGTGCATCTAGACCGGATATCATGTCGAGTGTGGGAATTTGTGCACGGTTTCAAGCCTCACCTAAGGAAAGTCACTTTGTGGCGGTCAAGCAAATCTTTCTATTTTTGGCTCATACCCCAAACTTTGGCTTATGGTACCCAAGAGGAGCAAACTTCAATCTTGTAGGGTTCTCGGATTTGGATTGGGCGAGAGACAAAGTGGATAGGAAGTCAACTTCTGGAGGGTGCCAATTTCTTTGTTTCTCTTCGGTGAGTTGGTCTTCCAAGAACCAAAGTTGTGTATCTCTCTCCTCCACCGAAGCCGAGTATGTGGCGGCCGGCAGTTGTTGTGCTCAACTTTCATGGATGAGGCAAACTTTAAAGGATTACGGTGTCATTTGTGACAAAGTGCCTGATACGTCTCCAACGTATCTATAATTTTTGATTGTTGCATGCTATTATATTATCCATCTTAGATGTTTTATATGCTGTTTTATATGATTTTTGGGAAAAACCTATTAACCTAGAGCCTAGTGCCATTTTCTGTTTTTTTCTTGTTTTTGAGTTTTACAGAAAAGGAATACCAAACGGATCCAATTGGCATGCCTATTTTTGATTATTTTTTATGGACCAAAATAAGCCCCCAGGGTAAAAGAGTTGGGCTAGAAGAGTCCCGGGCTGCCCACGAGGGTGGGGGGGGGCGCCCACCCCCCTGGGTGCCCCCCTATCTCGTGGACAGCCCGGAGACCCCCCCCTAACTTGTGCCCTACACCAAAAAATCCTATAAATACCCAAGACTCCAGAAAATAACCTAGATCGGGAGTTCCGCCGCAGCAAGCCTCTATAGCCACCGAAAACCAATCGGGACCCCCCGACACCCTGACGGAGGGGGGAACCCTCACCGGTGGTCATCTTCATCATCCCGGCACTCTCCATGACGAGGAGGGAGTAGTTCACCCTCGGGGTTGAGGGTATGTACCAGTAGCTATGTGTTTGATCTCTCTCTCTCTCTCTCTCTCTCTCTCTCTCTCTCTCTCTCTCGTGTTCCTCAGATGGCACGATCTGGATGTATCGCGAGCTTTGGTACTATAGTTGGATCTTATGATGTTTCTCCCCCTCTACCTTCTTGTAATGGATTGAGTTTTCCCTTTGAAGTTATCTTATCGGATTGAGTCTATAAGGATTTGAGAATACTTGATGTATGTCTTGTGTGGGATACTCATGGTGACAATGGGGTGTTCTATTGATTCACTTGATGTATGTTTTATTGATCAACTTGCGGGTTCCGTGACCTTGGGAATCTATGCATAGGGGTTGTCACACGTTTTCGTCTTGACTCTCCGATAGAAACTTTGGGGCACTCTTTGAAGTTCTTTGTGTTGGTTGAATAGATGAATATGAGATTGGGTGATGCATATCATATAATCATACCCATGGGTACTTGAGGTGACATTGGAGTATCTAGGTGACATTAGGGTTTTGGTTGATTTGTGTCTTAAGGTGTTATTCTAGTACAAACTCTAGGATAGATCGGACGGGAAAAATAGCTTCGTGTTATTTTACTACGGACTCTTGAATAGATCGATCAGAAAGAATAACTTTGAGGTGGTTTTGTACCCTACAATAATATCTTCGTTTGTTCTCCGCTATTAGTGACTTTGGAGTGACTCTTTGTTGCATGTTGAGGGATAGTTATATGATCCAGTTATGTTATTATTGTTGAGAGAACTTGCACTAGTGAAAGTATGAACCCTAGGCCTTGTTTCAAAGCATTGCAATACCGTTTGTGCTCACTTTTATCATTAGTTACCTTGCTGTTTTTATATTTTCATATTACAAAAACCTATATCTACCATCCATATTGCACTTGTATCACCATCTCTTCGCCGAACTAGTGCACCTATACAATTTACCATTGTATTGGGTGTGTTGGGGACACAAGAGACTATTTGTTATTTGGTTGCAGGGTTGTTTGAGAGAGACTATCTTCATCCTACGCCTCCCACGGATTGATAAACCTTAGGTCATCCACTTGAGGGAAATTTGCTACTGTCCTACCAACCTCTGCACTTGGAGGCCCAACAACGTCTACAAGAAGAAGGTTGCGTAGTAGACATCAAGCTCTTTTCTGGCGCCGTTGCTGGGGAGGTTAGTGCTTGAAGGTATATCTTTAGATCTTGCAATCGAATCTTTTAGTTTCTTGTTTTATCACTAGTTTAGTTTATAAAAGAAAACTACGAAAAAATGGAATTGAGGTTGCCTCATATGCTTCATCTTTTTAATATCTTTCGTGAAAATGATGGAAAGGAAAATTGTGCCCAAGTACTAGAAGAAGAATGCATTAAAATGTTTGGCACTAAATCTCTGAATGATGAGCATGATTGCAATGTTGTTAGTACGAACTCTTTGAATTTCCATAGTACTAATGATGATTTCACTAGTCATGATGAACATATCTCATATAAGCATGTCAATTTTTGTGGAGTGCATAGAGTTTGCAAGTAGACACCAAATAGGGAAGATAGATTTTGCAAGAGGCATAAGTATTTAGAAACTAAATGTTTGCAAGAAAGGCTAGATGTCTGTGCTAAAAATTTAAATTTTCTTAGCCATTCTTGTGAACTTTGCAATGAACGTGATCATTTAAATATCCAATAAAAATTGTTTCATGATCGAATCATGTCCAAAAATTGTGATGACTTGATTTCCCTTGCACATCATAATGAACTTAGTTTGCTTCTGGCTTATGAAGAAATGAAACGTATAACTAAGGATCTTCCAGAATTTGTCCTTGATAAAGTTCTTGATTTTGATCTAGAGGAAATTTATATGTATTGTGCAGTGAATTGCATTAAAAATACTTATATTGCCCATTACATAAAGAAAAGAAAACAAATAGAAGATGAAGAGAATACTAATGAAAGGGAAGAGACTTCCTAATATCTTCCTATTATTTCTTATGATGAATCATGTAACGAGGAGGAGCCTTCTATTCAACCAATCTCATTAATAAGGAGCTCCAAAAAGAGGATTAAACCCACACATGATGCGAAGAAGAAAAAGAAAAGATGGAGAAGCAAAGGTAAAAAAGTATCCCTTCCAAATGATGTTGCTCCTATTACTCATTGTGATGATGATAATTGCTATACTATCGATGCTATCCATACTATTAATGATGAGAGTGATTATGCTTATGATAATAGCATGCCTCCTATTTATGATGATTATTGTGATGACAGTTATGCTATAAAAAGGAGTGATGATTATATTTATAAAACTTGTCATGATTATGATTACCCTTTTTCTAAACATTAGTATTTTAATGTGGAAACAATCTATAGTATTCAATTTTCTTATGATACTCCCACTATTCCGAATGAGAAGAATTTTGCTTATGTGGAGAGTAATAAGATTTATATGCTTGGGGATCATGAAAAGAATGCTTTATGTGATGTTTATATTGTTGAATTCATTCATGATGCTACTGAAAATTAATATGAGAGAGGAACATATGTTTCTACCTATTGCAATAATATTGAGTTTCCTCTCTATATGCTAAAAGTTTTGAAGCTATGCTTGTTTTCCCTTCCTATGCTAGTTGATTCTTGCTCCCATGAGTTGTTTGCTCAGAAAATCCCTATGCATAGGAAGTGTTAGGCTTAAATGTGCTAGTCATATTCTTCATGATGCTCCCGTTATGTTTCAATTCTTATCTTTTATGAGCATCATTGTCATCATCATGACTAGCTAAAAGGCAATAAAAGAAAAGCGCTTGTTGGGAGACAACCCAATATTTATCCTTACTATTTTTGTGTGTTCATATGATTAAGCTATTGTAGTAATCATGTTTTATACCTTTTGTTTCAATAAAGTGCCAAGTAGAACCTTTGGGAAGACTTGGGTGAGAGTTAATGTGATCTTATTGAAGAGTTCTTTTAAGTTGATTCTTTTTGCAGAAGATTAGTAGACAAATTCCTCACGTCCACCAATTTATTTCAGAATTTTTTGAGTTACATAAGTATTCAAAAGTTACAGATTGCTATAGACTGTTATGTTTTTGACTGATTATGTTTCTATTGTGTTGTTTGCTTATTTTGATGAATCTATGAGTAGTATCGGAGGGTATGAACCATAGAGAAGTTGGAATACAGTAGATATTACACTAATATGAATTTAGAATGAGTTCACAACAGTACCTAAGTGGTGATTTTATTTTTGTATACTAACGGAGCTTACGAGTTTTCTGTTGAGTTTTGTGTTGTGAAGTTTTCAAGTTTTGGGTAAAGATTCGATGGACTATGGAATAAGGAGTGGCAAGAGCCTAAGCTTGGGGATGCCCAAAGGCACCCCAAGGTAATATTCAAGGACAACCTAGAGCCTAAGCTTGGGGATGCCCCGGGAAGGCATCCCCTCTTTCGTCTTCGTCTATCGGTAACTTTACTTAAGGCTATATTTTTATTCACCACATGATATGTGTTTTGCTTGGAGCGTCAATTTGTTTTATTTTGTTTTGCTTGCTGTTTGAATAATATCCCAAGATCTGAAATTCTTAAATGTTAGAGAGTCTTCACATAGTTACATAATTATTCAACTACTCATTGATCTTCACTTATATCTTTCGGAGTAGTTTGTCGTTTGCCTTAGTGCTTCACTTATATCTTTTTAGAGCACGGCAGTGGTTTTATTTTGAAGAAAATGATGAACTCTCAGTGCTTCACTTATATTATTTTGAGAGTCTTTTAGAACAGCATGGTAATTTGCTTTGGTTATGAATTTAGTAATAAATATGATGGGCATCCAAGAGGGATATAATAAAAACTTTCATAAAAGTGGATTGAACATTATGAGAAGTTTGATGCTTGATGATTGTTTTAAGATATGAGGATGGTGATATTAGAGTCATTCTAGTAGAGTAATTGTGAATTTGAGAAACACTTGTGTTAAAGTTTGTGATTCCCGTAGCATGCATGTATGGTGAACCGTTATGTGATGAAGTTGGAGCATGATTTATTTATTGATTGTCATCCTTTGTGTGGAGGTCAGGATCGTACAATGGTTAACTCCTACCAACCCTTCCCCTAGGAGCATGCATTGAATACTTTGTTTTGATGACTTGTAGATTTTTGCAATAAGTATATGAGTTTTTATGACTAATGCTGAGTCCATGGATTATACGCACTCTCACCCTTCCACTATTGCTAGCCTCTCTTGTACCGTGCAACTTTCGCCCGGTGCCATACATCCACCATATACCTTCCTCAAAGCAGCCACCATACCTACCTATTATGGCATTTACATAGCCATTTCGAGATATATTGCCTTGCAAATTTCCACCATTCCGTTTACTATGACACACTTCAATATTGTCATATTGCCATGCATGATCATGTAGTTGACATCGTATTTGTGGCAAGGCCACCATGCATAATTTTTCATACATGTCACTCTTGATTCATTGCACATCCCGGTACACCGCCGGAGGCATTCACATAGAGTCATATTTTGTTCTAGCTTTGAGTTGTAATCTTTGAGTAGTAAGTAAATAAAAGTGTGACGATCTTCATTACTAGAGCATTGTCCGAGTGAGGAAAGGATGATGGAGACTCTGATTTCCCCACAAGTTGGGATGAGACTCCAGACGAAATAATAATAATAGTAAAAAGAAAAAAGAAAAGAGGCCATAAAAATATCGAAAAGGCCCAAATAAAAAAAGACAAAAAACAAAAAAATGAGAGAAAAAGAGAGAAGGGGCAATGCTACTATCCTTTTTCCACACTTGTACTTCAAAGTAGCACCATGATCTTCATGATAGAGAGTCTCTTGTTTTGTCACTTTCATATACTAGTGGGAATTTTCATTATAGAACTTGGCTTGTATATTCCAATGATGGGCTTCCTCAAAATTCCCTAGGTCTTCATGAGCAAGCAAGTTGGATGCACACCCACTTAGTTTCTTTTGTTGAGCTTTCATACACTTATAGCTCTAGTGCATCCGTTACATGGCAATCCCTACTCACTCACATTGATATCTATTGATGGGCATCTCCATAGCCCATTTATACGCCTAGTTGATGTGAGACCATCTTGCTCTTTTTTGTCTTGTCCACAACCACCATTCTATTCCACCTATAGTGCTATGTCCATGGCTCACACTCATGTATTGCGTGAAAGTTGAAAAAGTTTGAAAAAAATTAAAGTATGAAACAATTGCTTGGTTGAAACCGGGGTTGCGCATCATTTAAATATTTTGTGTGATGAAGATAGAGCATAGCCAGACTATATGATTTTGTAGGGATGAACTTTCTTTGGCCATGCTATTTTGAGAAGACATGATTACTTTGTTAGTATGCTTGAAGTACTATTATTCTTATGTCAATATTAAACTCTTGTCTTGAATCTTTCGGATCTGAACATTCATGCCACAATAAAGAAACTTACATTGATAATTATGTTAGGTAGCATTCCACATCAAAAATTCTGTTTCTATCATTTACCTACTCGAGGACGAGCAGGAATTAAGCTCGGGGATGCTTGATATGTCTCCAACGTATCTATAATTTTTGATTGTTACATGCTATTATATTATGCATCTTAGATGTTTTATATGCTATTTTATATGATTTTTGGGACTAACCTATTAACCTAGAGCCCGGTGCTAGTTTTAGTTTTTTCTTCTTGTTTTTGAGTTTTACAGAAAAGGAATATCAAACGGAGTCCAATTGACGTGCCATTTTTTGACGATTTTTTATGGACCGAATGAATCCCCCAGGGTAAAAGAGTTGGGTCAGAAGAGTCTCGGGCTGCCCACGAGGGTGGGGGAGCGCCCACCCCCCTGGGCGCACCCCCCTATCTCGTGGACAGCCCGGAGACCCCCCTGACTTGTGCCCTACGCCAAAAAATGCAATAAATACCCAAACCTCCAGAAAATAACCTAGATTGGGAGTTCCGCCACCGCAAGCCTCTATAGCCACCGAAAACCAATCGGGACCCTGTTCCGGCACCCTTCCGGAGGGGGGAACCCTCACCGGTGGTCATCTTCATCATCCCGGCGCTCTCCATGATGAGGAGGGAGTAGTTCACCCTCGGGGCTGAGGGTATGTACCAGTAGCTATGTGTTTGATCTCTCTCTCTCTCTCGTGTTCTTGAGATGGCACGATCTTGATGTATCGCGAGCTTTGGTACTATAGTTGGATCTTATAATGTTTCTCCCCCTCAACCTTCTTGTAATGGATTGAGTTTTCCCTTTGAAGTTATCTTATCGGATTGAGTCTTTAAGGATTTGAGAACACTTGATGTATGCCTCGCGTGGGATACTCGTGGTGATAATGGGGTATTCTATTGATTCACTTGATGTATGTTTTGGTGATCAACTTGCGGGTTCCGTGACCTTGGGAATCTATGCATAGGGGTTGTCACACGTTTTCGTCTTGACTCTCCGATAGAAACTTTGGGGCACTCTTTGAAGTTCTTTGTGTTGGTTGAATAGATGAATCTAAGATTGTGTGATGCATATCGTATAATCATACCCACGGATACTTGAGGTGACATTGGAGTATCTAGGTGACATGAGGGTTTTGGTTGATTTGTGTCTTAAGGTGTTATTCTAGTACGAACTCTAGGATAGATCGAACGGGAAGAATAGCTTCGTTTTATTTTACTACGGACTCTTGAATAGATCGACCAGAAAGAATAACTTTGAGGTGGTTTTGTACCCTACAATAATATCTTCGTTTGTTCTCCACTATTAGTGACTTTGGAGTGACTCTTTGTTGCATGTTGAGGTATAGTTATATGATCCAGTTATGTTATTATTGTTGAGAGAACTTGCACTAGTGAAAGTATGAACCCTAGGCCTTGTTTCAAAGCATTGCAATACCGTTTGTGCTCACTTTTATCATTAGTTACCTTGCTGTTTTTATATTTTTATATTACAAAAACCTATATCTACCATCCATATTGCACTTGTATCACCATCTCTTCGCCGAACTAGTGCACCTATACAATTTACCACTGTATTGGGTGTGTTGGGGACACAAGAGACTCTTTTTTATTTGGTTGCAGGGTTGTTTGAGAGAGACTATCTTCATCCTACGCTCCCACGGATTGATAAACCTTATGTCATCCACTTGAGGGAAATGTGCTACTATCCTACAAACCTCTGCACTTCGAGGCCCAACAACGTCTACAAGAAGAAGGTTGTGTAGTAGACATCAGTGCCTCTTTGGTGTGACAATGAAAGTGCCATCAAGATTTCTCTCAACCCAGTGCAACACTTCAAGACGAAGCATATTGAGATTCGGTATCACTTCATTCGGGAGCATATTAGGCGAGGGGAGATTGTTCTTCATTATGTCAACACTCATGACAACCTTGTCGATATTTTCACGAAGCCTTTGGATGAAGCAAGATTTCGCGAGTTAAGGCATGATCTAAGTATCATCGATTTGAGCAATGTGGATTGAAACCTTTCACACCCCACCTCACTCATCATGATGTCTTGTCTAGATGTAGGCATGAACATAGGGGGAGTGTTGTTCTCTCAATGAACTCTTCCTCCCCCCATTATGCATAAATTGATCAACTCTTTCACATTAGCCATTTTTGATGGTACTTGTGCTTCAAAGACGAGTTTTGGTCATGGGCCCAAGGATAATTCTTCGCGGTGCCATACCAAGTGACTCAAACATAGGTGGCTCCGGCCACCGCCCTCTCTTTGGAGAGGTCGAGTTGTGCTTTTGTTCTTTGTTGTCTTTTGCTTTCTCTTTGAGCCGCCTTTTGTGTTTGAGTTGCCTCGAGTGTGTGCTCTTCTGCGTGTCCTTTTGCTTGAAGGATGTATTGCAAAGGCCTCGATCCTCTTGTTTTTGTGAAACTTGCACTTTTTCTTAGGTCATAGTACTACCGTGGCATGCCACGGTACTACCGCGGGAGTTGAGCACGGTACTACCGCTTCCATCACGGCAGTAAATTTTTATTGCCGCTGGAAGAGCGATACTACCACCTTGCGTGCGGTACTTCTGCCCGGGCGGTACTACCATGATGACTAGCGGTACTACCACGCCATCGCGAGTGGGTGGGGGTTAAGAGAGGGCAGGGGGAGTTTCAAATCCCCATACCCATTCATCTCTTATTCCCCATCTCGTCTCTCTCTTTCTCTTGCCCAAGAACGGCGCCGGAGAACCTCGCCGGATCTTCGTCTCTGACCGCTCTCCTCGCATTCCGGCCGGTGGGATCGTTCCCCACCTCGCCCTCTTGCCATGGACCCCGGTATCTCCCCTAGTCCCTCTCCTTTTTGCCTCCGGTTTTGTGCTTCTAGGTCTTGGGGAGATGCATCTGTAGTTCGTGTGATTTTCGGCTAAATCTATGCAAGAGAGGATTGTAGGAGAGTACTAGTGCAGTAGAAATGCTATTTGGTATGATGCAACAGTGTAGTTTTGATCACCGGTAGTACCGATCCATTGTTGCGGATGTCTTTAGATCCGTAGATGGGATTCGCATGCATTTTGAATCCGAGCGGTAGTACCGCTCCACCGGTAGTACCGATCCATTTTTGCGGATGTCTTTAGATCCGTAGATGGGATTCGCATGCGTTTTGAATCCGTGCAGTACTACCACTCGGCTGGAGCGGTACTACCGCTCGGGGCACGGAAGTAAAATTTTACTTCCTCTCCAGACGCGGTACTATCGTACCATGGTACTACTGTGGCTAGAGCGGATGTAAATTTTTACATTCGCCCCTCGAGCCGTACTACCGCTCCCCCGTGCGGTACTACCGCACCCGCGAGCGGTACTACCGTGTTGATCCGAATTATAATGTTTCATCGTCCAAATCCCATTTCCACTTGTTTCTTTTGGTTTTGGCCTAGTCCTTGCAATAATCCTTCTTGATTTTTCTCGTGTTTGTGTTGTGTGTCATAGGTGGTGACTCCGATTCCAACCTCGGGCGCTCCAATCCTAGCCGTGACACCAGTTCCAAGCGGCTCCGCTACCAAGATGCTCCAGAGGGGTGCAATGTCCCCAACGTCATGTCAAGAAAACAGCTCGCAAGGTCAAGGATCCCATTATGGGCATGGATGCGATGCCTCTAGCCGAGTTTGTCACTGGAAGGAGGCTCAAACCCTATGAGAAGCCTCGTGAGATTGTCAAAGGCAATGAGTTGTTATGGACCAAGCAGCAAAATCTCATCTACCTCGATGTGATCAAATCCAAGTAGAATATCTATGTTCCGGTGCAGTGGATTGACTTGGATCATCTTAGGAAGGACCAAGCATACTTTGGAGAGTCGTTGGATCTGTTGGAGCACTTCTGCATTGAAGACTTTGTCTCGTTCCAGATGGACTTTGACCCAAAGATTGAGGCTCAGTTCTTTGCCTCCGTTCACTTCTCCGGTGAGGAGAGGTCGATGACTTGGATGACCAATGGGAGGAAGTTGTTTGCTACATGGAAGGATTTCATGGATCTGCTGCATGTTCATGATGAGGGGCTCAATGCGCCCATTGGTGTTCGCCCTCATGCCAACCCAGAGTCCACCAACAAGAACAAGCTTCAACCGTACCTCATGGAGAAGAAATTACCCAGTGGCTCGTCGACTTGGGTGCTTAACCCCTTCCTTGAGATCATGCATCGGATCTTCCACAACACTCTCTTTCCGCGTGTTGGGTACAAGGACAAGGTGCATGCTTATCTCGTAGATATGATGCTTCTGTGTGAGGAGGCGCGTCATCAAGCGCCTGGCCCACTTGATGTCTATCACATCATGTGGGTTGAGCTCCGATTTGCGGTTTTGAAACGCAAAGTCCCTATCTATGGGCCTTACCTGCATCTTTTGATCTCGAAGACTTGGGAGAAGCTCATCTCTGATGAAGTATTTGTTGCTCCTGACTGGGTCCGCCATGAGCCCATCAAGCTGCGCCACAAGAACAAGTGGGCTAATACCACTACCCGGGCAGAGGCTGAGGCTACTAGGATGGACGTTGATGAGGACGAGTTTCAGGAGGAGGAGGCTGAGGACAATTCTGTAGGGTACGCCCCTCCCTCGTCTGAGCCCTCGTGGGCTAAGAAGCTGAAGGCCAAGATGAAGAAGATGTTCTGCATGTAGGCCAAGGGGCAGTACACATCCCATGTGGCTCAGAAGGAGAGTCACCAGCGTGACAAGAAGATCTTGAGAACGTTCGGCGAGAACGTGTCGAGCGGTTCCGAGAAGAACATCACTCCGAAGGCTGAGTGGATGGCCAAGCAAGGCTACAAGTGGACTGTGTTAGAGGAGGAGTCCATACCCGCTGCCGAGACCCATGAGGAGATTGATGGCTGATTTCTGCAGAGGAAGCTACCACCTGTGTCGTAGGTCTCCTCTCTGCCTTTTGAAGGAAATATGCCCTAGACGCAATAATAAAGTTGTTATTTTATAGGGTTTTTTTACATCTGCGCCCCTAGTTCCTCAGTTTTCCCCACTCCCTTGCCCGAAACCCTCAAAAGAGGTCATAACGGACGTCGTCATCGGGTCAGTGCTTTGACCGTTAACTCTGACGAGTGGGGCTGCATTGGGGGTGTGATGGCTTCTCGCCCCTCGTTGGTTACCCCAAGTGGAAGGTTTGAGATGTAGTGTAGCGGTAGTTTTCCCTTGGCAAAGATACCAAGGATCGATTTCCCCTGAGACTCCCAGTTTCAACAAGAAGGTGTCAACTGCTAACGGCGCCAGATATTAGCAATCAACATGGACCTGCACACAGATACAAATAACTTTGCTCCCAACGAGTACAGAGAGGTTGTCAATCCCTCCGGCCTTGTCATTTACAAAGGATCAAACGCAAGTGATAATAGTGATAGGTATTGCTGCAAATAGTAAGTAAAAGCGGAAAGTAAATAACGGATGTGATCAGTGATGGTAATATGGACCGGGGTCCCATGATGTTCACTAGTGATGTCTCTCTCCCAAAAGACGATAAAACAGCTATGTGAGGTAAATGAATTACAGCTAGGCAATTGACAGAATTATGTGCGCAAACCAATGCTAACTATGTTGCAAGAAAGGAAGAGGTTCAAAGCATGGGCGGTACGCCAAGGCAAGTAGACCGAAATCCATCTGCATCTACTACTAATCATCCACCTTGAGATATCTATCCAGAACATCTCGCTGGTATTAAGTTGCGAGTCCCACCCATAGTGTAAACTCAAAGCAACAGACAACCGCATTAAAATAACTTTGCGTAAAGTAAACAATCCTTGCACCCGCGGGCACAAGCACCGTTGTTTTCCCCCTTGTGGAAACAGCACATCCCCTAGACTCATGTTTCTGTCACTCAAGCTAGTCATCGAGGGGCATGAACCCACAATCGAGCATAACGTTCCCTCTTGGAGTCACTACCTACTACTTGGCCAAAGCAATAAATAGCAACGGAGAACATGCAAGAATTACTTACGAACATAAATATAAAAGAGGTAAATCAAATATATTACTCAAACACAATCTGAACATAATCTCACAATCCATCGGATCTGTAATGCCCAGGATGGAGTTATACCTCCTACGTGTCGAGGCACGACTTAAAGGCATAAATCCATCCTAGAATGATCTCAAGTTTGGTATCTTTGCACGACTCATGTAAAAGAGGGATTAAATTGCAAAAGGAGATAGTTGGCTTACACTCGCCACTTCACACAATACATTACATAAGCAATACATCACTCAAAACATCACAACCCGACTACGGGTGAAGAGCCAAAAGAAAGATACCAAAACAACATAAAGCCACAGGTCAGGATCGAATCCTAGTAGAAACCACTACTGAACATCGAAACGTCACAAGCAAACAGCCACAAGCTTCATCGAACTCCCGGTGAAGAACTGAACCAGCTCCTGCTTCGAACTCGGCTGAACCTGCATCTGGTGTGGTGAAGTAACTGTGAGCCACAGAGGACTCAGCAATCCCGTTCCCGGGTAACAAGACTATTTAAGCCTTAGGTGAGGATAAGGCTGAAGAAAGAACGAGAGGTGAAGGAAACAAAACAAGAGTCTGCAGCAGCAACTAGCACTAACTTACGTAATAGAGAGCGAGAAGAGAAGAGCATCGGTCGAAAGATGATCACGAAGTGATCCTAGCTAAAGCCGGTCAAACATAACCCCACCGTGTTCAACTCCCGAATCCCTATTCGGAAATTGACAGTCACGGTACACACGCTGGTAGTGCATTGAAACATTGTGTCAAGTTATCTACAACCGGAATTAACAAGCTCCCATCTGCCACATAACCGCGGGCACGGCTTTCGAAAGTTCAAACCCTGCAGGGGTGTTCCAACTTGGCCCATCACAAGCCCACGATCCGCGAAGTCGCAACTCCATAGGTGGGAAGACCCGAGTATTCTCGGAATCCCGTGCTCAAGTTAAACCGAACTAAGGTAAGGCTAATCCAGCAAATCCTCCCGGCGTGCCGACACCCTGATAGTAGCCGCGCGTATCTCGTCTCAGGCCACGACCGGATGAGCGCTACGTACAGTACCAAAGACCCCAGATAACTGGGTGGTACCGCAAGTGACTCTAGTTTGGGACCAACACCATCAGCACTGGCCCCCCCTGCTATGTAGAATTAAGAATCCTCGGGGACATGACCCCCTATGCAATTAATTAATTATTTAAGTTTTTATTATGAGGCAAATAGTACCAATGTTGGGATTTGCTGGAAAAGACTTAGCACTTAGCGGTTTATCAAGGGGGTCCCATACACCCCAACCGTGTTAGGAACGCAAAATCAAGGAACATAACACCGGTTTATACGGTTCCTAACGGCATGAGTGGAACAAAACACCAAGCAAAAGGCTTAGCCTTCCACCCTGCCAGTATATAGATGATTTCATTTTTAAGCATTTATCTAGTGTGATATAACCCAACCAAACTTCAACATGAAGCAAGCATCTTCAATCTTCACCTGCAACTAACAATGCTATAAGAGGGGCTGAGCGAAGCGTACTTAGCCAAGCAACGGTTTGCGTAGGTAGGGTGGTTAAACATGGCAATTGGTTACAAGTAGGAGGCTGACAAGAAGACATGGGCATCGAGGCAAAACTATAGATCGAGAGTACTAGCAATAGGCAAAGATAGTAATGGTATCCGGGTTCGGTCATCTTGCCTGGGATTCCACAGAGGGAGAAGAACAGATCCAAGAAGAAGACGGAGCAACAGTCGAGCGGATCCTCACAACTCCGGAACGGAACCGAAGCTAACAAGAGAAGCAACCGGAAAGAAGGAAAAACAACATGGTAAACACACAAGCATCAACAAGGCATACGATGCACATCCAAATATGATGCATGTCCGGTTAAATATGCATGGCATGGCAAAGTGCACAAACAATACTACAAGTTAAGTGGAGATCAATATGCAACGAGTTGCATATTGACGAAACACCACATATTAATTATTTAGTTGACTCTCATTTAATTACAAGACAAGATTAATTGTTTTTAACATAGCAAGAGGTGAAGCATAAAGAAACTACACTATTAGGCAAAATAAATGAGGCCGGAAATAACAACAACATATCCGGAAAAATCCTCATGAGCATGTTTAATAATTATAAGCAAACAACAATTAAACATTTAAGTGTTGTTAACATGATGCGGATGACATGATCAAGTTTTATGCAAGTTTTATTAAAAGGTTGACTTAAAAGAGATAAGAAGTATTTGTCACCGTGGTGGAACGAAAGGGTGCCACGACAACGATCCGAAAATGATGCAACACATCATATCGGTTCCGGTAACTCGGTGAGAGACCGGTGCAAAACAAAAGGTGGAGTGAACGAGTTGAACAAGATGATGGGTTTTTTCCCGTTGCCGGGTTCCCACGAGTCGGTGACAAGGCAACCGAGGAACAAGACAAACGGACGAAACGGACACGGAGCACACACGGGAGACATTCATACAACAC
Organism: Secale cereale; assembly: GCA_902687465.1. NCBI lineage: Eukaryota > Viridiplantae > Streptophyta > Magnoliopsida > Poales > Poaceae > Secale > Secale cereale. Next base: position 720,284,856 of record LR738711.1, on the reverse strand, counting down.
AACAAGCAAGCATTCCACGAGTCATGTCTCGGGGTTATACCTTCGAAACAATTGTTTCGGGACGGTTCGAGATCGTAGATGAAGTAGTGGTACTCGCGGTCGGAGAGGAAGTAGTGGAAGTAGACGTTCTCGTGAGTCGAGGAACACGTTCGTAGTCGTACACGGGGCGACGGTAGTCGTTCACGTAGGCGTTTCCGTTCCCGAAGAGGTACTTGTCGCGTCGGCGTTCGTAGTGGAGGTAGTGGTACTTGTTCCGTAGCCGTTCACGAGCTCGTTTTTCCGTAGATGATCGGTTCGTCGAGGTACTTGGTCGTAGGGGTACTTGACGGGTCATGTAGAGGTACTCGGTGTCCGTCGTGGTACTTGGCGCTTCCGGCGACGGTAGTGGAGGTAGTGGTACAGATCGCATCGGTAGGGGTACTCGTTCACGGTTCATCTGACAAAACAACAGTACAACACAAAACAAAAAAAAACAAAAAAAACAAAAAAAAACAGGAGCTAAACAAAAGGGCAGCACGGCGCTGCGGGAAGGGCCACGACAGAAGCACGGCGAGGCAGGGCCGCGGGATCCGGGTTCCTGGCCGGTCTGGCTGCTGGAGACCGAAGAGGAGGGCCGCGGCGGGGCAGAAGGGCGCCGGTGCCACGGCGCTGGACGGCAGCACGGTCGGAGGGGCCGTAGAGGGCGAGGCGCAGGGAGGCGCTGCACTTGGCCGAGGCAGGGCGCTGGTTGAAGGAGGGACGAGGCCCTGGTGCGGCGCGGCGCGGGAGGAGGCGAAGGGCGCCGGAGGTCGCGGCTGGAGGACCTCGCGGCCCTGGTGCGTCGGGGTGGCCGGGCGCTCGGGCCAGGGGGCCGGCGAGCTGGTCGCTGTGGCCGCGCATCGGGGCGCCACGGACGGAGCGGAAGGAGAGGCCGCGGACTGGGCGGCGCGTGGGCGCGAGGGAGAGGAGATGGGAGGCCGCGGGGCCGGCGCTGCTGCTGCGTCGGGGCCGACCATGGCGCGTGGAGGAAGGGGCCGAGGCCCTGGACTGCTGGGGTGTGGGCTCGGGGAAGATCGGCGCTCGAGGGGAGAAGGTGAGAGACGAGCGAGAGATGCGGGCAGAGGCGAGCGAGGAGGGGAACGAGAAGAAAACGCCTGGCGGCGGCTTGCGGGAGAGCGAGGGAAGAGCGAGGGAGTTGGGGCTATCGGGCTAGGTTAGGCCTAGCTGGGCCAAAGGAGGAGGCGGCTGGGCCAGAAGGGAGAGGGAGGTGGCCTGGAGGAGAGAGGGAAAGGAGGAGGCCCAGATGGCCTCAGGCCTGCTGGATTTTTTCCTTTTTTTCATCTGCTATTTCACAAAACAGGAAAAAGAATAGCAATGAAGGAGAAGAGAAGAAGGAAGGGGAAGAATTTTGGGCAAGAGGATAAACTTCCCGGACTCACAAAAAATGTCAGGAAAAAAAAAAGAATAGAAGGAGGGTTTTTGGAAGAACCCCGATACGACGGAAAATAAAAAAATTGACAAGGTTTGAGGCAAGGAATGCGAAAGAGAAGGCATGGGGAAAGTTGTGCAAATGTGTTAGGGTAATTCCAACAATGGAATAATTAATAAATATAGCTCCCCAAAATAATGAGAGACTTTTATATGTTATAAAGAGAAGTCATTCTTCCCTCGATTTAAATGGACCGAAGGTCCACACGATTTATTTAAGTTGAGATGCAAAAATTAAAATGACATGATGGCATGATGACATGATGCAATGCAAAAAAAATAAATAAAGCAAGCACAACTGAACACACGGGAAACCCGGAACATCTGGAATCTTCGGGAAGCTTCTGGAATCTTCTGGGACGTCGGTCTCGGGCGTCACAACTCTCCCACACTAACAGAGGATCTCGACCCGAGATCCTAGAGATATCGCCGGGTAAAAACGGAAGAGGAAGAGGTAAAACAAAGTTGCTTCTTCGAGAAACGAGTGAAAACCAGGAACCTTGAGAGGTTGAACTAGTTGAAAGAAAGAATAGAACGGAGATGAACGAAGATGAAAACACTCCATTAGAAAAGAGGAACAAGGAGCATAACAAGAACCTTGTAGGTTGAAAGACATTAAACAAGAGCTCACGAACGAAAAGAATATGAAACCAGAACGGTATAGCCAAGGAATAAGAATGACAGAATTCGGACAGCACTCCGTCTGAAAATGGAAGGAATTGAACAAGAACTTGAGGAGATGGAGTGATACTTGATGAAACAACAACATATTGCCTCCGAAACAATTAAAAGAATGGCACAAGAGGTAAGAAAGATTCAGACAGCACTCCGGTTGAAAAGAGAGGCAAACTTGATAAGATGAGAGGACTAGAATGAAGAATACAACACTCCGGTTAAATGATAAGCAAGGAAAAATATGATCTTGACAAAAACGAGATGATGGTTTGGAGAGAGCAACATTACAAGGCCTCCGGAATGAAAGAATAGCATATAGATCAACGAAAGAAAAGAATGGAGAAGAAAAAACAACTTCTCCGACAAATGAATTGAAAAAGCATCCTTACGAAGAAGGGTTGAGCGGAGTTGTTGGAAAAAATCAACAACGAAAAGAATAAGCTTGATGTGGGCTTATGGAAAACATCTCAAAATTAAGAGGTGACAACCAGCTACTAACAGAAACAAATGCTTGGATTGAGAACAACAAGGAGACTATAAACTTAATTCACCGGAATGATAAAAGAAGAACTTGGGTCATTTATAAGCACCATAATAAGCAAAATCCTTAGGGAAAAGCTTTAGGTGAAATACAGCCCAAGATAACTCCAATGAATAAATTGAAGGGTTGAAAAGATCTCTTGAACAAAGAAAATGATGGTTTTAAATATCTCATTCCTGACAACTTGTGAATCATGAAACATGAAGGAAAATTATCAAGAATGACATAACACCACCTGAAAAGACAAGGTAGAAAGAATTGCACTTAGAAAGCATGATGAAGAATGCTTGAGCTCAAACAAGAATCTTGATGAAGACTTCGAGGATGAATTAAATGATGATGAACCATCATAAAAACTCCGGTAAAGAAAGCATGAGAAGTTAAAGATGAAAAGAATAAGATTCAAGGCCTGCGATGAATTAGATGGAGCTTTGAAATGATAATTGAAATAACTTGGAGCTCCGGAAAACAAGATGAACAACTTAGAACCAAGGATATGATATGATGAACAAGCTCCGGAACAAGAGATTAAATGACCTTGAAGGAATAAGAATAAGAATTATGTCATGCTTCTCCTTCACCAATTAAATTGATGACAACCAAGGATTTGGCATACTACTTATTCTCGTTGAAAAGAATTAAAGAGAGATCTCGCACAAGCTCGGATAAATCTTCAACGAACCACCGGTAGGATTATGAAAAGAACGAGTGAATTAAAACGATAACAACGGAAGGGTAAACTTGAGAGAACCACCGTAAAAATATAGAGACGAACGAAGAGACATCAATGCAGAATATTTGGAGGACGAGGTTGAAAACTGAGAACAAAGAAATATTCTGAAATGATGGCCTTCAGAGGAACACAAGGAAAAGAATTCATGAAATGCTTCAGATGGTATGAAAATAATTCCACACAATCGAAACAATAATGAGGATGGCATGAAGCTAGAACCACGAATCTTCAAGAGAACGACCAAGATTTAAGAGAAACTCTTCTCCGGTCTTCAAATGTTGAGAATGAAGACGAGAAAAGCCATAAGAATTGTTAAGCACTCCGGAATGAAGAATTAAAAGGTTGAACCAATGATGAAAAAGAATTTGAAAACGGTCCTGAAGAAGGCATGTGACTGATGGAGATCATTCTTACGTCACACTTTGAAAAGAATTTGAGAATAACTCCGGAAAAGAAGAGTCAGGTAAGATCCTGGGAAAAGACCTGTGGGTTAGGGCCCACTCAAAAGAAATCACCGTTAGAAAAGATTGCTTAAGAGATATTGCACCGGTTGAATTAAATGGCTTGAATAAGATGATAATCCTCAAAATGGCTTGAACGGATTAAGAATGGAATTATGAATCTTCAGCACTCCGGATATGAATAGCAAGAGGAGAATGATTAATTGGAGCACCGGAATAAGAAAGCATTGTGAAAAGAGGAAAAGGATAAGATCAACACCAAAATCTTGAATTACATCCACCGAAAGAATTAGAGAACAAAAGAATGATGAACTTGGAGTCTTGAGCATCTTCACGAAAATTCACCGGATAAGAACATTGAAGGAAAAGAATGAAGAAACATCACATGAATAAAATGGATACTTCATCTGAGAATTTCTGACTCCAAGAAGAAGAGGGGTGGGAGGGTGGGGAAAACAAAGACAACTTGAGACGAACAAAGTGGACACCGGTTGAAAAAGAATTTAACATAACCATCTTGATGATTAAGAAGGACTAGCACTCCCATCGAAATATGAGAACACCGATTAAGAAAGGTATGGAATCAACATTCGACATCGAAACAACTCGAATACCAGAATCAAAACAAAAACAAGGGTAGATATGTAACAGCCTAATCTTCACAATATCATCCGAACAGAGAATTGAACGAATGAATTCCGTAGGTACATCAACTTGTCGAGAAGCCACTTGGAGAACAAAAGGTAAATAAAAAAAAGAACAAGGAACAGATAGAACAAATACAGGATAGAAGTTTCGTTCGACATCTTCGTGCTGAAAGCTCATGGAACGTGTTACAAAAGGGTTTTGCAATCCCCGGATCAGCATAGCCAAGGACCCTTTAAGATGCAACTCCCGATCAGAACAAGTCCATAAAACCACTTCACTCAATGTAGAACCCCAAACTTCAAATCGAGCATCCGTTGGAAGAATGCCTAGAACTACTAGATGAACCCACCTATAGATTTCCGAAAGTTCCCAGTTATGCAATCAGGTGTTGGGGATACACGGGAAGCACCGCGCAATCAACTCTAAACCTACATCTAGGTGTATCCATCCTTCAACACATAACCAGTCTTTCTCGGAAACTGTTTACCTCGGACCTTCGAAAAGCATCCACTATAACAAGCTATGGCAATACTCTCGAACTACCTCCCCAGTACTGGGTGATGTCGGGGTTATCTTGCCACTGGCCGTATAGGAGAGATTTTCGATGTCGGCCGTCTTAAGTATTTAGTACTGCCGCGATATGCTTGTGTCAATGATACCCCGAAGCTCAACTCCTTGGTAACAGGAGGCATCGAGAACAATATCCTTGTCACAAGAACATCGAAACAATCCCAGAATACTCGCGGGATCCTAAAAAAAAAATTTGGTGCATTTTTTTGAAAGTAGAAGAGGCAAGAGTAATCGTCAGGAGTCCTCACTAGAGAGAAAGGGGATGAGAAGCAAAGAAATCCTACTCTCCGATATATATATAGGACTCAAAACATTTTCAGTGTGTGCCTAGACTCAACCGTCAACGATTCGATCAATCAGTGGGGGCTCCTAGGTCGGAGAAGGCTCTGAATACCAACTTGTAATGCCCAGGATGGAGTTATACCTCCTACGTGTCGAGGCACGACTTAAAGGCATAAATCCATCCTAGAATGATCTCAAGTTTGGTATCTTTGCACGACTCATGTAAAAGAGGGATTAAATTGCAAAAGGAGATAGTTGGCTTACACTCGCCACTTCACACAATACATTACATAAGCAATACATCACTCAAAACATCACAACCCGACTACGGGTGAAGAGCCAAAAGAAAGATACCAAAACAACATAAAGCCACAGGTCAGGATCGAATCCTAGTAGAAACCACTACTGAACATCGAAACGTCACAAGCAAACAGCCACAAGCTTCATCGAACTCCCGGTGAAGAACTGAACCAGCTCCTGCTTCGAACTCGGCTGAACCTGCATCTGGTGTGGTGAAGTAACTGTGAGCCACAGAGGACTCAGCAATCCCGTTCCCGGGTAACAAGACTATTTAAGCCTTAGGTGAGGATAAGGCTGAAGAAAGAACGAGAGGTGAAGGAAACAAAACAAGAGTCTGCAGCAGCAACTAGCACTAACTTACGTAATAGAGAGCGAGAAGAGAAGAGCATCGGTCGAAAGATGATCACGAAGTGATCCTAGCTAAAGCCGGTCAAACATAACCCCACCGTGTTCAACTCCCGAATCCCTATTCGGAAATTGACAGTCACGGTACACACGCTGGTAGTGTATTAGAAACATTGTGTCAAGTTATCTACAACCGGAATTAACAAGCTCCCATCTGCCACATAACCGCGGGCACGGCTTTCGAAAGTTCAAACCCTGCAGGGGTGTTCCAACTTGACCCATTACAAGCCCACGATCCGCGAAGTCGCAACTCCATAGGTGGGAAGACCCGAGTATTCTCGGAATCCCGTGCTCAAGTTAAACCGAACTAAGGTAAGGCTAATCCAGCAAATCCTCCCGGCGTGCCGACACCCTGATAGTAGCCGCGCGTATCTCGTCTCAGGCCACGACCGGATGAGCGCTACGTACAGTACCAAAGACCCCAGATAACTGGGTGGTACCGCAAGTGACTCTAGTTTGGGACCAACACCATCAGCACTGGCCCCCCCTGCTATGTAGAATTAAGAATCCTCGGGGACATGACCCCCTATGCAATTAATTAATTATTTAAGTTTTTATTATGAGGCAAATAGTACCAATGTTGGGATTTGCTGGAAAAGACTTAGCACTTAGCGGTTTATCAAGGGGGTCCCATACACCCCAACCGTGTTAGGAACGCAAAATCAAGGAACATAACACCGGTTTATACGGTTCCTAACGGCATGAGTGGAACAAAACACCAAGCAAAAGGCTTAGCCTTCCACCCTGCCAGTATATAGATGATTTCATTTTTAAGCATTTATCTAGTGTGATATAACCCAACCAAACTTCAACATGAAGCAAGCATCTTCAATCTTCACCTGCAACTAACAATGCTATAAGAGGGGCTGAGCGAAGCGTACTTAGCCAAGCAACGGTTTGCGTAGGTAGGGTGGTTAAACATGGCAATTGGTTACAAGTAGGAGGCTGACAAGAAGACATGGGCATCGAGGCAAAACTATAGATCGAGACTACTAGCAATAGGCAAAGATAGTAATGGTATCCGGGTTCGGTCATCTTGCCTGGGATTCCACAGAGGGAGAAGAACAGATCCAAGAAGAAGACGGAGCAACAGTCGAGCGGATCCTCACAACTCCGGAACGGAACCGAAGCTAACAAGAGAAGCAACCGGAAAGAAGGAAAAACAACATGGTAAACACACAAGCATCAACAAGGCATACGATGCACATCCAAATATGATGCATGTCCGGTTAAATATGCATGGCATGGCAAAGTGCACAAACAATACTACAAGTTAAGTGGAGATCAATATGCAACGAGTTGCATATTGACGAAACACCACATATTAATTATTTAGTTGACTCTCATTTAATTACAAGACAAGATTAATTGTTTTTAACATAGCAAGAGATGAAGCATAAAGAAACTACACTATTAGGCAATTTAAATGAGGCCGGAAATAACAACAACATATCCGGAAAAATCCTCATGAGCATGTTTAATAATTATAAGCAAACAACAATTAAACATTTAAGTGTTGTTAACATGATGCGGATGACATGATCAAGTTTTATGCAAGTTTTATTAAAAGGTTGACTTAAAAGAGATAAGAAGTATTTGTCACCGTGGTGGAACGAAAGGGTGCCACGACAACGATCCGAAAATGATGCAACACATCATATCGGTTCCGGTAACTCGGTGAGAGACCGGTGCAAAACAAAAGGTGGAGTGAACGAGTTGAACAGGATGATGGGGTTTTTCCCGTTGCCGGGTTCCCACGAGTCGGTGACGAGGCAACCGAGGAACAAGACAAACGGACGAAACGGACACGGAGCACACACGGGAGACATTCATACAACACAACAAGCAAGCATTCCACGAGTCATGTCTCGGGGTTATACCTTCGAAACAATTGTTTCGGGACGGTTCGAGATCGTAGATGAAGTAGTGGTACTCGCGGTCGGAGAGGAAGTAGTGGAAGTAGACGTTCTCGTGAGTCGAGGAACACGTTCGTAGTCGTACACGGGGCGACGGTAGTCGTTCACGTAGGCATTTCCGTTCCCGAAGAGGTACTTGTCGCGTCGGCGTTCGTAGTGGAGGTAGTGGTACTTGTTCCGTAGCCGTTCACGAGCTCGTTTTTCCGTAGATGATCGGTTCGTCGAGGTACTTGGTCGTAGGGGTACTTGCCGGGTCATGTAGAGGTACTCGGTGTCCGTCGTGGTACTTGGCGCTTCCGGCGACGGTAGTGGAGGTAGTGGTACAGATCGCATCGGTAGGGGTACTCGTTCACGGTTCATCTGACAAAACAACAGTACAACACAAAAAAAAACAAAAAAAAACAGGAGCTAAACAAAAGGGCAGCACGGCGCTGCGGGAAGGGCCACGGCAGCAGCACGGCGAGGCAGGGCCGCGGGATCCGGGTTCCTGGCCGGTCTGGCTGCTGGAGACCGAAGAGGAGGGCCGCGGCGGGGCAGAAGGGCGCCGGTGCCACGGCGCTGGACGGCAGCACGGTCGGAGGGGCCGTAGAGGGCGAGGCGCAGGGAGGCGCTGCACTTGGCCGAGGCAGGGCGCTGGTTGAAGGAGGGACGAGGCCCTGGTGCGGCGCGGCGCGGGAGGAGGCGAAGGGCGCCGGAGGTCGCGGCTGGAGGACCTCGCGGCCCTGGTGCGTCAGGGTGGCCGGGCGCTCGGGCCAGGGGGCCGGCGAGCTGGTCGCTGTGGCCGCGCATCGGGGCGCCGCGGACGGAGCGGAAGGAGAGGCCGCGGACTGGGCGGCGCGTGGGCGCGAGGGAGAGGAGATGGGAGGCCGCGGGGCCGGCGCTGCTGCTGCGTCGGGGCCGACCATGGCGCGTGGAGGAAGGGGCCGAGGCCCTGGACTGCTGGGGTGTGGGCTCGGGGAAGATCGGCGCTCGAGGGGAGAAGGTGAGAGACGAGCGAGAGATGCGGGCAGAGGCGAGCGAGGAGGGGAACGAGAAGAAAACGCCTGGCGGCGGCTTGCGGGAGAGCGAGGGAAGAGCGAGGGAGTTGGGGCTATCGGGCTAGGTTAGGCCTAGCTGGGCCAAAGGAGGAGGCGGCTGGGCCAGAAGGGAGAGGGAGGTGGCCTGGAGGAGAGAGGGAAAGGAGGAGGCCCAGATGGCCTCAGGCCTGCTGGATTTTTTCCTTTTTTTCATCTCCTATTTCACAAAACAGGAAAAAGAATAGCAATGAAGGAAAAGAGAAGAAGGAAGGGGAAGAATTTTGGGCAAGAGGATAAACTTCCCGGACTCACAAAAAATGTCAGGAAAAAAAAAGAATAGAAGGAGGGTTTTTGGAAGAACCCCGATACGACGGAAAATAAAAAAATTGACAAGGTTTGAGGCAAGGAATGCGAAAGAGAAGGCATGGGGAAAGTTGTGCAAATGTGTTAGGGTAATTCCAACAATGGAATAATTAATAAATATAGCTCCCCAAAATAATGAGAGACTTTTATATGTTATAAAGAGAAGTCATTCTTCCCTCGATTTAAATGGACCGAAGGTCCACACGATTTATTTAAGTTGAGATGCAAAAATTAAAATGACATGATGGCATGATGACATGATGCAATGCAAAAATAAAAAAAGCAAGCACAACTGAACACACGGGAAACCCGGAACATCTGGAATCTTCGGGAAGCTTCTGGAATCTTCTGGGACGTCGGTCTCGGGTGTCACAGGATCCCAGCTAACTCATCATAGCAACAACATAAGGATTACATATGTGCCTCGATCATGTAGGGCAGCTCACGAGGTCTAATTAGTGAAGCACAAGAAGGGGAGGAGAACATCACATAGCTACTGGTCTTGGACCCATGGTCCAAGGGAGACTACTCACAACTCATCCGGGAGGCGTCCATGGTGGTGGAGAGGCTCCCGATGGTGATCCTCCCCTCCGACAGGGTGCGGGGAAGAGTTCTCCTGGTGCTCCCGATCTTGGAAGCGCGGCGGCGGCGGAACAGAGATGAGATCGCGAAAAAGGGTTCCCGTCTTGAGGGTTTCGGGACGCGTGTTAAATATATGCCAAAGGGGGCATCAACGGAAGCCAGGGGGGCCCAGCCCCCCCC
>LR738711.1:720033824-720274707 GCA_902687465.1 Secale cereale | reverse complement strand
GCCTGGAGCCCTGGTGGCCCCCCTCCGGCCCTACTTCGACCGTGTGGAAGCTTCCGGAACGCTGATTTTTTATATAATTTTTCCGGGATTTTTCTGGCAGTTTACGTGATGGGAAAACCTGAAATACAAAAACAGCAGAAAACAGAAACTGGCACTGGGGTGCACTGAGTTAATAGGTTAGTCCAAATATGATCAAAAGTGTATGGAAGTGTATAAATATCATAGCAATATCACCCAAAAGAGGCATGGAGCAAGCAGAAATTATAGCTACGTTTTGGACGTATCAACATCCCCAAGCTTAATTCCTGCTCGTCCTCGAGTAGGTAAATGATAACAAGAATAATTTCTGTGGTGACATGCTATTTACCATATAGGACTTTTCATAGTCATATGACAAAAGCTTACTGAGACAATGAATCTGTAGTAATTAAGTTGCCTCATGAGAGAATCACAAAGAACTGAAAGTTTGACAACATGATACTGAAACATCAAATAGATTTTTAATGAGCATGGTGTGCAAATATGATAAGGTGATATCTCGCTTGCCCCCTTTAGTGAAGCAAAACATAAATGCAGGGGCACCTCCAAGGTTTAAGTGATGACTAGATACAATGATTTCAGAATAAACGATATCACAATCATGCAAAAGACAATGCTGCTTTGGGACAATGCACATTACACTCAGAATGACAATTATGCTCTCAGTAGTTGGTGCTTTAAAAGAAGGTGGAGACTCTCGAACCGTGGCTTTTGTTGGCAAGGTTGAAAACCCGTAGTCGGAAAAAAAGACAAAACATGTACCAGAGCTCTTGGTTTTAAAAACAGAGGTAATAATTATTATTATTTTTAGATTATGCATGTTCCGTCAATGAATGCTAGCAGACAACTCAATCACTTCTTGAGATGGACAAGTTTCGAGGAACGGCTCCCGAATGAGGACGATCACATCCTCTTAATCTCCTTTGTTTATCACTGCCAAAGTTTTCTGATTTCTCGTGAACAAAGCGTGAAGGAGGGTTTGTTTGTTATATTATTTTTGAGCCGGGCGCACTCTTTGCCAGTTCCTTCTCGTATTATGGGTTTGCACATTAGACATGCAATCCCGGGGTGAAGCTTGTCCAACTTAAAAAGATCATGAATTAACTACTACTTCCTCATGAACTAAAACAGAGGCACAAAATAGGAATGCTCTTTTTTTTTAATAATTTCGAGATGGTACATGAAAGTCTTCATTAGGAATGGCAGGTAAATACCATGTATAGGAAGGTATGGTGGACTCATATGGCATAACTGGTTTAAAGGATTTTGGATGCACAAGCAGTCAGTCCGCTTAGTACAGGTGGAGGTTAGCAAAAGACTGGGAGCGACCAACTAAAAGAGCAATGACGGTCATAATCATGCAGAGCGACAAAACAACATTGAATCAGGAATGGAAGTTATATCACTACTCAGAAACTAAAGATCATCAAGGCTTGACAGACTTTCTTTACAGTCTTAGATATGCGTGAGCATACGCCAAGTCAATCAAAATAAATTCTTGAAGGAAGATATTACTAAACCATACCACATCATAGGCAAACAAATCATGTTGGTACTCCAATAACACATTGGGAACCCCCCAGCTATTTGAGACTAACCATAAGAAAACATGAATTACTAAGCACCATTATGCACGTAGCATTTTTATCATAGACATATCAACCAATGCAACAGAAGCAAACTCTCTTAATAAGATAAGCATGATAAATAAAAAGAGTTCAAGCAACCAACTAAACAAAAGCTCTTTAAAAAAGATAAGCATGAATACTAAGAGCTGAACATGACAGTAGCTATTGAAAGACCAAGAACATACACAACAAAGATAGACATGCAAATTCTATGTTGTGTTCTAGGTTGAAGTGGAGCGTGTTTCTCTCCGACACAAAGAAAGCTGAGTTCCAACTCGTTATGAAAAGCTAAAGAAAACTAAAAAGGAAACTAAAAGCAAGACGCTCCAAGCATAGCACATAACACATGAAGTGATAAAAATATAGTGGAACGAAAGACGAACTGATAATGTTGATGGAGAAGGGGATGCACGGGGGCATCCCCAAGCTTAGACGCTTGAGTCTCCTTGAATATTTCTTGGGGGTGCATGGGGGCATCCCCAAGCTTGAGCGTTTGACACTCCTGAATCTTTTTATCATCTTCCCTCGCACACTTGAAAACTCCCTTCTTACATAACTCATCATAATCTGATTAGCGAGGTTAGTACCCATAATAATATAATTGTTCCTTGCTGGAAATAAGGATATTCTTGAAGGACTACTGTTTCTCAAGATTGCCAAAAGGTTTTTGCAAAGAAAAAGCAAGCTCAAGGTTTGCAAAATGAAGGAAAGGCAAAACAGGATAGAATCTATGAAAAACAGAACAGCAGGTAGTAAATGATTTTTTCGGGGCACTTCTGCAACTCTAATCAAAAAACTCAGAACAGACGCCCGAAAGACAATTGTATAGAGCACGCTGTCGAAACAATTCAGACCAAAAAGATGATCTGGTGATTTTATACGAATTTTTATATCCAAGGACAGAATCTGTTTCCTGGACAGCACGTCACAACTTTTGAACTTTCTTGCAATCAGAGGCTACACTTGGCACAAAGTTGAAAAGTAAAGATACAATGATGATGCTACTGTAGTAACAACATCAAGACACAACAAAAGCAAAATAAAATTTATTCATTGGGCTGCCTCCCAAAAGCGCTTTCTTTTATGCCTTTAAGCTAGGCATAATGCATAGAGATCAAGTTTTATCAAGAGTAAAAGAATAGCTAGCCCGTATAACGGACTCAAAAGGTAACTTAATCTTCTTTCTAGGGAAGTGTTCCATCCCTTTCTTGAGAGGAAACTGGAATTTTATATTCCCCTATTTCATGTCAATGATAGCACCAACGGTGCGAAGGAAAGGACATCCTAAAATAATTGGACAAGAAGGTTCACATTCAATGTCCATAATAGTAAAATCAACGGGAACATAGTTGTCATTGATAATGATAAGAACATCGTCGATCCTCCCCAAAGGTTTCTTTATGGAAGAATCAACAAGACGAACACCAAAAGAACAAGAATCAAAAGGTTTCAATTTAAGCATATCATATATTCTTTTGGGCATAACAGAGGTACTAGCTCCAACATCACATAAAGCATAGCAAGAGAAGTTATTCAACTTAATTTTAATCATAGGATCCCAACCATCTTCTAGCTTTCTAGGTATGGAGGCTTCTACTCTAAGTTTCTCCTCCCTAGCTTTGATGAGAGCATTAGTGATATGCTCTGTGAAGGCAAGGTTAAGCGTGCTAGTGCGGGGATCTCTAGACATCTTGTGAAGGAAATCAATAACTTCGGTAAGAGTGCAATTATCAAAATCAAGGTCACTACTATCAAGTAAAGTGGTAGTGGTGTCCTTTAGGTTCACTTGTTTGGTAGTTTCTATAGTCATAGCATCACCATTAATAGGTCCATTGGGACCAGGAGTGCATTGGGTGCTAAGAGTTTGGATATCCTCAACAACTTGGATAGTAGCAACAGTGTGGTGGGTAGGAAGGTTCTTAATTCTATCTTCTTCCTCCCTTTCTCTAGCCCATCTCTCTTTAAGTTTAGCCAACATCCTAATGTTTTCATTAATTTGCACTTGAATAGCATTCATAGGAGTGACCTTCCTCTCCTCAAGAGGAGAAGTTCTAATTTTAAGCAATTCTACCTCATGGGCTAAATTCTCTACCTTCGAAGAGAGATCATCTAGTTTGTTTAGTTTTCTTCTACACTCTTATTAAAGGCTTTTTGGGTAGTGATGAAATCTTTAAGCATAATCTCTAGTTCAGTAGTGGAGTTCTTGGTGCTAGGATAAGCATTGTTGTTCCCATAAGAATTAGAGGGGAATGGTCTAGGATTGCTACCAAAATTACTCCTATAAGCATTGTTATTAAAATTGTTTCTAGAGATAAAGTTCACATCTACTTGTTCTTGAGCAATCAAAGAATTTAAAGGAACATCACGAGGATCAACAGAAGATTGCTTCGAAAGTAGAGACATGATCAAGTCAACTTTTTCATTTAGGGAGGAAATCTCCTCGACAGAGTTTACCTTCCTACCTGTTGGAGCGCGTTCGGTGTGCCATTGAGAATAATTGGTCATCATCTCATCGAGAAGCTTCGTGGCAGCACCAAGTGTAGTTGACATAAAGGTTCCTCCCGCGGCCGAATCTAACAAGTTCCACGAGGTAAAGTTGAAGCCTGCATAAAAAGTTTGGATAACCATCCAAGTAGTCAAACCATGAGTAGGGCAGTTCTTGACAAGAGATTTCATGCGTTCCCAAGCTTGGGCAACGTGTTCATTATCCAATTGTTTAAAATTCATTATGTTACTTCTTAGTTGGATAATTTTAGCAGGTGGATAGTATTTTCCAATAAAAGCATCTTTGCACTTGTCCCAAGAATCTATGCTATTTCTAGGCAAAGATTGAAACCAAATTTTAGCTCCTCCTCTCAAAGAGAAAGGAAAAAGCTTAAGCTTAACAATGTTACCATCTATTTCTTGGTACTTTTGCATATCACAAAGTTCAACAAAGTTGTTCAAGTGTAAAGCAGCATCATCTCCAGCACCGGAGAATTGATCTTTCATGACTAAGTTCAATAAAGCAGGTTTAATTTCATACGAAGGTGCTGAAGTGGCAGGTGTAGTGATAGGCGTGCAAATAAAGTCATTGTTGTTATGACTAGTGAAGTCACACAACTTGGTGTTCTCGGTGGAACCCATAGTAGCAAGCAAGCACGATAACTATTTTTGTGATTTTCGATAAAAGATACTAAAACAAAACTGAAAGGTAAACTAACAAGACTAAAAAGCAAAGGTAAAAGATAGCGTGCAACTCCCCTATCTTGAAGAGTGGAGTTCCCCGGCAATGGCGCCAGAAAACTTTGCTTGATGGCTTCTCGCCCCTCGTTGGTTACCCCAAGTGGAAGGTTTGAGATGCAGTGTAGCGGTAGTTTTCCCTTGGCAAAGATACCAAGGATCGATTTCCCCTGAGACACCAAGTTTCAACAAGAAGGTGTCAACTGCTAACGGCGCCAGATATTAGCAATCAACGTGGACCTGCACACAGATACAAATAACTTTGCTCCCAACGAGTACAGAGAGGTTGTCAATCCCTCCGGCCTTGTCATTTACAAAGGATCAAACGCAAGTGATAATAGTGATAGGTATTGCTACAAATAGTAAGTAAAAGCGGAAAGTAAATAGCGGATGTGATCAGTGATGGTAATATGGACCGGGGTCCCATGATGTTCACTAGTTATGTCTCTCTCCCAAAAGACGATAAAACAACTATGTGAGGTAAACGAATTACAGCTGGGCAATTGACAGAATTATGTGCGCAAACCAATGCTAACTATGTTGCAAGAAAGGTAGAGGTTCAAAGCATGAGGGTACGCCAAGGCAAGTAGACCGAAATCCATCTGCATCTACTACTAATCATCCACCTTGAGATATCTATCCAGAACATCTCGCTGGTATTAAGTTGCGAGTCCCACCCATAGTGTAAACTCAAAGCAACAAACAACTGCATTAAAAGAACTTTGCGTAAAGTAAACAATCCTTGCACCCGCGGGCACAAGCACCGTTCTTTTCCCCCTTGTGGCAACAGCACATCCCCTAGACTCATGTTTCTGTCACTCAAGCTAGTCATCGAGGGGCATGAACCCACAATCGAGCATAACGTTCCCTCTTGGAGTCACTACCTACTACTTGGCCAAAGAAATAAATAGCAACGGAGAACATGCAAGAATTACTTACGAACATAAATATAAAAGAGGTAAATCAAATATAATACTCAAACACAATCTGAACATAATCTCACAATCCATCGGATCCCAGCAAACTCATCATAGCAACAGCATAAGGATTACATATGTGCCTCGATCATGTAGGGCAGCTCACGAGGTCTAATTAGTGAAGCACAAGAAGGGGAGGAGAACATCACATAGCTACTGGTCATGGACCCATGGTCCAAGGGAGACTACTCACAACTCATCCGGGAGGCGTCCATGGTGGTGGAGAGGCTCCCGGTGGTGATCCTCCCCTCCGGCAGGGTGCCGGGAAGAGTTCTCCTGGTGCTCCCGATCTTGGAAGCGTGGCGGCGGCGGAACAGAGATGAGATCGCGAAAAAGGGTTCCCATCTCGTGGGTTTCGGGACGCGTGTTAAATATATGCCAAAGGGGGGCATCAGCGGAGGCCTGGGGGGCCCAGGCGCCCCCCCGGCGCGGCCAGGAGGGGGGCCGCGCCACCAGGGCGCCTGGAGCCCTGGTGGCCCCCCTCCGGCCCTACTTTGACCGTGTGGAAGCTTCTGGAACGCTGATTTTTTATATAATTTTTCCGGGATTTTTCTCGCAGTTTAAGTGATGGGAAAACCTGAAATACAAAAACAGCAGAAAACAGAAACTGGCACTGGGGTGCACTGAGTTAATAGGTTAGTCTAAATATGATCAAAAGTGTATGGAAGTGTATAAATATCATAGCAATATCACCCAAAAGAGGCATGGAGCAAGCAGAAATTATAGATACGTTTTGGACGTATCAGGGTGTAGTTGTTCGACCGTTGGGTCGTGGTTTCGTTGGGCTGCCCCTTGCATTAAACACATGCGCGCACCGCCACAACAGAAGCCTGCTATGCATGCACCCAATAAGCCTGCCTGCATGCGTCGATGCGCCGATTGAGCCTACATGCGCCGACCGAGCTTGCATGCGCTGATGTGTGCCGCCCCGATGCACTGGACGAGCCGCTTTCATGCACGCCAGCCTCCACGGATGCAACGACGGTCGCTGCCGCTGGTTCCTCTCTTCTCGCACACTTGTCTCCTCGATTTAGAACCCGTTTTGGGACGACAAATAAATTGAACAAATATGTTGTGGCTGCATGCACTAGCTAGGTGGCTACATATTTGTGGCTTGTGTAAGAAAAGAAGGGTTCATTGTGCCTGCATTCACTAGGTGGTTACTAACAAAGCGAGCTCTCTAAGCAAACAATCAACATACATGTAGATAGGGCCATCAAGCCCATAGCACGATCACATAGTTGAAACTAGGAAGAACATCATAATAGAATAGATAGAAAATCCAAATTAATAATAGAACTTGATAAAAGGGCCAACAAGCCCATAGCATCCCTCACTAGTTCAATAGGATTACAACTTAACATAACATAGACTCAAAAAAATAGATAGAGGGTTTAGAACCATAGATGTCGCCTTCTCCACCTCGCTCCTTCTCCGGGCTCCCTTCACTGCTCCTCCGGGGTGTTGTCAATGGGGTACAGAAGAGTGTGCATGTGGGACGCGGTGGGGAAGATGTTGGTGTACTCCGTGAACATGTTGTGGGTGGTGAAAGCGATGAACTCGCAACCACGCCAAAACACCCAGCCAAGGAGGTAGAAGGCGTCGAATGTGTTGGTGAAGTGGGCAAGGGGAGCAACCACCACCCCATTTTGGATGACCTCCTCGACACGGAACATGCTTGGAGATCCCTGCGGCAGGTGGTGGTAGCCGGACGCGAGGAAGAACTCGGTGAAGTTCCTTGTGGTCCTCCACCTTGATATTGCCCACACACGTAGTGTGCGCCCAACGTACACGCCAGGAGGGTAGAGCCTCTCCGGCACGGTGGGTGGGAAGTGGTAGGTTGGTCCGGTGATCTTCATGGCCGAGGATGTGCTATAAGAAGGAGAAGTGGTCGAAGAGCAAGAAGGGCAGATGGCAGAGAGGATGGGAGATGGATGAGGGATGGCAGAGGCAGAGGGTGGCTTAAATAGCCATAGTGCTACGTGTTATTTGGCTGTGGCAATAACGGGGTCAAGTTGTCACAACCCTAGTTCTGGTATGCACTAGCCTAGTCTTGATGTTTGCATCATGTTTAAATTTCAAATGAAACTGAATTGAGGACATGTGAAAGCCTCAGAAATATTTTTGAAAATGACCCAGATATAAATTGCTCCAAAAAGGTCCAAGAAAATGTTCATGTTGCTCTCGGAAAATTTTGGTTAGACATAAAAAATCAAACCAATATTATTAGGAGCTCATAAATATTTATTTTGGGCTTTTGGAATTGATGCAATAAATATTTGCATTGGATATATATATTTATTATATAATTTATATATGTCCGATAATTCTGGAATTTGTGTGGGGCTTTGGAATACTCCTTCTAGTCCGTGCACAATTGTCAGAATAATTTAAATGATTTTCTTTAAAATCAAAACAAATGTCAGAATTAGAAAAGAAAACAAAAAAGGGAAAGAAAACCTTACCTGTGCTGGCCCAGCACTGTGCGGCCTGGCCGGCCCAGTTGGGCAGCCCAACCACTTGTCCCCCCTCCCCTGTCGTCTTCCTCCCGCCAGGAGGACGGGCGCGTGCCCGACGCGTGCACCGCCGCGCCGCGCCACCTCCTGCCTGCCTGCTTCTCCCCCTCGACGCCTGGCTGCTTCTGGTCGTTGCCACGCACCTCCCCAGACATCTCTGGCCCTCTCTCATCGCCTCTCCCCTCCTCTGTCTCCCTCTCTCGCTCGGACCCGAGCGCCACCGTCACCGCCGGTCGCCGCTGCCGTGGCCACAGGCTACCCCACGCCCAGCCAACGTGCCCGAGAGCTCCGCCACCTCGTCCCCGTCCTCTACATCGAGCCACATGTCGCCAGACGCCCTGAGGACCTGCCACCGCCATCTTCTTCATCGCTGGCCGCTGGAGATCCCCTCCGCCGCCCTGCTCGCTCCGGCCCTCCTCCGAGCTCTCCGCCTGCACCACTGCGGCCGCCGTGAGCCTCGCCCTCGAACCCCGCTTTTTGTTTCGTCGTTCACACGCCGTAGCTGCCGCACCGCGTCCACCCGCAGTGCACCGCCGCGTGTGGACTCGCCGGCGGCTAAACGCCAGCGGGTTTGACCGTTGATCGGCGTGAGTTGACCCCACGGTCCAGTTGACATTTCCCTCTCTCTCACTGACGTGTGGGCCCTGCACAGCTAATTAGTTGTTAGGATTAGTGTTAGTGCTAATTAACTTAGTTAGGTTAGTCACTATAGTCACTGACTAGTGGGCCCTGCCCAGTTAGTTAGGGCTAACTAACTTAGTTAGTTTACTGAGCCACTGACGTGTGGACCCCATACGTCAGGTTTGACCTGAGTCAGCGCTGCTGACTTGCTAACGCAAGCATGACGCAGTGCTGACGCAATAAACAATTTTCTGGAATTGTTTTTGTTTAGAAAAATCCAGAAAATTGTTTAAACTTCAAAAAATCACAGAAATTCAACCGTAGCTCAGAATGAAATAATTTATATATGAAAAATTATCAGAAAAACTCAATATATCCATCTGTACCATTTTCATCCATGACAAATGAAGTTATACCTACTGAATATATGAAAACACATAAATGGCATTTAAAAATGTTTATTTTAGAGTTGCATTTGAACCCTTGGTTCAAATGGAATTCAACCAAATAAAATGCTAGTTGCATTAGCTCATATAACATCACATCTTCATGCCATGTTCATGCATCATATTGTTGCATATGCTTGTGTTTGATTGTCGGCACCGTTCTTCTCGATAGATCCAGCTCCGGAGACTGTTCCAGAGTGCCTGTCAGAGGAGCAGTGCTCTACACGTTGTTATACCAGGAAAGCAAAACCCTTTGTTCATTCCGATACAATCCTACTCTCTCGCTCCTGCTCTCTGTTATTGCATTAGGACAACAACGATTCAACTGCTACTTGATGCTGCGGTAGTTGAACCCATTCCTCTGCATGACCTGTCATTGCCACAGTAAATAGTTGAAACCCACTAGCATGTGTAGGAGTTGATTGAAGCCATGTTGTGATCTTACCATGCCTTGCTTGCTATTGCTTAGAGTGTGTCAGGTCTGATTCATTGGGAATGAATTGGAGTGCAGTGATATGTTCTGATGCTCAGCGTTAAGTGTGTGAACACGATTTGGTAAAGGTAGCGGTGAGAGGCCATGTAGGAGTACATGGTGGGTTGTCTCACTGGAACCATCCTTAAGCACCGAGTTTTGTGTATGTTGTCCAATGACTAGCTACTACCACACATTGGAATGCTTAAGTGCCCCTCTCAACTTATTAATCAACTTGGTCTCTATCCAGGAGTCGTAAATAGTTTCTGGTGTTGTAGGTAGTGTTATTTCTCTACCAAGTGGCACCCGGCAGGGTGGGCTTGGGACAGACTAGGCACACGTGGCCCGGTGTACCGAGTGGCACCTGGATGGTGGGCTCGGGAACCCTGTACACATCGTTTGGGGCCGTGATGGAAACTTCGGCCGGACTCCCTTGCGGATGGAACCCGAATAGGCGATAAACCTGGACTAGAGTCTTGTGTGGTTAGTCAGGTCGTGGCCGACACCCTCGCCAGGCTTTCGCTTGAAGGTTGCCGAGATACACGTCTTGTACATGGCGGTAAGTGGCGAGAGCGTGTGTGAAGAAGTACACCCCTGCAGGGTTTATCATGATCTATTCGAATAGCCGGGTCCACGGTTATGGACTTCTTGGATGCTTACGTGGTACATAGACAACTGAAAGTGGATACCCTAAAATACTCGAGACAAGTGTGAGTGCTATGGATGGCCTTCTCGTAGGGAGACGGGGATGAATCCATAGTGGTGTATTTGGTGGTAATTAGTGGACTCGTGTGCGCGACCTCAAAAGTTACCAGCAATCATAGTACAGGATAGCCACTGAGTCAAAGCTGGCTTGCTGCAACTAAACCCCGCTATGCCTTCTTGATACAAATGCATGTATGATAGGATCTGATGTAAGTCTTGTTGAGTACCTTTGTACTCATGTTTGCTTAATTTATGTTTTGCAGATGAGACTTCTGTCTCTCTAGTAGTTCCGCTTGGACTTCGACAAGTAGCATGTTACCTCAGCTACGATCTTGGACGAGTGTTGTAGATAGTCAGGCTCTTCAGCCTTTTTCACTTGTAGATGTCTGTACTCAGACATGTTATGCTTCCCCTTGTTGCTTGTATGCTCTGAATGTGGGGTCATGAGACCCGTGTTTGTAATATCTGGCTCCTCGGAGCCTATTGAATAAATACTTTGTTTCCTAGAGTCTTGTTGTGATGCCATGTTGTATATGCACATATTGAGCATATTGTGTGTAGGTTATTGAAATGCTTGGTATGTGTGGGATCCGACACCTAGTTATTTACCCTTGGTAGCCTATCTTACAGGGAAATGTCTCCTAGTGCTTCCACTGAGCCTTGGTAGCTTGCTACTGCTCCGGAACACTTAGGCTGACCGGCATGTGTCCTTCGTTGTTCCTGTGTCTGTCCCTTAGGGGAAATGTCACGCGTTGTTCCTTAAGTCCTTGTAGCTTGCTACGACTTGGGTTCATACGTTGATGACCGACACGTTCGTTGCTGGGTCATGTATGCCTGTCTCTGTAATTTAGTGCCACTTTTGGTTTATAACTGGTCACGTCGGCCCGGGTTCTATGTCATATGGATGCTAGCGACACTATCATATACGTGAGCCAAAATGCGCAAACGGTCCCGGGCCAGGTAAGGTGGCACCCGTGGGGATACCGTGCGTGAGGCCACAAAGTGATATGGTGTGTTACATGCTAGACCGGTGTGACTTAGGATCGGGGTCCCGACATCTTTGGTATCAGAGCCTCACTGCCTGTAGGATTACCAAGCCAAACTGGTCGAAGTTGAGTCTAGAAATTCTTTAGCTATATAAGGGAGTTGATTGTGGAAGGGAACGTAAGGCTCTTTTTACTCCTTATACTTCATGTCTTCTGATCTGAGTCATCCTACCTTTCCTACGGGGTTAAGGAACTAGGCTTCTTTTCCGTCTATCAGGATCACGAGTTACTACTCCGTAGTCCCTTAGGATTGGTTGACCAGAGTCCTACTCCTGTTTTCAAGTTCTTCCGGTGTAGATTGTTTAGTACTATCACAGAACCTTGAGTGATGTTATTGAGTTGTGGTACTACCCTTTGTTAGCAGGATGTATCATTCTGAGCATTTTACTGCCGTTATGCTGCCGGATTTGTCCTAGGAGTTCGAGAGATACCCATTTCTTGTCCTACCTTCTACAGCCTAGTTGATGATGATTCCGTCCTTGGTTTCATTTCTTAGGATGTCGTCAGTTATCTGAGGTTCAGTTGCTCGTAGAAAGAACCACGGAGGTGGTAGGAATGAGGAGGATCCTCCCGACCAGCCTTCGCTGGCAGAGGTCATGTTGGAGATGGAGAGGAACAAGCGAGAGTCTAACCGCTTGTTGGCACGTATTGAGGAGAACACCGCACATCAGTGCAAAGTGTCAGCGACCATCCATGACTTCATTCGTCTGAAACCACCCACCTTCCATCATCCCATTGAGCCACTCGATGCAGATGACTGGCTCCGTAGTATCACTCACAAGCTGCGTTCTGCAAACGTAGCTGAAGGTGACAAGGTCATCTATGCCACTTATCACCTGGAAGGTCCTACTAGTCTTTGGTGGCAGAACTATGAGGCCATGATTCCAGTTGGCCAGATTCCTACTTGGAGAGATTTCACTGAGGCTTTTCGCGAGCATCACATTCCTCAAGCTCTCATCAATCGCAAGAGAGAAGAGTTCTGTAGTCTTACCCAGGCTAAGATGGCTGTTGATGCTTACAGTAGAGAGTTTGAGAACCTCGCCCACTATGCTACAGAAGAAGTGTCCACGGACGCCAAGAAGCAGGCTAGATTCCAGAAAGGTCTCAACCCCAAGCTGCGTCGTGATCTTCACTTGCATCATTGCCATACATTCCGGGCTCTTGATAACAAGGCCATCAATGCAGAGACCGCTCAGCTCACTTACGAGGAGTCTCGTAAGCACACCCTTGATCTGGGATCTTCCTCCGGTACTAGTTCCCATAAGCGCCGGATTTGGGTTCCAAACTCCGCTCTTCCACCCAGATATTCTCCGAGGCCATCTTATGAGGTGCCTCATCCAGCTCAGTCTTATGCTCCACCCAAGCCCATTGGTAAACCGCTTGTCAATGCGGGTCCACGACCTACCTCAGGGACTTGCTTCACATGCGGAAAGCCAGGACACTATGCACGTGACTGCTCTCAGGCCAGTCTTGCTCCACCCCAGCCCGAGAAGTCCGTTCTTCGTGGTAAGCCACCACGCAAGACGATCAGTGCCAATTCAGCTCCCACTAAACATGGACGTGTGCATCACGTCTCAGCTAAAGACGCTCATGATGATCCAAATGTCGTTCTTGGTACACTCCTTGTCAATTGCCATCCGGCTTCGGTTCTGTTCGATACCGGAGCATCTCACTCCTTCATCTCTGAAGGCTATGCCCGTTTGCACGACATGTCATTTTGTGATATGCCAACTCCGCTTGAAATCCAAACCCCAGGGTCTAGATGGCAAACTACCAGAATAAGCCATGGTAATGGAATCCTTGTTGACAGACTTGTATTCTTTGCCTCACTTATAGCCCTCAAGTCTTAGGATATTAACATCATATTGGGTATGGACTGGATGACAGCTCATCATGCCAAGATCGATTGTTACACTAGGTCTGTTCAGCTTACACACCCATCTGGCAAGATAGTCACTGTCTCCACTAGAGTTGCAAAGAGTCAACTCTATTCTCTTAATGCCAGCCCCCTTCCGGACCTTGAAGATATCCCAGTAGTCCATGAGTTTCCGGATGTCTTTCCACAGGAACTACCAGGTGTTCCACCTGACAGGGATGTAGAGTTTTTCATAGATCTTATCCCAGGAACTGTTCCAATTTCTAGGAGACCTTACAAGATGGCACCCCTAGAACTAGCTGAGCTTAAGAAACAACTTGATGAGTCCTTGCAAAAGGGTTTCATCCGTCCTAGTTCTTCTCCTTGGGCTTGTCCCGTCCTCTTCGTCAAGAAGAAGGATGGCACGGAACGGATGGTTGTAGATTATCGTCCCGTTAATTTGGTCACGATAAAGAACAAGTATCCGTCCCCAGGATCAACGACCTGTATGATCAGCTCGCTGGATCCTCAGTCTTCTCCAAGATGGATTTGAGGTTAGGCTACCATCAAATCAAGATCAGAAACAAAGACATTCCTAAGATGGCTTTTGTCACTCGTTATGGTCAGTACGAGTACACCGTCATGTCTTTTGGTCTAACCAATGCTCTAGCCACTTTCTCCCGCTTGATGAACTCGATCTTCATGGAGTACTTAGATAAGTTCGTCGTGGTTTACCTCGATGATATTCTGATCTACTCGAAGAACGAGGAAGAGCATGCCAAACATCTTAGATTGGTGTTGGAAAAACTCAGAGAGCACCGCCTTTATGCCAAGTTCTCCAAGTGCGAATTTTGGTTGCCAGAAGTGACCTATCTTGGTCACGTAATCTCTGGTAAGGGCATCGCTGTCAATCCCGATAGAGTTTAGGCCGTTCTTGATTGGACTCCACCTGAAACAGTTAAACAAGTTAGGAGTTTCCTTGGTCTAGCGAGCTATTGTCGCCGCTTTGTTGAGAACTTCTCGAAAGTGGCCAAACCTCTCACGGAACTTCTCAAGAAAGATAAAAAGTTTGAGTGGTCCCCACAGTGTGAGCACAGTTTTCAGGAACTGAAAAGACGCCTGACTTCTACTCCCATACTTGTGCCACCGGATTTCACTAAGGACTTTGTTATCTACTGTGATGCCTCACGACATGGACTAGGTTGCATTCTTATGCAGGATCGTCATGTGATTGCCTATGCATCTCGACAGTTGCATCCACATGAGAAAAATTATCCTACACACGATCTGGAGCTTGCAGCTGTAGTCTATGCACTTAAGACATGGCGACATTACCTTCTTGGTAATCGTTGCGAGATCTACACCGATCACCAGAGTCTCAAGTATATCTTCACCCAGCTAGATTTGAACCTTAGACAAAGACATTGGTTGGAGTTGATCTCAGATTACGACTTAGGGATTACTTACACCCCGGGCAAGGCCAATGTCATGGCTGATGCTTTAAGTTGTAAGTCATATTGCAACAATCTCATGTTGCAGCAGGGCCAACCACTTCTCCATGAGGAATTATGCAAGCTTAACCTTCACATTGCTCCTCACAGATTCCTTTCTACCTTGGTGGCGAAACCTAACCTTGAGGATCAGATCATTGCTGACCAGAAGTTTGATAGGGGTGTTACCCGCATCAGGAGAAACATTAAGAAGGGAGTTGGTGGTTGTTTCTCTATGGATGATCGAGGTGTTGTGTTCTTTGAGAATCGCTTGGTGGTTCCCAAGAATCAACATCTACGACAACTGATCCTTAAGGAGGCTCATGAATCTCCTCTCACGATTCATCCCGGTAGTACTAAGATGTATTAGGACCTACGCCTGAGGTTCTGGTGGACTAGGATGAAGAGAGAAATGGCTGAGTTCATTGCTAAATGTGACGTTTGTCATTGCGTTAAGGCAGAACATGTAACGACCAAACCTCGAAGGATTTGAGTCTTTGTGCTTACCGTGCTAGTCCCTGGATCGAACTCGCTAGCACACACAGTATAGATGAATACCAGAATACAAGTGCATCATTTATTACAACGTATGATCCAGAGTATATAAAATAAAACAATCTGCATAGCTCATGGCTAGCTATTATTCAATCACACAGCGGAAAGTAGCAGAAAATAACGATGAGTCCCATCATAGCCCAACTGGCGATGCTGAGTGCAGACTCGAGACCCTAACGGTACCTTACTCCTCGTCTGAAATCCTACAACATGAGACGTTGCAGCCGTATAGGTCAATACATTGAATGTATTGGCAAGTTACACAGGAGAAGTAATAAAGCAGACCTACAAGTATATGCATAGAACAACAAAGGAAGGCTTGGGGGTTTATTTTGCAGAAAGCTGATTTTGTCCTCATAACTATCTAATAAATAGTCAATTTCTCATTTAGTTATATTATTACTACCATTGAATGCACAAGGTTGAGTTGGCAAAATCAACTCCAACCTACCCATTTATTAAGTTGCCCACAAATATTATTAAGTGTCACATCTGTCAAGATCATCCAACAACTGTAATTGTCGGGGATATACCCCGCGGTATGAACCGGCCGGAATTATAACCCGGCCGGACTTGGCATTCTACTTAAGACGGTTTATATTTGGGAAGTTATTGGTAACCCGGCAGGCGGGTCACGGATGACAAGGCCCAAGGCCCAGAAGGCCGGTTCATATTAATAGTAGGCCGGTTTAATAATAAAGCGCAAGGAATATTTTCATACAAAGGAAGCAAGAGTAGGACTCCTTGTAATAGATCAATCCTAGTCCTACTAGGACTAGTTATGTAAACCCGCCCCTTCAACATATATAAGGAGGGGCAGGGCTCCCAAAAGAGGACAAGTTCTCACAAGTTAGACAAAGGAGTTACAAGTTAGAGGAGAGGTTTTTAGAGTTTAGACAAGCAGACAAGTTTTAGGGTTAGACACAAAGAGCCGGTTTACCGGCGACACCACGAGGATCATAATGAGACCTAGCCTCAAACAGCACGTAGGGTTATTACCGGATGATGTTTCCCGGGGCCCGAAGCTGTCTAAATTCGTGTCTTGCATCGCGTCTTTCGATTCTGCTCAACCCCTCTCAAGCTACTACATAGATGCGCGGCCACACCACTAAGTCCGCTAAACCGGACATCTGACGTGTTAATTCCACGACAGTTGGCGCCCACCGTGGGCATGCGCACGGTGGTGTTGAGTTCTTGGAGGGATCTTTTCAAGGGTTCGAGAAGTTTGTAATTTTTCGAGTTGAAGAAGAGTCATCAACAAAGGAGTTACAATGTATCAATATCAAGTAGCCAGAGGGACACCATCGCCAGAAACTGGAACAGAGAAATTTTTCTGCGGCAACACTTCAGACGCCGCTGCCGCCGGGTTACTACTAACCCTATCTCCGTTTTGGGACAGGATGAAACAACTACGTGCAAAGAAGATTCAGAATAATATGCTTGATCGGACTCGCAAAGAAGATTTAGAATAATATGCCTGATCGGACGCCACAAGGATCAGATCAACCATTAAATTCGTGAAGCAGCTTGCTGTTTCTCGATCGAAAAAAAAGAAGGGAGTCAAACCAATCCCGACCCGGAGGAGGACTCGGTCGCACGGAGTCAGCCTCGCCTCTAATCATCGCCGCGCCTCTGAGCCACTGCGACCGGCCTGGCGTTCTGCCATGTTACAATAGCAGTATTATATTCCGTAATGACGGGTGCTCACGAGAGACTCAAGTTCCGAGGCAAACATTGGAAGAGGTTACACACGGATTGGATTGAGGAGACTGTTACAAGGAATATTGAAAGAACAGGACAAGTGGGACTCGGGGACCAAGTCAAATTCAAGAGAATCACCAAGCACTTACGATGGTATTATTATAAGATAGTACTATTGGATACTAGTACAATACGGATCAGACTTTGGTTGGGATTGAGCAAATCGTTTTTTCTATTCAATTGGCCGGGCGATCATTAATTGGAAGCCGTGTCGGTCTGATCCGCCAGCCGGCCGTCATTATGGATAGCTGGCGAATTTTTCTGCTGGTTCTGTCTAATCCACCGGCCGTCATTATTGCCTGCGAGCGGCCAGCCATCGTCCGAAAAAAAAGAAGGGGGTCTCACGAATCAGACCCGGATTGAAACACACGCTCGGTCTCTGCTATCGAACTGCCCTCGCTTCCGCCTCGTTGACGGATCGCTTCCGAGCCGCTGCTCCAGCCTCACGTCGCTTGTGTCCACCTGCGATCCGTCTCCACCTCTGCGCTGTTCAAGCCGCCCCATGTTGACCCGCCAAGCCGTGGCTGTGTGCTAGGAGGGCCACGAGCCACCGTTTCCACAGAGTTGTGGGTCCTCGTCCGTGGCCACGGCCCGTTCAGCCGTCTCCGCTGCCAGGTTGAGCCGATAACATCACCACAACCCGTCGCCGTTCACTTGGATTAGCACTAAGCCGCTGGGTCGGTCGGCAAGCTCCTGCCTGCTGCCTTCCGCCCTAGCTTGCCGCCGGCTCGCACTGCCCACTGCTTGAAGCAGAAAAAGAGAAACTCTGCTCGAGGGGCCATGTGTGCGCTGTTTGGGACTTGCTTAAAGAAAAGAAAAGGAGAAGGTCATTTGGATACCTCAGACACTAGAAGACAAGAGAACCAATCAATTCTTCTGTCAAAAATGAAAGCAGCGCTATGCATTATCCAGCGCCAGCATCCGTGTTCATCCGGCAAAAAATACCAGGTGTTATTTTTCCTATATATTTTATCAGTACACGTTGAATTTTTCCGACAACAATTACTCTCGCATGTAATATTTTTTACACAGGGCGACGATTAAAAACGGCAGCCGGATCATCGTCAGGGGATATTGCGGCTTCATGAGCATGCGTGTTGCGATCCGGTTTACATCAACGCGCCGGCCCGTTCGTCTGCCCGCGCCCACGCGCGCTGGCCTACAAGGCCACGACCGACTCCCTCGCCAATAGACGAGCGCACGCCGCTGTTTTTTACGGTGAATCAGGTGGAGGCACGCCAAACATTGTTCGACACAAGTGATCGTCGTTATTCCACGGATTCAAGCGCCGGTTTGCAACGCCTTGGCCGTCTCTCGCAACCGCGCCGATTTACAAATCCGTGACTGTCTTACGCGACAGCACCGGTTTACAACACGGAGGACAACTTGCTCATCTCCGCCGGTTTACAACCCCCCTACCGGTTTAACTGTCCGAGACGCCTCTGATACTGCGTTCGTTTTACTATCCAACTTTTGATCCGGTCTATTCAACGTGCCGATTCAATTTCACTCAGGTGATATCCATCTACAATATTATTTCTCTTGTTATATATCATTTTTTCATTAAGAAAATAAGATGCTTTGATCAGTCTATCTGATTTTGCAGAATATACAAAGGAGCAATAAAACTTTCTAAAGAACATGAGATCATATACGGTTCGAAGAGAGGACGCTTCACAATTTACCCACCGGTTCAGGAGGAACCCTGGAGGCCCTCTGGGAGTGGTATCATCTACTCCCAGTGATCGGATTAGTTTCATAAGTTCTATCGGCCCTCTGAAAAGTTGGATAATGCCACGTTCAGTGATTGGCTAGGCCCTCTGGGAGTGTCGGCTAATCCGCGTCCCAGTGATTGGCTCAGTTTGTACATTGACCCACCGGTTCAGGAGGAACCCTAGAGGCCCTCTGGGAGTGGTATCATCCAATCCCAGTGATCGGATTAGTTTCATAGTTCTTTCGGCCCTCTGAAAAGTTGGATAATGCCACGTTCAGTGATTGGCTAGGCCCTCTGGGAGTGTCGGCCAATCCACGTCCCAGTGATTGGCTCAGTTTTTATTTCCGGTTCTTTCGGCCCTCTGAAAAGTTGGATAATTCCACGTTCAGTGATTGGCTAGGCCCTCTGGGAGTGTCGGCCAATCCGCGTCCCAGTGATTGGCTGAACCTTGCTTTGAGCCTGGCAGCTCTTGAAAAAGCCTCGACTACATGGTCTTACTTGCAAAATTTGCATATTTTTGGTGTTTTTGTGTTTTATAACCTTTTAAACCGGAGTGGAACAGCTACACAAGTTGACCACATATCTATGAAATGGAAAGTCTGGATCATGAATACCAGCATGAGTAAACTGGTGTTCATTATAACCCGGATCATCTATCAGGCAACAAGCCACAAATTTCTGAACAAAGTTTTTCAGAACAAGATGAACCGGTGTCTGTTGTCAAAGCCCGGAATTATTATTGGGTCTATCAAAGGCTCCCTCAGAAAACTGTAAGGTCGCCGGATTAAGAATATCAAGCATACTTAATCACAGGTATGAAGTTATTTCTGGTTTAAACAGATACTTGTTTGATATATTTTGTGAGCAATATAATTCGTCCGGTGGTAAACCGCCAGGACATTTTTTAGGATTGTTTCATGCAGAAACAGATAATGACCGGTGTTTATTAAACCGGCCTGGTTTTGACTATAAGTTGCCAGTATGAGACAAAATAATGACCGTTGTTTCTTAACCCGGCACGATTGTGATCAAACATCACTGGAACCGGTCTTCAAACCGAATTATATTCTCCAATAGCCAACATGGCTGGATTCTTATTATGCTTATTAATATTATGATTAAGGTTTTCAAAGTCGCTTTAAGCGCAATGGATATTATTTCATCAATGGAAGTGATTTATTCTACAAAGGAAAAGTCCTGAGTCGCTGCAGGCTTACAACCCGGCACTTGGGGGCTACATTATTCAGATTGAGATTACATCAAATACACAAGTCTCAAGCACACAAGCAAGTTGTCTACTTGACACTTGGGGGCTAATGGATAATTCAAGTATCAGCAGATTTTTTTTTACAAGTATCAAATACATAAACAAGTTATCTACTTGATACTTGGGGGCTACCAATCGCTCATGTCAACAATTCAAGGTACACAAGTATTAATCCATTATACTGAAAGGTCCACTGCTCAGTTGGTAAAGCACAAAGCTCTTAACCTTGTGGACGTGGATTCAAACCCCAAGATGGAAGTTATGTTATATAATGTTCATTTCAATCATTTTATCTACAAAAGTCCCTGCTCATTATTGCATAATGACCCGGCACTTGGGGGCTACATAATATGGAATATTCAGTTTCATAATGATTGGGATGAACAATCCGGATTTCTTCAAAGATTATACAAGGCTATTTTTAATGAAGTATATACAAAGTCCCTGCTCATTATTACGTAATGACCCGGCACTTGGGGGCTATAGGTAATATGCATATAAAGGAGGAACATCTTCAAATTTTCAGTTCTGGCAAATCAGATTAATTGTGTGATCCGGCAATTTTGGCAATCATAAACCGGCAAGTCCTACATCTCCAAACCGGTTGGATATCAATGGAATATCTGAAGATCAATATTTCTGTCAAGTCAGAACATTGGAAGGCCGATTCAAATGGATTCTTTATTTACAATATTTTTTATGCAAGCAAGTTGAATATGAAGTTGGTCTGTTGACCCGGATTTTCTAGAAGAAGGAAGGACAGGGACTTAAAGATGATCAGGTGCCGGTTTACAAGAATTCTTAACTCGGAGCACAACCTATCAGATTCGCTATTGTGTTTATTTGGCAGCATAAGTTTACCATGGACACATCCAAGCTAAACTTGGGGGCTAATGTCGGGGATATACCCCGCGGTATGAACCGGCCGGAATTATAACCCGGCCGGACTTGGCATTCTACTTAAGATGGTTTATATTTGGCAAGTTATTGGTAACCCGGCAGGCGGGTCACGGATGACAAGGCCCAAGGCCCAGAAGGCCGGTTCATATTAATAGTGGGCTGGTTTAATAATAAAGCGCAAGGAATATTTTCATACAAAGGAAGCAAGAGTAGGACTCCTTGTAATAGATCAATCCTAGTCCTACTAGGACTAGTTATGTAAACCCGCCCCTTCAACATATATAAGGAGGGGCAGGGCTCCCAAAAGAGGACAAGTTCTCACAAGTTAGACAAAGGAGTTACAAGTTAGAGGAGAGATTTTTAGAGTTTAGACAAGCAGACAAGTTTTAGGGTTAGACACAAAGAGCCGGTTTACCGGCGACACCACGAGGATCATAATGAGACCTAGCCTCAAACAGCACGTAGGGTTATTACCGGATGATGTCTCCCGGGGCCCAAAGCTGTCTAAATCCGTGTCTTGCATCGCGTCTTTCGATTCCGCTCAACCCCTCTCAAGCTACTACATAGATGCGCGGCCACACCACTAAGTCCGCTAAACCGGACATCTGACGTGTTAATTCCGATAATGCAAAAAGAATCGCTCGGTTCCGATAAACGGTTTAAAAGATACGGCCTCCGGAAGATTTAATCCAAATTCAAACGAATTCAAATTTTAACTGTGCAAACATGTGCAAAATTGGTACTATGATGAAGATATGATTTTTGTGAGTGCATAGGAAAAAGAATCACCTAATTTGGATAAACAGAATAAAAGATATAGCTATTTGAACTTTTGAAGAAAAACTGAAAAAGACAAAAAAGAACAGAAAACGCCTGGAACTCATTTGCTCGTCCTGTAGCTAACTGCCATGTGGCAGTTCCTGATTGGATGGTGGCATGAGCTCACCTCACGACAAACGAACGGCGGCGGCGGCTCGGGCGTCGACGGTGGCGGCTCTCCGGCGATGCTCCGGCGAAACAGAAGAGGCGGGCGGCTGCGGCGTGGAGTGGCGGAGGCTGTGGTGGTGTTGTACGGCGGCGAGGTGCCCTCTGCAGGCGACGGCGGTGTCGTGAACACGGAGTGCTCCGGTGGCGGCGGACGTGCTCCAGCGGCGCGGCTACGGTGGTCTCCTGCTCAACAAAACATGTCAAACAGCCGCGCAGACGAGTGGAGGTTCTAGGGGAAGCAAGCGGCGCAGCTGCGGTGTTCTTACGGCGGCGAAAACGGCCGGCGAACAGCGGCGGTCGGCGGAGCTCTGCGGCGAGATCCGTTTGGCTCGGGCGACGCATGCGAGGAAAGAAACGCGATGGGGAGGGTTTGTGGCGTGTGCCCTAGGGCTTAGCTCGCGTGCGGCGATTCGGACGCGTCCTGTATGGACCAGGGGCGCGGGGCGGATCGGCTTGGCCTCGGCGTGCGCGCGTGCATGCGGTGCGGCGTGGCGCGGCGGTGTCCGACTCGGTGAGGAAGGGGATGGATAGGGGCGGGGTCCACGGTCAGTGAGAGAGCGCTGCGGGTCGGGTGCGGGTCGGGTGCGGCGTGCGATGCGCACCGCTTCACGTGGGGAAGCTGGGCCGCGGGGTGTGGGTCGCGCGCTAGCTGGCTAGCTGGCTGCGCTGGCGTGGGCTGGGCCGCTGGCTAGCTGGCTGGCCCCTTTTTTTTAGAACCAGTAGCAAAACAAAATAAAATAAAATAAACTAGACTATATAAAATCTAGATAAAATACCTAGGCACACAATAAAAATAGCCCTATCTATATAAACTACAGGAACACTAGTTCCAAAGCTAATGCAATTTTGTAAAATGATTTTGATGCATTTGGCCACTCAAACAGCAAATAAAACTCAAAAATAAATACTTTGAAGATTGCAAAAATTACCAGAACATATCAAATCAACTGGAAACATTATTCTGGACATTATGAACATTTTTAAAACAGGGGAGAAGTCATGTTATCTCCACTCCAATAAATTGCCTTTAGTTGCATAATGAAAAGAATATTGCAGAAAGACAAATAATGCAATAAAAATATAATATGCAAGTGAATGATCTATTAACATCCAAATTAGGAAAATTGGGATGTTACAGAACATCAAAGACCTACTGGCACCCTTCAGCCCTTAGCTATTCCTGAGTGGAAATGGGATAAAGTTGGTATGGACTTCATCACCGGCTTCCCCAGGACCAAGAGAGGGAATAATGCTATCTTCGTAGTCATTGATCGTCTGTCCAAAGTGGCTCACTTTCTACCTGTTCGAGAGAGTATCACTGCTAGTCATCTCGCTGACTTGTATATTTCTCGAATAGTGTCACTTCATGGTGTCCGACTAGAGATCAATTCAGACCGTGGTAGTCTTTTCACTTCTCATTTCTGGGAGAGTTTCCATACTGCCATGGGCACCCATCTTTCCTTCAGTACCGCTTTCCACCCTCAATCAAGTGATCAGGTGGAACGGGTCAACCAAATTCTCGAGGACATGCTTAGAGCTTGCGTTATCTCTTTCGGTATGGATTGGGAGAAATGTCTTCCTTTCGCCGAGTTTGCTTATAGCAATAGCTATCAATCCAGTCTCAAGAAAGCTCCTTTTGAGATACTCTATAGATGAAGATGTCGAACACCTTTGAACTGGTCAGAAACCGGTGAAAGACAATTCTTTGGACCGGACATGATCCAGGAAGCAGAAGAGCAAGTTCGCATCATTCGTGAGAATTTGAAAACAGCTCAATCTCGTCAAAAGAGCCAGTATGATCGTCATCATAAGGAAGTGGCTTATGAAGTTGGCGACAAAGCTTATCTTCGGGTTACCCCTTTGAAGGGTACCCATCGTTTCGGTATCAAGGGCAAGTTGGCTCCTCGTTACATTGGTCCTTTTCGCATTCTCGCTAAATGAGGAGAGGTTGCCTACCAGTTGGAACTACCCCCACATCTTTCTCGAGTACATGATGTGTTTCACGTCTCTCAACTCAGGCGTTGCTTCTCGGATCCCATCCGGGGAGTGGACCACGAAACGCTTGATCTCCAAGATAACCTCACATATCGAGAGTACCCTGTTCGCATTCTGGATCAAGCAGAGCGTGTCACTCGACGACATAACATCAAGTTTCTCAAGGTTCAGTGGTCTCATCATTCCGAGAGAGAAGCTACATGGGAGCGAGAAGATCGTCTCCGACTGGAGTACCCCACCTTCTTTCCGCCGACTCCTGAATCTCGGGACGAGATTCTTTCGAGTGGGGGTGAGTTGTCACAACCCTAGTTCTGGTATGCGCTAGGCTAGTCTTAATGTTTGCATCATGTTTAAATTTCAAATGAAATTGAATTGAGGACATGTGAAAGACTCAGAAATATTTTTGGAAATGACCCAGATATAAATTGCTCCAAAAAGGTCCAAGAAAATGTTCATGTTGCTCTCTGAAAATATTGGTTAGACATAAAAAATCAAACCAATATTATTAGGAGCTCATAAATATTTATTTTGGGCTTTTGGAATTAATGCAATAAATATTTGCATTGGATATATATATTTATTATATATTTATATATGTCCAATAATTCTGGAATTTGTGTGGGGCTTTGGAATACTCCTTCTAGTCCCTGCACAATTGTCAGAATAATTTAAATCAAAACAAATGTCAGAATTAGAAAAGAAAACAAAAAAGGGAAAGAAAACCTTACCCGTGCTGGCCCAGCACTGTGCGGCCTGGCCGGCCCAGTTGCCCAGCCCAACAACTTGTCCCCCCTCCCATGTCGTCTTCCTCCCGCCAGGAGGACGGGCGCGTGCCCGATGCGTGCACCGCCGCGCCGCACCACCTCCTGCCTGCCTGCTTCTCCCCCTCGACGCCTGGCTGCTTCTGGTCGTTGCCACGCACCTCCCCGGACCTCTCTGGCCCTCTCTCGTCGCCTCTCCCCTCCTCTGTCTCCCTCTCTCACTCGGACCCGAGCGCCACCGTCGTCGCCGGTCGCCGCTACCGTGGCCGCAGGCTACCCCACGCCCAGCCAACGTGCCCGAGAGCTCCGCCACCTCGTCCCTGTCCTCTACGTCGAGCCACGCGTCGCCGGACGCCCTGAGGAGCTGCCACCGCCATCTTCATCTCCGGCCGCTGGAGATCCCCTCCGCCGCCCTGCTCGCTCCGGCCCTCCTCCGAGCTCTCCGCCTGCACCACTGCGACCGCCGTGAGCCTCGCCCTCGAACCCCGCTTTTCGTTTCGCCGTTCACACGTCGTAGCTGCCGCACCGCGTCCACCCGCAGCGCACCCCCGCGTGTGGACTTGCCGGCGGCTAAACGCCGGCGGGTTTGACCGTTGACCAGCGTGAGTTGACCCCACGGTCCAGTTGACCTTTCCCTCTCTCTCACTGACGTGTGGGCCCTGCCCAGCTAATTAGTTGTTAGGATTAGTGTTAGTGCTAATTAACTTAGTTAGGTTAGTCACTATAGTCACTGACTAGTGGGCCCTGCCCAGTTAGTTAGGGCTAACTAACTTAGTTAGTTTACTGAGCCACTGATGTGTGGACCCCACACGTCAGGATTGACCTGAGTCAGCGCTGCTGACTTGCTGACGCAAGCATGACGCAGTGCTGACGCAATAAACAATTTTCTGGAATTGTTTTTGTTTAGAAAAATCCAGAAAATTGTTTAAACTTCAAAAAATCACAGAAATTCAACCGTAGCTCAGAATGAAATAATTTATATATGAAAAATTATCAGAAAAACTCAATCTATCCATCTGTACCATTTTCATGCATGACAAATGAAGTTATACCTACTGAATATATGAAAACACATAAATGGCATTTAAAAATGCTTATTTTAGAGTTGCATTTGAACCCTTGGTTCAAATGGAATTCAACCAAATAAAATGATAGTTGCATTAGCTCAAATAACATCACATCTTCATGCCATGTTCATGCATCATATTGTTGCATATGCTTGTGTTTGATTGTCGGCACCGTTCTTCTCGATAGGTCCAGCTCCGGAGACCGTTCCAGAGTGCCTGTCAGAGGAGCAGTGCTCTACACGTTGTTATACCAGGCAAGCAAAACCCTTTGTTCATTCCGATACAATCCTACTCTCTCGCTCCTGCTCTCTGTTATTGCATTAGGACAACAACGATTCAACTGCTACTTGATGTTGCGGTAGTTGAACCCATTCCTCTACATGACCTGTCATTGCCACAGTAAATAGTTGAAACCCACTAGCATGTGTAGGAGTTGATTGAAGCCATGTTGTGATCTTACCATGCCTTGCTTGCTATTGCTTAGAGTGTGTCAGGTCTGATTCATTTGGAATGAATTGGATTGCATTGATATGTTCTGATGCTCAGCGTTAAGTGTGTGAACACGATTTGGTAAAGGTAGCGGTGAGAGGCCATGTAGGAGTACATGGTGGGTTGTCTCACTGGAACCATCCTTAAGCACCGAGTTCTATGTATGTTGTCCAATGACAAGCTACTACCACACATTGGAATGCTTAAGTGCCCCTCTCGACTTATTAATCAACTTGGTCTCTGTCTAGGAGTCGCAACTAGTTTCTGGTGTTGTAGGTAGTGTTATTTCTCTACCAAGTGGCACCCGGCAGGGTGGGCTTGGGACAGACTAGGCACACGTGGCCCGGTGTACCGAGTGGCACCCGGATGGTGGGCTCGGGAACCCTGTACACATCGTTTGGGGCCGTGATGGAAACCTCGGCCGGACTCCCATGCGGATGGAACCCGAATAGGCGATAAACCTGGACTAGAGTCTTGTGTGGTTAGTCAGGTCGTGGCCGACACCATCCCCAGGCTTCCGCTTGAACGTTGCCGAGATACACGTCGTGTACATGGCGGTAAGTGGCGAGAGCGTGTGTGAAGAAGTACACCCATGCAGGGTTTATCATGATCTATTCGAATAGCTGGGTCCATGGTTATGGACTTCTTGGATGCTTACGTGGTACATAGACAACTAAAAGTGGATACCCTAATATACTCAAGACAAGTGTGAGTGCTATGGATGGCCTTCTCGTAGGGAGACGGGGATGAATCATAGTGGTGTATTTGGTGGTGATTAGTGGACTCGTGTGCGCCACCTCAAAAGTTACCAGCAATCGTAGTACAGGATAGCCACTGAGTCAAAGCTGGCTTGCTGCAACTAAACCCTGCTATGCCTTCTTGATACAAATGCATGTATGATAGGATCTGATGTAAGTCTTGCTGAGTACCTTTATACTCATGTTTGCTTAATTTATGTTTTGTAGATGAGACTTCTGTCTCTCTAGTAGTTCCGCTTGGACTTCGACAAGTAGCATGTTACCTCAGCTACGATCTTGGACGAGTGTTGTAGATAGTCAGGCTCTTCAGCCTTTTTCATTTGTAGATGTCTGTACTCAGACATGTTATGCTTCCGCTTGTTGCTTGTATGCTCTGAGTGTTGGGTCATGAGACCCATGTTTGTAATATCTGGCTCCTCGGAGCCTATTGAATAAATACTTTGTTTCCTAGAGTCTTGTTGTGATGCCATGTTGTATTTGCACATATTGAGCATATTGTGTGTATGTTATTGAAATGCTTGGTATGTGTGGGATCCGACACCTAGTTGTTTACCCTTGGTAGCCTATCTTACAGGGAAATGTCTCCTAGTGCTTCCACTGAGCCTTGGTAGCTTGCTACTGCTCCGGAACACTTAGGCCGACCGGCATGTGTCCTTCTTCGTTCCTGTGTCTGTCCCTTAGGGGAAATGTCACACATTGTTCCTTAAGTCCTTGTAGCTTGCTACGACTTGGGTTCATACGTTGATGACCGACACGTTCGTTGCAGGTTCATGTATGCATGTCTCTGTAATTTAGTGCCACTTTTGGTTTGTAACTGGTCACGTCGGCCCGGGTTCTCTGTCATATGGATGCTAGCAACACTATCATATACGTGAGCCAAAATGCGCAAACGGTCCCGGGCTAGGTAAGGTGGCACCCGTGGGGATACCGTGGGTGAGGCCGCAAAGTTATATGGTGTGTTACATGCTAGACCGGTGTGACTTAGGATCGGGGTCCCGACACAAATGTGAAGTAACCCGTTTTCAATCCCACCGCAACATCGGGAGTGTACACGCGTGGGAAACGGTCATTTGAAAAAGAAGAAGTAAAAGAAGCTAATTGCACGCGTGGGAATCCGTGGTCATATATATTATAGGAAAGAGACAAATTTTGAATAGTTTGTGGCCATTTTGCATGATAAAAATAAATTTGTCCCTTAAAAATTGGTCATTTTCTACGCAATGTCAATTGATTTCAAACGATGCAACAATACAGAGCCAGCACATTCACAAAAAATAGAGCAAATGATGCAAAAATACAGAGCCAACACGTTCACAAAAAACAGAGCAAACGATGCAAAAAAAACCGACGCAAATCGACGGTCCAACCAAAGTTTGGTTTCCTTTTGGGCCCAATAACAACATTTTTTTTCACGGAGTTAGTGGTGGGCGAGCAGCCGAGCACAACGAATAGGATCGCCTCTCGCGGATCACCCCACAATCCAACGATGCGGAGCCGTCCTTGTGATCCAACGACGCGAAGCCTGCACACAGCCAGCCCACCTAGTGCCTTCTAGAAGGCAAGATCTGAGGGCTGTCGCTTAGCGTGAGGGTATGATCGGACGGCTGACGTTGGGAGCAAGGGTTAGGAAAAACCCCGTAGGGTTTAGAGGGGTTTTGAGCTGGTCAACGGGGTTTCGAAGGCTTTGACTGAGCATAACTAATTTAAAAAAATCGAAAAATATGAAACCTTCGCCGTTCATCGTTTTATAAGACACGCTAACGAGGAAAAATACTAAACTTAGTCTACGGTCATTTTCATGAAAAAACCTAGCTGGCACGATCGAGGTCAAATGAGCACCATTAATTTAAAAAAAACATTTAAAACCTGTGCACAATGTTGTCTTATGTGACATGTGATAACCCTCAACCGTAAGGGATCGAGATAGTCTTCGCGGGTAAGAATAACCCAATTTATTGATTCGACATACGGGGAGCCAAAGAGTATTTATAAGCTTTGACAGTTGAGTTGTCAATTCAACCGCACCTGAAATATACTTACTTGCAACAAAAGATAAGTGGTAGCAGTGATATGATAGTGATGATAGTGATAGTAAAAGTAAACAGCAAAAGTAAATAGCAAAAGTAGCAACTAGTAACCAGCAGGATTTAAAACACTGTAGGCTAGGGAGACGGATGGTTGGGCGCTGCATGGATGAGATATATCATGATTCCAACTTGGGGCAAGGCACACGGAAAAGTAATGATCATCTAGGCAAATATCAAACATTAGGCATGTATCTCGTAGGTAGTTGTACATGCTTGCAATAAGAACTTGCACAACATCTTTTGTCCTACCATCCCGCTACGAACGGGGCCAAAAGGAACTTATGGAGATTAAGGTGCTCCGGTCAAAGAGCACCGGAACAAAGCAATGAACTCAATGGATACATGTAATCCTCAAACTACGGACCATCCCCTTTGGTGTCCCAAGCTGTCACTTTTGGGATCGCCGGTTCCGAACCGTAATAGGTGCAAACAACTCATAGATAGGATCAAGAACACAAATATATTCATGCAAACACATAAGGTTCAGATCTGAAATCATGGCACTCGGGCCCTAAGTGACAAGCATTAAGAATAAAAAGTTGAAGCAAAGATGATAAACACCATAATAGATGATAGGCAACATGCCCCCAACGATCTGATAAACTATTACAAGATCTAACTCATCCAATCCCTACCATCCCCTTCGCCTACAGCAGGGGATTACTCACACATGGAAGGAGAAGTCATGGAGGGAGGATGGAGTGGTGATGATGATGACGATGGCGACGATCTCCCCTCTCCGGAGGCCAAAGCAGCCTCCAGATTAGCCCTCCCGAAGAAGAACAGAGGGTGGCGGTGGCTCCGCGACGAAAACTGGGAAAAGAACTTCTGATCTGGGATTTCTCCATCACGAGCTAAAATAGGGTCAAAGTAGGGCACCAGGGGAGGTGGGTCCCACCCAGGCGGCCTCCCGGCGCGGCCAGGGGGTGGGCCGCGCCACCAGGGCGCCTGGAGCCCCCCTGGCCCCCCTCTGGCCCCTCTTCTGGCACCAGGTTCCTTTGGGTGCGTGGATTTTCTGTGATTTTTCGTGGAATTTTCTGAGATACCTAAGAATCCGTTTTCCTGCACACAATAAAACCATACAGACAGCTCTGCTGAAAACAGTGTCAGTCCGGGTTAGTTTAGTTTAAATCATGCAAGAATGAGGTCAAAACAATATCAAAAGTGTTTGGAAAAGTAGATACGTTTGAGACGTATCAACTCCCCCAAGCTTAGCATATTGCTTGTCCTCAAGCAATTCAGTTCAACGAACTGGACGCGACAGAAAACTTTGACAAACTCTTTTGCTTCATTAGATGTATATAAACATGTACTACGAAAAAAGTCTAGCAAGTATTGAAACAATGCTATGAGGACAATGCACGGAGCAATCCTTCTTTCAAGTGACCAATCACAAATACCTAAAAGTAAATAATATACTACTGAAAATCAAGACTAGATTACATTGCACATAGCTTGAGCATATTAGGGTGGTATCTCGCTAGCCTCCATGAGTGAAGCAAAACATAAATGCAGAAACTCCTCCAGAGTTTTAAAGGAGACTATAACTAAGAATTGCAGAATAAATAATATCACAAGCATGCAGAAGACAATGTAATACTTTGGGACAATGCACATTACACTCAGAATGACAATTATGCTCTCCTAGTTGGTGCTTTGAAGAAAGAAGGTGGAGACTCTCGAACCGTGGAATTTTATGGCGAGGTTGAAAACCCATGGTCGGAAACAAAAACTAAACATGTACCAGAGCTCTTGGTTTTAAAAAAAAGGAAAGAATGTTTTTGAGAGGTGCATATTTCGTCAACGAATGCTAGCAGATAACTCAATCACTTCTTGAGCTGGACAAGTTTCGAGGAACGGCTCCCGCATGAGGACGATCACATCCTTTTAATCTCCTTGTTTATCACTGCCAAAGTTTTCTGATTTCTCATGAACAAAGCGTGAAGGAGGGTTTGTTTGTTGTATAATTTTTTAATGAGCCGGGCGCACTCAATGCCAGTTCCTTCTCGTGTTATGGGTTTGCACATTAGACATGCAATCCCGGGGTGAAACTTGTCCAACTTAAAAAGATCATGAATTAACTACTACTTCCTCATGAGCTAAAATAGAGGCACAAAAAGAGAAATGCTTTTGATTAATTTCGAGATGGTACATGAAAGTCTTCGTTAGGAATGGCAGGTAAATACCATGTATAGGAAGGTATGGTGGACTCATATGGCATAACTGGTTTTAAGGATTTTGGATGCACAAGCAGTCAGTCCGCTTAGTACAGGTGGAGGTTAGCAAAAGACTGGGAAGCGACCAACTAGAGAGCAATAACGGCCATAATCATGCAGAGCGACAAAGCAACATTGAATCGGGCATGAAAGTGATATAACGATTCTAAAACTCAAAGATCATCAAGGCAGAGCAGCCTTTTTAATCTTAAACATGTGCAAACATGTGCCAAGTCAATCCAAAAATTCTCCAAAGGGAAATACCACCTTAGTATACCGAACTAAGAACAATGCAATGCATGTAAATCATTTCAATAACACATTATATATTGTAGCTATTCGAGACTAGCCACAAGAAAAGCATGAACCACTGGAAGAGCATTGTAAACATAGCACTATGTTGCTACAAGCTGGTCTCTAGATCATAAGTACATGCATATGTACAAAAGTAGAAACAAGAAGAGTTCATACCGGTCTTCCTTGTTGCTTCCCTTCAGTCGGTCTTCATCATTACTGCCTCGTCACTTGCACGACCGAACGTAGGAAATATAATTAAATGCCATCACGGACTCGAGCTGAACTCTGAAAACAAAGCAAACTAAAGAGAGAAAGGAAATATTTTTGGATTATTTCAAAGGTTGAACGAAAGCAAAAGAAAGAGAAAATCTTTTTGTTGTTTTTGCAAGGAGAGAAATAAAGAAGAACGGGCAAAAACTTCGAAAAGATCAAAGCAAATAAAATGGATAATACAATGGAAAAGTGAGAGGGGCACGTACTCCCCCAAGCTTAGGCTTTTGGCCTAAGTTGGTAGCAGCTACTGCCCCCAGGAGCCTCCTGCTCCGGGGGAACAGTGGTGAGTCCAAGGGTCGTAGAAGGATGCTGGCGCGTACATCGAACTCCTCGGAGTCTCCCACGAGGAAGGGTCTGTACGCCAAGCAGAGGAAGACCCTTCACCAAACTCGGTGGCGGTCTCTTCCTGAAAAGGTGGTAACTCACCGTGCTCCTCCTCGTCGGGCACAACCCCCTCCATGGGGTTATGAAACTGATGCTGGGCCATGAATTCATCGAACTGGATAACATCAAAGGACCATCCGTTCCTGCGAGAAAAATCAAACAAAAGAGGTGCAGGTAGACGGATCTCGCGTTCCGTGGTAGTTCCGAAACGCAAGATATAAACAAGATTATCAAGCTCAGAAGTCATGGTAACAAACTTATGCCTTTTCATAGCAGCAAGATCAAAGCTTAAATAAGTAAAAGGATTATCATCAGGGTGTGGGGTGCCTCCAAGATGTTCTAAGATAAGTGTGGCATAAACGCCACCATATAAGTCTCCCTTGTTACCGTTCATAGCAAGGCGTCGAATAATTAAGGCACCCAGATTATAATCAGACCTTCCTGAGAGGGCGGCTGCCAGGATAGCAATATCCGGCGCAGAAGTGTTGCTCGTGTTATCACGAGCTAACACCCCTCTAGCAACATAATATGCAAAATACCTGAGGTGAGGGAATAAGATGCTGGAGATCTTTGACCGATGAATATCCTTCGTACCCATGCTGCAGAGAGAGTTGAAGACGGTTTTCAGCTCAGAGGGCTGAAAGGTCATCCTAGCCGTCCTCCCAACGTTTGGCACACCTATTATTTCACAAAACTTTCCCAAAGGCATGGTGATAAGATCATTGTAAATTTTAAACTCAATAGCACCTGAATCAGGATTATATCTAAAACTGTTAATGAAACTGGAGTGAGTTTTTGATACTGAGTAACACGGCACATGACGAGCCGTGTCAGACCTGCATTAGCACAAAGATTATAAAACTCATCCTTGATTCCCGCAGCTTCAAGTAATTCATCACATGGAAACGTCATAGCACGTGCTGGACTTGTGTCTTCCAACAACTCCAGGGGCACATGATCTTCATTGTAGCTCACCCTAGCAGTCGAGG
Organism: Secale cereale; assembly: GCA_902687465.1. Lineage (NCBI taxonomy): Eukaryota > Viridiplantae > Streptophyta > Magnoliopsida > Poales > Poaceae > Secale > Secale cereale. Next base: position 720,241,190 of record LR738711.1, on the reverse strand, counting down.
GTGAAGTTGCGGCTCTAGTAACTCGATCGGAGTGTGTGGGCCTCCTCTTCTCAAGCCACCCCTTTGCCCTTCCTAACAAACTCATTTCTGAAATTTTTGACAAATTACAAAAACAAGGATTAAAACAAGGTGGGTTAAGGAAAACTACTCAACTCACTTGCCCAAGGCATAAACTTGCATCAAAACTTGGAAAATAACTTTCTACACATGCATGCAAGCTCATCTATACAGCACCAAGAACTACTAAATACTCACAAATGAAGCCACCAATCAGAAATCTAATTGGAGGGGTGGAGGAGTCACATACCAGGGAGTATTTGTTCAAAATCTCAGCTCAAATGATAGGCTGTAGAGAGAGATCGAAGAATCGCCTCCAAGAGCAGCAAGAACGCAAGAACAAAAGGAGAACTCGTGTTTTTGGAGAGAAAGAGAGAGGGAGGAAGAAGACTTACCTGGAGGGGGGCCTTGTGGGCCCCAGGCGCCCTGTGGGCGCGGCCAGGGGGCAGGCCGCGCCAGCTGGCCGCCTGGGCCACTGGTGGGTCCCCCTGGCTGGCCCCAGGCACCTCTGGGTCACTCCCGGTGTGGAAATTTTTATTTTTATTTTTCTGGAATTTTTCTGAAAACTTCAGTATTGAAAAATTTTCGAAGTTCAAAAAGCTGCATAACTTTCTGAAAACTTGAAGCAGTGATTAGTATTGTGAAGCTTCAAAACATAAACACTTGGTACAGCAAAGAGAACAAAAACTAAAACAAATGAAAACATAACAAGCTCAACTTTTTATCTATATAAAACATGTTTACTAGTAAGGTCGATCAAGTCTTACCAAAAAACAGGCGATATATAGAGCAAAAAGTCTCACCTCTTACGAAGTAATCACTGAACATTTACTTTGATGGACATTGTCCCCACCATAATAGTTTTGTATTTGTGATGCACATGTAGTGGACAGTCCCATTCTCCAATCTTTACGGTCTCGATATTTTCTATAGAGTTGAGGCCATGTCTCCTGTCGGTCTTCTTTGGAAAATACACCGTGTGTTCTTTATCATTCACATTGAAGGTAACCTTCCCTTTATTGCAATCAATGATAGCACCTGCGGTGTTAAGAAAAGGTCTACCAAGAATAATGGACATGCTCCCATCCTCGGGCATGTCAAGCACAACAAAATCAGTAAGAATCAAACAATTAGCAACTTCTACTGGAACATCCTCACAAATACCTATCGGAACGGCGGTTGACTTGTCAGCCATCTGAAGAGAGATATCTGTAGGAATTAGTTTCTCTAAACAAAGCCTTTTGTAAAGAGAGAGAGGCATAACACTCACTCCTGCTCCAAGATCACATAAAGCAGTTTTGACATAATTATTCTTTATGGAGCAAGGAATGGTGGGTATACCTGGATCACCGAGCTTCTCAGGAATCTTGCCACTGAAAGAGTAGTTAGCAAGCATAGTAGATATTGCTTCATTAGGAACTTTTCTTTTATTAGTGACAATATCTTTCATATATTTTGAATAAGGAGGTAACTTAATAGCATCAGTCAAAGGGATTCGAAGAAAAAGAGGTTTAATCCACTCACAAAACTTATTGTAATGCTCTTCTTCTTTAGATTTAAGAGACTTACCTGGAAAGGGCATGGGTTTCTATACCCATGGTTCTCTTTCCTTCCCATGTCTTCTTGCGACGAAGTCTTCTCTAGTGTACCTCTTACGTTTTTCAGGTGCTTCTTCTTCTCGAACTTCAGGCGGATCATTCTTCTCATTATCCTTACCTTCAGGTTCAGTACCGTCTTCAGTCTCCGCATCGGAGATAGATACACTGTTGAGATCAACAGCTGGCTCTTCATCTGTAATAGGATCATTGGAATTGTCAGTCTCCTTATGTTTCTTCTTCTTCTTTTTTGGAGAGCCAACAATTTCTTCTTCCTTCATTTGAGAATCTTGCTCGATTCTCCTCGGATGCCCCTCTGGATAGAGAGGATCTTGAGTGTTAGTTCCTCCTCGGGTCTTAATCCCGAAGGCCTGCAAATCATCTTGTTTGGCATTGTTAGCAAGAAAATCTTTTTGCACGTTAGAAATTTGTTCAAGCTGAGTTTGAACCATATGAAAATGCTTCACAAGACATTGAACATCATTAACTGTTCTACCTAAAACATCAAGCAAACTTTTGATAGCAAGGGAATTATCATGCAATTGACTTTGTATCCTCTCATTAAAATGATTTTGTTTCATAATGAAATTATCAAACTCATCTAAACATTGATCAGGAGGCTTACCATGAGGGATGTCACTTGCGTTGAAATCTAAAAGAGAGTGTACCTCTACCATAGGAGGGTGAGTGGTAGGCTCACACAGCTTCTCAATAGGGGGTAGATTCTTCACGTCTTCAGCTTTAATACCTTTCTCTTTAATAGACTTCTTTGCTTCTCGCATATCTTCGGGGCTTAGAACAAACATGCCCCTCTTCTTTGGTGGTGGAGGTGGTTCAGGGACGGACCAATCTTCATGGTTTTTGGCAATCCTGCCCATCAAATCCTCTGCATCGTCCGGTGTTCTTTTCCTGAAAACACAACCAGCACAACTGTCCAAATAGGACCTGGATTCATCAGTTAGACCAGCATAAAATATATCGATTAATTCGTTCTTGGGGACTTCATGTCCTGGTCTAGCCCGAATCAGACCACAGTATCTCCCCCAAGCTTTAGGGAGGTGCTCATCCTGCAAATGTTTGAAGTTATAAATTCTTTGTAAAGCAGCATGTTGCATGTGAGCAGGAAAGTACTTATCAACAAAAGAGTGAGCTAAGACTTGAGGACTCTGAATGGAACCGCCTGGGAGTGAATCATACCATGCTTTAGCACCTTCCTTCAAGGAGAAAGGAAGAAGCTTGGTCACATAAAAGTATCGTATCTTCTCATCCGTGGTAAACAGGCCACCCAACTCACCGAGTTTAGTCAGGTGTGCAATAGCATCATCATTTTCTCTGCCATAAAAGGGGTCAGCTTCAACCATAGGTATAAGTGAAAGATCAATAGAAAAATCATAATTAGGATCATCAATGCATATAGGAGATGTAGCAAATTCAGGATCAGGAACGGTTTTGTTCTTCAAAGAGTGTTTTTCAAACAGCTTCTTAGTAACTTCAGGGTTAGAGCCGGCAAACTATGTCAGTTCCCTGCATAAATCTTCATCAAGCATATAGTAATCATCATCAAGGAGTCTCTCCTTGAGTTTACTCAAATCAGGATAATCGTAAGTTTCACCAATAGGGTAGCGAGTAACAGGAATTTCAATTCCAGACTTTTTTGCAGCAGCAGCGATCTGTTTCTCAAGAGCATAACCAAGTGAACTAATACCATCAAGAGTAGTAGAAGCATCATCAAGAGTATCGGATATAGTAACAGATTCAGTAGGAGCATCATGTGGTGGCGGTGAGGCAAACTTACTCATAACAGAGGGTGAAACAAGTGTAGCACTAGTGCTCAGAACAGTACCTCTTCTTGTAGTGGATAGTAAGATCAGAACCTTGGGGTCTCCTTTCTTACCCATAGCGGATGAAGTGCAGCAGGTAGGATATTTCAAGTAGACTTGTAAATATTGCTATGCTCCCCGGCAATGGCGCCAGAAAACGGTACTTGATAACCCTCAACCGTAAGGGATCGAGATAGTCTTCGCGGGTAAGAATAACCCAATTTATTGATTCGACACACGGGGAGCCAAAGAGTATTTATAAGCTTTGACAGTTGAGTTGTCAATTCAACCGCACCTGAAATATACTTACTTGCAACAAAAGATAAGTGGTAACAGTGATATGATAGTGATGATAGTGATAGTAAAAGTAAACAGCAAAAGTAAATAGCAAAAGGAAATAGAAAAAGTAGCAACTAGTAACCAGCAAGATTTAAAACACTGTAGGCTAGGGAGACAGATGGTTGGGCGCTGCATGGATGAGATATATCATGATTCCAACTTGGGGCAAGGCACACGGAAAAGTAATGATCATCTAGGCAAATATCAAACATTAGGCATGTATCCCGTAGGTAGTTGTGCGTGCTTGCAATAAGAACTTGCACAACATCTTTTGTCCTACCATCCCGCTACGAACGGGGCCAAAAGGAACTTATGGAGATTAAGGTGCTCCTGTCAAAGAGCACCGGAACAAAGCAATGAACTCAATGGATACATGTAATCCTCAAACTACGGACCATCCCCTTTGGTGTCCCAAGCTGTCACTTTTGGGATCGCCGGTTCCGAACCGTAATAGGTGCAAACAACTCATAGATAGGATCAAGAACACAAATATATTCATGCAAACACATAAGATTCAGATCTGAAATCATGGCACTCGGGCCCTAAGTGACAAGCATTAAGAATAACAAGTTGAAGCAAAGATGATAAACACCATAGTAGGTGATAGGCATCATGCCCCCAACGATCTGATAAACTATTACATGATCTAACTCATCCAATCCCTACCATCCCCGTCGCCTACAGCAGGGGATTACTCACACATGGAAGGAGAAGTCATGGAGGGAGGATGGAGTGGTGATGATGATGACGATGGCGATGATCTCCCCTCTCCGGAGGCCAAATCAGCCTCCAGATTAGCCCCCCCGAAGAAGAATATAGGGTGGCGGCGGCTCCACGACGAAAACTGGGAAAAGAACTTCTGATCTGGGATTTCTCCGTCACGAGCTAAAACACGGGTCAAAGTAGGGCACCAGGGGAGGTGGGGCCCACCCAGGCGGCCTCCCGGCGCGGCCAGGGGGTGGGCCGCGCCACCAGGGCGCCTGGAGCCCCCCTGCCCCCCCTCTGGCCCCTCTTCTGGCACCAGGTTCCTTCGGGTGCGTGGATTTTCTGTGATTTTTCGTGGAATTTTCTGAGATACCTAAAAATTTGTTTTCCTACACACAATAAAATCATACAGGCAGCTCTGCTGAAAACAGCGTCAATCCGGGTTAGTTTAGTTCAAATCATGCAAGAATGAGGTCAAAACAATATCAAAAGTGTTTGGAAAAGTAGATACGTTTGAGATGTATCAACATGTTACCAACCAAAAATCATAAACTTGGTCTATGGTCATTTTCATGAGAAAACCTTCACACATATGAGCTATCACCTACATGATTTCATAGAGTTCAAGGAGAGGAGGTGGTGTTACCTTCTGTTTTTGATTTTTTTTTAAAAAATCACTAAACCTTTGTTTTAAAGTGAATAAGAAGGATCTGAAGTTAGTTTTGCATTTTCATATTTTAAACGTGTTGTTTAATAGTTTTTATATTAAATAAATTTTGGCAAAAGAAAATGTAAAAATATGAAGATTAATTAAAAAATGAGACTTCGAACCTACACTACATCGAATGAATATGTGTTAATAAAAAACATTTGGCTCATTTAGAGTAGGTCCAAAAAATATTGATTACAAATGGGTTGTTTACCCTAGCCTGGGAGCTTATTTGGAGCACATTTCTCAAATTCAAATTTCTTTGACCTCCTCTAAATCACCTCAAAGTTTGCACACATGATCTCCTACACATAGATAGTTGATAATACATCTTCATTAAAATGTTGTTTTTTGCTCTGTTATTGGAATATTTGATAAAAGGGAACCCTTGATAAAATGATGGATTGCAGCATATTTGCAGCATATGTGTGATCATTGCAGCACCTGAACTTTCAAAACACTAAAAAAATCATAGCAGATAAATTTAAAAACACAAAAAATACCCAAAATAGATAGCCACATGCATATAAAATTCATGAAACCACCAAAAGTTAACCCACAAACATGGGGCCCCACTGTCGGTGTCAAAACCGGCGGATTTCGGGTAGGGGGTCCCGAACTGTGCGTCTAAGGTCGATGGTTACAGGAGACTGGGGACACGATGTTTACCCAGGTTCGGGTCCTCTCTATGGAGGTAATACCCTACTTCCTGCTTGATTGATCTCGATGAATATGAGTATTACAAGAGTTGATCTACCACGAGATCATAATGGCTAAACCCTAGAAGCCTAGCCTGTATGACTATGGTAATGTGTATATGCCATCCGGACTACTCCCTCCGGTTTATATAGACACCGGGGGGATCTAGGGTTACATAGAGTCGGTTACATAAATAGGAATCTTCATAATTGGTCACCAAGCTTTCCTTCCACGCCAAGGAGAGTCCAATCCGGAAACAAGTGCAGTCTTCGGCCTTCATGTCTTCATAGCCCACCAGTCCGGCCCATTGACAATAGGCCGGACGCCCAAGGACCCATTAGTCCAGGACTCCCTCAGTAGCCCCTGAACCTGGCTTCAACGACGAGGAGTCCGACACGTAGATTGTCTTCGGTATTGCAAGGCGGGTTCCCTTTTTCCGAAATCCAAGATAGTATTCGGATGCGATGATAGTATCCAGTCCTGTCGAACACACCACAGAGAGAATATAATTTTGCACGAGTCAAATCTGCTGACAAATTTTTGTAGCATGACATCACGTCCGACCGGTCATAATTCCGGACTGCTTTGTGCTTGACGCTCCGCATCCTGAGATGCGGTTTCTATTGGCACGTCTTGTCAAAGCACAGATCGTGTCCCCTTATCGCGGGATTCTCATCAATGCGGGCATGGGTAACCCAACCGTGCCGTTTACACAGGCCTTGGGAATAGGCGAATTCTGAGGCGAGTGGGGAGGCGTTTAATATTTACTGCCTTTATAAGGGGATAAGGACCCCCTCTTCCTCTCCCACGCCTTCTTTCTATCTCCGCCCTTCCAATCTCGAGCTCCAGCGCCCAAGTTCTCATCTCCTTTCCACTCGAGCCAGTACTCAACCATGTTCGGATCCGGAGGTCGGGGCAAGTGGATGGTCTCCTCCATCAAGGAGGAGGATATTGCTGAGCTTCGAGCGGCCGGGTACTTGGCGAAGGAAATCACCCACCGTCTGCTAGCCGAGGGACAAGTCATCCCTACACTGGAGCCCAACGAGAGGGTGGTATTCATCCCTCATTTCTTCCGCGGACTAGGGTTTCCACTCCACCCTTTCGTCCGTGGGCTGATGTACTATTGCGGGATAGATTTCGACGATCTGTCCCCGAATTCCTTCCTCAACATTTCGGCATTTATCGTCGTATGTGAGGCCTTCCTCCGCATCCAACCCCACTTCGGGATGTGGCTCAAAGTCTTCAACGTGAAGCCTAAGGTGGTGGATCGCCAGCACGCGGAGTGCGGAGGAGCCATGGTGAGTAAGCTGTCCAACGTCTCTTGGCCGAAAGGCACTTTTGTGGAGACAGTAAAGGAGTGGCAGAAACAGTGGTTCTACATTACGGAACCCCGCGGCACCACGTGGTCCGCAGCTGCCAAATTCCGCTCCGGTGCTCCCACGCGACTCACCTCCTGGGTCGAGAAGAGTCTGAACTGGTGTTCGCCCGATGAGCTGATTACACTACAGACGCGCATTCAAAGCATGATAGCCAAGAACGTCAAGCTTGTCGATGTAATTCATGTGATGCTAGTTCGCTGGATCCTCCCGTGCCAGCGTAGAAGTCGCCTTCTGTGGGAGTTCAATCCGAAGAAGCACCAAATCCTAGTGAGGCTCTTTGAAACCACTCACGAGGGTGCCTGGAGGTTGCTCTTCAAGGGCAATGAGGAACCGTCGGCCACAGATTCAGACCGTGGGCATGACATTAAACATCCCGCCAGCAAGGTTTGTTATTTTAACGTATCCACTACTTGTTTATTTCGGGGATGATGCCTAAGCTTTCATCATTTGCTTTTTCAGGATTGGATGGAGATGGCGAAGCGGATCCAGTGTCCGGCTCCGATGCCAGAAGAACCGGTCATCCCGCATCTAGCGAAGATGTTGGTGCCGACACCATATAAGGCACCGGAGAAGAAGGCCACGAAGAAGGCCAAGGGGGCCAAAAGCGGCCCCCGTCGTAGGGGTGCTTCGGACGTGACGTCCGAATACGAAGAAGCCCATTCCTCTGTCTCTGAGGATGATGACGAGGAAGAGGAGGAGGAGGAGGAGAAGAACCCTCCCCCTGAGGAGGGGAAGAAGAAAAGGGGGGCCTCCACGACTCTGGAGGCGGGAACGCCCAAGAAGGGAAAGGGTGCCCTTGCGGTCAACACCGTGTGGGACGTTGACAGCAGTTCGGAGAGACGCCTCCGCACTAAGCCTTAGGCCACATCGTAAGTACTATGACGCACGTATGCAAGCGTAACCGGCCTCTCCTTTTTGTTGTTTTGATGTGGTTAATTGTGCTATTGCAATTCGGCTCGTGACAGCATCCAGCGGTCCTCATCTGGAGGTTCGTTGGATCCGACGGAAATGGCCATCATGTCGCCGCCTCCCGCTTACTCCCCCGGGGCCAAGGACGACACCGAAGTGTTGTCCCAGAGGACCGCTCCGAGCCACAAAGGGACCCAGGATGCTTTCTAGGAGGCGCCGCAAGGCGAGACCTCCGCTGCCGGACACATGGGGGAGCCGAACCCCATGGGGACTGGCAAGGAGGGACGTATTCAGTTCAGCCCTCAGCCGAATAAGATTCCGGGGACCGATGCGGCCCCGGAATCCGGCGCGCCCCTTTCTTCAAAGGGGGTGCGCCAATTCCACCGATGACCCCTGTCCAACCAGGAGCACCAGATAAACTAGTGGAGGCGCTACAGAGCGCCTCCATTGTGGACGGGCACCATTGTGGACGGGCCTGCAACAATCTGTTGACAGGTTTTGAGGTAAGTCTTCTAAAAAGATAACGCCCCGTGCTGACAGTAGCCCCTGAGACACTGTCCGGTGTTCGGAAAGAGAGGCTGGACATAGGATCAACTCTTTACAGGAGACTAACTTGGTATGTATGAATGAGCAGGCGTCGCTGCTGGCTGCGACCTCACATGCAGCGGAAGTCTCTGAATTGAAGCAGAGGTTGGAGCGGGCTAAGAACGATCTCGGCGAGGTAAAGATTCAGCTCCAGGAGAAGCAAGGTGAGTGATGACTTGTCGTGTTCTCGCAAAGAATAAGCGGTGAGTGTTTACCAGATTGTCATAATATATGTAGGGGCGGCGACCGAGGTCGAGGTCCTAAAAAATGCCCTGGTCAAAGCCGAGGGGAAGGCTGTCCAGCAGCAAGCCACCCGTAAGAAGCTCAAGGCCTGGGTCAGCGAGGTCCAGCAGGAGCTCCAGGACGCAGTGAAGAAGTGTGAAGCCTTGGAACGCGAGGCATCGGCTCAAGAGACCGAACTTGCCAAGGCTCGCTAGAGTGTGGAGATCGCACGGAATGAAGCCCGGTAAGCTCTCTAGGAGATCCAGGAGGCGAAGAAGATTGCGGCCGGTAAGGCTTTTAACATGCAAAGCAAGTATGCGGAGAGGAAGTACCTTTTACTAACCCGGATTCGGAATTGCCCATGGGCTTTTGCGGATCTACCCCACAGCGTGTCCGATGCTACAGAGTTCTTCCAAGCCAGAGAAGGGAATTCCACGGAGAAGCTGTTCTGGTCGCAGTATGTTGTGCCCGAACATCCAGTGCCCTTTGTCGATCAACTAAAGCAGTTGGTCGAGCTGCATAGGGTGGCCGAACTGGCCATGAAGGATTTAATAATCCGGCTGTGGCCAGCCGAAGCTATACCTAGCAGTTATTTTGGCCTCGTGAAGTGGGTGGTGGAAGCCTGTTTGCGGCTAGACATCGTCAAGCGATCAGTCTGCATTGAAGGTGCTCGCATGGCCTTCGCCTGTTGCAAGATGTGGTGGGCGAAGATGGACGTCGTCGAGGTGGCCAGGGGGCCGCCAGAGGGCAAGGAGCACCGCACACCCGAGAAATATTTTGCGGATGTTCTAGAAGGGTCTTGACTTGAAGCAGCACAGTGCGGGCAGGACATTTTGTTCGAATGAATAAATTCGTTTTTCGTCCTTGCCTTGTATGAAAATAGAGCCAGTTTGTAATATAATGTTTGTTATGTTTTAATTATTTCCTCCTGTGCGGCCATGTTGTATGGAATCTGAGGGTTGGCCAGTCATCGGCTTCTGCCCTCACGTAGGTAGTACGGAGGTGTTCGAGATGGAATCTAAACAATCTTTATCCGATTATATGGTCCTTGAAGGAGTTGTTTAGCGCACCAAACCAGGCAATCATCCTATGCAATTTAAACGCCTCACTTAGCCATAGGAGTTTTATAATAAAACATGGGCGCAGCCCCTGGTATACAAACCCGAGTGATGTCAGCGTGTGATCGGGAAGTACTGATCCTTCGCATAATGCGGAAAAAATCTCCGGTGATTTTCAACCTCTCGAACAACTGACCGGCTCTCGCCGCATCATGACAGTTAGTTTTCGGCTTTCTCTACTGAGGTGCTCATCCGGGTAAACCAAGGCACAATCGCAGTAGTTCTCCCTTTACTACCCTAGCCGATGTAGCGGAACGTAGGGTAGCAAGCACAGGAGCCGGGCAATCCAACTATTGACCAAAGACATGATTCGGAGCCAGTGCATATAATGCTAAATTCGGGGTGACGAACTTATCTATAAGAAGTGTTCGGACTTTGCTGTCGTATTATGGGGCAGTGAGGAGCCCCTGGAAAATATGAAACATACCAAAGTGTACGAGTGCTAGAATGTAAGTAATTAATGGCAAAGGAGAACAGAAAAATATCAGAGGTAATATATGTGGCCCTTAACCTGGGCCATGAACTGTTTCCATTATAATTGGATTGATGCGTTAAAGCGCATCGATAAAAGTAGTGCGATAATCAAACGACTATTTAACATGCCGTCACCGAAGGCAAGCTGCGTGTGAGTCCTGAAAACAGGTAGAGAAATTGTTAAATTGGCCTCTAGGGTATCTCCTGTACGCCTATGCTTCGTGCCGTTCTAGTGTACTTATCCTTGGACAAGAGCAGCAATCAGGCCTTCGAAGGAGGCCTGTGTAAAACCTGAAAAGGGAAGAGGAAATAGTGAAGGTGTATGTCATACGTCTCCAATGTATCTATAATTTTTTATTATTCCATGCTATTATTTATGAAGTCTTGGATGTTTAATGGGCTTTATCATTCACTTTTATATCATTTTTGGGACTAACCTACTAACCCAAAGGCCCAGTCCAGATTGCTGTTTTTTGCCTGTTTCAGGGTTTTGCAGAAAAGGAATATCAAACGGAGTCCAAACGGAATGAAACCTTCGCAGGAGATATTTTTGGGGAAATCACGCACGAAAGACTTCCGGGCCAAGCCAGGAGACAGAAGGGCCACCCTCGAGGCTGGGGGGCGCGCCCCCCTTCCCAGGGCGCGCCCCCTACCTCGAGGGTAGCCCCCGGTGCCCCTTTTCTTCCTATATATACCTACGTACCCTAGAAACTCCATACGCAGAGAGAAAACCCTAATTCTACCGCCGTAGCTTCTGTTCCGTGGAGATCCCGTCTTGGAGCCTGTTCCGGGAGGGGGATCCATCACGAAGGCCTTCATCATCATCATCATCATCGCCCTCACCATGAGTTGTGAGTAGTTTACCTCAGACCTTCGGGTCCATAGCTAGTATCTAGATGGCTTCTTCTCTCTCTCCGGATCTCAATACAAAGTTCTCCTCTGTCTTCGAGGAGATCTATTCGATGTAATCTCTTTTTGCGGTGTGTTTGTCGAGATCCGATGAATTGTGAGTTTATGATCAAGGTTATCTATGAAAGATATTTGGTTCTTTTTGGTTAGGAACCTAGTCCAAAATTTTCTGGCTGATTCTCCAGGTTGTTGAGCTATATGACTTAAGTCATCAGCATCTGGTGGTCGGACATAAGTACCTTGGAAGTTGTCAAGAAAAGCTTCTGCCAAGTCCTCCCAGCTGCCGATGGAATTTTCAGACATGCTATTTAACCAGTGTCTAGCTGGCCCTTTCAGTTTTAGTGGGAGGTATTTGATGGCGTGGAGATCGTCTCCTCGGGCCATATGGATGTGGAGAATAAAATCCTCGATCCATACTGCGGGATCGGTTGTTCCGTCGTATGATTCAATATTGACGGGCTTGAACCCCTCGGGGAATCATGATCCAGTACTTCGTCCGTGAAGCAGAGAGGGTGTGCGGTTCCTCTATATCGGGTCGCGTCGCGGCGCACCTCCGATGAAGTCCGCCTGCGGTTATCGGCCCGGGCATGACTAGGTATGTCCCGTCCGAATAGGTAGCCATCGTCGCGAGTCGAAGGGCGCCCTCGCGATCCGTAGATTGATCTGGTGTGTCCTACTCTACTGTGCAGGTCCTACCGAAGGTCATATGTATAGTCCCGAGATGTTTTGTCTCTGTTTTTACGAGGCGGTGGGGCGGGCTGGTGTTCAACGTGAGTTGCCGTTTTATCTCGACCACGAGGTGGTCGGTCAGTATTGCGCGAGGTCGGTATGGGCTCCGGTGCCTCCTCATCGAACTGAGGTAGTAGTCTGCGTTTCGGGTAACTCTTGACTGGAAGCTTGGGGCCGTATTCTTCGGCTGCTAGGACGTCGGTCCATGTGTCAATGAGTAGGTCTTGATCAGCTTGAAGCTGCTGTTGCTTTTTCTTCAGGCTTCTTGCGGTAGCTATTAGCCATCGCTTGAAGCGCTCCTGCTCTAGGGGTGCCTCAGGCATGATGAAATCCTCGTTGCCGAGGCTCTCCTCCTCCTCGGAGGGTGGACGGTAACTATCATCATCCGGGTCGTTAGACATAGCCTGTTTATCAGGGCTGACTTGCCCGTTGTTTTGTTCCTCCTGTTCGGATGTTAATCCGACGGGGTCTTACTTGTTTTTGGCATCCTCCGGAGTACTATTTTCTTCGGTGCCAGTGTTGTGGTCTTTTGAGCGACGTGACTTAGAACGGCGTTGCCGCCGGCGCTTGGATTATGTCTCAGGAGGTTTATTCTCAACTGGATCTTCTTTGTCATCGTCATCAGCTTTTTTTAGGTGTATCAACCATGTACACATCGTATGAGGAAGTGGCCGTCCGCCGCCCAATAAATGGCGGGTTTTGACACTGCTCCTCATCGTCATCGTCGTCCATGTCGTCGATGTCTTCAGAGCCGTAATCAAGCGTGTCTATTAAGTCCTCGACGGTGACTATGAAGTGGGTGGCGGGTGGGAAGCAAAATTCTCCGTCGTCAGCCCCTAGTTCGAACCGGACATAGTTCGGCTATGAGTCCCCTGCCAAGGACAGGTTTTTTAACGAGTTCAGCATGTCACCCAGGGGCGAGCGTTGGAAGATGTCTGCGGCGCCGAATTCGAAAATCGATAACCGATCCAGCTCGGTGTCCGCAGGTGTATGTGGTTCGGAACTTGTAGCCGAAGACGAGTCTGGAGTTCCGTTGACGCAAATATTGCAAGGTGTCGAGTCCGTGTGCGGCTCCAACGCCGCGGACTCCGTGGCCTCGGATGGCACAATCTACTCTAGATTTAAGGCCGTTGCAGCAATAGGATCCATCTCCTAGATGTGATCTGGTGACAGATTTAGGTCATGTTCATCGGAGCGAGGGGAGCGATCGCCGCAGTCTCAAATACGTCGATGATCAAGTCTCCACGGATGTCCATGATGTAGTTCAAGCTCCCGGATCTGACTTCATGACCAGGGGCGTAGCTGTCGATCTGCTCCAGATGGCCAAGCGAGTTGGCCCGCAGTACGAAGCCGCCGAATACGAAGATCTGTCCGGGGAGGAAGGTTTTCCCTGGACAGCGTCACTATCAACGATTGAAGGGGCCATCAAACCTTTCGTCTACGGCACAGTGGAACTCTCAATGAAAGCACCAATGTCAGTGTCAAAACCGGCAGATCTCGGGTAGGGGGTCCCGAACTGTGCGTCTAAGGTCGATGGTTACAGGAGACTGGGGACACGATGTTTACCCAGGTTCGGGCCCTCTCTATGGAGGTAATACCCTACTTCCTGCTTGATGAATCTTGATGAATATGAGTATTACAAGAGTTGATCTACCACGAGATCGTAATGGCTAAACCCTAGAAGCCTAGCATGTATGACTATGGTAATGTGTATATGCCATCCGGACTACTCCCTTCGGTTTATATAGACACTAGGGGGATCTAGGGTTACATAGAGTCATTTACATAAGAAGGAATCTTCATAATTGGTCGCCAAGCTTGCCTTCCACGCCAAGGAGAGTCCAATCTGGACACGGGTGCAATCTTCGGCCTTCATGTCTTCATAGCCCACCAATCCGGCCCATTGATAATAGGCCGGACGCCCGAGGACCCCTTAGTCCAGGACTCCCTCACCCACAAACATAGTTCACCAACATAGTTCAGCAAACAACATAAAGTACTTAAAACACATCAGGGAAGGGGAGACATGACTTTGGCTAGGGCAGCATGCTGCCCCATGATCTTGTAGTCCTCGCCGTGGATGGCCACATCTTCTGCATGAGCTAGAAGGTGAGCGAACCGGCTGGACTTTGGCTTTGTCTTGGTGGTGCAGTTTTGGTCCTGCTCTTGTAGTAGTAACCCACGCCCTTGACCTTGATCTTCTCCTCTTCCTTCTCTTTTAAGGAGGTGAAGTTGCCGCGGTCCACATCCACATCTTCCCCAGAGACATACTGCACACACGAATGAATTAAATTAGTACATTATAGATTCATGGGAATACACCATGTCAACGAACTAAATGAACAATCTAAATTACAAGTAGGCTTACCTCATACTCTTCGTCGTCACCGTACGATGGATCGTACGGGTCGTCGAAAGTAAAAGTCTATCTTCCTCTTCTTCCCCCAACCATCATCCTCCTAAATATACAATTACATCCATCACTAGTAAATACATAGGGCTAATATACTATGATCCTATTTGCATTTTCCATTGTCATGCACACATATTGAACAACAAAGCTAATATAACTACATATTAAAATTTAGATATGCACACTTTATCATATGGCTAATATACTATGATCATGTTTGCATTTTCCATTGTCATGCACACACATTGAACAACAGAGCTAATATAACTACATATTGTGGACATATTGTGAACAACAAAGCTAATATAACTTGAGTCAAATAACTTCTTAATCGATCTAATAAGCCCCAATCAGTTCACAACATCTAGCATTTTTGCAACGAATCTAATAAGCATAAAAACAAGTATAATAAGCATGATAGCATTAAAAAAACCCAATCTGTGAGCACTAAAAACAAATCTAATAAGCATCATAGCATTAAAAACCCTAATCTGTTCACAACATCTAGCATTTTTGCAACGAACTTATCCAAATCTAAAAACAAATATAAAAACCCCAATCATTGCAGCACCTAAAATCATAGTTCACAACATCTAGCTAGCATTTATCCAACAAACCCTAGTCCAAAAACCCCCATCCCCCCAACCCATACAAAAAACCCCGGCCCATCCGTCAAACCAACTACTCTAACCATCTGAACTACCGTATGAATCCACAATCTAACCAATGTAACTAACTCTACAATCTAATATCCTAAAGCAAAGCAAGTGCAAATACCTCCTGCTCCTCGCCGGGCTACGCATGGGGGGCATCAGGAAGGGCTGCGCCACTCGTCGCCGTCACCTTCTGCGCTGAGGCGGATCCCGCCACCTCATTCCCCACATCCGTAGCTGTTGCGAGTTTCCCCGCATCAACGTGGACGCCGCCGACATCCGCGGTCACCGCGCCCTGCTGCTTCACCACTTCTACGGCCGCTGCGCCAGCGTCGCCACAAGCTTTGTCCATCGGATAGATGGAGGCGATGAAGGTGAGGAAGAGGATGCGGTGGGGAGAGGGAGACGGTGCGGTGGAGGTAGTGGAGGAGAGCGAGACGATGCCAGTGGGGGAGAGGAAGACGATGCGGCAGGGAGGGGATTTGGGGGAAATGGTAGGGGTGATGGAGGTGGTTGCCCTTATTTATATGATGGGATGTTTCGGGCATGTCCACTGACACATGCTACCCCACGACCGCCCTCTTGCATGCGCCCACCCCCAACGCGGCCCCACTCGTCAGAGTTAACGGTCAAAGGTATTGACCCGACGACAACGTCCGTTATAACCTGTTCTGAGGGTTTCGGGCAAGGGAGTGGGGAAAAGTGAGCAAAAGTTTATAAAGTGGGGATGAATGAGTAGAGCTAAGGAACCAGGGGCACAGAAATAAAAATCCCTATTTTATATTTCCTTATACCATGATAAATGTTTATTATTCATGCTAGAATTGTATTCACCGGAAACCTTCATACATGTATGAATACATAGACAAAACACTGAGCCCCTGGTGAGCCTCTACTTGACTAGCTTGTTGATCAAAGATGGTTAAGGTTTCCTAACCATGGACATGAGTTGTTATTTCATAACGGGATCACATCATTAGGAGAATGATGTGATGGGCAAGACCCATCCGTTAGCTTAGCATGTTGATCGTTCGGTTATATTGCTATTGCTTTCATGTATGTTAAATAAACATTCCTTTGACTATGAGATCATGGAATTCTCGGATACCGCAGGAATGCCTTGTGTGCTATCAAACATCACAACATAACTGGGTGATTATAAAGATGTTCTACATGTATCTCCGAAGGTGTCTTGTTGGGTTGGCGTGAATCAAGATTAGGATTTGTCACTCTGGGTATCGGAGAGGTATCTCTGGGCCCTCTCGGTAATACACATCATAATAAGTCTTGCAAGCAAATGACTAATGAGTTAGTCACGGGATCATGTATTACGAAACGAGTAAAGAGACTTGCCGGTAACGAGATTGAACTAGGTATAAAGATACCGACGATCGAATCTCGGGCAAGTAACATACCGACAGACAAAGGGAATTGTGTATGTTGTCATAACGGTTCGACCAATAAAGATCTTCATAGAATATGTAGGAGCCAATATGGGCATCTAGGTTCCGCTATTGGTTATTGACCAGAGAGGTGTCTCGATCATGTCTACATAGTTCTCGAACTCGTAGGGTCCGCACGCTTACTATTTCGTTGGCGATATAGTATTGAATGAGTTATGTATGTTGGTGACCGTATGTTGTTCGGAGTCCCGGATGAGATCACGGACATGACGAGGAGCTCTGGAATGGTCCGGAGTTAAAGATTAATATATAGGACGATATGGTTAGGCCGAGGGGTCAAGCCCACGGGGCATTAAGTCGGTGCAAAAGGATTTTCGCTGAGGCCAGGGGGCAATAGCCGGAGACCCTGGCGTCTGGGCCAGACACGAAGGATTGTGGCGTTTGGTCCTAGAATCCGAGTGGGACTCTTGCCTTTCGTGCAAAACCGACTTTGAGGAGGCTTTTCCTCCAAGTTTCGACCCAAGGGCTCAACATATAAATAGAGGGGCGGGGCTAGCACCTGGAACACATCAAGATACACCAAGCCCTGTGCCGGCAAGCCCGTCCCTGTCGGGGTTTTGGGGTGACATATGCCAACGGATGGCTTATCATGCATGGGGTCAAAAGAACGTCGCCGGGCCCTGAAAGCGGGATAAGGTGAAACTTAGGACGCCTATGGATCTTACCCAGGTTCGGGGCTCTCCGTGGAGATAACACCCCTAGTCCTGCTCTGCGGGGGCTCCGCGTCATGACTGATGTCACTATGGTAGCTACAAGGTTGCTCCTCGAGCTGTGTGGTCTAGGGGAGGAAGATGAACAAGGCTAGTTCACTTCCTATGCCCTAGGGATCGGGGATAGTTGCTAGGGTTTCTATCTCTCTCTCTCTCTCTCTCTTCTTCTTCTTCTTCTTCTTCTCAGAGTTCAATCCTTCCTCCTTCTAACCCCTCCTCATGGAGGACCCTGGGGGGTTTATATAGGCCTACCCCCCAAGGGTACAATCATAATATCGACGGAGTGGCCCCCGTCTGTCAGTGTCTTGCGGTGCCGGTCTTGCCGCCTGTCTGCTGGGGCCTGCCGCCTGCGGGGCCACATGATTGCCTTTTACTGTAGACGTGCTTCTATTGACGATAGCCTCGTCAGGGGGGAAATGGCTACAGTGCCGCCGTCTTCTGCCGTACATCGCCGCCACGCCCTGTCCCATCGTCTTGATGAGGTTTAGACTTCCAGGGCAGGATTCACCGTCTGCTACCAGGCGGCCGCCTCCCCTGGTCATCTGGCAGGGGCGGCTTGTTCATGACTTACCCGCTGGCCGGTGTGGCCAGCTGCCTGCTGGCCCGGCCGTCTGTGAGTAGTGGGATCGTGGCCTCCTCTGACCGACGCTTGGTCACAAGCAGCGTGGCTACAGTGACCCGCTGCTTAGGAGATATCCATAAGGTACACGTTCACTGTAGCCATGCCCTTATAGATCCTCTAAGGACATATTCATCTGTAGCCATGCCTCCGCTGCGTGGTGGTCCCCCAGCACGCGTCCCGAGGGAGGAGCGTGGGACCGTCTGCTAGCTGTTGGCATTGGTGCCGCCGCCTGTTGGGTCCCTGCCGCCTGCTAGCAGCCGGCTCCTAGGGCAAGCTACCCTAGGAGGCGGCCCGATGAGCAGACGGCCAGGGGGGGAAGCAGGCGGCCACAATTTGTCTTGAAATACCAAGGGTGGTCGCTGAGGACACGCATGGTCGATATCTCCGATAGTAGTCCCCGAAGCTGGTGGAACTCCGCGGCTGGTGTTGGAGGGCTGTGGGGTTCCAGCAGCTTCCGTCCCTAGGCAAGCTCTGCGTCCTTCACCCGTATTCCGTAGGGATCCGTCCGTCGGCAGCCGGACCCGCGTTGAGTGGGCCGGCTTCTGGCAGCCAAACCTTTGTCTTTGAATCTTCGAGGGGAAGGCACCGCCTGGTCGGCAGGCAGTCGAGCAGGCCTGCCGACCGTTGGCGGCTCCCCACGCGCCACTGCCCCGTCGCGTCGATCTGCCAGCCCACGCGCGTGATGGGACATAACAGTGGGCCGGGGCCCGCCACTACATGGCCTCGGTCCTCGCGCGGATCCAATGCGGCAGGGATAATCGATTGCCCTCCCACGCGCATTTAATGCGTGCGGATTAGGCGTGCAAAAGGTGGGGGTCGTGCGGGGCGTGGAGCAGTTGATCCCACGCCCGCCACCTCGGCTTTGCTGCCCCGAGCTTATAAGTAGGCCGGGGGAGGAGTTGGCACCATTCTCGCGCCCGCTCCTCCCCGCTTTCCTTCTTCTTCCTCGCTTCCTCCCGCTCCTCTCGCCAACGTCGTAGCGAGCTGCTGCCTGAACCATGGCCGCCGCAACGTCCGCTCACCACCATGGCCAGTGGGACGGCAGCGAGGTCCTGGAGGAGCACATCGACGTTCTCCGCCGGTCACGAAAACTGCCTCCTGCTGACAAGGTTGCCATGCGCCTAGCGCCGGCGGCGGAGATCAGGCCAGCCCCATGGCAGGGCGAGCGGGTCGTCTTCCGCTCGCACTTCCCGTGCGGCTTCGGCCTCCCGGCGAGCAGCTTCTTCCGATCTTTCTTAGAGTTCTTCAACATCCAACCCCACCACCTCACGCCGAACATGGTGGTGACGCTCTCATCCTTCATCGTCCTGTGTGAAGCGTACTTGGGCATCCTCCCCACCGTAGAGCTGTGGACCGAGATTTTTTACATGAAGCTCGGCACTGCAGTACAGAGCGTGGCTACCCAGTGCGGGGGGTGCATTGCGGTGAAGCGCAGTGGATCGAGGAATTTCTTCCCGGCGCCGCAGCTCGTGGCGTCGGTAAAACAGTGGCAGAAGACGTACTTCTACGTCTCCAACGTCGACCCCGAACAAGACTTCATCTGCTTGCCTTACTGGGCGCCGGGTCCGCCTGCTGAGCCTCGCGACTCCTGGAAGACCCGGCCAACCTCCCTCACGGAAGGCGCCTCCATCACGATGCGCCATATCCGGGAGCTAAGGGACGGCGAGGGTCTGGTCTTCGCGGATTTGCTGCTCACGCTTGCGGAGTGCCGAGTGCTGCCGCTGAAGTGCCGCCCTCATCTGATCTGCGACATGAGCGGGCGTCGGGACCCCAGCCGGACATGCACCAAGCCAATGTCGTACAAGGAGGTGGCTAACTTGGTGAACCACATCTCCAACTGCAAGGTCTCCGACTCCGGCTGGGCCTTCGGCAAGCCGCCATACAGCCGCGACAACCAGCCGCCTGCAGTAAGTTCTTCAGCCCTCTCTTTCTTTCTTTTCCATCTGGCTGTTGTAGCCGTCAGATCCTGATGTCTTCTTCAAATCTTCCCCGGCCAGCCGGCGCCGGGTTCTGGCCAGCCAGGCCGCCCCCTAGAACCGGATCGCTCCTAGAGCGACATGAGTGACCCCGATCTTGGGGCCGCCGCCATGGAGGAGGAGGAGGTGACAGGCGGCGGGGGTCAGCCATCAGGCGGCCTGCCAGAAGGTGGCGTTGAGAGCTGGCCAGACGACGAGGAGGAGGAGGAGGAAGCACCCGTCCGCGCCAGCCAGCAGGCCGGGCCGTCTGGCGCAGCCGGTGGCGGGAAGCGGCGGTCCTCATCAGGGCCGTCTGGTGCCCCGCCCAAGAAACTCCGGCTGTCGACCGCCGCCACTAGGCGTCGGGAGGCAACCACCAGGGTGATTGTGCCCAGGATGCCCAAGGCCAGGCCGGTCGTGTCTAGGTAAGTGTCTTGCGTCCTTCTTCTGCTTGAAGCTTATCTTTCTCAGCCGATCCCCTCTTGCCTGACTCCCCATTTTCTTCGGGATATCCATGCAGCGCGCCGCTTTCCCTCTCACGGGCGCCAGCAGGCTCTGTTGTGGGGGGCACGGATGCCCCCCTGTGCCCCCTCGCGTGGATCCAGCAGCCGCGCTCCGGAAGGCGACGGAGAGGAACGCCTGCAAGGCGCGCGAGGAGCGTGAGGCCACGGATCGCGAGCGAGCGGTGGCCGATGTCGTAGCCAGGGCGGAGGCCGAAGCCGCCAAGAAGGCCCAGGCAGACGCCGCCCGAGCCCGAGAGTAGGAAACGGGCTCCCAGCAGCTAGCGGGCCGCACCGTTCTCCTGGAGGCGGGCTCTCTGGAGCCGTCTGCCCAAGCGCCGGCTACTGACGAGCAGCCGGCTCTAGACAACGGGGGGGACGACTGCGTCATCCTGGAGACGCAGGTGCCGCCCCCTGTGCCGCCTGCAAGGGAGCAGGGCAGCCGACCTGTAGGGGCGGAGGTGCCACCAGCTGAGGGCGTGCTGGTGACTGGCCCGCAGCCGGCCCCCAAAGCCCCAGCCCGTCCGCGCCCCGCGAGGGTGGTCTCCGTGCCGCAGCAGGTGGAGGCCAGCGGTGCCAGCTCGTCCACGCCAGAGAATGAGGCCACCAGCGTGGCGCCGTCAGGTTGGAGGCCCGGAGGCGGCGGTGCGCTGATTGTTGCGTCGCGGGACGTCCTCGACCGCTTCAACTCCCTGGGCAACATCGTGCAGACAGTGATGCAGGAGTTCGTGGTTGCGCGGTCCTCCGTTCGGGTACATATGCTTCATGTTCTCTTGCTTTTATTCCTTCAATTTCTTATGTGGGGGCGCGTCAGCGCACCCACTGGGTGTAGTCCCCGAGTTTCGAGCCGGCTGCTGAGCAGGCAACTTGGAACTCCGAAGTGTGCGTCGTGGGCTGATCTTGTGTCTCATTGCAGGAGTACCACAACCTCCGCGTGGCCTCCTACAACGCCCAGTGCCAGGAGCTAGCGCAACTGCAGGCTGCCCTGGCAGACAGCCAAGGTGAGTGCTTCCCTTCTCCACCTTGCGGGGGCGCGTCAGCGCACCCGCTGGGTGTAGTCCCCGAGTTCCGAGCCGGCTACTGAGCAGGCAGCTTGGAACATCAAGGTTATCTTTTTTGCTGTTGCTGACATTATTGTTTTTCTCCCTCTCTTGCCAGCGGTCGCAGCCAACCTCCGCAACCAGCTGGGCGAGGCCCAGTCGGAGCTAGCTGCCAAGGAGCGAGCGCATGGTCTCGCCGCTCAGGACCGCGACCGCTTGGCCAAGGAGCTGGCAGACCAGGCGGCGGCCCACAAGGTCGAGCTCGGGAAGATGTCGGACACCGAGATGCTTCTTCGGGCAGAATTCGAGGCCGAGCGCTCTAATTGGGTTGAGAAGGAGGTGGCTCTCCAGGACGGCTATGTAGCCATTGGAGACATGGTCGACGGTGAGATGTCTACCCTTTCTTCTTGTACTCGCCATATGTTACAGTCGTCTTTCTTTTCTTCTGATTCTTCTTCTAGTTTTGGCAGAGTTCTTTCCGGGCTACTCTGTGGCCGCCACCCAGGCCATCGAGGCCGAGCGTGACGAGAGGTGCCAGGCAGGCCGAGTGATCGCACCTAACGCACCCAGGACCCCAGCCGAGGAGCTTCTTGCTATTCGGGTGCATCTCCAGTCGGTCCGCCGTCTGCTTCGCCGTCTGCAGCGTGCTGGTGCCCAGGTGCTGGCCGCCCTCTGGCCAGGTGTGCCGGCACTCCGCACTCCCAGTCGGACTGCCGACTGGCTGGAGGCAGTCGGCCACCGCTTCGAGGCCTGGAAGGGCTCCGCAGCGAGGGCTGGCACGCGGACCGCCCTGGAGTTCGTCAAGAGCTGGTATCCGGGCCTGAGCCTCGAACAGCTGGAGACCTTCCGTGCGGAGTCTCAGCCTGAGTTGGCCGTGGTGCAGAAGGACCTCGTCCAACGCGCCGCCGCCCTTGCCGAGTACGCTGACACCTCCGTCTTCATCCCAGAGTTGGATGACAGGGGCCATGTGGTGCCACCCAACAACTTCGGGCTGGACCTGGCGGCGTCGGAGGAGCCGGACGAGGAGATCGCCTCCAGTGATGAGGGCGAGGAGGAGGAAGGCAGCGACGAGGAGACCAGCTCCCAGGAGGCGGATCCGTCTGCTGGCCACCAGCCTGACCGGTCCTCGACAAGCGGACCAGGTGTAGTGGCCCCGCCTGCTGCAGGAAGCGGCCAGGCCGAGACCCACCAGGCGGCCCCCTCGGAAGCTGGCTCCCTCTTGCCGCCCGCTCCGCCTG
Organism: Secale cereale; assembly: GCA_902687465.1. NCBI lineage: Eukaryota > Viridiplantae > Streptophyta > Magnoliopsida > Poales > Poaceae > Secale > Secale cereale. The sequence goes on along the minus strand of LR738711.1, from coordinate 720,218,347 downwards.
CTGCGCCCTAAGCTTTCACTCTTGTATCTTTTGGTTCCTGTTTCTCTGTAAGACTTGGTAGGGTTAATCCGAACAATTCCACCCGCTGGGTGTATCAGTAAGCTGCTACTGCAAGGCGACCCATGAGGCCTTTTTTATGTAAATATTCTTTTAATGCTGCATGCTTTTTATGCAATTGTGTCGAGTCCTAGGATTAGCCCCGCCCTTGATTCCTTATGGCGATTTTCCTTTTGCCGTTTCCTTTAACTGCCGTCCTGCCAGCCAGACAGCCACTCTGTGGTTCTGTGGCTAGGTCAGGAACTTGGCTGTTTTCAGGGTGGGCAAGTATCCCGCCCTCTGGAAAGCGGCGTGGCTAGGCCCAGAGCTGGCTGGTCGGCTGTGTGACAGCCGGCTATTCGTGTGAAGGGCCAGCTTGCCCTATGTCTTTTTTCCTTAGCCATTTTTCATGTGGGCACCACTTCTTGCCTTTGGCTCCTGCCAGTCGGACAGCCGCGCTCTGCGAGTCTGTGACTGAAGGCGGGAGAGGGCTTGGATGCCATCACATTACTTGTCCAACTATTTAAGGAGAAGTTTTTAAACATAGGGCTAGGCGGCCAGTCCCCGGGCCGTCTGCTAGGCTCCGGTGCCGGACAAAGGAATGAAGAATACTCATTCACAGGCATAAATCTTATCATATAGATAAAAGGGTTGGGCAGTCCCCGAGAACTCCTCGGGGGTCCCATTGGTTCTCAAAATAAAATAGATAGTGTGACACATACTGTCTTTCACCTATAAAAGCGACGAAGTAGGTTTGCATTCCATGGGCGCTTTGACTCCTTGCCTGAGTCGTCTCTCTTGCGTGCTCTTGGCTTCTGGGCATCAATGAGGTAGTAGGCATCGTTGCCTAGTACCTTGCTGACGATGAACGGTCCTTCCCAAGGAACCGAGAGCTTGTGTTGGCCGGCTGTTCGCTAGATCAGCCGGAGCACAAGGTCTCCCTCGTGGAAGGAGCGTGGCTTGACTCGCCAGCTATGATAACGGCAGAGACCCTGCTGGTAGATGGTGGAGCGGCCGAGTGCTACCAGCCGGGCCTCCTCCAGCAGGTCGACGCCGTCTTCGCGTGCTTCTTTGGCTTCGACTTCCGTGTACATGGTGACGCGAGGCGAGTCAAACTCAACATCCGTTGGGAAGACGGCCTCGGCCCCATACACGAGGAAGAAAGGAGTGAAGCCGGTGGATTTGTTCGGAGTGGTTCTGAGGCTCCAGAGGACAGACGGCAATTCTTTGATCCAGCAGCCGGCTGATCACTCCAAAGGTTCGACCAGCCGGGGCTTGATGCCAGGTAGGATAAGGCCGTTGGCACGCTCGACTTGGCCGTTGGACTGTGGGTGGGCAACGGACGCTAAGTCCAGTCGGATGCCGTGTGTTGCACAGAAACGGGCAAGTGCGCCTTTGGCAAAATTTGTGCCGTTGTCGGTGATGATGCTGTGCGGTATACCATACCGGACTATGATGTCTGCGATGAATGTCACTGCAGTTGGGCCATTGAGTTTCTTGATTGGTTTCGCTTCGATCCACTTGGTGAATTTGTCCACTGCCACGAGTAAATGTGTCAAGCCGCCTCTGGCTGTCTTGAAGGGGCCCACCATATCCAGACCCCAGACGGCAAATGGCCAAGTGATCGGAATGGTCTTGAGTGCAGAAGCCCGCAGGTGTTGCTTGGAACTGAAGCGCTGGCAGCCATTGCACTTTTTTACCAAATCTTTGGCGTCGTCCAGAGCAGTCGGCCAGAAGAAACCATGGCGGAAGGCTTTGGTGACGAGGGATCTTGAGGCCGCGTGATGGCCACATTCCCCTTGGTGAATGTCCTTCAGGATAGCCGTCCCCTTTTCTGCTTCCACACAGCGCTGGAAGACGCCCGTTGCACTTCTTCTGACAAGCTCTTTGTTGACTATGGTGTACGCTGAAGCTCGGCGTTGAACTTGCCGTGCCAAAGTTTCTTCTGCTGGCAGTTCTCCTCTGAGCAGGAAGGTAAGGATTGGCTGTGCCCAAGACGGTGCTGAGACTTCTGTTACTTCTGCCAGAGAGACCAGGGTGGTTGGGCTGGGAGGCGGAGGGCTGGGCTGAGCCGTCTACTGTGCTTCCAAAGTCCCCGAGCCGTCTGCTGGAGCTGGCACCTCCTGGCCGCCTGCTGGAGCAGTCCCGGGCCAGGAACCGGCGCAGCTACAGGTGGACCATCTGCTGGGGTTGGAGTATTGAGGCCGCCTGCTAGAGCAGTCTCTGGACCGGCTGCTGAAGTTGCCGGGCCGCATGCTCCAGGGTCGGCTGGTATGAAGATTGACTCCGACTCTTGTGAAGGCTTGATAGACGGCTTGCGCAGGCATTGAAGAGATACGCCCGCTGGTATTGCTTGGCGGGTTTGAGCCGATTCGTGCCAAAGTGTCGGCTTGCATGTTGTCGGCTTGTGGTACGTGTAGGAACTCGCAGCCATCAATGTGTCCACTGATCTGCTGGACAAGGAAACGATAGCTTGCCATGTTTGAGCCTTTGGCGTCCCAGTCCCCAGACGACTGCTGGACAACCAAGTCTGAGTCACCATAGCACAGCACTCGGCGGATGCCAATCTCCTTGGCCATCCGGAACCCGTGGATAAGTGCCTCATACTCGGCCACGTTGTTAGAGGCGGCAAAGTGGATCTGCAGGGTGTACTTGAGCTTGTCGCCCTTGGCGGAGGTGAGGACGACGCCGGCTCCTAAGCCAGTGCGCATCTTTGACCCATCGAAGTGCATCCGCCAATGGGTTGAGTCTGGAACAGGCGGCAGGTATTGGGTTTCGGCCCAGTCGACGAGGAGGTCGGCCAATGCTTGTGACTTGATGGTGGTGCATGGCTGCTAGAAGATGGTGAAGGGGGTCAGCTGTATGGCCCACTTGGCCACTCTTCCTGAGGCATCTCTGTTGCCCATGATTTCAGCAAGCGGGGCCGTGCAGACGACCGTGACTGAATGCTCTTGGAAGTACTGCTTGAGTTTCTTGGCAGTGAAGTACACGCCGTAGCACATCTTCTGGTAGTGAGGGTAGTTCTGCTTGGATACTGACAGCACCTCGCTCAAGTAGTAGATGGGCCTCTGGACGGGCAAGGCTCTGCCGTCTTCTGGGCGCTCGACCACAATGACAGTGCTGACCACCCGGCTGGTGGCGGCTATGTAAAGGAACATGGGTTCCTTGTCTGCTGGCGCCGCCAGGACAGGCGGGGTGGACAGCAGTCTCTTGAGCAGCTAGAAAGCTTCGTCTGCCTGGTCGTTCCACTCGAAGCATGTGGTCTTCTTCATCAGTTGGTACAGGAGGAGTGCCTTTTCTCCCAACCGGCTGATGAAATGGCTGAGAGATGCCAGGCACCCCGTGAATTTCTGGACATCTCGCACACGGGTCGGCCGTTGCATTCTCTCAATGGCCTTGATCTTTGCGGGGTTGCACTCGATGCCGCATTCGGATACCAGGAAGCCAAGGAGTTGGCCGGCTGGTACCCTGAAGACGCATTTCTCCGGGTTTAGCTTGATCCGAAAGCGGCGCAAGTTCTCAAATGTCTCTTGGAGATCCTCCAAAAGGGTTCCTCTCTTCTCCATCTTCACCACGATATCATCCACATAAACGTGGGCGTTTCTGCCAAGTTGCTCGAGGAGACACTTCTGCATGCAACGCTGAAAGGTGGCGCCGGCGTTTCTCAGGCCGAACGTCATTGTCAGGTAGAAGAAGGCCCCAAATGGCGTGAGGAAGGCGGTCTTCAGGCGGTCAGCTGGATCAAGCTTGATTTGGTGGTACCCGGAGTAAGCATCAAGGAAAGGCAGCAGCTCGCATCCGGCTGTGGAGTCGATCACTTGATCTATTCGCGGCAGAGCAAACGGATCTTTAGGGCAAGCTTTGTTGAGGCTCGTGTAATCAATGCACATGCGCCATTTGTTGTTCTTCTTCAGCACTAGGACTGGATTTGCGAGCCATTCGGGGTAAAAAACCTCCATAATGAAGCCGGCTGCTAGCAGGCGGGCAACTTCTTCCCCAACGACTCTTCTCTTCTCTTCTGACAGACGGCATAGCGGCTGCGTGACAGGCTTTGCATCTTCTCTCACATGGAGTTTGTGCTCGGCGAAATCCGTCGGGACACCCGGCATGTCTGTAGGGGACCATGCAAAGATGTCCCGATTCTCACGGAGGAAATCGACGAGCTCGCTTTCCTATTTGCTATCTAGGTTTGACCCTATGACCGCAAATCGCTCTGGGTGAGATGGGTCCAAGGCAATCTTCTTTGTCTCCTTGGCCGGCTGGAACGAGCCTTGCGGCTCCGCCTCCCTGGGATCGGCTGGTATGGCTGGCTGCTCGCCAGCCATTGCCACCAGCCGTTCTAGGCGGCGCTTTTCCTCAGCTACGACAAGGGACTCTGCCAGGCGGCTGCTGGCTGTTGCGCATGCGATGGACTTCTCGTAGTCCCCGGCTATGGTGATTATTCCCTTGGGGCCCGGCATCTTCATCTTAAGGTAGGCATAATGGGGTACTGCCATGAACTTTGCAAGAGCTGGCCGGCCTAAGATCACGTGATAAGGACTTTCCAGGTTCACCACTTCAAACCAGACCGGCTCCCTCCGGAAATGCAACTTGTCACCAAACAGGACATCGACCTTGGCCTTGCCTATTGGTGAGCAAGAGAGGCCTGGCACAATGCCATGGAACACGGTCCTGGTAGGCTGAAGTTGCTTTTCTTTGATGCCCAACTTCTCCATGGTGTCATGACACATGATGTTGATGTTGCTGCCGCCGTCTACAAGTATTCGGGAGAAGCGACAGGCCCGCCTGTCAGTGTAGAGAGTAGCGTCCAGGACCAAGGCATAGGCCCCTGGCGTTGGCATGCCAGCCGGGTGATCCTCTCGGCTCCAGCTGACAGGCCTTTCAGACCAATGCATGAATTCTGGGTCTTTGACGGCAACGGTGTTGACTTCTCTGCGCTGTTGGCGCCGGTTGTGCCTATCGTCCGTCTGGTTGGTGAAGACAACATAGGCTCCGTTTTCTTCTGGGAATTCGTCCTGGACCTGGCCGCTGGGACGAGCAGCCGGCGGATTAGGAGGCAGGTCCGGCTGCCCAGCAGGCGGCGGCGGCAGAGCTTCTCCCCTGGCAATTCTTGTGAGCTAATGACACTTTCGCATTGTGTGGTTGGAAGGCTTCGCGCCGCTGTGGAACTTGCAGGGGGCGTCCAGAGCTTGGTCAAAGGAGAAAGCTCGCTGCCAGACTGGTTTGCCGCCCTTTTGGCGCTTGAGTCCCGCTTAAGCTTCTGGCTGTTGGTCGTCAACTGCTACCACCAGCCGGTTGTTGGCAGCCGGCGCATGGGTCTTGCATTTCTGGTCATTTGCCTCCTGGCGTCGGCTGCACTCTCCAGCCGACGTCTTGGAAGTTGGAGGAGTCATCTTGCTATAAGCATCCACTTGTAGCTCGCTCTTCATGGAGGAGTCAGCGGTGGCGTACTTGTCTGTTATGCTCAACAGCTCATCCAGCGTGGTCGGCTCGTCACAAAGGAGCCTATGCTTAAGTAAGGTGCCTTCTCTGCACCCGGCCGTGAAATACTCGATGGCTTGCACCTCGTGCACTCCTTCACAAGAGTTTCGCAGCTCTGCCCAGCATGTTAGGTAATCGCGGGCCGACTCGTCAGGGCCTTGGACACATAGGGAGAGCTGGTGCGGCTTGGGAGGACGCTTGTAGGTGCTGGTGAAGTTGCGAGTGAAGGCGTCGGTGAAGTCCAAACAGCCGTTGATGCTGTTGGGTTTGAGGCTGTTCAGCCAGGTCCGAGCCGTGCCCTGGAGCATAAGAGGACGTACTTCACCGCAACGCGTCTGTTGCCGGTAGCTATGCTGACGGCTGTGGAGTAGTCCACCAGCCAGTCCTCTGGTTTCATTGATCCGTTGTACTTGGGGGTATCTGTGGGGACCCCGACTCATGAGTCGTGATCACCGAATGCATGTGTACAGTGATCCCAGAGATCAATGCTCACTGAACACACAGAAGCTGAATAACAAGAGTCTTACATCCATACATACCGTATTACACAAATAGGACCATTATGGTCAAGTCTTGAGTATAACATTGCAGTGGAAATATTCAATAACAACTTGGACCCATGCCATCCGCCTTAACCCTACAGGCATTCTGACTGGGAAGCGTCCTAGCTCGCAAGTTCGTCACCAAGAGTTCTTCAACATATCCTGTTCTTTCATGCCTGGCCAATAAAATAACCAGTGGCAAGCCAATGAGTACTTTGAATGTACTTGCAAGCAACCCAAGTGTGATGACAGAATAATTATGCAAGGCTCTACTGCTAAATTGGCAGTTTTGCGGAAAGCTAGTTTTTCATATGCAAGTCTGATCAACATATAACAAGGGCATGCATGCGTCTGCAACAAGTATCAGGAGGTTACAGACATCAACACCGTGAAAGAGTCATGAACAACTCGCTCACGCTCATCGTGACTTTCTCACAATCACATCAGCAGATTTACCAAACCGTGTTGTTTTCCAGAAACTTATGGACATAGTCTAAGCAGCAGCACCCAACTGTCCTTGACCGTGGACACGGCTATTTGAATAGTTTTACACTCTGCAGAGGTTGCGCACTTTACCCACAAGATCCGGGGAACTTCCGTGTCATCCACGACCCGCGGTACCTCAAGTACCCGGGGTAAGCACCCGAGCACTATCTTTCCCTAGACGACACTAACATAGAGTCCACTCGATTGGTAGTAACCCCCGTGCCCAACATTTCACATCTTTAAAAATTGTGGAGACTCGCTCCCATATTCATCACATACCACTGACACGGGGTACCAACGATGTGTTCGGTGCCCTGTAAAAACAGTCATGGCCGCCTATCCAAGCATGACCCCGTCCCGAGAGTGACTCATGTCACCCCCGTCACTAGTAATGCGGGCACCATGCTAGTATCGACCTAGGTAATCAATAATGCCCTTTCCCATATAAGGTTAGAGTGGTTGCGCATGTTTGGTTGGGACGATAATCACACATAAATCTAATCCATCTCTGTAAACAACACTTTCTTCAAGCCTCGGTACACTACTTCTTCACCAAGTAGTGCCCTAGTTCCTCATCGTCTCCCAGGGGCATTAGTGGCACCCACTGGGTTATTTGCAAGTATGTCAAACCACACTTGTTTCTCTCAATGCATAACCCTGACCCATTTTTGCGTAGCCAACTACTATAGCACACATCTATCTACTCCCACCGGCATAACCCTCATAAGAAGGTAGGGTCATGCTTGATGCAAGATTCAATGGTAAATTAACAAAGCTACCAACCAAAGTGGTCACCACCTCTACATGACTCCGATGCATTGATAATAAGGTACTATGAGACATGCATAAAAAGGTTTCTCGAACATGGTCAAAGGGCTGCTTGCCTTGTCCTTCCAAGTCTTCAATCCTTCTGGTCCATCTCCAAGCACTCCGTTTATTTCGTCAACTAACGATGGAAACAATCATAATAAGCAACACAACAAGGCAAAAATAAAAGTGCTCTAAAAATAGGAGTTGGACTTTTCTAGGATACCTCTGGTCATATGAGAAATGACCAAGGTGGTTTCATAGGTATTGGATCAATGGATAGTTTGGAACATTTCAATATGATGGAATCAAGGGGTTTATGGATTTGAAAGAAGTACAGAAATATATTTTTGAAAAATGAGCAAAGGCACCCATTTAACAAATCATGATTTTAGAAGCATCTAGGAGTTGGTTTCACTGGATTTGGAGTTCAAATGAATTTCCTAGGATTTTTCAAAGTTGAAAAATATGAAGAAATGGGCCATTATTTTGTGGGGTACAGAAAGTATTAATAAAAATGTTCATAAACTAAGTTATGAACTTAGAAGCATCTAGGAATTTGAACCATTGCATTTGGATCAAATTTGAGCTCTCTGTGATTTTCTAAAGTTTATCACAGAAATAGAAAAATGGCCTTTGATAAATATTTGTGAAGAAAAGGTCTATGGAAAAATGTGCATGTTGCGCCAACAGGTAGATCAGGATTATAGAAACTCCTAGAAATTTGAATCATCAAATTTGGAGTGTATTTGAATTATTCATGGATTTATAAAGTTGACTGGAAAAGAAAAAGAAAAGGAAAGAGGGTTCATACCCTTATACTGCGCACACGGCGACAGATAGATCGTGGGCCGGCCCAGCAGCACGGCTACGCGCAGAGGGCCAGGAGACGTCGAAGGCGCCTTTGGGCTAGGCGTCTTCACCGCAGGGACGCGGCTCCTACTGATGCCGTCTCCACTTATGCGCGGGCCCAGCCTCTGGGTCGCTTACAAGCGGGCCCCGCCTGGCAGGCTCGTCTTCCTCCTCCCGCTCGAACAGAGGCGAGGCAGGGGAGGCAGGGCCGAGCGCTCGCAGGCGTTGCCCCATCGACTCGGGCCGTCTCCGGCGACGCCCCGGCCACCGGAATGACCAGCGCGGAGAGGCGCATCTAGCCATGGGTAGCACGCCTGTCGGGGAGGACCAGGTCGAGGAGAGCGTCGTCCGTGGCGGGTGTGGCTGACAGCGTAGGCCGGCACGGTGCTCAGGCCACCGAGGGGAGTAACAGGGGAACAGGGAAGCTCCGTGGTGGCCATGGGGTTCTCCCAGTGGAGAAAGGAGGGGAGGAGGAGCTCTCTGTGGGGCGAATTCAGGCGGAGTCCGGTGGCTCGGCTTCGGCCATGGTGGCGCATTGAGGGCGCGGGGAGAGGTGTGGGTTGGTCCAGGGGGTGCACGGGAGCCAGGGGAAGCAAATGGGGCGGAGAGGAGGCTCGGGGAAGGCCTTATATAGGCGGCCCACGGAGCACCGTGAGCTCGTGCGCCGGTGAGGCCGTTGCCGTTGCTGCAAGCCACGGGGGCGCGTGTGGGCGTGTCTGGGGTGCTCTTGGCGTTGGTCTAGGTCGACGGGAAGGAATAAGGGGGAGTGGGGCGTGCCAGAAGCCCCGCGCGTGTGAGGTCAGCCACTGGAGCTTGCGGGCGACCGGTGCGCGTGCGAGTGCAGTAGCAGGAGGGAGAAGGAGGAGGGGGCGACCAGCTAGGCGTGTCCTGGACGTCGAGGTGGTCCTGCTGGCGTGCGGGGGAAAGCCGAGGTGGTCGGGCATCGGGATGGGGAGCGGCTACAGTGCGCCAGAGCACTGTAGCGCGCTCCAGAGCGCCATTTTGGCATGCCAAGGGCATGCCATTGGCAGTTGAACGTGGCCAAGCTTGTCCAATAGCTTTGGGGTGGTACTGAGATGCTTTATGAAGCTTAGGAGGTAAGGTAGGAAGGAGGGGTAAGAAGTAGAAGGGTGGAAGGGTGTTGCCATGGTGAAAACAGAGAGGTAATTGGGTTTTTACCCCCTCCAATGATTGAGCTGAGGCATGGGTGAGTTACTGGAGGTAGAAGATGACTAGGAGAAGCTGTGGTAAAAAGTTGAGCTCAAGTAGAATAGTAAAAGGGGGCAGAACAGTGGTTTTGGTAAAATGGTAGAAGGTGTTTGATGCAGATTTGGGCAAGCAAAATAATTCCACTTGACATGAGACTTAACAGGATCAAATGGCATATAAAAATAGGGTATTCCACCAAGTTTGAGCTAATTTGAAGAAACTTGCCAATGTAACTTTGGTTAACCCTAGAAATCAACAGAAATGGATTTTTCAAGATTAGGTTAAGGAAATCATCTCTCCTTGATGCACCACTTGGTGTAGTGTCATCATTTAGGGTTGTGAGCATGTCCACAAAATTTGAGGCCCCAAGTAAAAAGTTGGCAATGAAGAGTTGTTCAAATTTGGATCTGGTCAAAAAGGGTTTTGGGGCACTTAGATCAAGTTATCCTTCTCCAATACTTGTTCCATTTGGTCTAGTTGCATAACTAGACCATTTTAGCATGTGCACCAAGTTTGAGAGCATTTGGACAAGTTTGGCAATGTAAAGTTGCTCAAACTCCAAAATGGACATAAATGGTTTTGAGGGGATTAGATGATGTTTTCTTGATCTTCATGGCATGAGGCTTTGTAAGATCATCAAATATGTCATATTTGACATGATGGAATTTCCCTGGAATTTTTGGAGAATATTTCCTTTGTAAATATTTCAAAAGCTTGAAATATCCAGAATGGGTTTTGGAAGGATTTGCCCAATATTTTGAACATGACCATGTGTTGAAACTCTTATATATGGACAATATATGTCCTAGGAGTTTCCCTGAATTTTGGCAATTATTTTTGAAATAGTTAAATAATTTTTACCTATTAGACCATTTCTGGCCTAAAGAAAAGGCATTTAAATAAAATATAAAAATAACTTTTAAAATTGTAATTTTGTGGTTAATGGGAGTCCTATACCTAATAGGATTCGAATATACCTTCTGAAAGATTTTTCACACCCTAAATAAGGTACTTGCAGTATAGAACCTCAATTCAGGGGTTTTTGGAAAACTAATTTTAGAAAATACCATTTGGCCAAAATATTTTTATAAGAAAATACTATACTGGTCTATACACATGGCATGATCATTGGGAAAAGGTTTTGGATCAAGGAGATGGAGTATAAGAGTTGGAGGATTTATTTTATTTTTAGAGCACTAGCAAACAGCAGACAAAAATCAAATCAAGCAATGTCCAAAACACTCAAAAGTTTTAGTCAATCCACATTTTTAGCATGATTATTAGCTTAAGTGTTGTGGCATGAAAATCAGGGTGTGACAGTATCTCTGGGGAGCGAGAAGCCCTTGGGAAAAGGCTCATTGCGGATGCGGGGGCCAAAACAAGCCGGACCGAGGTCATCTTCTTCTTCGACAGCCTGGGACCGAGCCAGACGGTCCAGGCGGTGGCGGGCGTCGTTCTCCCCAACCCCCTCGCGGCGGCCCAAGCGGCCCGCCAGAGAGGGGTGGTCAACAGGTAGAGGAGACACGCGCCTGTCCCGCCTGGGAGGAGGTGGATGTTCCCCTCGCCGCTCTACAGCCCTTAGGCGGCCGTCCTCATCACGCTCGATGGTGACGCAAGTCTGTCGGCTGCGGCTAGCAGCCGGCTCTGAGTCTCACCGGTTGGGGGCGCCGACTGTTGGAGAGCGAGACGTGGCTCCCTGTTCCCGCCGAAAAGGGCGGTTGTCTGCGTGCGCGCCGGCCTCTGACGCCAGGCGACGGACCTCCTGCTGCGTGGCAGCAGCGTCGAGGAGCTGGTGGGCGCACTGAGTCATGCAACGAAGCTCGTCTCCCTCCAAGTGGCCCATCTAATCGACTGCCGCCTGGGCAGCCCTTAGGTTCTCCGATGGAGTGAGGTATACGGGCCGCGGGGCCCCCAGCATGTCTACTAGCAGCCCGCCGCGATCACGAACGGCGCCGGCTCGGCTAGGCTCACTAGCAGCCGGTGTGCCACAAATGGCACGGTCCATCTCGCGGCGGTAATCTTCAGTGAGGCGTCGGGAGGCAGCCAGCTTGTTGGCGCTATCGAGGAGCGAGACGCGGAGCGCCTCCAACGCCGCCCCGTCTGCCCCCGCCGCAAGAGGAGCGGCGAGGTGCTGCAGAGCGGCCTCGAGCGGGTCTTGGTCCGCCCCGCCAGACGGTTTGCCGTGGTCAGTGACGAGCACCTCCGTGACAGTGCTAATGGTGCTGCCGGTCGTGAGAGCGGGGAGGGGGTCGTCGATGATCACCACGTGCTCGGGGAACAAATCGACGGGCTCTGCGCGGAGGTCGATGATCATGTCTACTGGTTGGTCAGAATAGCCTACTAACTCCACGTAAGAGGCGCGCTCGTCGACGATGTGGAGCTTGTCGAGGAGCTTGACGAGGTAGCTCTCCAGCGCTACTGGCTCGGCCGCCGGTGAGGGCTCGTCATGAATGCGGACGCCGCCGAGAAGGTCGGCGAGCCCGCTCGCGGCGCATGCGGCCTCAGCGCCGCGAAGCATCCCGGTTTCCACGCCTGTAGGTGTGCCGGGCTGGCTGCTCTCGCCAGGGAGGAACAAAGTTCTCGTCCAGAACATGTCTCCGGACGACGGTGCACCTAGCCGCACGGTGGGCCCCAAATGTCGGGGTTTTGGGGCGACATATGCCAACGGATGGCTTATCATGCATGGGGTCAAAAGAAGGTCGTCGGGCCCTGGAAGCGGGATAAGGCGAAACTTAGGACGCCTACGGATCTTACCCAGGTTCGGGGCTCTCCGTGGAGATAACACCCCTAGTCCTGCTCTACGGGGGCTCCGCGTCATGACTGATGTCAGTACGGTAGCTACAAGGTTGCTCCTCGAGCTGTGTTGTCTAGGGGAGGAAGATGAACAAGGCTAGCTCACTTCCTACGCCCTAGGGATCGGGGATAGTTGCTAGGGTTTCTATCTCTCTCTCTCTCTCTTATTGTCAGAGTTCAATCCTTCCTCCTTCTAACCCCTCCTCATGGAGGACCCTGGGGCGTTTATATAGGCCTACCCCCCAGGGGTACAATCATAATCTCGACGGAATGGCCCCCGTCTGTCAGTGTCTTGCGGTGCCGGTCTTGCCGCCTGTCTGCTGGGGCCGGCCGCCTGCGGGCCCACATGATTGCCTTTTACTGTAGACGTGCTTCTGCTGACGACAGCCTCGTCAGGGGGGGAAATGGCTACAGTGCTACCGTCTTCTGTCGTACATCGCCGCCACGCCCCGTCCCGTCGTCTTGATGAGGTTCAGACTTCCAGGGCAGGATTCGTCGTCTGCTACCAGGCGGCCGCCTCCCCTAGCCATCTGCCAGGGGCGGCTTGTTTATAACTTACCCGCTGGCCGGTGGGGCCAGCCGCCTGCTGGCCCGGCCGTCTGCGATTAGTGGGATCGTGGCCTCCTCTGACCGACGCTTGGTCACAAGCAGCATGGCTAGAGTGACCCACCGCTTAGGAGATATCCATAAGGTACACGTTCACTGTAGCCATGCCCTTATAGATCCTCTAATGACATATTCATCTATAGCCATGCCTCCGCTGCGTGGTGGTCCCCCAGCACGCATCCCGAGGGAGGAGCGTGGGACCGTCTGCTAGCTGCTGGCATTGGTGCCGTCGCCTGTTGGGTCCCTGCCGCCTGCTGGCAGCCGGCTCCTAGGGCAAGCTACCCTAGGAGGCGGCCCGATGAGCAGACGGCCGGGGGGGAACAGGCGGCCAGAATTTGTCTTGAAATACCAAGGGTGGTCGCTGAGGACACCCATGGTCAATATCTCCGACAGTCCCACTAGTTTCTCCTCCGTCTAGTTTCTGTAGTGCTTGGCGAAGCCCTGCGGAGATTGTTCTTCACCACCAACCGTCACCACACCGTCGTGCTGCCGGAACTCATCTACTCTTCGCCCGTCTTGCTGGATCAAGAAGGCGAGGACGTCATCGAGCTAAATGTGTGCTGAACGCGGAGGTGCCATACGTTCGGTACTTGATCGGGACGGATCATGAAGGTGTACGACTACATCAACCGCGTGGATAAACGCTTCCGCTTAGCGATCTTCAAGGGTATGAAGATGCTCTCCCCCCTCGTTGCTATGCATCTCCTAGATTGATCTTGCGTGAGCGTAGGAAAATTTTGAAATTGCATTCTACATTCCCCAACAGTGGTGTTAGAGCCAGGTATGTGCGTAGATGATTTGCACAAGTAGAACACAAAGAGTTGTGGGCGATAATAGTCATACTGCTTACCACCAACGTCTTACTTTGATTCGGCGGTATTGTTGGATGAAGCGGCCCGGACCGACATTACATGACCGCGTTCATGAGACTGGTTCTACCGACATGCTTTGCACACAGGTTGCTGGCTGGTGTTAGTTTCTCCAACTTTAGTTGAATCGAGTGTGACTATGGCCAGTCCTTGATGAAGGTTAAAACATCACACTTGACGTAAAATCGTTGTGGTTTTGATGCGTACGTAAGAACAATTCTTACTAGAAGCCCGTAGCAGCCACGTAAAACTTGCAACAACAAAGTAGAGGACGTCTAACTTGTTTTTGCAGGGCATGTTGTGATGTGATATGGTCAAGACGTGATGAGTTATACATTGTTGTATGAGATGATCATGTTTTGTAAATTATCGGCAACCGGCAGGAGCCTTATGGTTGTCTCTTTATTGTATGAATTGCGAAAGCCATGTAATTGCTTTACTTTATCACTATGAGTTAGCGATAGTAGTAGAAGCAATAGTTGGCGGGACGACCACGACGCTACGATGAAGATCATGGTGTCAAGCCGGTGACGATGGTGATCATGACGATGCTTTGGAGATGGAGATCAAAAGCACAAGATGATGATGGTCATATCTTGTCACATATTTTGATTGCATGTGATGTTTATCTTATTGTGCATCTTATTTTTCTTAGAACAACGGTAGCATTATAAGATGATCCCTTACAAAATTTCAAGGTACAAGTGTTCTCCTTGAGTATGCACCATTGCGACAGTTCGTCGTGCCGAGACACCACGTGATGATCGGGTGTGATAAGCTCTACGTTCAAATACAACGGGTGTAAGACAGTGATCCAAATTGAGTGAATGATATATCGAAATGTTCTCTTCATATTGTTGTGCTGTGGTATGCTTGTTTGAGTTCATCTTGATGCCCTAATCATCGTTGCAGAAGTGCTAAATATTATAAACTGCTGATAAATGTTATTATGTTAGCATGTTTGAGAGGTCACACATTTGTGCATGTTGGTCCAAATGGATTGTATTGTTGGGGAACGTTGCATGGAAAACAAAAATTTTCTCTACGTTCACCAAGATCAATCTAGTAGATGCAACTACGAGGGGAGAGTAGGATCCACATACCCTTGTAGATCGCTAAGCGGAAGCGTTAAGAACGCGGTTGATGGAGTCGTACTCGCCGCGATTCAGATCGCTGAAGATCCAAGCACCGAAGCAACGGTGCCTCCGCGTTCTTCACACGTACGGCTCGGGGACGTCTCCTCCTTCTTGATCCAGCAAGGGGTGGAGGAGAGGTTGATGGAGAACCGGCAGCACGACGGCGTGGTGGTGATGGTGGAGAAGAACTCCAGCAGGGCTTCGCCTAAGCACCGCGGGAGAAGATGTTATGGGAGAGGGAGGGCAGCACCGAGGCACGAACTTGTGTTGGCTGCCCTCCCTCTACCTCTCTATATATAGGGGGAAGGACGAGAGGGGGGGCGCCCTAGGGTTTCCCCTAGGGGGCCGGCGGCCAGGGCATGGGGGGGGCGGCGGCCAAGGCAGGCCCTAGGGTTTCCCCCCCTAGGTGCCTTGCCCCCCAAGGCTAAGGGGGTGCGGCCACCCTAGAGGGGTCCACCTCCCTTGGCGCACAAGGAGAGGGCCCAGGGGGGGCGCACAGCCCCCTGAGGGCTGTGGTGTCCCCCCTTGTGGCCCATTAGGCCCAGAACTACTTCCGGGACCCCCGAAACCCCTTTCGGTCGTCCGCCGATTTCCCGATGCTCCCCGGAACACTTCCGGACTCCGAAACCTTTCATCCTATATATCAATCTTCGTCTCCGGACCATTCCGGAGACCTTCGTCATGTCCGGGATCTCATCCGGGACTCCGAACAACCTTCGGTAACCATACACTTTTCTCACTAACAACCCTAGCGTCACCGAACGTTAAGCGTGTAGACCCTGCGGGTTCGGAAACCATGTAGACATGACCGAGACACTCCCAGGTCAATAACCAATAGCGGGATCTGGATACCCATATTGGTTCCCACATGTTTCTCGATGATCTCATCGGATGAACCACGATGTCAAGGATTCAGGCAATCCCGTATACAGTTCCCTTTGTCTCGTCGGTATGTTACTTGCCCGAGATTCGATCGTCGGCATCTCTATACCTAGTTCAATCTCGTTACCGGCAAGTCTCTTTACTCGTTACCGTAATACATAATCCCGTGACCAACTACTTGGTCACTTTGAGCTCATTGAGATGACGTATTACCGAGTGGGCCCGGAGATACCTCTCCGTCACACGGAGTGACAAATCCCAGTCTCGATCCATGTCAACCCAACAGACACCCTCGGAGATACCTGTAGAGTACCTTTATAGTCACCCAGTTACGTTGCGACGTTTGGCACACACAAAGCACTCCTACGGTGTCAGTGAGTTACATGATCTCATGGTCATAGGAACTTATACTTGACATGCAGAAAACTATAGCGATAACTGACACGATCAAAAGCTATGTTTAACGTTTGGGTCTCGTCCATCACATCATTCTCCTAATGATGTGATCCCGTTATCAAATGACAACTCATGTCTATGACCTGGAAACCGCGGTCATCTTTGATCAACGAGCTAGTCCTGTAGAGGCTCACTAGGGACACAAAGTCTGTCTATTCATCCACACATGTATTTGAGTTTCCAATCAATACAATTATAGCATGGATAATAAACGATTATCATGAACAAGGAAATATAATAATAACTCTTTTATTATTGCCTCTATGGCTTATTTCCAACAGTCTCCCACTTGCACTAGAGTCAATAATCCAGCATTACAAGGTAATGAATCTAACACCCATAGAGTCTTGGTGTTGATCGTGCTTAGCCCGTGGAAGAGGCTTAGTCAACGGATCTGCAACATTCAAATCCGTGTGTACTTTGCAAATGTTTATGTCCTCCTCCTTGACCGAATCGCGGATGGAATTGAAGCGTCGCTTTATGTGTCTGGTCCTCTTGTGAAACCTTGGTTCCTTGGCTAGAGCAATGGCACCAGTGTTGTCACAGAACAGAGTCATTGGGTTCAGTGCACTAGGCACAACTCCAAGATCTGTCATGAACTCCTTCATCCAGACACCTTCCTTTGCCGCCTCCGAGGCAGCTATATACTCCGCTTCACATGTAGAATCAGCTACCACGCTCTGCTTGGAACTGCACCAGCTTACCGCTCCCCCGTTGAGAATATATACGTATCCGGTTTGAGACTTAGAGTCATCCGGATCAGTGTCAAAACTTGCATCGACGTAACCCTTTACGACGAGCTCTTGATCACCTCCATAAACGAGAAACATATCCTTAGTCCTTTTCATGTACTTTAGGATATTCTTGACCGCTGTCCAGTGATCCATACCAGGATTACTTTGAAACCTTCCGGCCATACTTATGGCAAGGCTGACATCTGGTCTCGTGCACAGCATTGCATACATGATAGAGCCTATGGCTGAAGCATAGGGGACGACACTCATCTTTTCTCTATCTTCCGCAGTCACTGGGCACTGAGTCTTACTCAACTTTGTACCTTGCAATACCGGCAAGAACCCCTTCTTGGATTGATCCATTTTGAACTTCTTCAAAACTTTATCAAGGTATGTGCTTTGTGAAAGTCCTATCAAGCGTCTTGATCTATCTCTATAGATCTTGATGCCCAATATGAAAGCAGCTTCACCGAGATCCTTCATCGAAAAACTCTTGTTCAAATACCCCTTCACGCTATCCAAAAATTCTATATTGTTTCCAATCAGCAATATGTCATCCACATATAATATTAGAAACGCTATAGAGCTCCCACTCACTTTCTTGTAAATACAAGCTTCATTGTAAACTTGTATAAACCCAAACGCTTTGATCACCTCATCAAAGCGAAGATTCCAACTCCGAGATGCTTGCACCAGCCCATAAATGGAACGCTGAAGCCTGCATACTTTGTCAGCATTCTCTGGATCGACAAAACCTTCTGGTTGCATCATATACAACTCTTCCTTAAGAAAACCGTTAAGGAACGCTGTTTTGACATCCATCTGCCAAATTTCATAATCGAAATACGCAGCTATTGCTAACATGATTCGGACGGATTTAAGCATCGCTACGGGTGAGAAAGTCTCATCGTAGTCAATCCCTTGAACTTGTGAAAAACCCTTTGCCACAAGTCGAGCTTTATACACGGTGACATTACCGTCAGCGTCCGTCTTCCTCTTAAAAATCCATTTATTCTGAATGGCCTTCCGCCCTTCAGGTAATACTTCCAAAGTCCATACTTTGTTTTCATACATGGATCCCATCTCGGATTTCATGGCCTCTAACCATTTGTCGGAATCCGGGCCCACCATCGCTTCTCCATAGCTCGTAGGTTCACCGTTGTCCAACAACATGACCTCCAAGACAGGGTTACCATACCACTCAGGTGCAGTGCGTACCCTTGTCGACCTACGAGGTTCGGTAGTAACTTGATCAGAAGCTCCTTGATCATCATCATTGGCTTCCTCTTCAACCTCTGCAGGCTCCACAAAAACATCTTTCTGCGCTGCGCTACTCTCTGGTTGAAGCATAGGTTCAATAACCTCATCAAGTTCTACCTTCCTCCCACTCAATTCTTTCGAGAGAAACTCTTTCTCGAGAAAGGACCCGTTCTTAGCGACAAACACTTTGCCCTCGGATCTGAGATAGAAGGTGTACCCAACTGTTTCTTTTGGGTATCCTATGAAGACACATTTGTCCGCTTTGGGTTCGAGCTTTTCTGGCTGAAGCCTTTTGACATAAGCATCGCAACCCCAAACCTTGAGAAAAGACAACTTAGGTTTCTTACCAAACCACAGTTCATACGGTGTTGTCTCAACGGACTTAGATGGAGCCCTATTTAAAGTGAATGCAGCTGTCTCTAACGCATATCCCCAAAACGATAGTGGCAAATCGGCAAGAGACATCATAGAACGTACCATATCTAATAGGGTTCGATTACGACGTTCGGACACACCATTACGCTGTGGTGTTCCAGGGGGCGTCAACTGTGAAACAATTCCACATTTTCTTAAGTGATCACCAAACTCATAACTCAGATATTCTCCCCCTCGATCAGATCGTAGGAACTTGATCTTCTTGTTACGATGATTTTCAACTTCACTCTGAAATTGCTTGAACTTTTCAAAAGTTTCAGACTTATGCTTCATCAAGTAAATATACCCATATCTACTTAAGTCGTCAGTGAAGGTGAGAAAATAACGATATCCACCGCGCGCCGTTACACTCATCGGACCGCACACATCAGTATGTATGATTTCCAATAAGTCACTTGCCCGTTCCATTGTCCCTGAAAACGGGGTCCTTGTCATCTTGCCCATGAGGCACGGCTCGCACGTGTCAAGTGATTCAAAATCAAGAGACTCCAAAAGTCCATCAGCATGGAGCTTCCTCATGCGTTTCACGCCGATATGACCCAGACGGCAGTGCCACAAGAAAGTGGTATTATCATTATCAACTCTACATCAATGTTATGAACATGTGTATCATCACTATCGAGATTCAATAAGAATAAACCCCTAACTTCGGGTGCATGACCATAAAAGATATTACTCATATAAATAGAACAACCATTATTCTCTGACTTAAATGAGTAACCGTCTCGCAATAAACAAGATCCAGATATAATGTTCATGCTTAACGCAGGCACTAAATAACAATTATTCAGGTTCATAACTAATCCCGATGGTAATCGAAGAGCGAGCGTGCTGACGGCGATCACATCAACCTTGGAACCATTTCCCACGCGCATCGTCACTTCGTCCTTTGCCAGCCTCCGTTTATTCCGCAGTTCCTGTTTAGAGTTGCAAATGTGAGCAACCGAACCGGTATCAAATACCCAGGCACTACAACGAGAGTTGGTAAGGTACACATCAATAACATGTATATCACATATACCTTTGTTGTTGTTGGCCCCCTTCTTGTCCGCCAGATACTTGGGGCAGTTCCGCTTCCAGTGGCCGTTCCCCTTGCAATAGAAACACTCAGTCTCTGGCTTGGGCCCAGCCTTGGGTTTCTTCACTGGATTAGCAACTGCTTTGCCACCCTTCTTAGAGTTACCCTTCTTGCCCTTGCCGTTCTTCTTGAAACTGGTGGTTTTATTGACCATCAACACTTGATACTCCTTCTGGATGTCTGCCTCAGCGACTTTCAGCATCGAAAACAGCTCGGCGATGGTCTTGTTCATCCCTTGCATGTTATACTGCTGCACGAAGCTCTTGTAGCTTGGAGGGAGTGACTGGAGAATTCTGTCAATGATAGCCTCATCCGGGAACACAAGTCCCAGATCAGCTATGCGGGTATAGTACCCAGACATCTTCAGTAAGTGCTCACTGACAGACGAATTCTCCTACATCTTGCAAGCAAAGAATTTATCGGTGGTCTCATACCTCTCGATCTTAGCATTCTTTTCAAAGATGAACTTCAACTCCGTGTACATCTCATATGCACCATGACGTTCAAAACGCCTTTGAAGTCCTCCTTCCAAGCCGTACAACATGGCACACTGCACTATCGAATAGTCATCCGAACGTGTCTGCCAGACGTTCAAAACGTCTGCAGGGGCTGTAGGAGCGGGGGGGTCACCTAGCGGTGCATTTAGGACATAAACCTTTTGGGCAGCTGTGAGGATGATCCTCAGATTGCGGAGCCAGTCCACAAAGTTGCTCCCGTCATCTTTCAGTTTAGCTTTCTCTAGGAACGCATTAAAATTCAGGGGAGCTACTGCGCGAGCCATCTACAACCAAAAATTTGCAAAGACATTTTAGACTATTGTTCATGATAAGTGAGTTATTATCTAATCAAATTATTTATAACTCCCACTCAAATTGACATCCCTCCGGTCATTCGAGCGTGACATGATCCAAATTCACCAACCCAAGTCCGATCATCACGTGAGATGAGGTGGTGTCAATGGTGAACATCAACATGTTGATCATATCTACTATATGACTCATGCTCGACCTTTCGGTCCTCCGTGTTCCGAGGCCATGTCTGTACATGCTAGGCTCGTCAAGTCTAACCCGAGTGTTCTGCATGTGCAAAACTGGCTTGCACCCGTTGTATGCGAACGTAGAGTCTATCACACCCGATCATCACGTGGTGCTTCGAAACGACGAACCTTCGCAACGGCGCACACTCGGGGGGAACACAATTTTATCTTGAAATTTTAGTGAAGGATCACCTTATAATGCTACCGTCGTCCTAAGCAAAATAAGATGCATAAAAGGATTAACATCACATGCAAATCATAAGTGACATGATATGGCCATCAACTCGTGCTTTTGATCTCCATCTCCAAAGCACCGGCATGATCTCCATCGTCGCCGGCGCCACACCATGATCTCCATCATCATGATCTCCATCATCGTGTCGCCATCGGGGTTGTCGGCGCCCACCATGCTCTTACTACTATTGCTACCGTTTAGCGATAAAGTAAAGCATTACAAAGCGCTTAATGATTGACACGCAGGTCATACAAAAATAAAGACAACCCTATGGCTCCTGCCGGTTGCCGTATGCATCGACATGCAAGTCGATATTAACTATTACAACATGATCATCTCATACATCAAATATATCTCATCATGTCATTGGCCATATCATATCACATGCATACCCTGCAAAAACAAGTTAGACGTCCTCTAATTTGTTGTTGCATGTTTTACGTGGCTGCTATGGGTATCTAGCAAGAACGCTTCTTACCTACGCAAAACCACAACGGTGATATTCAAGTTGCTATTTAACCTTCTACAAGGACCGCCTTGTTCTATTCCGATTCAACTAAGATAGGAGAGACAGACACCCGCCAGCCATCTTATGCAACAAAAGTCACATGTCTGTCGATGGAACCGGTCTCATGTACGTGGACATGTAAAGTTGGTCCGGGCCGCTTCATCCTATAATACCGCTGAATCAAGAAAGACTAAGGAGGGCAGCAATTTAAAACATCAACGCCACAAACCCTTTTGTGTTCTACTCGAGAAAGCATCTACGCAAGATCCTAGCTCTGATACCACTGTTGGGGAACGTTGCATGGAAAACAAAAAATTTTCTCTACGTTCACCAAGATCAATCTAGTAGATGCAACTACGAGGGGAGAGTAGGATCCACATACCCTTGTAGATCGCTAAGCGGAAGCGTTAAGAACGCGGTTGATGGAGTCGTACTCGCCGCGATTCAGATCGCTGAAGATCCAAGCACCGAAGCAACGGTGCCTCCGCGTTCTTCACACGTACGGCTCGGGGACGTCTCCTCCTTCTTGATCCAGCAAGGGGTGGAGGAGAGGTTGATGGAGAACCGGCAGCACGACGGCGTGGTGGTGATGGTGGAGAAGAACTCCGGCAGGGCTTCGCCTAAGCACCGCGGGAGAAGAAGATGTTATGGGAGAGGGAGGGCAGCACCGAGGCACGAACTTGTGTTTGCTGCCCTCCCTTTGCCTCACTATATATAGGGGGGTGGAGAGGTGAGGGGCGCCCTAGGGTTTCCCCTAGGGGCCGGCGGCCAGGGCAAGGGGAGGGGGCGGCGGCCAAGGCAGGGGGGCGGCGGCCAAGGGCCAGGCCCTAGGGTTTCCCCCCCTAGGTGCCTTGCCCCCCACTCCAAAGGGGTGCGGCTGCCCTAGGGGGTCCCACCCCCTTAGCCGCATGAGGAGAGGGCCCAGGGGGGGCGCACAGCCCCCTGAGGGCTGTGGTGTCCCCCCTTGTGGCCCATTAGGCCCAGAACTACTTCCGGACCCCCCGAAACCCTTTCCGGTACTCCGCTGATTTCCCGATGCTCCCCGGAACACTTCCGGACTCCGAAACCTTTCATCCTATATATCAATCTTCGTCTCCGGACCATTCCGGAGACCCTCGTCATGTCCGGGATCTCATCCGGGACTCCGAACAACCTTCGGTTAACCATGCACTATTCTCACTAACAACCCTAGCGTCACCGAACCTTAAGTGTGTAGACCCTGCGGGTTCGGAAACCATGTAGACATGACCGAGACACTCCCAGGTCAATAACCAATAGCGGGATCTGGATACCCATATTGGTTCCCACATGTTTCTCGATGATCTCATCGGATGAACCACGATGTCAAGGATTCAGGCAATCCCGTATACAGTTCCCTTTGTCTCGTCGGTATGTTACTTGCCCGAGATTCGATCGTCGGTATCTCTATACCTAGTTCAATCTCGTTACCGGCAAGTCTCTTTACTCGTTACCGTAATACATAATCCCGTGACCAACTACTTAGTCACTTTGAGCTCATTGAGATGACGTATTACCGAGTGGGCCCGGAGATACCTCTCCGTTACACGGAGTGACAAATCCCAGTCTCGATCCATGTCAACTCAACGGATACCCTCGGAGATACCTGTAGAGTACCTTTATAGTCACCCAGTTACGTTGCGACGTTTGGCACACACAAAGCACTCCTACGGTGTCAGTGAGTTACATGATCTCATGGTCATAGGAACTTATACTTGACATGCAGAAAACTATAGCGATAACTGACACGATCAAAAGCTATGTTTAACGTTTGGGTCTCGTCCATCACATCATTCTCCTAATGATGTGATCCCGTTATCAAATGACAACTCATGTCTATGACCTGGAAACCGCGGTCATCTTTGATCAACGAGCTAGTCCTGTAGAGGCTCACTAGGGACACAAAGTCTGTCTATTCATCCACACATGTATTTGAGTTTCCAATCAATACAATTATAGCATGGATAATAAACGATTATCATGAACAAGGAAATATAATAATAACTCTTTTATTATTGCCTCTAGGGCATATTTCCAACATGTATGATATGTCAAAATGTTCATTGTGAAGTGCTCTACATGATGGTGGCTGTATCATTCATGTTAGGTGTCATATTGCCATGTTTATCTCTGTTGCAAACGTGCATGTGGTTGTTAAGTGCTGAAACTTGTTATGAGATGCTGATTTGTCATTTTTGTATCTTTATGTATGTTTTTTGTTTGAGCTACATGTCAATATGTTTTAGAAGCACAATCATGCCCTCTTTGCTGTGGTGCAATCAACTTTTCATGATATTCCTTGTGGTGTTTGCAACAAGCTTGTAAAGTGGCCTACTCGCTGTTGGCTGATTTCTTACACTTGTTGAAAACTGCTAAGTCTGAAACTGTTATATCCCGAGGGCATGTTTGCTTGATGCCCCACTCAAATCCATGAAAGTTTTGGGTTGTCAAATGATCTTTTCTTGTTGTCCATGTTATGCTCTATCCATCCATGCCCTTGTTTGCATATATGACCTGTTGTAGCTTGTTGTTTTCATGCCCTCAAGTTGCTATAAAATGTTTCTGTCAGCCTGTTATCAGTAAGTTCAGTTTTGCCATATGAATTGCTAGTGATCTGTGCATCCTATGACCATGTTCTTGCCATGAGTAGTTTCATAAACATCTCTTCTTGTTGTTGGTTATATTCACTTGCCATGATATGCTCTGAGATGAGTTGCACAAGCTTGCAAAAATGCCTACTTGTCATTGTTGTTGTCATGTCTAGTTTACTTTCTCTAAGTCCATCAATCTGTTATCTTTTGCAATCTTGCCATGATGTTTTGAGCATGTTCTAGTGGTGTTTTGTAGTAGCTCTTTGGTCATGCTTGTAGTGCTGGACATGTACATACTTGCCATGCCCTTTGTTGCCATGAAGTGTTATTGTATCATGTTGTTTTGATGTCAACTAAGTGTCATGTTGCTGTTTTTGGACAACTTGTTGTTATATCTTGTTTCGTGTGTATGTGTTGAACCGTTGCTCCGTTTTGAGCGTGTGCTATATGAAACTTGTGTGTTTTTGCATGTAGATGCATATTAACATGTTGAATGCATGTTTGGAGTGTGTTTGCTTGATGTTTGGATGCGTTTTGCATCAATGACATGCTTGTCTTGTTTTGCTCATATCTTATAGGCCGTAGCTCCAAATTAAATAAACTTTATATGTAACTTGACTAGAATTTCGAGTAGATCATCATGGTGCATGATAACTTGCTATTTAACAACTTGAAAAATGTTTTTTCAGATCTGGACCCATTTCTATATTTGCATATGAGGACTTACCGGAATTGTTATATGTTGTTTCCAGCCTCATTTAAACATGTTGGATGTTGTTGTTCTTGTATGCATCATCCCTTGCCATGTTTTGCTTCATATAGACTTGTATTTCATCATACTTGGTTGAGCATCTTGTCTTGTTATGTGTTATGTGTTTACCATGTTGTGTGCTTCTTCTCGCTAGTTCATATTCCGTTGCGATCGTGAGGATTCGTTTGACTACACTTGGCTTGTCTTCGTGGCTTCTTCTTCGTCTACTTCATGGACTCGTTCTTCTTCCTTGCGGGATCTCAGGCAATATGACCGTCACATTGGATACCTTTACTATTATTGCCATGCTAGTTGTCTCGATGCTATCGCTATATGTCGCGCTACCTATCTGTTGTTGTCAGCCTCTCCTTGTTGCCATGAAACCTCTAACCTTTGACACCTTCCCAGCAAACCATTGTTTGGCTATGTTACCTGCTTGCTCAGCCCCTCTTACAGCATTGTTAGTTGCAGGTGAAGATGAAGATTGCTCCATGTTGGAACTTGTTGTTGGAATATCACAATATCTCTTAAATAGATTAACACACCTATATACCTGGCAATGAGTGGAAGGCTTGGCCTTTTGCTCGGTGTTTTGTTCCACTCATGCTGCCTTAAGAACCGATAAACCGGTGTTATGTTCCTTGATTTTGTGTTCCTAACACGGTTGGGGTTTATGGGCCCCCCTTGATAATTCGCACTGCTTAAAGCTTTTCCAGCAAGGCCCAACTTTGGTTTTAATTTGCAACATAATAATAACTTAATTAATTAAATTGCATAGGGAGTTAGCGCTACTCGAGGATTCTTCTACATACAAGGGGCCAGTGCTGATGGTGTTGGTCCCAAACGGGAAGACTGTGGGGCCACCACGCGGAAACTCGAGGTTTGGCTCCCGTAGGATGAAGCGGCCCAGACCGACATTACGCGTACGCTTGCGCAAGACTGGTTTCACCGTTAGGAGCACTCGTTGCTTAAAGGTGACTGGCGGGTGTCTGTCTCTCTCACTTTAGCTGAAACAAGTGTGGCTACGCCCGGTCCTTGTGAAGGTTAAAACAGCACATACTTGACGAAACATCGTTGTGGTTTTCTATGCGTAGGTAAGAACGGTTCTTGCTAAGCCCGTAGCAGCCACGTAAAACTTGCAACAACAAAGTAGAGGACGTCTAACTTGTTTTTGCAGGGCATGTTGTGATGTGATATGGTCAAGACATGATGAGTTATACGGTTTTGTATGAGATGATCATGTTTTGTAATGTTATCGGCAACTGGCAGGAGCCATATGGTTGTCGCTTTATTGTATGAAATGCAATCGCCATGTAATTGCTTTACTTTATCACTAAGCGGTAGCGATAGTCGTAGAAGCAATAGTTGGCGAGACGACAACGATACTACGATGGAGATCAAGGTGTCGCGCCGGTGACGAAGGTGATCATGACGGTGCTTTGGAGATGGAGATCAAAAGCACAAGATGATGATGGCCATATCATGTCACATATTTTGATTGCATGTGATGTTTATCTTATTATGCTTCTTATTTTGCTTAGAACGATGGTAGCATTATAAGATGATCCCTTACTAAATTACAAGGTATAAGTGTTCTCCCTGAGTATGCACCGTTGCGAAAGTTCGTCGTGCCGAGACACCACGTGATGACCGGGTGTGATAAGCTCTACGTTCAAATACAACGGGTGTAAGCCAGTTTTGCACACGCAGAATACTCGGGTTAAACTTGACGAGCCTGGCATATGCAGATATGGCCTCGGAACACTGGAGACCGAAAGGTCGAGCGTGAATCATATAGTAGATATGATCAACATAAGATGTTCACCATTGAAACTACTCCATCTCACGTGATGATCGGACATGGTTTAGTTGATTTGGATCACGTGATCATTTGGATGACCGGAGGGATGTCTATCTAAGTGGGAGTTCTTTAATTAATATGATTAAATTGAACTTTAATTTATCATGAACTTAGTCCTGGTAGTATTAGCATATCTATGTTGTAGATCAATAGCTCGCGATGTTGCTCCCCGTCTGTTTTTATATGTTCCTAGAGAAAACTAAGTTGAAAGATGTTAGTAGCAATGATGCGGAATTATTCCGTGATCTGAGGGTTATCCTCATTGCTGCACAGAAGAATTATGTCCTTGATGTACCGCTAGGTGACAGACCTATTGCAGGAGCAGACGTAGACGTTATGAACGTTTTGACAAAAGCTCGGTATGATGACTACTTGATAGTTTAAGTGCACCATGCTTTACGGCTTAGAACCGGGACTTCAAAAACGTTTTGAACGCCACGGAGCATATAAGATGTTCCAAGAGTTGAAATTAGTATTTCATACTCATGCCCGTGTGGAGAGGTATAAGACTTCTGACAGTACTTTGCCTACAAGATGGAGGAGAATAGCTCAACCAGTGAGCATGTGCTCAGATTGTCTGGGTACTACAATTACTTGAATCAAGTGGGAGTTAATCTTCCAGATAAGATAGTAATTGACAAAGTTCTCTAGTCACTATCACCAAGTTAGTAGAACTTCGTGATGAACTATAATATGCAAGGGATGACGAAAGGAATTCCCGAGCTCTTCGCGATGCTGAAGTCGGCGAAGGTAGAAATCATGAAAAAGCATCAAGTGTTGATGGTTAATAAGACCACTTGTTTCAAGTAAAAGGCAATGGGATAGAAGGGGAACTTCAAGAACAATGACAAGCAAGTTGTCACTCCCATGAAGAAACCCAAAGCTAAACTCAAGCCTGAAACTAAGTGCTTCTACTGCAAAGGAAATGGTCACTGGAAGTGGAACTGCCCTAGATACTTGGTGGATAAGAAGGATGGCAAAGTGAACAAAGGTATATTTGATATACAGATTATTGATGTGTACTTTACTAGTGTTCATAGCAACCCCTGGGTATTTGATACCAGTTCAGTTGCTAAAATTAGTAACTCGAAACAAGAGTTGCAGAATGAACAGAGACTAGTTAAAGGTGAAGTGACGATGTGTGTTGGAAGTGGTTCCAAGATTGATATGATCATCATCGCACACTCCCCATACTTTCGGGATTAGTGTAGAACCTAAATAAATGTTATTTGGCATTTGCGTTAAGCATGAATATGATTTGATCATATTTGTTGCAATACGGTTATTCATTTAAAGTCATAGAATAATTGTTATTCTGTTTACATGAATAAAACCTTCGATGGTCATACACCCAATGAAAATAGTTTGTTGGATCTCGATCGTGGTGATACACATATTCATAATATTGAAGCCAAAAGATGCAAGGTTAATAATGATAGTGCAACTCATTTCTGGCACTGCCGTTTAGGTCATAATGGTGTAAAGCGCATGAAGAAACTCCATAGTGATGGACTTTTGGAATCACTTGATTATGAATCACTTGGTGCTTGCGAACCATGCCTCATCGGCAAGATGACTAAAACTCCGTTCTCCGGAACAATGGAGCGAGCAACAGATTTGTTGGAGATCATACATACAGATGTATGTGGACCAATGAGTGTTGAAGCTCGCGGCGGGTATCGTTATTTTCTGACCTTCACTGATGATTTGAGCAGATATGGGTATATCTACTTAATGAAGCACAAGTCTGAAACATTTGAAAAGTTCAAAGAATTTCAGAGTGAAGTGGAGAATCATCGTAACAAGAAAATAAGAGTTTATATGATATGATCGTAGAGGTAAAATATTTGAGTTAGCGAGTTTGGCCTTCAGTAAAAACAATGTGAAATAGTTTCACTACTCACGCCACCTGGAACACCACAGTGTAATGGTGTGTCCGAACGTCATAACCGTACTTTATTAGATATGGTGCGATCGATGATGTCTCTTACCGATCTACCACTATCGCTTTTGGGGTTATGCATTAGAGACAGCTACATTCACGTTAAATAGAGCACCATCTAAATCCGTGGAGATGACACCGTATGAACTGTGGTTTGACGAGAAACCTAAGCTGCCATTTCTTTAAGTTTGGGACTGCGATGCTTATGTGAAAAGTTTCAACATGATAAGCTCGAACCCAAATCGGAGAAGTAAATCTTCATAGGATACCCAAAAGAAATTGTTGGGTACACCTTCTATCACAGATCCGAAGGCAAGGTCTTAGTTGCTAAGAGTGGATCCTTTCTAGAGAAGGAGTTTCTCTCGAAAGAAGTGAGTGGGAGGAAAGTAGAACTTGATGAGGTAATTGTACCTTCTCCCGAATTGGAAAGTGGAACATCACAGAAACTAGTTCCAGTGATTCCTACACCAATTAGTGAGGAAGCTAATGATGATGATCATGAAACTTCATATCAAGTTTCTGCTGAACTTCGTAGATCAACCAGAGTTCGTTCCGCATCAGAGTGGTACGGCAACCTGGTTCTGGAAGTCATGTTACTGGACCATGATGAACCTACGAACTATGAGGAAGCGATGATGAGCCCAGATTCCGCAAAATGGCTTGAGGCCATGAAATCTGGGATGGGATCCATGTATGAGAACAAAGTGTGGACTTTGGTTGACTTGCCCGGTGATCGGCAAGCTATCGAAAATAAATGGATCTTCAAGAGGAAGACTGACGCTGATGGTAATGTTACTGTTTACAAAGCTCGACTTGTTGCGAAAGTTTTTCAACAAGTTCAAGGAGTTGACTACGATGAGACTTTCTCACCCGTAGCGATGCTTAAGTCTGTCCAAATCATGTTAGCAATTGCCGCATTTTATGAAATCTGGCAAATGGATAACAAAACTGCATTCTTTAATGGATTTATTAAAGAAGACTTGTATATGATGCAACCAGAAGGTTTTGTCAATCCTAAAGGTGCTAACAAAATGTGCAAGCTCCAGCGATCCATCTATGGACTGGTGCAAGCATCTCGGAGTTGGAATATACGCTTTGATAAGTTGATCAAAGCATATAGATTTATACAGACTTGCGGTGAAGCCTGTATTTACAAGAAGTGAGTGGGAGCACTACAACCTTTCTGATAAGTATATGTGAATGACATATTGTCGATCGGAAATGATGTAGAATTTTCTGGAAAGCATAAAGGAGTGTTTGAAAGGAGTTTTTCAAAGAAAGACCTTGGTGAAGCTGCTTACATATTGGGCATCAAGATCTATAGAGATAGATCAAGACGCTTGATAAGACTTTCGATGAGTACATACCTTGATAAGATTTTGAAGTACTTGTAAGGTGTGAAGTTGAGTAAGACTCAAAGCCAGACCAGGGCAGAAAAATATAGAGAGAATGAAAGTCATTCCCTATGCCTCGGCCATAGGTTCTATAAAGTATGCCATGCTGTGTACCAAACATGTTGTGTACCTTGCCATGAGTTTGTCAAGGGGGTACAATAGTGATCCAGGAGTAGATCACTGTACAGCAGTCAAAATTATCCTTAGTAACTGGATGACTAAGGAAATGTTTCTCGATTATGGAGGTGATAAGAGTTCGTCGTAAAGGGTTATGCCGATGCAAGCTTTGACACTAAATCCAGATGACTCTAAGTATCAATCTTGATGCGTATTGAAAGTGGGAGCAATTAGCTAGAGTAGCTCTATGCAGAGCATTGTAGACATAGAAATTCGCGAAATACATACGGATCTGAATGTGACAGACCCATTGACTAAACTTCTCTCACAAGCAAAACATGATCACACCTTATTACTCTTGGGTATTAATCACATAGCGATGTGAACTAGATTATTGACTCTAGTAGACCCTTTGGGTGTTGGTCACATGGCGATGTGAACTATGGGTGTTATTCACATAACGATGTGAACTATCGGTATTAAATCACATGGCGATGTGAGCTAGATTATTGACTCTAGTGCAAGTGGGAGACTGAAGGAAATATGCCCTAGAGGCAATAATAAAGTTGTTATTTATATTTCCTTATATCATGATAAATGTTTATTATTCATGCTAGAATTGTATTAACCGGAAACTTAGTACATGTGTGAATACATAGACAAAACAGAACATCCCTAGTATGCCTCTACTAGACTAGCTCATTGATCAAAGATGGTTATGTTTCCTAGCCATAGACATGAGTTGTCATTTGATCAACGGGATCACATCATTAGGAGAATGATGTGATGGACAAGACCCATCCGTTAGCATAGCATTATGATCGTTTAGTTTTACTGCTATTGCTTTCTTCATGACTTATACATGTTCCTATGACTATGAGATTGTGCAACTCCCGAATACCGTAGGAACACCTTGTGTGCTATCAAACGTCACAACGTAACTGGGTGATCATAAAGATGCTCTACAGGTGTCTCCAAAAGTATTCGTGGTGTTGACATAGATCAAGATTAGGATTTGTCACTCCGAGTGTCGGAGAGGTATCTCTGGGCCCTCTCGGTAACACACATCACAATAAGCCTTGCAAGCAAAAGACTAATGAGTTAGTCATGAGATGATGTGTTACGAACGAGTAAAGAGACTTGCCGGTAACGAGATTGAACTAGGTATAGAGATACAGACGATCGAATCTCGGGCAAGTAACATACCGATGACAAAAGGAACAACGTATGTTGTTATGCGGTTTGACCGATAAAAGATCTTCGTAGAATATGTAGGAGCCAATATGAACATCCAGGTTCCGCTATTGGTTATTGATCGGAGATGAGTCTCGGTCATGTCTACATAGTTCTCGAACCCGTAGGGTCCGCACGCTTAACGTTTGATGACGATCGGTATTATGAGTTTATGAGTTTTGATGTACCGAAGGTAGTTTGGAGTCCCGGATGAGATCACGGACATGACGAGGAGTCTCGGAATGTCCGAGACATAAAGATTGATATATTGGACGACTATATTCGGACACCGGAAGTGTTCCGGAAAAGTTTCAGATTTAACTGGATTGCCGGAGGGGGTTATCGGAACCCCCTACGAGGGGGGATGGTCCATAGTGGGCCTTGAGGAAAGGAGAGAGGCAGCCCATAGAGGCTGGCCGGCGCCCCACCTAGGGATCCTAGTTGGACTAGGATTGGGGGGGCGCCACCTCTCCCTCTTTTCCTTTCCCTCTCTTCCTTCTTGATGGACTCCTACTAGGAATAGGATTGCAATCCTATTCCTAGTAGGATTGCCCTAGTCGCACCATAGGAGGCCGGCCGGCCCTCCCCTCTTGCTCCTTTATATACGGGGGCAGGGGGGCACCCAAAGACACACAAGTTGAATTGTTCCAGCCGTAAGCGGTGCCCCCCTCCACAGAAACACACCTCGTGCATACCATCGCAGTACTTAGGAGAAGCCCTGCGCCGGTAGATACATCATATCCGTCACCACGCCGTCGTGCTGACGAAACTCTCCCGTGAAGCTCAACTGGATCAAGAGCTCGTGGGACGTCATCAAGCTGAACGTGTGCTGAACACGGAGGTGCCGTACGTTCAGTACTTGATCGGTTGAATCGCGAAGAAGTTCGACTACATCAACTGCGTCACTTGACGCTTCCGCTTCCGGTCTACGAGGGTACGTAGACACACTCTTCCCTCTCATTGCTATGCATCTGGTAGATAGATCTTGCGTGATCGTAGGAAAAATTTAAAATACTACGTTCCCCAACACCTACGTACCCCGAAACTATCAGAACAACAGAGAAAACACTAGTTCCACCGCCGCAACCTTCTGTTCCCGTGTGATCCTATCTTGGGGCCTGTTCCGGAGCTCCACCGGAGGGGGGATCTACCACGGAGTGCTTCTACATCATCATCATTGCCTCACCATGAGTTGTGAGTAGTTTACCACAGACCTTCGGGTCCATAGCTATATCTAGATGGCTTCTTCTCTCTCTTTGGATCTCAATACCAAGTTCTCCTCGGTCTTCGAGGAGATCTTTCGATGTAATCTGTTTTTGCGGTTTGTCGAGATCCGATTAATTGTGGGTTTATGATCAAGATTATCTATGAGAAATATTTGGTTCTTTTCTGAACTCTTTTATGTATGATTATAATATCCTTGCAAGTGTCTTCGAATTATTGGTTTGGTTTGGCCTACTACATCTATAGTTCTTGCAATGGGAGAAGTGCTTGGTTTTGGGTTCAATCTTGCGGTGTCCTTTCCCAGTGACAGTAGGGGCAGCAAGGCACGTATTGTATTGTTGCCATCGAGGATAAAAATATGTGGTTTATATCATGTTATTTGAGTTTATCCCTCTACATCATGTCATCTTTCTTAAGGCGTTACTCTTTTCTTATGAACTTAATACTCTAGATGCATGCTAGATAACGGTCGACGTGTGGAGTAATAGTAGTAGATGCAGAATTGTTTCGGTCTACTTGTCTCGGACGTGATGCCTATATATAATGATCATGCCTAGATATTCTAATAATTATTCGCTTTTCTATCAATTGCTCGATAGTAATTCGTTCACCCACCGTAGAATTATGCTATCATGAGAGAAGCCACTAGAGAAACCTATGGCTCCCGGGTCTATTCTCAACATATCAATCTACAATCCACTTTACTTTTCCGTTTTTGCTTTCTGTTCTTATATCCAAAAATACCAAAAATATGAAACTATCATCTCTATCAGATCTCACTTTCGTAAGTGACCGTAAAGGCATTGACGACCCCTTATCGCGTTGGCTGCGAAGTTCTTATTTGTTTGTGCAGGTGCGAGGGACTCATGCGTGGTCTCCTACTGGATTGATACCTTGGTTCTCAAAAACTGAGGGAAATACTTACGCTCCTGTGCTGCATCACCCTTTCCTCTTCGAGGGAATACAAGGCAAGCTCGAGAACTAGTAAGAAGAATTTCTGGCGCCGTTGCCGGGGAGGCTTACGCAAAAGTCATATACCAAGTACCTATCACAAATCCTTATCCTTCGCATTACATTTATTTGCCTCTCGTTTTCCTCTCCCCCACTTCACCCTTGCCGTTTTATTTGCCCTTGTTTTTGCCGTATGTTTATCGATTGCTTGCTTCTTGTTTGCTTGTGTGTTAGATTGCTTGCTTGTCATCATGCCTAGCACACCTATCATTATCAATACTCCCGAGAGTGAGGTTCTTAATTTTAAACATAGGGAGGAAGAGAACTTAAAAGATGCCTGGTATAGAATTTGCAATGCTCAAAATAGATCTACTAGGAAGCTTTCCACTTATGTGCTTCTTCGCAATTTTTATGTTGGCATAACTTCGTGGAATAGATATATTTTAGAAACCATTACTGGAGGGAATTTCTTGGGTAGCCATACTTTTGATTCTTATAATGCTATGAATGAATTATTTGGCTCACCACCTCTTATGGTTAATGGGACCATTTTAACTCTGGAACATGTTATGCAAAGACTTGAAATCATTGAAAACAAAGTTGCTACGGTAGAGTTGGTAGAGAATTTGGATAGAAAGATCCTCAATGAACTCACCCAATATGGATCCAAGGTAGGAGTTATTCTGATTTTTTTTAAAGAATAGGAACCCATAGTTAAAGAAAAATTAGATCAAGATTCTACTAGAATCGATAAACTTGAGGATATTATTACTAATGTGGGTTCTGCTCTTTTCGCTATGAAAACTACTTCAACTCCTTCTACCACTAAATTGCCTAAGTTCATGTATGTTCCTAAAAACAAGGGTGAACCATCTAGTAAGAGAATCGCGGATCTTAAATCTATAAGTGTTCATCCTAGTTTTCTTACTTTTGCAAGAGAACCTTTTGACACGAATGAATTTCTTGATTTCTTGCCCAAAAGTTTGATTATCTATAGGAATAAATAAGTTCCTAATAATCACAAGTGCTTAATTAAAGAATTGCCTTCCAAAGATGGCAATACGTAGATCTATCCTTGTATCGTGCCTAGCTAGGGGCGTAAAATGATAGTGCTTGTTGGGAGGCAACCCAATTTTATATTTTTTGTTTTTTGTTTTTGCTTCTGTTTAGGAATAAATATTGCATCTAGCTTCTGTTTAGATGAGGTTTTGTGTTTTAATTAGTGTTTGTGCCAAGTAGAACCTTTGGGAAGACTTGTGTGAAGTTTATATGATCTTGCTGTGAAAAACAAAATCGTTTGCGCTTGCTAGAATAGTCACCAGATTTTACTGGAGCGTGCTATTTAGTTGATTCTTTTTGCAGATGATTACTAGACAAATTCCTCATGTTTACCAATTTATTTCAATTTTTTGGAGTTACAGAAGTATGCGGAAGTTACAGATTACTATGGACTGTTCTGTTTTTGACAGATTCTATTTTTCGTGTGTTGTTTGCTTATTTTGATGAATCTATGAGTAGTATTGGGGAGTATGAATCATAGATAAGTTGGAATACAGTAGGTTTAACACCAATATAAACAAAGAATGAGTTCATTACAATACCTTTGAGTGGTGGTTTGTTTTCTTATACTAACGGAGCTCACGAGATTTTTGTCTAAGTTTTGTGTTGTGATGTTTTCAAGTTTTGTGTATTGCTTTGATGGACTATGGAACAAATAGTGGCAAGAGCCTAAGCTTGGGGATGCCCAAGACACCCCAAGGGAAAACTCAAGGACAACCAAAATCCTAAGCTTGGGGATGCCCCGGGAAGGCATCCCCTCTTTCGTCTTCATCTATCGGTAACTATACTCGGGACTATATTTTTATTCACCTTTGAGTCTTTGCTTGTTAGTTTGGCACAATTATCCTTGCTGGACACACCTTTTTGATAGAGATAAATATGGCCTAGGAATTGTTAGAACACTTTATGTGCTTCACTTCTATCTTCTGAGTTGAATAGTTTTTGCTCTAGTGCCTCACTTATATCTTTTAGAGCACGGTGGTAATTTTATTTTGAAGAAATTGTTGATCTCTCATGCTTCACTTATATCCTTTTGAGAGTGTATTAGAACAGCATGGTAATGTACTTTGGCTATAAAATTAGCCTTAACATGATAGGCATCCAAGATGAATGTAGTAAAAACTTTCATACTAAGTGCATTGAATATGATGAGAAGTTGGATGCTTGATAATTGTTTTGAGATATGAGGATGGTGATATTAGAGTCATGCTAGTGGAGTTATTATGGAGTTGAGAAATACTTGTGTTAAAGTTAGTGATTCCCGTAGCATGCACATATGGTGAACCGCTATGTGACGAAGTTAGAGCATGAGTTATATGTAGAGTGGCATCCTTTGTGTGGAGGTCGGGGGCGCGCAATGGTTAACTCCTACCAACCTCCCCCTAGGAGCATGCGTTGATTGCTTTGTTTTGATGACTCATAAATTTTTGCAATAAGTATATGAGTTCTTATGACTAATGTTGAGTCCATGGATTACACGCACTCTCACCCTTCCACCATTGCTAGCCTCTCTTGTACCGCGCAACTTTCGTCGGTACCATACACCCACTATATACCTTCCTCAAAACAGCCACCATATATCTTCCACAAAACAGCCGCCATACCTACCTACCATGGCATTTCCATAGCCATTCCGAGATATATTGCCATGCAACTTTCCACCTTTCTGTTCATATGACACGCTTCATATTGTCATATTGCCATGCATGATCATGAAGTTGACATCGTATTTGTGGCAAAGCCACCATGCATAATTCTTCATACATGTCACTCTTGATTCATTGCACATCCCGGTACACCGCCGGAGGCATTCATATAGGGTCATACTATGTTCTAGTATCGAGTTGTAATATCGAGTTGTAATTCAATATAAGTGTTATGATCATCATTATTAGAGCATTGTCCCATGTGAGGAAAGGCCGAATAAAAGAAAAGGCCCCTCCAAAAAAAGGAAAAAAGGAAAAGAAAAGAAAAAGGGACAATTGCTACTATCTTTTTCCACACTTGTGCTTCAAAGTAGTACCTTGTTCTTCATGATAGAAAGTCTCATGTTTAGTCACTTTCATATACTAGTGGGAATTTTCATTATAGAACTTGGCTTGTATATTCCAACGATAGGCTTCCTCAAATGCCCTAGGTCTTTGTGATCAAGCAAGTTGGATGCACACCCACTTAGTTTCTTTTCTTGAGCTTTCGTACATATTTAGCTCTAGTGCATCCGTTGCATGGTAATCCCTACTCACTCACGTTGATATCTATTGATGGGCATCTCCATAGCCCATTGATACGACTAGTCGATGTGAGACTATCTCCCTCCTTTTTGTCTTCTCCACAACCACCACTCTATTCCACATAGTGCTATATCCATGGCTCACGCTCAAGTATTGTGTGAAAGTTGAAAGGTTTGAAAGAATAGAGTATGAAAACAAGTGCTTGGCTGAAACCGGGGTTGTGCATGATATGAGTATTTTGTGTGATGAAGAGGGAGCATAGCCAGACTATATGATTTTGTAGGGATAACTTTCTTTAGCCATAGTATTTTGAGAAGACATGATTGCTTTGTTAGTATGCTTGAAGTATTATTATTTCTCATGTCAATATAGACTTTTGTCTTGAATCTTTCAGATCTGAACATTCATGCCACAATAAAGAGAACTACATTG
This sequence comes from Secale cereale, assembly GCA_902687465.1. Lineage (NCBI taxonomy): Eukaryota > Viridiplantae > Streptophyta > Magnoliopsida > Poales > Poaceae > Secale > Secale cereale. Next base: position 720,181,102 of record LR738711.1, on the reverse strand, counting down.
AAAATTATGTTGGTTAGCATTCCACATCAAAAATTCAGTTTTTATCATTTACCTACTCGAGGACGAGCAAGAATTAAGCTTGGGGATGCTTGATACGTCTCCAATGTATCTATAATTTTTTATTGTTCCATGCTATTATTTATGATGTTTTGGATGTTTAATGGGCATTGTTATACACTTCTATATTATTTTTGGGACTAACCTATTAACCCAAAGGCCCAGTCCAGATTGCTATTTTTGCCTATTTCAGGTTTTTACAGAAAAGGAATATCAAACGGAGTCCAAACGGAATGAAACTTCGGGAGAGATATTTTTGGAGCAAAATACGCACAGGAGACTTGAGAATCACGGAGTAGGGCTGACATGGCGTCCACGAGGGTGGCCCCCCCTACAAGGCGCGCCCCCTGCCTCATGGGCCCCACATCTGGCCCCCGGTGCCCTCCTTCCTCCTATATATACCTACGTACCCCGAAACCATCAGAACAATAGAGAAAACCCTAGTTCCACCGCCGCAACCTTCTGTTCCCATGAGATCCCATGTTGGGGCCTGTTCCGGAGCTCTGCTGGAGGGGGGATTGTCAGGCCCAAGATGCGATTCTATCCTGATCACGTGACACTTACGTGATTGGGGCACAACCGCATTTCGGGCGCTTATCATGATGGATATCATTACATCGTACCATTACATACATACATGGGGGATACAACAATACATACAAGTCACATGAATACAACAACATCAATTCAAGGCATCCGACTACATATGCAAACATGAAAAGCACAACGACATCCATCTGTTATCCCAGGCTGCCGACCCGGAACCTAACCCAAGACTGAAGAAGAAGAAGAAGAAGAAGAAGAAGAAGAAGAAGAAGAAGAAGAAGAAGAAGAAGAAGAAGAAGAAGAAGAAGAAGAAGAAGAAGAAGAAGAAGAAGAAGAAGAAGAAGAAGAAGAAGAAGAAGAAGAAGAAGAAAGAACTCCAACACCAAGGACATCGCTCTCGCGTCAAGACATCGAAAACCTGTACCTGCAACTGTTGTTGTAGTATCTGTGAGCCACAAGGACTCAGCAATCCCATAACTATGGGTATCAAGACTAGCAAAGCTTAATGGGTAGGAAGAGGTAAAGTGGTGAGGTTGCAGCAGCGGCTAAGCAAAAGTATGGTGGCTAACTTACGAGTACAAGAATAAGATGAGCATCTACGCAAACGGTCGCAAACTAGTAATGATCGTTAAAGATCCCGAACTACCTACGAGTCAAACATAACCCCACCATGTTCTCTTCTCAAAGTGAAAAGAGACAGTCGCGGTTACTCACACAGTTGTGTGTTTTACTTCGGATCCTCTGTCAAGTTTTCTACAACCGGACATTAACAAATTCCATTCTGCCACATAACCGCGGGCACGGCTTTCGAAAGATCATAACCCTGTAGGGTGTCCCAACTTAGCCCATCACAAGCTCTCACGATCAGCAGAAGTAATAATAATATTACCCCTTATCTTAGGGACAATCCGAACAGGCTCGGAATCCTGGTGCAAAAGACATTTCGACAATGGTAAAACAAGTCCAGCAAGAACTCCCGACGTGCCGACACCCTGATAGTAGCCGCGCGTATCTCGTCTCAGGCCACATCCGGATGGGTGATTTTACGGGAGCCAGATACCTCGAGTTTCCCCGTGGCGGCCCCGTCGAACCCCCGTTTGGGACCAACACCATCAGCACTGGCCCCCCTGCTATGTAGAAGAATCCACGAGGGTGCGACCCCCTATGCAATTTAATTAATTAATTAAGTTGTTATTATGAGGCAAAATAAAACCAATGTTGGACTTTGCTGGAGGAGTTTTATTCAAATATGAAGTGTCAAGGGGTCCTCATATACCCAACCGTGTAAGGAACACGAAATCAAGGAACATAACGCCGGTTTATCGGCTCCTAAGGTGGCATGAGTGGAACAAAACACCGAGCAAAAGGCTAAGCCTTCCACCCATTGCCAAGTATATAGGTGTGTTAACAATAATAATAGATATTGTGATATTCCCAAAGCATCAAGTTCCAACATGGAACAAATCTTCATCTTCACCTGCAACTAACAACGCTATAAGAGGGGCTGAGCAAGCGGGTAACATAGCCAAACAATGGTTTGCTGGGAAGGTGTCAAAGGTTAGAGGTTTCATGGCAACAAGGAGAGGGGCTGACAATAATGATGGGTAGCGCGACATATAACGATAGCATCGAGACAACTAAGCATGGCAATGATAGTAAAGGTATCCAAGGTGATGGTCATCTTGCCTGAGATCCCGCAAGGAAGAAGAACAGATCCATGAAGAAGACGAAGAAGAAGCCTCGAAGACGAACCATATGTAGACGAACGAATCCTCACGATCGCAACGGAAAAGAACTAGCGAGAACAAAGCACACAACACGGTAAACACACAACACGAGAACATGACAAGATGCTCAACCAAGTATGATGCAAGACAAGTCTATATGATGCAATTCATGGCAAGGGATGAAGCACACAAGAACAACACAAACCAACAAGTTTAAATGAGGCCAGAATCAACACATAACAAATCCGGTAAGTCTTCATATGCATAATTTGAAATTAGTCCAGATCTGAACAAACCTTAAGTTAAAGTTGTTAAACAGCAGGTTAACATGCACCATGATGATCTACAAGAAATTCTAGTCAATTTTCATATACAGTTCATTTAATTCGGAGCTACGGCCTAGAAGATATGAGCAAAACAAGACAAGCATGGCAACGGTGCAAGATGCACCCAAACATCAAGCAAACACACTCCAAACATGTAAACAACATGATATTATGATTCTACATGCAAAAACACACAAGTTTCTTATAGGGCACACCCAAAACGGAGCAACGGTTCAACACATACACACGAAACTAAGATATAACAACAAGCTGAAGTTAACAGCCACATAGCAACTTCGGAGCAAGGTAAATATATGCTACAGCACCCAAACATCATAACAAGAGGCATGGATGTGAAATAGACATTATACTTAACAAGCATGAACTTAGAACACTCCCAAAAGCTTGCTGGAACACATTTAACCAAGCATGGCAAGTTGCAATAAAATTATCCAGACTTAGCCAAAATATGGGAAGGCAAAAACATCATCAAGATGCTGCCTTCGGAGGCACAAAACAACAAGCATATCAACTCTACTAAGCATGTAAATATCATGGACATGTAGTAGACATAGCATACATCAAACAACTCCATTGGAGCAACTCCATAGGAGGCATGGATCAATAACAACAAGCTTCACCAAATTGATCATGCTGATAAAAACCTGACAGGTTAAATTTATAGCAACTTGAGAGCAAGAAATAATAAGCTACAGCAGGCCAAATGTGCAAGTAAGGGCATGGATGGATAGATCATAACAAGGACAACAAGAAATGATCATTGGCCACTCCAAAACAAGCATGGATTTGAGTGGGGCATCAAGCAAACATAGCATCAGGTTTAACAGATTCCAGACTTAGCAGTTCTTTCACTAAGTATAAAACAGCAATAATGGCATGGCATGTTTACAAGCTTGTTTAAGTCAACACAAGGCATATCATGGAAAGTGGATTGCACCACGGCAAAGACCATATGATTGTGCTTCTAAAACATATAGGCATGTGGCATGAAGACAAACACACCAATAGCAATGAGCAAGTGAAATCCGCATCTCATAACAAGTTTCAGCACTTAACAGCCACATGCACTTTTGCAACAGAGATTAACATGGCAAGACAACACCTAACATGAATGCTACAGCAACCATCATGTAGAGCACTTCTCAATGAACATTTTGACATATCATATGCTCCATTTGGATAAACATGCACAAAGTTACAAGCATCACAAGTATGAAACAAAATTACAGTCAACAGCAGTTTTAAACAAGTAGCACTCTTGCAACAGAGATTAGGGCATCTAGATGAACTCAAACAAGCATGGCACAATGGAACAAAATGAAGAGCATATCACCACAAACATTTTGACATATCATTCACTCAATACAGCCATGCAAAGTATGCAACATAATGTATGAATTCAACAGACTTAGTCGTTTTCTGAAGAAAAAACGAGTGGTCGCTATATAACTAAACGATGCCCGGGCGGAGGATAAACAACAGAGGAGGGGTCTGGGCTGAGGCTCGCCTCGTGGGCTTTGGCCCAGTTGGTGGAGAAGCGGTTGGGCCGAAGGAGGCTGCAGCGGGCCACTGGAGCTGGGCCGGCTCGAGGAGGCCCACCGGGGCGCTGGCGGAGGCGTCGTCCTCCTCCTCGATCCCATCTGGATCGAGGGAGGCAGGGAGGCGGCAGCCTGTGGAAGTCGATGCCAGCGGGCGGGGACGGGGCGCCGGCGGCGGGAACGGGATGAGACTGGCGGGGATCCTCCGGATCTGGCCGGCGACGGTTGGTGGGCTCGCCGGAGGAGCTTGAGCGGGCGGAGGCGGCGACCTCGGCAAACCGACGGTGCTGGGGAGGAGCAAGGCGGCGGGGCTGGACGGCGGAGGAGCGGGAGCTCCGGGCGGCGAGCTCGAGGCGCGTCGGTGGCGGGGTCGGCGAGGCGCGTCGGCGACAACGGCGGCGGAGCGGAGCTGACGGCAGCGGGGCGCGGGAGGCACGGGCCGGAGCAGAGCCCGGATCGGCCCGGTCGCGGGCCCGGCGTGGGCCAAGCGGGCCGCGACGGCGGAGGCTGCGGTGGGGAGGCGATGGGCAACGTGGCGCGTTCCGGTTCGTCGAGGCGGGGCGGCCGGCTGAGGTGGCGACCTCCTATTGGCCGGGCGACGTGGCTGGGCGGGGCGGACACGTCCGGCTGCGTCGCGGACATGTCCGGCGCGCGGAGGAGCTGTGCGTGCGCGGAGAAAGAGGAAAAATGGACTAGGGTTTCCAGATTTGGGCGGGGGAGGCAAATATACAGGTAGAGGGAGCTAGGAGTGTCCAAATCAGGAGCGGTTTGCGGCCACGCGATCGTGATCGAACGGCCAAGAGCATGGAGTGGGTTAGGATGGGCTTATGGGCTGTTGGAGAGGGGGTTGGGCCAAAAGAGAAAGATGCTTCCGGTGGTTAACACGGTGGCTATCAAATGAACTCCGAACGCGACGAAACTTGACAGGCGGTCTACCTATGCTATAATAAGACCACACGCCAAGTTTCAACCCATTCCGAGAATATTTTTCGGCCACTCATAAAATAAATATTCGGAGGCGCCGCGGGCGCGTGCAAGTTTGTCTGGGCTCAAAACGGACAACGGAAAGGACGGGCGGACTCAGATGGATGCAAGTTTTGAAAACATGCTGATGCAGGCACATGATGACAAGGCAAAGATGCAACACGCAAGCAGATGACATGGCAAAGGCAACGAATAACTGGCTGACACCTGGCGCACCGGTCTCGGGGTGTCACAGGGATCTACCACGGAGTGCTTCTACATCATCATCATCGCCTCACCATGAGTTGTGAGTAGTTTACCACAGACCTTCGGGTCCATAGCTAGTATCTAGATGGCTTCTTCTCTCTCTTTGGATCTCAATACCAAGTTCTCCTCGGTCTTCGAGGAGATCTTTTTGATGTAATCTCTTTTTGCGGTGTGTTTTTCAAGATCCGATGAATTGTGGGTATATGATCAAGATTATCTATGGGAAATATTTGGTTATTTTCTGAACTCTTTTATGTATGATTATAATATCCTTGCAAGTGTCTTCGAATTATTAGTTTGGTTTGGCCTACTATATCTATAGTTCTTGCAATGGGAGAAGTGCTTGGGTTTGGGTTCAATCTTGCGGTGTCATTTCCCAGTGACAGTAGGGGCAGCAAGGCATTTATTGTATTGTTGCCATCGAGGATAAAAATATGGGGTTTATATCATGTTATTTGAGTTTATCCCTCTACATCATGTCATCTTGCTTAAGGCGTTACTCTGTTCTTATGAACTTAATACTCTAGATGCATGCTGGATAGCGATCGATGTGTGGAGTAATAGTAGTAGATGCAGAATCATTTCGGTCTACTTGTCTCGGAAGTGATGCCTATATATAATGATCATGCCTATATAATCTCATAATTATTCACTTTTCTATCAATTGCTCGACAGTAATTCATTCACCCACCATTGAACTATGCTATCATGAGAGAAGCCACTAGAGAAACCTATGGCCCCCGGGTCTATTCTCAACATATCAATCTACAATCTACTTTACTTTTCCGTTTTTACTTTCTGTTCTTATATCCAAAAATACCAAAAATATCAAACAATCACTCTATCAGATCTCACTTTCATAAGTGACCGTAAAGGGATTGACAACCCCTTGTCGCGTTGGTTGCGAAGTTCTTATTTGTTTGTGCAGGTGCGAGGGACTCGCGCGTGGTCTCCTACTGGATTGATACCTTGGTTCTCAATAACTGAGGGAAATACTTACGCTACTGTGCTGCATCACCCTTTCCTCTTCGAGGGAATACAACACAAGCTCGAGAAGTAGCATGTCCTGAGACGAGATACGCGCGGCTACTATCAAGGTGTCGGCACGCCGGGAGGTCTTGCTGGATTAGTTTTTACCTTTGTCGAAATATCTTAATCACGGGATTCCGAGAATACTCGGGTCTTCCCAACATGGAGTTGCGACTCCGCAGATCATGAGCTTGTGATGGGCTAAGTTGGGACACCCCTGCAGGGTTATAATCTTTCGAAAGCCGTGCCCGTGATTATGTGGCATATTGGAATTTGTTAATGTCCCGTTGTAGAAAACTTGACAGAGGATCCGAAATAAAACACACAATCGTGTGAGTAACCGTGACCGTCTCTTTTCACTTTGAGGAGAGAACATGGTGGGGTTATGTTTGACTCATAGGTAATTCAAGATCTTTAGCGATCATTACTAGTTTGCGATCGTTTGCGTAGATGCTCATCTTATTCTTATACTCGTAAGTTAGCCACCATACTTTTGCTTAGCCGCTGCTGCAACCTCACCACTTTAACTCTCCATACCCATTAAGCTTTGCTAGTCTTGATACCCATGGTTATGGGATTGCTGAGTCCTCGTGGCTCACAAATACTACAACAACAGTTGCAGGTGCAGGTTTCCGATGACTTGACGTGAGAGCGATGTTCTTTGAGTTGAAGTTCTTTCTTCTTCTTCTTCGTCAGTCTTGGTTTAGGTTCTGGGTCGGCAGCCTAGGATAGCAGGATGGATGTCGGTGTGCTTTTCATGTTTGCATCCGTAGTCGGATACCTTGTATTGATGTTGTTGTATTCATGTGACTTGTATGAATTGTTGTATCCCCATGTATTTATGTAATGGTACGATGTAATGATATCCATCTTGCTAAGCGCCCGAAATGCGGTTGTGCCCCAATCACGAGTGTATCACGTGATTGGGATAGAATCGCATCTTGGGCCTGACAAGTTGGTATCAGAGCCTCGATCGACCATAGGAGCCCCCTTGATTGATCGTAGCTTGGACATTGTCGAGTCTAGAAGAAAACTATTTTGGAGTCTAGTTATATCGGAGAGTAGGAATTCTTTTTACTCCTCAGCCCCTTCGTCGCTCTCATGCGGAATCTTGACGTAGGTGTTTTGAATTACTCCTCTTCCCCTTCAAATTTTTTTAGGATAACGTGTTTAGTTTCGTTCGTTGCGTTGTCCGTTCTCTCGACTATTCGTCGTTCAGCTTGATGCTATCCCTCAAATTGTTCTGAGCGTGACAAATTCTTTTCCTTACCCATCCGGAGTATTTCATGAATTCTTTTTCATTGTGTTCCTCCGAAGGCCATCATTTCAGAAGATTTCTTCGTTCTCAGTTTTCAACTTCGCCCTCCAAATATTCTTCATTGATGCCTCTTCATTCATCTATGTATTCTTCCGGTGCTTTGTTCAAACATTCGTTAATCTGTTCACGATCTCTTCGTTCTCTTTCCTCAAGCTCTTTATTTTGTTTTCTAATTCTTCCGGCGATTCATTCTCTTTTCTTCATTCATTTCTAATTCTTCCCGGTGGTTTGTTCTTTTCTTCACTCGGTTTCAATTCTTGCGGTGGTCCGCTTAAGAGTTCTTTTCTGGTGTTATCATATCAATCCATTCATTTTTATTTCCAATCCTATCGGTGTTTCATGAAGATTTCGCAAGTTCGCGATATATCCCTCTTTAATCATTTCAATGAGAATAAGTAGTATGTGAATCCATTGCTTCTCATCAATTAATTGGTGGAGGATAAGCATAACATAATTCTTATTCATTTCATCAAAGTTGATTAATTCTTTCCTTCGGAGTTTATTCTTGATGAATAAATTCTAGTTCCAAGTGCTTTAATCTTTTGTTTCCGGAGTTCAAGTTTTCCTTGTTCTATCTCGTCATCCTTTTGGTGACCGGAGTTCTTCACGGTGGTTCATCATGATTTAATTCATTCTTCTAGTGTTCATTAAATTCTTGTGGAGCAGCTCAAGCATTATTCTTCTTGCACCTCGAGATGTAATTAATTCTCCGTATTCTTTTGAAGTGGAGTTCTGCATTACTTCCTTCATCTCATCTATTCAATTTTTTCGTTGTGGCATAATTCACCTCAAGTTTCGGGATGATTTCCATAAGTCCACAACAAGCTTATTCTTTTGTTGTTGATCATCTCAACAACTCCGTTCAAGTCTTTCTCTTATAAATTCTCATTCATGTCACTCGTGCTCAAAGTTGTTATCTTCTTCTCCATTCTTTTAATTCCATTATTTCAATTCTTCCGGAGGCATTGTGTTGTTGTTCTCGTCGAGCATCATTTCATCTTTTCAAGTTCGTTTTCCATTCTATTCATATTCAACCGGAGTGCTACCTAAATTCTCTTGTTCGTATTCCTTCTTTATCTCTTATTAACCGGAGTGGTTTCGAATTCATTCTTGTTCCGTCAGCTCTAGTTCCGTGCCTTTCAACCTCCTTGATTCTCGTCGTATTCCTTCTTCCTCTTGTCTAACGAATTCTTTGCAACTTCATTCATCTCCGTCATATCCTTTCTTTCAAAGTGGCTCAACCACTCAAGGTTTTTTTTTGGTTTCACCTTCTTCCTTTTACCTTCCGTCTCGTTCCTAAGATCTCGGGACGAGATATCTTGTTAGTAGGGGAGTGTTGTGACACCCCGAGACCGATGCGCCAGGGGTCAGCCAGTTATTCGTTGTCGTTGCCATGTCATCTGCTTGCGTGTTGCATCTTTGCCTTGTCATCATGTGCATTGCATCATTATGTTTTCAAAACTTGTAGTCGTCCGAGTTTGTCCGTCCTCTCCGTTGTCCGTTCTGAGCCCAGACACACTTGCACGCGCCCGCGGCACCTCCGAATATTTATCTTGTAAGTGGCTGGAAAATGTTCTCGGAATGGGATGAAACTTGGCGTGTGGTCTTATTATAGTGTAGACAGACTGCCTGCCAAATTTTGTCGCATTCGGAGCTTGTTTGATAGTCCAACGGATAACTGTAGCGACACTATAGCCGGTTAATTCGTCGGACGTTTTCGGTCTCTGAAAACCCCCGCGGGCCTCTCTCTCTCTCTCTTCTCTCTTCTCAGCCCGAGGCCTCTCCACACTTCCACCTAGACCTGCCTAGACCCCCTCCACTCTGGTGCCGTTGGATTGCGATCGGAGGGCTCCGATGTGCCCCAAAACAACCCCCTAACCCTGGTTTTGTCTATATATAGACACCCCCATGCCAAATTTGGCATTTCCTAGCCTTTCCTTCTCCTCCCACAGCCACCACCATCTTCCTCCTCGGAATCCGCGCCTTCCCAGCCACCTTTCGCCACTTGGCACCGCCGCCAGCGTGCCCAGACCAACCAGACGCTGCCACCTCACCCGCGCAGCCGCTCCCAGCCAATGTCGCGCCACCACCTGGCCCTTCCACGTCGCGCCTCCATCCTCCTCTCTCCTCCCCGACCACGCGGGCCCGCGAAGCCCATCGACAGCCCGCCCGGGCCCGAGCCGCCGCCGCCACGGCCCGGACGAGCCCGCCTCCGCGCCGCTGCGCGCCCGAACCCTCCCATAGCCGCTCGGCTCACCCCGCCGCCGTGCTTCTCCTCGCCGGCGCCCTCGGCCTGCCTCCGCGTCGACCTCCTCCCTGCCTCCTACAGCCGCCTCCACCATCACCTCTCCTGCCCCGCCGCCGCTCGCCCCGGAATCCTCCTCGCCGTCCCGTCCGAAGCTCGCGGGCCGCTCAGATCCGTCGGCCTCGCGCGTAGTCGCCGCCGCTCTGCCACACCAAGCGTGCCACCGGTCGCCTCCCTCGCCGGATCCCCGCCTCCGTCGCCTGTTCCCGGCCTCCCCACTGACCTCGCGCCTCGCCGGAGACCCGGCCACAGCCGGCGCCGCCACCGCCATGCCCCTGCTCGGGGACGAGCAGAGGAGCTGCTCGTCCCGCTCGCATCGCCCCCGTGGGCCACGGCCCATCCGCCGGCCCAACCGTCGTCGTGGGCCGAGCCACGGCCTGCCAGCTCTGCGTGACCTCCCTGCCAAATTGGGCCAGGCCCACTAGGTGAGCCCACCTAAACCCCGCCCGGGCGACTTTTAGTTACCTCCGCTTGTTCTGTTTTTTTTCTAAGTAAAAAAAACTGCTAAGTCCTTGTGATATGTTATTTTGAGTTCATCTTGATGCCCGAATCATCGTTGCAAAAGTGCTAAATATTATAAACTGCTGATAACTGATAATTGTTATTATGTTAGCATGTTTGAGAGGTCACACATTTGTGCATGTTGGTCCAAATGGAGTGTATCATATGTCAAAATGTTCATTGTGAAGTGCTCTACATGATGGTGGTTGTAGCATTCATGTTAGGTGTCATATTGCCATGTTTATCTCTGTTGCAAATGTGCATGTGGCTGTTAAGTGCTAAAACTTGTTATGAGATGCTGATTTGTCATTTTTGTATCTTTATGTATGTTTTTTGTTTGAGCTACATGTCAATATGTTTTAGAAGCACAATCATGCCCTCTTTGCTGTGATGCAATCCACTTTTCATGATATTCCTTGTGATGTTTGCAACAAGCTTGTAAAGTGACCTACTCGCTATTGGCTAATTTCTTACACTTGTTGAAAACTGCTAAGTCTGAAACTGTTATATCCAGATGCCATGTTTGCTTGATGCCCCACTCAAATCCATGAAAGTTTTGGGTTGTCCGACGATCTTTTCTTGTTGTCCATGTTATGCTCTATCAATCCATGCCCTTGTTTGCATATATGACCTGCTGTAGCTTGTTGTTTTCATGCTCTCAAGTTGCTATAAAATGTTTCTGTCAGCCCGTTATTAGTAAGTTCAGTTTTGCCATATGAATTGCTAGTGGTCTATGCATCCTATGACCATGTTCTTGCCATGAGTAGCTTCATAAACATGTCTTCTTGCTGTTGGTTATATTCACTTGCCATGATATGCTCTGAGATGAGTTGCACAAGCTTGCAAACATGCCTACTTGTCGTTGTTGCTGCCATGTCTAGTTTATTTTCACGAAGTCTGTGAATCTGTTATCTTTTGCAATCTTGCCATGATGTTTTGAGCATGTTCTAGTGGTGTTTTGTAGTAGCTCTTTGGTCATGCTTGTAGTGCTGGACATGTACATGCTTGCCATGCCCTTTGTTGCCATGAAGTGTTATTGTATCATGTTTTTTTATGTCAACTAAGTGTCATGTTGCTATTTTTGGACAACTTGTTGTTATATCTTGATTCGTGTGTATGTGTTGAACCGTTGCTCCGTTTTGAGCGTGTGCTATATGAAACTTGTGTGTTTTTGCATGTAGATGCATATTAACATGTTGAATACCTATTTGGAGTGTGTTTGTTTGATGTTTGGATGCGTTTTGCATCAATGCCATGCTTGTCTTGTTTTGCTCATATCTTCTAGGCCGTAGCTCCGAATTAAATAAACTTTATATGTAACTTGACTAGAATTTTGAGTAGATCATCATGGTGCATGTTAACTTGCTGTTTAACAACTTGAACTTAAGGTTTTTTCAGATCTGGACCCATTTTGATATTTTCATATGAGGACTTACCGGAATTGTTATATGTTGTTTCCGGCCTCATTTAAACTTGTTGGGTGGTGTTGTTCATGTATGCATCATCCCTTGCCATGTTTTGCATCATATAGACTTGTATTTCATCATACTTGGTTGAGCATCTTGTCTTGTTATGTGTTATATGTTTACCATGTTGTGTGCTTCTTCTCGCTAGTTCATATTCCGTTGCGATCGTGAGGATTCGTTCGACTACACTTGGCTCCTCTTCGTGGCTTCTTCTTTGTCTACTTCATTGACTCGTTCTTCTTCCTTGCGGGATCTCAGGCAAGATGACCGTCACCTTGGATACCTTTACTATCATTGCCATGCTAGTTGCCCCGATGCTATCGCTATATGTCGCGCTACCTATCTGTTGTTGTCAGCCTCTCCTTGTTGCCATGAAACCTCTAACCTTTGACACCTTCCCGGCAAACCATTGTTTGGCTATGTTACCCGCTTGCTAAGCCCCTCTTACAGCGTTGTTAGTTGCAGGTGAAGATGAAGATTGCTCCTTGTTGGAACTTGTTGTTGGAATATCACAATATCTCTTAAATAGATTAACACACCTATATACCTGGCAATGAGTGGAAGGCTTGGCCTTTTGCTCGGTGTTTTGTTCCACTCATGCTGCCTTAAGAACCGATAAACCGGTGTTATGTTCCTTGATTTTGTGTTCCTAACACCGTTGGGGTTTATGGGCCCCCTTGATAATTCGCACTGCTTAAAGCTTTTCCAGCAAGGCCCAACTTTGGTTTTAATTTGCAAAATAATAAAAACTTAATTAATTAAATTGCATATGGAGTTAGCGCTACCCGAGTATTCTTCTACATACAGGGGGGCCAGTGCTGATGGTGTTGGTCCCAAACGGGAAGACTGCGGGGCCACCACGGGGAAACTCGAGGTTTGGCTCCCGTAGGATGTCATATCCGGTCGTGGCCTGAGACGAGATACACGCGGCTACTATCAGGGTGTCGGCACGCCGGGAGGTCTTGCTAGATTAGTTTTACCTTTGTCGAAATATCTTGAGCACGGGATTCCGAGAATACTCGGGCTTCCCAACATGGAGGTGCGACTCCACAGATCGTGAGCTTGTGATGGGCTAAGTTGGGACACCCCTGCAGGGTTATAATCTTTCGAAAGCCGTGCCCGTGGTTAGGTGGCAGATTGGAATTTGTTAATGTCCGGTTGTAGAAAACTTGACAGAGGATCCGAAATAAAACACACAACCGTGTGAGTAACCGTGACCGTCTCTTTTCACTTTGAGGAGAGAACACGGTGGGCTTATGTTTGACTCGTAGGTAGTTCAGGATCTTTAGCGATCATTACTAGTTTGTGACGGTTTGCGTAGATGCTCATCTTATTCTTGTACTCATAAGTTAGCCACCGTACTTTTGCTTAGCCGCTGCTGCAACCTCACCACTTTACCTTTCCATACCCATTAAGCTTTGCTAGTCTTGATACCGATGGTTATGGGATTGCTGAGTCCTCGTGCCTCATAGATACTACAACAACAGTTGCAGGTGCAGGTTTTTGATGACTTGACGTGAGAGCGATGTTCTTTGAGTTGGAGTTCTTTCTTCTTCTTCTTCTTTGTCAGTCTTGGGTTAGGTTCCGGGTCGGCAGCCTGGGATAGCAGGATGGATGTCGGTGTTCTTTTCATGTTTGCATCCGTAGTTGGATGCCTTGTATTGATGTTGTTGTATTCATGTGACTTGTATGAATTGTTGTATCCCCATGTATTTATGTAATGGTACGATGTAATGATATCCATCTTGCTAAGCGCCCGAAATGCGGTTGTGCCCCAATCACGAGTGTATCACGTGATCAGGGTAGAATCACATCTTGGGCCTGACATAATAAGCCTTGCAAGCAAATGACTAATGAGTTAGTCACGGGATGATGTATTACGGAACGAGTAAAGAGACTTGTCGGTAACAAGATTGAACTAGGTATAAAGATATCAACGATCGAATCTCGGGCAAGTAACATACCGACACACAAAGGGAATTGTGTATGTTGTCATAATGATTCGACCGATAAAGAACTTCGTAGAATATGTAGGAGCCAATATGGGCATCCAGGTTCCGCTATTGGTTATTGACCAGAGAGTTGTCTCGGTCATGTCTATATAGTTCTCGAACCCGTAGGGGCCGCACACTTAACGTTTCGTTGACGATACAATCTTGAATGAGTTATGTATGTTGGTGACTGAATGTTGTTTGGAGTCCCGGACGAGATCACGGACAAGACAAGGAGCTCCGGAATGGTCCGGAGGTAAAGATTGGTATATTGGATGATATGGTTAGGCCAAGGGGTCAAGCCCACGAGGCATTAAGTCGGTGCAAATGGAGTTTTACGAAGGCCAGGGGCCAAACACCGGAGGGCGTCTGGCCCTGGGCCAGATGCCGAGGCCCATGGCGTCTGGGCCAGACGCCAAGGATTGTGGCATTTGGTCCTGGAGTCTGAGTGGGACTCTTGCCTTTCGGGCAAAACCGACTTTGAGGAGGCTTTTGCTCCAAGTTTAGACCCCGGGGCTCAACATATAAATAGAGGGGCGGGGCTAGCACCTGGAACACATCAATATACACCAAGCCGTGTGCCGGCAAGCCCGTCCCTCCAATTTCTCCTTCGTCTAGTTTCTATAGTGCTTGGCGAAACCCTGCGAAGATTGTTCTTCACCACCAACTGTCACCACGCCGTCGTGTTGTCAGAATTCATCTACTACTTCGCCCATCTTGCTGGATCAAGAAGACGAGGACGTCATCGAGCTGAACGTGTGTTGAATGCGGAGGTGCCGTACATTCGGTACTTGATCGGGACGGATCGTGAAGGTATATGACTACATCAATTGCATTGACAAACGCTTCCGCTTAGCGATCTTCAAGGGTATGAAGATGCTCTCCCCCTCTCGTTGATATGCATCTCCTAGATTGATCTTGCGTGAGCGTAGGAAATTTTTGAAACTGCATGCTACGTTCCCCAAAACTTTTTTGGTGTTTCGATGCCAAAGGGGGGGAGAGTGTAGGATCTGCGAGTTGTGTCTTTTTTCGCTTTGCTTTGGTTGAACTCTCTCTCATTGCTTTGCTGTGTTGGTTTGCATTGTGTGTGTGATAGAGACCTGGAGACTATCATATGGTGTGAGACATATGCACTCTAGTCTATCTTATTATCTTATCTTAAATGTCTAGTTTGTTTAGTAGTTTGTGAGCATATGCTTTCATGTGCCCTTTACTTTATGCTCACATTTTTTTCCTTGCATCCATGCTTAGTGTCATTTACTTAGTTGCAAGGATTGTGTTGTTTATAAAATATAGGGGGAGTGTTCATCCTAGTATGTGTGCCATGCAGTCCAAAGCATTTATCTAGGAATGCACACATCTAGGGGGAGCCTGCCTATATTTTATATACATGTTGGGTTTGCTTATGCTCTTATTCATTCCTTTGTGCAAATCCCTTAATGTCATCAATCCACCAAAAATGAGGAGATTGGAAGGGCATATTTCTCCCTTAGTGGTTTTAGTGATTGATGACAATGCATTTGCGGACTAATCGTGTGCATTGAGCATTTCAGATATCTCATGTCTAGGCACAAGGCGATTCATTGCCCCTTGGAGCCGATCGAAGATGGAGTTTCTTTATGCTTCTTTTCGGTGGAATTGAGTCATAAAAAAGCCATAATATTAAGAGGGGATCCGCTTCGGAAAGGTTAGGGTGGAATCAACACGTACACATTTGTTCCTTTGCACCACCTTTCCTTCGCATCTTTGGAGCACCGATCGTTTTCCTTGTCGTTGCGAAGACAGTGGCTTCCAAGTTCTACTGTCCTGTGGCATGCGGTAGTACCGCTCAAGGGAGCGGTAGTACCGCAGAGTCCCACGGTAGTACTGTTGGGGAATGCAGTATTTCAAAAAAATCTACGATCACGCAAGATCTATCTACTAGATGCACATCAACGAGAGGGGAGAGTGTATCTACGTACCCTCGTAGACCGAAAGTAGAAGCGTCTAGTGACGCGGTTGATGTAGTCGAACTTCTTCGCGATCCAACCGATCAAGCACCGAACGTACAGCACCTCCGCGTTCAGCACACGTTCAGCTTGATGACATCCCACGAGCTCTTGATCCAGTAGAGCTTCACAGGAGAGTTTCATTAGCACAACGGCATGGTGATGGAGATGATGAAGTTACCGTCGCAGAGCTTCGCCTAAGCACTGCAACGGTATGACCGAGGTGTGTTTCTGTGGAGGGGGGCACCGCACACGGTTGGGAGAGATCAACTGATGAACTTGTGTATCTAGGAGTGCCCCCCTGCCCTCGTATATAAAGGAGCAAGGGGAGGAGGCCGGCCGACCCTAGGCGCGCCAAGGAGAGGAGGAGTCCTCTTCCTAGTAGGACTAGGACTCCCCTTTCCTAGTCCTACTAGGAAGGGGAATGGGGGAAGGAAAGAGAGGGAGAGAGAGAGGGAATGAGGGGCCCCGCCCCCCCCCCCTCCCCTAGTCCAACTCGGACTCCCCTTGGGAGGGGGCACGCCACCTCCTGGGCTGCTGCCCTCTCTCTTCCCTAAGGCCCGCTAGGGCCCAATACTTCCCCGGGGGGTTTCAGTAACCCCTCCGGCACCCCGGTTATTTCCGAAATCACCCGAAACACTTCTGGTGTCCGAATTGACTGTCCAATATATCAATCTTTATGTCTCGGACATTCCGAGACTCCTCGTCTACCTTCGGTACATCAAAACTCATAAACTCATAATACCGATCGTCATCAAACGTTAAGCGTGCGAACCCTACAGGTTCGAGAACTATGTAGACATGACCGAGACTCATCTCCGGTCAATAACCAATAGCGGAACCTGGATACTCATATTGGCTCCTACATATTCTACGAAGATCTTTATCGGTCAAACCGCACAACAACATGTGTTGTTCCCTTTGTCATCGGTATGTTACTTGCCCGAGATTCGATCGTCGGTATCTCAATATCTAGTTCAATCTCGTTACCGGAAAGTCTCTTTACTCGTTCTGTAATACATCATATCGTGACTAACTCATTAGTCATTTTCTTGCAAGGCTTATTCTTGATCTATGCCATCCGAGAGGGCCCAGAGATACCTCTCCGACACTCGGAGTGACAAATCCTATTCTTGATCTATGCCAACACCACGAACACTTTCGGAGACACCTGTAGAGCATCTTTATAATCACCCAGTTACGTTGTGACGTTTGATAGCACACAAGGTGTTCCTCCAGTATTCGGGAGTTGCATAATCTCATAGTCATAGGAACATGTATAAGTCATGAAGAAAGCAATAGCAGTAAGACTAAACGATCATAGTGCTAAGCTGACGGATGGGTCTTGTCCATCACATCATTCTTCTAATGATGTGATCTTGTTGATCAAATGACAACTCATGTCTATGGCTAGGAAACATAACCATCTTTGATCAATGAGCTAGTCTAGTAGAGGCATACGAGGGACATACTGTATTGTCTATGTATTCACACATGTACTAAGTTTCCGGTTAATACAATTCTAGCATGAATAAAAGACATTTATTATGATATAAGAAAATACAAATAACATCTTTATTATTGCCTCTAGGGCATATTTCCTTCAAGTACCGCCCGCGGCTGTGCTAGTACCGCGCCTCGCACGTGGTAGTATCGTGGCCTCTTCCCCAGGGCTGTGGCTGGCGCAGAAGTAGGAGCGGAAGTAAAATTTTTTACTTCCGCACCCTATGCGGTAGTACCGCTCCCTGTGAGCGGTAGTACCGCTCCCTGTGAGCACTAGTACTGTGCCGGGTTTTTGCATTAATCGAAACTCTGCGGAAGTGGCCACAGGTGTATTTTTATTAGGTCGTGCCTTTCCCTGCCCAGATTGTGCCCTGCCTTACGGTAGTACCGCAAGGGCGTGCGGTAGTACCGCTCCGGCAGTAGTATCGTTCGTTGCTATACGCAATAGGGCCACATCTAGCTCCTGCCGCGCGAGCGATAGTACCACACCGCCTTGCGGTAGTACCACAAGTTTGGTGCGGTAGTACCGCACGTCGCAGGCTGAGTTGGTGGATAAGGGTTGGATCTTTCCACATACTATATAAGGGGGGTCTTCTTCCCCAAGTTGACTACCTCTTCCTTCCCAAAGCTCCATTGTTTCTCAAAGCTCCATTTTCACCCGATCTCTCTCCCTAGCCAATCAAACTTGTTGATTTCCTAGGGATTGGTTGAGAAGGCATCGATCTACACTTCCACCAAGAGAAATTTGATTCCCCCACTAATCCCTTGCGAATCTTGTTACTCTTGGGTGTTTGAGCACCCTAGACAGTTGAGGTCACCTCGAAGCCATAGTCCATTCTGGTGAAGCTTCGTGGTGTCGTTGGGAGCCTCCAATTAAGTTGTGGAGATAGCCCCAACCTTGTTTGTAAAGGTTCGGTCGCCGCCTTCAAGGGCATCACTAGTGGAATCAAGGCACCTCGCATTGTGTGAGGGCATGAGGATAATATAGTGACCTTAGTGGCATCTTGGGGAGCATTGTGTCTCTACACCGCTCTAACGTAGACGTAATTCCTCTCGAAGGGAAGGAACTTCGGTAACACATCCTCGTCTCCACCAGCTCCACTTGTGGTTATCTCTTACCTTGTGCAAGCTTTTGTTATGTTGTATAGCTTGCTTGCGTGTGTGCTTGCTATTGTTGCATCATATAGGTTGCCCACCTAGTTGCATATCTAGACAACCTATCTTGATGCTAAGGTTAATTTGGTAAAGAAAAGCTAAAAATTGTTAGTTGCCTATTCACCCCCCCCTCTAGTCAACCATACCGATCCTTTCACCATGCGAGTCGACAACAGCCAACAATCCGATGTCTCCGATCATAACGCGTTTGTAAATGGCTTGTAATTAATTGACAATTAATTATCCATTCTTGACCGGTAAAAATAAAGTACACGCATGACATAGCTCTAAGCTCGGCTCGGCTCATTCATGAAACACGTAGTGCGCATGGCGCGACGTAGCGAGGCAGGTGTTAGAGGAGAAGCGTGTGTGTCTACTCCTCTTCTCAAACACCAATAGCATGTGAAAGAGATAATCTCTTATGTTTTGGTATTAACTCACCTTCACTAACGTAGTGGGACTAAACTTTCCACCATGTCATGACTTCCCACATGGGTGATGAGTAATATTTTTACATGCATTCACCCTTTGTTTAAACCGAGATATTTTATTAAACCAAGATATTCACTCTGATATTGCTACTAATGACTAATAAATGCAAATGATTCCACAATTCCTCTCCTTGATGTGTTTTCACAAGAAATGGGCTAAAACGGAAGAAATCACATGTCAACATGGAAGGAGTAGAAATGAAAATGAAATAAATCATCAAGAGGCACACCAGTGCAGACAACACAAAAGAGGGTGTTCCATACGATCGCGAGCAGTCCTATGGCGTGAATTCTGAGGCGTCTCGTCCACTTGAACAACCTTTGTAAAGGTGACCACACCGAAATGTCAACAGAACATCGTCGAGCGAAGCTAGAACATGACCATCTTCATACCCTCTCATCAACCCTAGCCACCATTATTTCCATCTCCATAGCCGCCATCACCACCATAGTCCAACTCCCTCTAGGTCATACTTGCAATCGTGCATCGCACAAGACAACCATTGTAAGACATATTTGCACTCAATCCATCTTCAAGATGCATTCTTCAATGTTTTCTTCTTGTGATCTGATCTTCATGTGTGAGTAGTTCAGTAAGGTATGTGTTGAGGCATAGACCTTGCAACGCTCTATATTTGTTGTGGGGATCAATGGAAGGGATTTGAATTAACATCACGTATGTGTGAAAGAATTTTTTTCCGTAGATGTTTCTTGTCTCGTTTGTGATCCACTGATCCTCATCCCTGCATGTACCCAGGATCATGGAGATTAAGTAACGGTGAGGCTAAGTGCAAGGAGAATGTGAAGTGTCATTCTGAACATCAGTGATAGAAGGGTGTAGTATGGTAACACAGATCCAATCATCGGGGATTCATGAGGTGTAGTCATTAAACGCCTAATGCTCTTGACTGATTATTATTATATTAATTATCGAGGCAATCCCGCACGAGGGATAGGGCCTGCGGTAGGACAACTGATTTTTGAAGCAAGATTCATGCCCGTCAAGTTGTTATTTGGACACATCCCCCCATTTGGGTTGGTAACAAGCACATCTCGATGGGTGACTTCCATCACACAAATTAAGATCATATATGGTCCCAACAGAAATACATAGTTGTAAGCATTAAACCCTCATACACATACCTATTTCTATTATAAGTGTTTGAATCATTGTTTTCTTGATTGATCTAGTTAAAAGGTGGAATCCATCCTTTAATGAAAGCTTGCTAGAGACCATCGCTTCAAGGGAACCTTCCTCTCATGGGTTCGATAGCCCAGGGCCACATCTGGGGAAACAGGTGCGGGATACCTTTTTGTTCCTTTATCGGATCACTAAAAGGAGGTATCAATGGGCCTTTGAGATTTTCAGACATTAATGTTTTGTATATGGGCCCAATGCCTCTTTATAATTCAATAATCCACGACCAGATCTCGGAGCAACATTGTGTTGTCCTATGTTCCAAACACGGTTTTGTTATACAAGTATTTTCAATGGGGACATTTAAGATTAAACACACACCTAGAGCAAAAGAGATATACTTCTTGACAACTGAACAATGGATTATGCCTTGAATTGTCAGTTTTCATAAAGAAAGTTTCACCAATTGTTTTACATATACTAGGATGATGAAAGCTAACCCATGGGTGGAGCATATTAGTGATCTTACTAGAGATTACCCTATCTCATAGACTGTGACCATCACTCGGACTTGTTCCAAAGATAGCTCTGTACGATAACATATTTCTTATACAAGCCTCAAAATGCATTAAGATGAAAGTCAACCTACCATACCAGTGAGTAGCTTGTTTCCCAGTTCCTACTTCGTGGGATCTCCGATCACATAGGTTAGATTACCACCATGGAAACTCACACGGGTCTCATACCCATCATCCTCGATGCATTTTCTATCACAACACATGATATCCCTTTTGTGAAGAGATCCGCCAGATTCTTAGCCGATTGGATATAGTCCAACGCTATTAGTCTGCAGTTCCTTAAGTGCCTGGTAGATTTCAATCTTCTTCTTATATGCTTTCTGAAATGTGTGTTGTCCTTTGAACGGCTTGTCTTGACAAACAATGTCAGATTGTCACAGTTCATGAGGATAGTCGAAATTTACTTTTCAATAACGGGCAAGTCCATCAAAAGCTCTTGAAGTCATTCTACTTTAGTGCAAGATCTTTCTCATGATGGGATTTATCTTTCCATCATTGAATTAGTTATAAAATGGTTTGCTGTCAAGACTTCCATGAATTAGTCTCACCTCTAAGTGTAAATACACATTTACTTATGGCTTACATCACACGAGTAGAAATCCAATTCACATCACTATACACTTCAATTATCGTCATGTATCCAGTATAGTGAAGTGCATGACCCATAGTATCTTTAATGGAGCATCACAGTCATAGGCGATGTGGTGTTACATCTAGCAATAAGCGAGATATAGCCTACGTGTAATGGAATTTCCCATTAGCCCCTTAATGCGCCAAATTGTCGTCGTTTTGCACAGGTGGTGTGTCACTAGCCGTGCTGGTTCATGATACATAATTTTTTGGTTTGAGCATTCTCCCTGAAGGTTCCGTCTGATTCAAGAAAGTTTTTTTTTCCTGTTTGGTTTTAGCGGGTTTTTAGTGTTTCTTTTTATTTTTTATTTTTTCAGGTTTCATTTTCTTTCAACAAAATGCTTGAAATTTTCAAATAATTTTTGTGTGTTTCCAAAATTGTTTACAAATTCAAAATATGCTCGCATCTTCAAAAAGTGTTTGGATTTAAAAAAAGAGCCCTTTTTAAAAATTTGATAAATTTTAATATACTCAAGAATTTTTAAAAATGCTCTTTTTTTAAAGTTTGTTTAGAATTTTAAAAATGTTCCTAATTGTTTTTAAATCCTTTTTATGAACTTTCTAAAAGTGTTCTAAATTTTGAAAATTATTCATAGTTTTAAGGAAATGTTTGAAAAATTCAAAAATGTCAAACAATTCAAATTTGTCTGATTTAAAAAAAACGAAAATTTTAAAGTGTTCACGTTTTCAAAAGATCTAGCCTTTTTTTTTAAATGTTCATGTTTTCCAATAATGTTCACTCTTTTTAAAAAAAAGTGACCTCACATTTTTTAAGCACCAGCTACAGTAGAGCACAAGTTATACTAAACAGGAAAAATACAACATCAACCTCGAATCTACGGTAAACACTAACTAGGTGGCACTAGCATGCCAATGGGTCGGTCCAGTTAGTCGACCCCATGTGCATCGCGCTGTCATTGGACATAAGACCTCCTATTAGCGCGTTTAGTGCCGGTTAGGGCGGAAAATCCTATTGGCCGCTCAATGTGGTAAACTGCCGGCGCTTCGCACAGGGACGAGTGCCGAGCGATGCTTTTGGCCCGGCCCAGTTACGAACTGCCCACTCCGGTTTTGTGAACCTTCTCGAAGGTTCTATGAACCGGGGTTTTTTTCCTTTTACTGCATTTCAATTTTAATTTCACTTTTCTGTTTATTTTTCTTTTCTTTTCGTTTTCTGTTTCTTTTTCATTTTTTTGTTTCCTTTTCTTTTTCAAGTTTATTTTCCTTTTTTAGAACATGTTCGCAGTTTTACAAAATGTTTAGGATTTCCTTTTTCTTTTCTTCTCCTTTTTAAAAAATCGAAAATTTTAAATTTAGTTCGTGTTTCCAATTTCTTTGTCAAAATTCAAAAATGTTACCGTTACACAAAAAAGTTTAAAACTTTCGAAATTCAGAAAATGTACCGAATTTCGAAATTCAGAAAACTTTCGAATTAGTCTCACCTCTAAGTGTAAAATACACATTTACTTGTGGCCTACATGGCTACATCACACGAGTAGAAATTCAATTCACATCACTATACCCTTCAATTATCGTCATGTATCCAGTATAGTGAAGTGCATGACTCATAGTATCTTTAATGGAGCATCACAGTCATAGGCGATGTGGTGTAATGGATTTTCAAAAAAGATCTCTTTTTTAAAATTTGATAAATTTTTAAAATACTCAAGAATTTTAAAAATGCTCGTTTTTTAAAGTGTGTTTCGAATTTAGAAAATGTTCCTATTTTTTAATATCCTTTTTATGAATTTTTTAAGATGATTTATAATTTTAAGGAAATTTTTGTAAAAAAAAATGTTAGGTAATTCAATTTTTTTTCAAAAAAAAACGAAAATTTTAATATGTTCACGTTTTCAAAAGACCAACCCTTTAAAACAACAAAATTAAAAAATGTTCATGTTTTCCAATAATGTTCACTCTTTTTTAAAAAAGTGACCTCACATTTTTTAAACACCAGCTACAGTAGAGCACAAGTTGTAGTAAACAGGAAAAATACATCATCAACCTCGAATCTACGGTAAACACTAACTAGGTGGCACTAGCATGCCAATGGGTCGGTCCAGTTAGTCGGCACCATGTGCATCGCGCTGCCATTGGACACGAGACCTCCTATTGGCGAGTTCAGCGCGATTAGCGCTACTTGCGCTCGCACGCCTCTCCCGCGTGGGCCAACCTAACAACTGAGCGCATGCTCAACTGCCCCTTTCATTCGCTTTATCGTTTAGTTGATCGGTCCACCGTTGAGTGGTTGACCTGGTCAACCCTTGAACGGTTGACCGTTGACTTTCAAGAAAAACATGAATCTGAAGAAAACCCAATTTTCAAAAAACACAAAATTAAAAATCATGAATTTGAAAAGAGTTCACAAAAAATAATGAAATTGAAATGGTTCAATATTTATTTCAAAAAATGTGAAATTGAAAGAAGTTGACGAAGCTTGAAAAAAGATGATGAATTTGAGAAAAAACGTCACAGATTCACAAAATACTCATAAAGTTGAAGAAGCATTTTGAAAAGGAGAAAAATAGAAAAATGTGAAAACCAAGCAAAACCCAGGCTGGGAAAACCAAAAGAAAAATCGCCACAAAAAACAGACAAATACTTCAGGACCGGTGGCAATTGTTTTTACATTTTTTTTTAGTGGGGGCAATTATTTTTTACATGGGCTGCCCATTTTTTACGTAGTGCTAGGAAGGGGCCGGCCCAGTCGGGGCTCTTCTGTGCGGGGAGAGGTCCCCGTTCGTCGTCGCTCGCAAGACTTGTTCCGTTCCCCGCAGCAGCGAACTCCCATGACCGCGGGCGCGACCAGCGTGGGCGGCTGCGCGGCGCCGTGGCCGGAAGTGGTCGCCGTTGCCGATTCACCGGCAAAAAGAAGACCTGCCGCGCTCGCCGCCGCTCGGCTGCCGTCTCTGACCCTTTCCCAGGGGCCCGGACGCCAGCCTCGCATGCTTACCAGACGCGGCGGGTCGCGGCATCATCTTTACGCCGATGTGACAGGTAATCAATCCCTTTGACTTGTGTGACTAGCAATGTTTGATCCGCTCTGTTCTCAGTGGTAAACTAGTAATGTCTGATTCGCTCTCATTATTGTTCCAGTTGTAGCATGTCTGACTCTTTCATAGAGGAGCACAAATGCACAATTATTGCTACAGTACAGTGTAGTAGTCGACTAGTCGAGCGTGGCAAGATGTGACACTTCATCTGTCTGCCACTCCATCTCAGACTCTCAGTGTCATTCTTTGATGATAACGTGCCAGTAACCTCCCGAAGATGTAAACTGTAATGTCTATTAGCTTTTGATTTGAGCCTAGTACCTACGGGCAGCGGCCACAATTTCATCAGATTGATGTTAGTGTCGAGGAGAACAATACAGGTCTTTTATGTGCAGAAGAGGACATATATGATGATGGATTTCTGTCTACTTAGTACATTTCGCTTCCTAGGTATGGTAATTGGTACCGTACATTGCGCTTTCTTGAAGTGTTCTTATAGTGTACTTTGTACAAAACTAGCATCTCTGATTAGGATCGATGTTAATTTCTGCTGGCATGCAAACCACCAGCTGCCCCTTTCCAGTCACCACTCTGTTTTGCTGTCTGTTGGTGCCATCATTCCCCTTTCCGACGCCGATCCATCCACCCTGAAAGGGATTGGCAAAACCCTGCTAGACCGTAGGAGCACTCTAGCACTAATTGTAGCACAGCTCACATTCTTTTTCGGACGCAATAGTCCAAAATAGTGGTAAGTACACTGACACTGTGCGGTTTCCTGAACTCTGGAGGCAATGTACAGGGTTCATTTCCTTCTGATGTATACCTGCCGTCTTGGTTCTTCCCCTCAAAATAAAAGCAGCTACATATTCTGATGTTGCTCGGTAATAAGACAAACAGGCAAGAGCCACATCCAAGACAACGCTACTTTACACGAGGATGTTTATTCTTTCTTGGAGGCATTGCTGCGGAAGAAAATCGACCTAATTGTAGGTGTTCATTTCATATCTTGTAATGGTTTAACCGTGGTTGCCCATGTTCTGTACCCTGCTTGTTGATGTTTTTGGCCTCGTTGCCTTACATCAACTATAATAAAATATGGCTATGTGCATCAATGATACAGAGGCTGGGTATTTCAACCTCCTTTTCAGGGGAAAAATGAGTTGATCTTGGTTCCAGGACTCTAGTGACTAGCATAAGAGCTATTGATATTAATTATTTTTGGGACTCTAGCAACTAGCAGAAGAGCTATTGATATTGAGTACTTTTCAGGGCTCTAGCAACTTTCAGAAGGTAAGACAGTGATATGTTAAGAGGGTCATTAAAGAAAGACTAGAGAAACCTGGCATATTAGGCCACCTCCACTTGGTATCTCCGTTACCATCTAATTTCATTGCAACAACTTCGACGGAGGTTCACAATGGATATGATTGTTCCTGCAGTCATAGGTGATATTGTCAGCAGAGCTGTGTCCTTTGCCATCAAGAAATGCTTTCAGCTCCCAGGCGACGTCGAGAAGAATCTGGAGCGGCTAAATCAGTTGCTTCTGAGAGCCCATACCATCACCGAGGAGGCCGAAGGAAGGCTTGTCAACAATCGAGAGATGCTCCAACAGCTGGGGATATTGATGGAAGGGATGCAGAGAGGCCACTATATGCTTGATAGCTTCAAACGTCGAGCACTTCAAGAAGAGAGAGGGGATGAGCAGCAGGTGAGTCAGTTCTTTGGATTGTCTATGTTCAATGCAGCAAAGGTTCTTCGTCTGTCCAGTAACTACAGAAAATCAGTGCTCTTTGGCAGTAGCAACATAGAAGATCTACAGAGTATGATTGCTACCCTAGAAAAGGCCATTGCTGACTTGAAGGAGTTTGTTATTTTTCTGGGGAACTATCCTCCAATCTGCCGCTAGCCTTTTTCCACATGTTTTGGTTTGGGAAATTGGTTGTTCTTTTGCCTGAAGGGATGTGAATGGTTGAACAACAGAAGCTCTTGGTTTAGAGTTTGCTTGCGTCAAGAAGCTTACTGGTAGATTTTCAGGATGCTTGCATTTGAAAGCGCAAATCCTGACCTGATGAGCAACCAAAACTTGCATGGTTAGCCCAAGTGATTGCAACAGAGTCTGAGGGTCCTCCCTTGCCTTCATACATGATAGGTTGATCACTGAGAGACAATTTCATTGATCAATTCTGGTGCTCGGCTCGTGGATATCTGATGGCACACAAGCTCCTTCTGTTTGGTGAACACCCGAATGAACTTCTGTTGAGAGATCAACCATTACACTGTTTGAGAAATGCCTGAATCCAGTGATGTGTTCTGGATTTCAGATTACTACTCCATGGCGCTTTCCAGCCAGAACCAACTCCTCCAAGAGCAAGATCGCTGTTGTCGATTCATGTCAGGATGCGCTATGCACTATTGCCTACTCCGTGGATGAGAGATTTGATGCTCTGAAAGGCGAGGGTGGAGAACCAGAACACGCCGTGGGCAGGAAGAAGAGCAGTTTAAAAGCTGCATTTGATCTCTGTAAAAGCTGCATTTGCTGAGTAGTCTAAAAGCTGCAGTTGATGTATGTTAATTAGTTGTGTGATGTATGCTAGCACTCAAGCATTTGCTGGAAATATGAGTATCTCTGCGGCATTGTGGCTTTGTTCTATGTCTCCGTTTATATTTTGTTCTTGGTGTTTATGTAGTGTGTGTGTGTGTCCCTGGCCTCATAATTTTTCTACTGAGCCTCAGCCGGTGGGGCGTTGCTGCGCCGTGACCGTGAGCTCGCCGGCAAAACAGCCATCGCGCTGCTGGTGCTGTGCCCTCTCTGATCGCGCCAGTTGAGGAGAAACACGGCCAAAAATCCTGAGCGCACCCGGGCCAGTCTGACGAGCACGGGGCCTGCAGAAATGCACCTGCAGCGCCGCCAAAAATAGGGCGCCGTCGCTCCGGGATTCGCACGCTCCCCTGCCGTCCGTCTAGAAGCCACACCGCCGCAAGCACAGACCGCACTGTACGTAGCTTTCGTCCGGTCCGACGATGCCGACTCGTAATAATGCAGCAAAAGCTTTGGATTGGTTCGAGCATGGCCATGATGATTGATGAGGAAGATGCAAAGTCTCAGGCCAACCACACCCGACAAACGGGACAAATCGCAGTGAATCGCGTTCTGCATGGTGACAGTGAAGTCCGCCTTAGGTGCATGCATCCGCGCCCGGCATCTTCTCTTCTTTGTCCTGCAACTCCAATATCAACTTGCTAGCATAGCAAGAAGCCGGATAAACTCCTGATGCCCTGATCCTGCCGATAGCCTGGGGCAAATGGGTAATACGAGTACGTAGTACGCGCCGGCAAGGTCGCCGTCGACTGAGCGTCGGACCCTGCCGATGTGACGGCTAATTAAAAGAGCCACGTGCATAGCCGCCGTTCGGACGGCGAAACTTATGCCCCTTTCTTCCATTCCATTTCATTACGCTGTTGAGTGGTCAGAGCTCGTGAACACGGGCGTGATGTGTACGTGGCCACCCGACCCGCGCGCTCCCGCCACCTGCTGCACAAAAGCCAGGAGGAGAGGATATCCCGATCGAAATCCAAGGCAACTGCAATCGGAAGGAATATTGCGTGCACAGTCCACTCCACTCCACCCCACGCCTACCTTGATCATTGCTCCCGTGACAATGGAGATGTTCCTGCCTGCGATCCTCAGCGACCTGCTCGGCAGGTCCGTGTCGTTCGTGGTCCAGAGGTACCTGCTGCAGCAGGGCGGCGCGGAGGACAGCGTCCAGCAGCTGCACCTCGCGCTGCTGCGCGTCGGCGTCACCGTCGAGGAGGCCGAGGGGCGGCGCATCACCAACCAGGCCATGCTCCGCCAGCTCGACGTGCTCAGAGAGGCCATGTACGGCGGCCACTACATGCTCGACGCCCTCGCGTGCGGCCGCGGCCGCAGTCATGACGCCGACGACGACGCGCCGGCTCCGTGCCGCCTCTCGTCCCTGCTGTCCAGGCTCAACCCCGCCAAGCGCCTCTGCTTCAGCGCCGCGGATAGCGCCGCGGAGGTGCGGCGCGTGGTCGACAGGCTCGGCTGCATGATCGCCGACATGAAGGAGTTCGTCATCTTCCTCAAGGGCTATCCTCGCGTCTGCCGCCAGCCCTACAGCGCTTACCTGCTTCTGGAGAGGTTCATGTTCGGTCGGCAGAGGGAAATGGAGCACATCATCAGCTTTCTCCTGCGAGAAGGGGAACCAGAGGGTGGAGTCGGCGTGCTCCCCGTCGTCGGTCCGGCCAGGGTCGGGAAGAGCACTCTCGTCGAGCATGTCTGCCATGACGACAGGGTGCGCAGCCACTTCTCCTCTATCCTCCTCATGACTGGCGACGACCTCGAGGACGGCTCAAAGCTGAGCGACCCAGGAGACCATGGCCTGATCAAGCATCACGGCCGTGCCCCGCACCCGCATAATAAAACCTCGCTCGTGATCGTCGAGCTGGCCGAAGACGAGGTTCCAGACGAGGGGAGGTGGAGGAGGCTCCGCACCTCGGCATTCTGCAAGGGGGCCGGAAGCAGGATCATAGTCACAAGCAGGTCGGAGGCGGCCCAGAGGCTGGGTACAGAGCGCGCGCTCAGGCTCAAGGTGCTGAGCCCAGAGGCCTACTGGCACTACTTCAAGACGCTGGCCTTCGGCGGCGCGAACCCGGAGGACCACCCGAGGCTGGTGGCCATCGCCATGGACATCTGCGCGGAGGAGAAGGGGTCGTTCATCGGCGGCAACATCGCGTGCAGCCTGCTGAGGGCCAACCTGGACGCCCGGTCCTGGCGCGGCATCCTCCAGAACATGAGGGAGTACACGGAGAAGCACCGCCACCTGTTCGGCAAGCACCCGCACGACCTCCTGCGGAAGAACCGGCACGTCTACCTGTGGAGGCTGGCCCGGACGTCCAAGGTCTTCGTCTCCTACGGCTGCTACCAGGCGCGCCCGGCGCAGACGGACGTGCCCAGGATGACGCTGCAGGAGGTCCTGTCCGGGCGGCCGGCGCCCAGCGGGAGGTTCGAGGCCCTGGCGTGGAGGTCCCAGATACCCCCTTGCTACAGCTACCTCATGAGCTGCTCCGTGCAGACGCCCGTCGCGCCTCATGCGCTGGCCAGGAAGAAGAGCTCCCGGCTGGTGGTCTGATTCCGTTGACCTTGTGATTCTCACTCCATAATGTAGATTCATCGTTTGCTCAGAAGGCGTCAAACTTGTACGTATTGGCTAGTGTTCTTCGAGCTTGTATGCTCGCTCTGTAATTGTCCGATTAGCATCTCCATCTTCCCAACTAAGTTTTTCATGTAGTGCGGAGACACCATGACAAGTAAAGGTCTGCTTACTTTTTTTGTCTAGGATCATCCAGGGAAAGTTCCCCACCAGAATATATTTCACAAAGGATCACAAAGTTAGAGCTTTACAATCTTTTGATAAAAGGGTATTTTTATTAACTCAAAATATAGTATCAAGATGATACAAAGCATAATGAGCATACACCAATAGCATCGTACATTCGCAAAAATCAGAAAGGACACAGTGAAGTCAAATAGGGCCGAAACTAGCCAAAGACGATTAGAAGGGAGGGATATCCATAAACTACGTTGCCAACCATGTGGGATAAACACATCCCTGGCCATCTATTCCATACGCGTACACAGTGACGTAAACAGGGGTTGTTGTTTCACTCGTATAGAGAATATCACGGACAGAGACATCGCGTACATTGGTAGATAACCACCATAGAAGATACAATTTTACCATAAAAAACCATGTCATTTTCAAATAGCCACAATGACCATAACAAGACAGCATTGAAAAAGTGTTTAATTATCTCATCACAACATGGTAAGATAATTTTTTTGGTTAGAGAGCTTTGCACGACATTACTTCAGGTATGAGGGTCCTTTCAGTCAAGCACACCAAGGTATCTGCACAGTCTCCACTCAACTGTACTGCAATGGAAGATATCTCTCACATGATCTTCACTTGTAAGAGGGCAACCGAACTTTGGCAAGCTTTAGGATTGAATTAAATAGTTAATGGAGCTCTTTGGCGAACAAATCCGAGTTGATGTTCTTGAGCAAGTAGCGTCTATCATCTCTTCTTCCTTGGCCGGGAGCTTCTCCCTGGCGCTGCGGAGCTGTGGACTTTATGGGCACCTTTGGAAATAAAGATTTTGTCTGGCTGGCCCTCCACGATCGGCTGTGGACCGCGGATCGCCTCGCAAGACGGCAGCTCGAGCACCCGGATTGCTGCGTGCTTTGCGCACAAGAGGAGGAGAACCTGAATGACATATTGCTTGGTTGCTCCTTTGCCAGGGAAGTCTGGTACAACATCTTACTCATATGGCGTTTGCATAGAAGAACTCCAACCTCAACTGACACTATCAAGAAGTGGTGGCCGACGCTTAGCAATGCGGTTCCTAGTAGAAGCCGTCGCAAGGTTAACACCATGGTTTGTCTTGTGCTCCGATTCTGTGACGCCCCAAGACCGACGCTCCAGAAGACTTCCAGTTGTTCCGGGTTTCACCGTGTGTTTCTTTTTGCTTGCTTCTTTTTATTTTGCATTGCATCATGTCATCAAGCCATCAAGTCTTTTAATTCTTGCAACTCAACTAAATAAATTGCATAGATCTTTTGATCTATTTAAATCGAGGGAAGAGTGACTTCTCTTTATAACATATCCTCATAATATTTATGGAGCCATTATAAATAAATATTCCATTTGTTTGGAATTAATCCAAACACACTTGCAAATTCCCATGACTTCTCTACTTCAAGTTTTGACTCCCAAACCCCGTCAACAATTCTTTTTCCGTTTATCGAGGTTACTCCAAAAACCTCAACAATTTTGGACTCTTCAAATACCCCATTCATATTCAAATCCATATTCAAATAAATTTGAATCCAATTCTTCAATCTTGCCCTTTTCTATTTTTCTTGGAACCATCGCATTTTTGCGAGTCCAAGAAAATTGCCCTCATGCCCAAACTCTACTCCTAACCCCCTCTTTCTTTTCTTTTAATTCTCTGTTTTTTTTCTTTTCTCTCTTAATTTTTAGAGAGAGAGAGAGAGAGAGAGAGAGAGAGGCAGAGAGCCCAGTAGTCAGGCCCGCTTACTAGGCCCAGCCGCCCCCACCAGCTCCTTCCCCGTGGCCCAATTGCCTCGAGGCCCAGCTCCAACGTCCTAACCCTAGCCCCGACGAGCTCTCGATCCCTCTCGTCCTCCATACCGCAGCCACCCATCGCGCGCGAGGCCTCTCGCTCGATCCCACTCATCTCCCTCGCAGCGCCAATCCCCTCGATCCCCTATCCTTCTCCTTCCCGCACCCAACCACCACGCCAAGCCCCGCCGCCCGGACCTCGCCGGCCATCGTGCCTTCTCCTCCGTTCGAGCTCCCCACGCCCAGATCCATCGAGCCCCGCTGTCCCGGACCTCCCCTGCCATCTCCGACGCCGCGCGGACGAGCGCCACCACCGGAAGCAGCTCGTCGCCTCCCCGCCGGCGTGCACCTGCAGCCACGTCGCCAGCGCCGTCCTGAACCCCATCGTCGCCGCCTCGCCATGGATCTGCGTCAGGTCCCCGCGCCGGCCACCGGAGCTATCCTCGACGAGCTCCACCCGACGACCTGCAGACCAAGCCGCCCTGCGGGGCTCTGTCCGGCCAGAGCTGCCGCGTGCGCGCGCGCTGGAGCTCGCCTACCGTCCTCGCCACTTGCATCGGCCATGGTCTCCTCCACCAGTGACCTCCCCTACCTTCTTTCAGCCATTACCGTCCTCGTCGGGCCTATTGCTCGTCCTCCCGAGGCCTCATTGTTGCTCTATTGTTGCTGCCACTATACGCCCAAGACGCCTTCGTGGTTTTCGCCAAGTGCCGAGACGACCGTGTACCTCTACACCCGAAGACGTTGGATGCACCAAGTTCGTGACCGATACGTGTACGCTACCGTCGACCTTGTGGACGCCAAGTTCATCTACCGCCGTCTCCGGAATCGCCAAGACGCCAAGTACCCCTACTGACGACCAAAGAACGACTATGTACCGAAGCATCAAGTTCATGACCGAAAACGTGTTCCGCTACCATCGCCGAAGACCCATGTACAACTACCGGCGCCACGAGTACCACTACTTCCCTCAACGACTCGAACTGCTCCGAAGGTATACCCGAGATGACACCCGAGAATGTTTGCTTGTGTTGTATGAGATGCACTCGCTTGTTTGCCTTGAGTTCGAAGTGCACCTCGTTTGCCATGTCGTCGTCACATGGGAACCCGGTTACCGGGAGCACCCCATCATCTTGCATGACACGCTCACGTTGACCTTTCTTTTGCACCGGTCTCTCAACGAGTTACCGGAACCGAGATGTTGCCGTTGCATCCTTTTCGGATCGTTGCTGTGGCACCCTTTCCTTCCACCACGGTGACAAATGCTCCATATCATCTTCATGTCAACTTTTAACTAAAATTTGCATAAAACTTGCTTTGTCATCCGCATCATGATAACAACCTTTAAATGATTAAATTGTTGTTGCTAATAATTGCTAAATGACATGAGGAGTTTCCGGAATTGTTGTTGTTATTTCCGGCCTCATTTAAATTGACTAGATAGTGTAGTTTTTCTCATGCTTCACCTCTTGCCATGTTTAATAAAAACATTTAATCTTGTCTTGTTAATAAACGAGAGTCAACTAAATAAATAAATTGTGGTGTTTCGTCAATATGCAACTCGTTGCATATTGAGCTCCACTTAACTTGTAGTACTTGTTTGTGCACTTTGCCATGCCATGCATATTTTAACCGGACATGCATCATACTTGTTTGTGCATCATATGCCATGTTTGAGCTTGTTTGTTTACCGTGTTGTTTGCTTCTTTCCGGTATGCTTCTCTCGATAGCTTCGGTTTCGTTCCGGAGTTGCGAGGTTTTGTTCGACTACTTCATGGATTCGTTCTTCTTCCTTGCGGAATCTCAGGCAATATGACCATTCCCAGATATCACTACTATCTTTGCCTATGCTAGATGTCTCGCTCTTTAGATATTGCCTCGGTGCCTATGTCTGTTTGTCAGCCTCCTATTGTTGCCATGAACCTCTCTAACCTCCCAACCTAGCAAACCTTTGATTGGCTACGTAAGCTTCGCTCAGCCCCTCTTATAGCGTTGTTAGTTGCAGGTGAAGATTTGAAGATTTTTGCTCCGTGATGAAGTTATTGTTGGGATATCACAATATATAATCTGTTAAACTAAATCACCTATATATTGGTAATGGGTGGAAGGCTAAGCCTCTTGCTTGGTGTTTTGTTCCACTCATGCCACCCTAGGAACCGATAAACCGGTGTTATGTTCCTTGATTTTGCGTCCCTAACACGGTTGGGGTTTATGGGCCCCCCCTTGATAACAATGGGTTTACATTTGCCTAACAACTAAAACTTGCCGAGGGAGTAATTAACCCGAGGATATATTAATCAACCCCTCGGGCCAGTGCTCGTCTTGAGTGTTGGTCCAAACTGGGCGTGCTGCGAGGCCACCTCGGGGAAACTCAAGGGCTGGTATACACCCGTAGCTTGTCCCATCCGGTCGTGGCCTGAGACGAGATACGCGCGGCTAATATCAGGGTGTCGGCACGCGCGGGAGGTCTTGCTGGATTAGTTTTACCTTTGTCGGAATATCTTGAGCACGGGATTCCGAGAATACTCGGGTCTTCCCACTTTGGAGTTGAGACTCTGCAGATCGTGAGCTTGTGATGGGCTAAGTTGGGACACCCCTGCAGGGTTTGATCTTTCGAAAACCGTGCCCGCGGTTATGTGGCAGATGGGAATTTGTTAATATCCGGTTGTAGATAACTTGACACCATGTTCATAATACACTACCTGCGTGAGTAACCGTGATGGTCTCTTTCCGAAGGGGTTCAGGAAGTGAACACGGTGGGGTTATGTTTGACGTGAGTAGTTAGGATCACTTCGTGATCACTTTGACGATCATTGGCACTTTCTCTTCTCGCTCTATACACGTAAGCTAGTGCTAGTGCTGCTGCAACCTTGTTTAAGCCTTTTCCACACCTAAGGCTTTGATAGTATTGCTACCCGGGAACGGGATTGCTGAGTCCTCCATGGCTCACAGATTCTACACAACACCAGATGCAGGTACAGCTGAGAACTACACAGGTGGTGGTTCAGAGTTGTATTGGGAGTTCGATGAAGAGCATGGACGATACTACGTGACTTATCTCGACGATCGATAGTGGCTCCTACTAGGATGATCCGAACCTTGTGTTGCTTTATTTATGGTATCTTTCATTTGGTTCTTCGTCCGTTGTTGGACTCTGATGTTATTCGGATGATGTATGTTAATGTATTTCATTGTGTGACGTGGCGAGTGTAAGCCAACTACTCTTTTACTTTTTCATCCCCTCTTTTACATGAGTTGTGCAAAGATAACATACTTGAGATCATTCTAGTATGAGATTATGCCTTCAATTCATGCCTCGACACGTGGGAGGTATAGTCTCATACTGGGCATTACAAGTTGGTATCCAGAGCCTTCTCCGACCTAGGATCCCCCACTGGTTGATCGAATCGTTGACGGTTGAGTCTAGGCACACACTTGAAAATGTTTTGAGTCCTATATATATCGGAGAGTAGGATTTCTTTTACTCCTCATCCCTTTATCACTCTGGTGAGGACTCCTGACGATTACTTTATCTCTTCTACTCTCAAAAATCCACTAATTTTTTTTAGGATCACGCGAGTATTGTTTGGATTGTTCCGATGTCTTTGTGACGAGAACATTGTTCTCGATGCCTCCTGTCATTTAGGGGATGTGGAAGTGTCCCGGGGAGTTGAGCTCCGAGGTGTTGTCGTCACAAATCTATCGCAGAAGTTCTGGAATACTTAAGACGGCCGACATCGAAAACTCTTCTATGCGGTTAGTGGCAAGATAACCCCGACATCACCCAGTACTGGGGAGGTAGTTCGGGAGTATTGCCATAGCTTGTATAGCAGATGCGTTTCGAAGGTCCGAGGTAAACGATTTCCGAAAATGACTGGTTATGTGTTGAAGGATGGATACAGCTGGATGTAGGATTAGAGTTGAGTGTGCGGTGCTTCCCCTGTATCCCCAACACCTGATTGCATAACTGGAAACTTTCGGAAATTAATAGGTGGGTTCATCTAGTAGTTCGTAGGCATTCTTCCAACGAGTGCATGATATGGAGTCGGGGTTCAACATTGAGTGAAGTGGTTTTATGGGCGTTGTTCCAATCGGGAGTTGCATCTTAAAGGGTCCTTGGCTATGCTGATCCGGGGATTGCAAAACCCTTTGGTAACACGTTCCATGAGCTTTCAGCACGAATATGTGGAACGAAACTTCTATCTTGTATTTGTTCTATCTGCTCCTTGTTGTTTTTTATTTACCTTTTGTTCTCCCAAGTGGCTTCTCGACAAGTGTTGTACCATTAAGCTATGGAATTCATTCGTTCAATTCTCTGTTCGGATGATATTGTGAAGATTATGTTGCAACATATCTATCCGGTGTTTTCATTTTGATTCTGGTATTCGAGTTGCTTCGATGTCAAATGTTGATTCCATACCTTTCCTGATAGGTGTTCTCATATTTCTATGGCAGTGCTAATCCTTCTTGATCATCGAGATTGCTATGTTAAATTCTTTTCTACCGGTGTGCTTCTCTTCAAGTTAATCCGATCTCTTCATCATTTGCAAGATCAACTCTCAATCTTTTCTCAACGTTGTCTGTTTCATTCATCCCAAGTTGTCTTTGTTTTCCCCGCCCTCCCACCCATTTTCTTTATGGAGCCAGAATTCTTAATCAAGTATCCATTATATTCATGTGAAGTATCTTCGTTCTTTTCCTTCAATGTTCTTATCCGGTGATTTATCGTGAAGATGCTCAAGAGTTTCAAGTTCATCATTCGTAATTCTAATATTCTTCTCTGGTGGACTAAATCCAAGCATCCATATTGATCATATATGTGCCTCTTGTTTCACATGTTTTATTATGTTGGAATTTCTTATCCGAAGTCTCTCTTATTTATTCAACTCTCTCTAATTCTTCTTCGGAGTGTACAGGGTATCTTAGAAGATTCGTGTTTCAACTCTTAATCCGTTCAAGCTATTTTGAGGTTGCTATCTTATTCAAGCCATTTAATTCAACCGGTGCAATATCTGGCAAGCAACCTTTCCCGACGGTGTTTCTTTTGAGTGGGCCCTAACCCATAGGTCTTTTCCCAGGATCTTACCCGACTCTTCTATTTTTCCAGAGTTATTCTCAAATTCTTTTCAAGTTCGACATAGGAATGGGTCTCTCATCGGTCAAACGTATCCTCCAAGATTGCTTTCATTCATTATTGCTTCAACCTTTATATTTTCTTTCTTTCGGAGCATATCAAAAATTCTTCAAGGTGTATCTCATCGTCATTCTAAAAATTGTGAAGACCGGAGAAGAGTTTCTCTTAAATCGTGGCCCGTTCTCTTGAAGATTCGTGGGTCTAGCTTCATACCATCCTCATAAGTGTTTTCGATTGTGAGAATTCTTTTTATACCCATCCGAAGCATTTCATGAATCCTTTCCATTGTGATCCTCCGAAGGCCATCATTTCATAAGATTTCTTCGTTCTCAGTTTTCAACTTCGCCCTCCAACTATTCTTTATTGATGCCTCTTCGTTCGTCTCCATATTCTTCCGGTGCTTTGTTCAAGTATTCTTTAATCAGTCCGCGATCTCTTTGTTCTATTGTATCTAAATTTCCTCAAGTGCTTATTCTTCCCGGTGGATTATTCTTTTTCATCACCCGGTTTCAATTCTTACGGTGGTTCGTTCAAGATTTCTCTTCCTTGTTATCGTACTAATTCATTTGTTCTTTTCATAATACTACCAGTGGTTCATGAAGACTTTCTCAAGATTGTGCGAGATCTCTCTTTAATTCTTTGCAACAAGAATAAGTAGTATGCCAAATCCATTGGTTGTCATTGATGGCTTCTCGCCCCTCGTTGGTTACCCCAAGTCGAAGGTTTGAGATGCAGTGTAGCGGAAGTTTTCCCTTGGCAAAGATACCAAGGATCGATTTCCCTGAGACTCCTAGTTTCAACAAGAAGGTGTCAACTGCTAACGGCGCCAGATATTAGCAATCAACGTGGACCTGCACACAGATACAAATAACTTTGCTCCCAACGAGTACAGAGAGGTTGTCAATCCCTCCGGCCTTGTAGTTTACAAAGGATCAAACGCAAGTGATAATAGTGATAGATATTGCTGCAATAGTAAGTAAAACAGAAAGTAAATAGCGGATGTGATCAGTGATGGTAATATGGAACGGGGTCTCATGATGTTCACTAGTGATGTCTCTCTCCCAAAAGACGATAAAACAGCTATGTGAGGTAAACGAATTACAGCTGGGCAATTGACAGAATTATGTGCGCAAACCAATGCTAATTATATTACAAGAAAGGTAGAGGTTCAAAGCATGGGCGGTACGCCAAGGCAAGTAGACCCAAATCCATCAATATCTACTACTAATCATCCACCTTGAGATATCTATCCAGAACATCTCGCTGGTATTAAGTTGCGAGTCCCACCCATAGTGTAAACTCAAAGCAACAGACAACTGCATTAAAAGAACTTTGCGTAAAGTAAACAATCCTTGCACCCGCGGGCACAAGCACCATTGTTTTCCCCCTTGTGGCAACATCACATCCCCTAGACTCATGTTTCTGTCACTCAAGCTAGTCATCGAGGGGCATGAACCCACAATCAAGCATAACGTTCCCTCTTGGAGTCACTACCTACTACTTGGCCAAAGCAATAAATAACAACGGGGAACATGCAAGAATTACTTACGAACATAAATATAAAAGAGGTAGATCAAATATATTACTCAAACACAATCTGAACATAATCTCACAATCCATCGGATCCCAGCAAACTCAACATAGCAACAGCATAAGGATTACATATGTGCCTCGATCATGTAGGGCAGCTCACGAGGTCTAATTAGTGAAGCACAAGAAGGGGAGGAGAACATCACATAGCTACTGGTCATGGACCCATGGTCCAAGGGAGACTACTCACAACTCATCCGGGAGGCGTCCATGGTGGTGGAGAGGCTCCCGGTGGTGATCCTCCCCTCCGGCAGGGTGCCGGGAAGAGTTCTCCTGGTGCTCCCGATCTTGGAAGCGCGGCGCGGCGGAACAGATATGAGATTGCGAAAAAGGGTTCCCGTCTCGAGGGTTTCGAGAGAGGTCTTAAATATATGCCAAAGGGGGGCATCAGCGGAGGCTCGGGGGGCCCAGGCGCCCCCCCGGCGCGGCCAGGGGGGGCGCCACCAGGGCGCCTGGAGCCCTGGTGCCCCCCCCGGCTGTACTTTGGCTACCCGGAAGCTTCTGGAACGCTGATTTTTTATATAATTTTTCTGGGATTTTTCGGGCAGTTCTCGTAACATGAAACCTGAAATACAAAAACAGCAGAAAACAGAAACTGGCACTGGGGTGCACTGAGTTAATAGGTTAGTCCAAATATGATCAAAAGTGTATGGAAGTGTATAAATATCATAGCAATATCACCCAAAAGAGGCATGGAGCAAGCAGAAATTATAGATACGTTTTGGACGTATCAACATCCCCAAGCTTAATTCCTGCTCGTCCTCGAGTAGGTAAATGATAACAAGAATAATTTCTGTGGTGACATGCTATTAACCATATAGGACTTTTTCATAGTCATATGACAAAAGCTTACTGAGACAATGAATCTGTAGTAATTAAGTTGCCTCATGAGAAAATCACAAAGAACTGAAAGTTTTACAATATGATACTGAAACATCAAATAGATTTGTAATGAGCATGGTGTGCAAATATGATAAAGTGATATCTCGCTTGCCCCCTTTAGTGAAGCAAAACATAAATGCAGGGGCACCTCCAAGGTTTAAGTGATGACTAGATACAATGATTTCAGAATAAACGATATCATAATCATGCAAAAGACAATGCTACTTTGGGACAATGCACATTACACTCAGAATGACAATCATGCTCTCAGTAGTTGGTGCTTTTAAAAGAAGGTGGAGACTCTCGAACCGTGGCTTTTGTTGGCAAGGTTGAAAACCCGTGGTCGGAAGCAAAGACAAAACATGTACCAGAGCTCTTGGTTTTAAAAACAGAGGTAATAATTATTTTTTTGAATATGCATGTTTCGTCAACGAATGCTAGCAGATAACTCAATTACTTTTTGAGATGGACAAGTTTCGAGGAACGGCTCCCGAATGAGGACGATCACATCCTCTTAATCTCCTTTGTTTATCACTGCCAAAGTTTTCCGATTTCTCATGAACAAAGCGTGAAGGAGGGTTTGTTTGTTATATTAATTTTGAGCCGGGCGCACTCATTGCCAGTTCCTTCTCGTATTATGGGTTTGCACATTATACATGCAATCCCGGGGTGAAGCTTGTCCAACTTAAAAAGATCATGAATTAACCACTACTTCCTCATGAGCTAAAACAGGGGCACAAAATAGTAATGCATTTTTTTCTTTGAATAATTTCGAGATGGCACATGAAAGTCTTCGTTAGGAATGGCAGGTAAATACCATGTATAGGAAGGTATGGTGGACTCATATGGCATAACTGGTTTAAAAGATTTTGGATGCACAAGCAGTCAGTCCGCTTAGTACAGGCGAAGGTTAGCAAAAGAATGGGAGCGACCAACTAAGAGAGCAATGACGGTCATAATCATGCAGAGCGACAAAGCAACATTGAATCAGGCATGGAAGTTATATCGCTACTCAGAAATAAAAGATCATCAAGGCTTGACAGACTTTCTTTACAGTCTTAAATATGCGTGAGCATACGCCAAGTCAATCAAAATAAATTCTTGAAGGAAGATATTACTAAACCATACCACATCATAGGCAAACAAATCATGTTGGTACTCCAATAACACATTGGGAACCCCCCAGCTATTTGAGACTAACCATAAGAAAACATGAATTACTAAGCGCCATTATGCACGTAGCATTTTTATCATAGACATTTCAACCAATGCAACAGAAGCAAACTCTCTTAATAAGATAAGCATGATAACTAAAGAGAGTTCAAGAAACCAACTAAACAAAAGCTCTTTAAAGAGATAAGCATGAAAACTAAGAGCGAAACATGATAGTAGCTATTAAAAGACAAAGAACACACACAACAAAGATAGACATGAAAATTCTATGTTATGTTCTAGGTAGAAGTGGAGCGTGTTTCTCTCCCACACAAAGAAATGCTGAGTTCCGACTCGTTATGAAAAGCTAAAGAAAACTAAAAAGAAAATAAAAAGCAAGACGCTCCAAGCATAGCACATAACACATGAAGTGATAAAAATATAGTGGAACGAAAGGCGAACTGATAATGTTGATGGAGAAGGGGATGCACGGGGGCATCCCCAAGCTTAGACGCTTGAGTCTCCTTGAATATTTCTTGGGGGTGCATGGGGGCATCCCCAAGCTTGAGCGTTTGACACTCCTGAATCTTTTTATCATCTTCCCTCGCACACTTGAAAACTCCCTTCATACATAAATCATCATAAACTGATTAGCAAGGTTAGTACCCATAATAAAATAATTGTTCCTTGCTGGAAATAAGGATATTATTGAAGATCTACTGTTTCTCAAGATTGCCAAAAGGTTTTTGCAAAGAAAAAGCAAGCTCGAGGTTTGCAAAATGAAGGAAAGGCAAAACAGGACAGAATCTGTGAAAAACAGAACAACAGGTAGTAAATGATTTTTTCGGGGCACTTCTGCAACTCTAATAAAAAAACTCAGAACAGACGCGCGAAAGACAATTGTATAGAGCACGCTGTCGAAAAAATTCAGACCAAAAAGATGATCTGGTGATTTTATACGAATTTTTCTATCCAAGGACATAATTTGTTTCCTGGACAGCACGTCACAACTTTTGAACTTTCTTGCAATCAGAGGCTATACTTGGCACAAAATTGAAAAGTAAAGATACAATGATGATGCTACTGTAGTAACAACATCAAGACACAACAAAAGCAAAATTTTATTCATGTGGGCTGCCTCCCAAAAGCGCTTTCTTTTATGCCTTTAAGCTAGGAATAATGCAAAGAGGAATCAATAACCATCATAATGATCGGAGTTATAAATTGCTTCAAATGGTTCCTCAACAAGTTCACCTTTGTTCTTTCTAGGAAAGGGGTACACACCTTTTGCCTTCCCGCGTAAGCGGATTTGTCCATTACCTATATCGATGAAGCCTTTAACTGCTCGGAGGAAGTCCCTTCCAAGCACTATATTTCCTTGGTTTGGCTCCATGATGAAGAAATCAACCATTGTAATCCCTTTAAGGAATTTAACTGGCACGTCTTTTATTCTTCCCTGGATTTCAGAAATATCTCCATTAGTGTGTTCATGATAAGATGGTAATCTATCCATGTTAAATTTTAAAGAATCATGAACAGTTTTTGGCATAGTAGAAACCATAGATCCAATATCACAATAAGCAAGGAAGTCTTGATTAGAGATACTAATCCTAACAAAAGGCTCCCAATCATTGTCTATCTCCAAAATATCTCTCTTATTGGGTTTGGGTTTCTCTTCCTTCATTAAGTCTAGAGCATCCATTCTCTTCTCAATAGTAGCAAGTCTATCTATGACAACATCAAAACTATGATCATAAACAAAGTAACTAGATAGACCATGTATAATTTCAAGAGCTCTAGCTTCATCACACACTAGGAAATCCCCTTCAGCTATAATATCAAGAGAGTGTTTACACCATTTAAAAAGACCATGGTAAAAATTTCTAAGCACAATTTTTATAGGTATCCAAGGCATAATTCTCCTATGTGCATCAGAAATTCTATCCCATGCCTTCTTCATATTTTCTCCATCCTTTTGATGGAAATCCAAAATTTTTGATTCCCTCAAAGCACCAAATCCTAACATGCCTGACTAAACAGAAAGGACTACTAGCAAATAATTAATTTTTTTGTGATTTTTGATAAAAGATACTAGAGCAAAAACTGAAAGGTAAACTAACAAGACTAAAAAGCAAAGGTAAAAGATAGCGTGCAACTCCCCTATCCTGAAGAGTGGAGTCCCCGGCAACGGCGCCAGAAAACTTTGCTTGATGGCTTCTCGCCCCTCGTTGGTTACCCCAAGTGGAAGGTTTGAGATGCAGTGTAGCGGAAGTTTTTCCTTGGCAAAGATACCAAGGATCGATTTCCCTGAGACTCCCAGTTTCAACAAGAAGGTGTCAACTGCTAACGGCGCCAGATATTAGCAATCAATGTGGACCTGCACACAGATACAAATAACTTTGCTCCCAACGAGTACAGAGAGGTTGTCAATCCCTCCGGCCTTGTAGTTTACAAAGGATCAAACGCAAGTGATAATAGTGATAGATATTGCTGCAATAGTAAGTAAAACAGAAAGTAAATAGCGGATGTGATCAGTGATGGTAATATGGACCGGGGTCTCATGATGTTCACTAGTGATGTCTCTCTCCCAAAAGACGATAAAACAGCTATGTGAGGTAAACGAATTACAGCTGGGCAATTGACAGAATTATGTGCGCAAACCAATGCTAATTATATTGCAAGAAAGGTAGAGGTTCAAAGCATGGGCGGTACGCCAAGGCAAGTAGACCGAAATCCATCAATATCTACTACTAATCATCCACCTTGAGATATCTATCCAGAACATCTCGCTGGTATTAAGTTGCGAGTCCCACCCATAGTGTAAACTTAAAGCAACAGACAACTGCATTAAAAGAACTTTGCGTAAAGTAAACAATCCTTGCACCCGCGGGCACAAGCACCGTTGTTTTCCCCCTTGTGGCAACATCACATCCCCTAGACTCATGTTTCTGTCACTCAAGCTAGTCATCGAGGGGCATGAACCCACAATCAAGCATAACGTTCCCTCTTGGAGTCACTACCTACTACTTGGCCAAAGCAATAAATAACAATGGGGAACATGCAAGAATTACTTAC
The DNA here is from genome assembly GCA_902687465.1 of Secale cereale. Taxonomy (NCBI): domain Eukaryota; kingdom Viridiplantae; phylum Streptophyta; class Magnoliopsida; order Poales; family Poaceae; genus Secale; species Secale cereale. The sequence goes on along the minus strand of LR738711.1, from coordinate 720,137,575 downwards.
GAACATAAATATAAAAGAGGTAGATCAAATATAGTACTCAAACACAATCTGAACATAATCTCACAATCCATCGGATCCCAGCAAACTCAACATAGCAACGGCATAAGGATTACATATGTGCCTCGATCATGTAGGGCAGCTCACGAGGTCTAATTAGTGAAGCACAAGAAGGGGAGGAGAACATCACATAGCTACTGGTCATGGACCCATGGTCCAAGGGAGAGTACTCACAACTCATCCGGGAGGCGTCCATGGTGGTGGAGAGGCTCCCGGTGGTGATCCTCCCCTCCGGCAGGGTGCCGGGAAGAGTTCTCCTGGTGCTCCCGATCTTGGAAGCGCGGCGGCGGCGGAACAGAGATGAGATCGCGAAAAAGGGTTCCTGTCTCGAGGGTTTCGAGAGAGGTCTTAAATATATGCCAAAGGGGGGCATCAGCGGAGGCTCGGGGGGCCCAAGCGCCCCCCCCCCCGGCGCGGCCAGCGGGGCCGCGCCACCAGGGTGCCTGGAGCCCTGGTGCCCCCCCCGGCTGTACTTTGGCTACCCGGAAGCTTCTGGAACGCTGATTTTTTATATAATTTTTCTGGGATTTTTCGGGCAGTTCTCGTAACGTGAAAACCTGATACAAAAACAGCAGAAAACTGAAACTGGCACTGGGGTGCACTGAGTTAATAGGTTAGTCCAAATATGATCAAAAGTGTATGGAAGTGTATAAATATCATAGCAATATCACCCAAAAGAGGCATGGAGCAAGCAGACATTATAGATACGTTTTGGACGTATCAGTCATCAATTTAAATTGGTGAAGGATAAGCATGACATAATTCTTATTCTTATTCCTTCAAGGTGATTTAATTCCTTGTTCGGAGTTTGTTCATGATTAATAAACTCTAGGTTCGGAGTGTTTCATCTTTCTTTCCGGAGTTCCAAGTTTTCTCTTTAGCTTGATACAAAGCTCCATGTAATCATTGCAAGGCTTCAATCTTATTCTTTTCTTCCTTCACTTCTCATTCGTTGGTTACCAGAGTTCTTCATGGTGGTTCATCATGATTTAATTCATCCTCGAAGCGTTCTTTAAGATTCTTGTTGGAGCTCAAGTATTCTTCTTCTTGCATTCCGAAGTACAATTCTTTCTAACTTATCGTTGAGATCGTGGTATGTCATTTTTGACAATTTCCCTTCATGTTTCATGATTCACAAGTTGTCAGGAATGAGATATTTAAACCCATCATTTTCTTTGTTCAGGAGATCTTTCCAATCCTTCAACTTATTCGTTGGAGTTATCTTGGGTTGTATTTCACCTGAAAGCTTTCCCTAAGGATTGTTGCTATTGTGGTGCTTATAAATGACCCAAATTCTTCATTTATCCTCTCGGTGATATTAATTTTTAATCTATTTGGTGCTCTCAATCAAATCAATTGTTTCCGTTAGTGGCAGAATTTCACCTCAAGTTTTGAGATGTTTTCCATAAGCCCACAACAAGCTTATTCTTTTTGTTGTTGATTTTCCAACAACTCCGTTCAACCCTTCTTCGTAAGGATGATTTTCAGATTCATTCGTGGGAGAACTTGTCATTTTCTTCTCCGATCTTTTCTTTCCAACGATCTAGCATATATTCTTTTATTCCGGAGGCATTGTGATGTTGCTCTCTTCGTCCCATAATCTTGCTTTGTCAAGATCATGTTCTTTTCCTTGTTTATGTATTTATCCGGAGTGTTGTATTCTCCATTCAATTTCTCTCATCTTATCAAGTTTGCCTCTCTTTTCAACTAGAGTGCTGTCTGAAATCTTTCTTACCCCTTGTGACATTCTTTCAATAGTTTCGGAGGTAGTATGTTGTAGATTTCATCAAGTATCATTCCATCTTGTCAAGTTCATGTTCAATTCTTCCATTTACAGTCGGAGTGCTGTCCAAATTCTTTCGTTCTTATTCCTTCTCTACCTTGTTTTAACCGGAGTGGTTTCATTGCCTATCTTGTCACGTAAGCTCTTCAATCTCCTAATGTACCTTGTTCCTCTTTTCTAACGGAGTGTTTTCATCTTCGTTCATCTCCGTTGTATTCTTCTTTCACTTTGTTCAACCTCTCAATGTTCTTTGGTTTCACTCGTTTGTCAAAGAAGCAACTTTGTTTTACCTCTTATTTTCTGTTTTTATCCGGTGCCATCTCCAGGATCTCGGGTCGAGATCCTCTATTAGTGTGGGAGAGTTGTGACGCCCCAAGACCGACGCTCCAGAAGACTTCCAGCTGTTCCGGGTTTCACCGTGTGTTTCTTTTTGCTTGCTTATTTTTATTTTGCATTGCATCATGTCATCATGCCATCAAGTCTTTTAATTCTTGCAACTCAACTAAATAAATTGCATAGATCTTTTGATCTATTTAAATAGAGGGAAGAGTGACTTCTCTTTATAACATATCCTCCTAATATTTATGGAGCTATTATAAATAAATATTCCATTTGTTTGGAATTAACCCAAACACACTTGCAAATTCCCATGACTTCTCCACTTCAAGTTTTGACTCCCAAACCCCGCCAACAATTCTTTTTCCGTTTATCGAGGTTTCTCCAAAAACCTCAACAATTTTGGACTCTTCAAATACCCCATTCATATTCAAATCCATTTGAATCATATTCAAATGAATTTGAATTCAATTCTTCAATCTCGCCCTTTTCTATTTTTCTTGGAACCATCACATTTTTGCGAGTCCAAGAAAATTGCCCTCATGCCCAAACTCTACTCCTAACCCCCTCTTTCTTTTCTTTTAATCTCTGTTTTTTTTCTTTTCTCTCTTAATTTTTAGAGAGAGAGAGAGGCAGAGAGCCCAACAGCCAGGCCCGCTTACTAGGCCCAGCCGCCCCCACCAGCTCCTTCCCCGCGGCCCAATTGCCTCAAGGCCCAGCTCCAGCGTCCTAACCCTAGCCCCGACGAGCTCTCGATCCCTCTCGTCCTCCACACCGCAGCCACCCATCGCGCGCGAGGCCTCTCGCTCGATCCCACTCATCTCCCTCGTAGCGCCAATCCCCTCGATCCCCTATCCTTCTCCTTCCCGCACCCAACCACCACGCCAAGCCCCGCTGACCGGACCTCGTCGGCCATCGCCGCCATCGTGCCTCCTCCTCCGTTTGAGCTCCCCACGCCCAGATCCGTCGAACCTCGTTGTCCCGGACCTCCCCTGCCATCTCCGGCGCCGCGCCAACGAGCGCCACCGTCGGAAGCAGCTCGTCGCCTCCCCGCCGGCGTGCACCTGCAGCCACGTCACAAGCGCCGTCCCGAACCCCGTCGTCACCGCCTCGCCATGGATCTGCGTCAGGTCCCCGCGCCGGCCACCGGAGCTATCCTCGATGAGCTCCACCCGACGACCTGCAGACCAATCCGCCCCGTGGGGCTCTGTCCGACCGGAGCTGCCGCGTGCGCGCGCGCTGGAGCTCGCCTGCCGTCCTCGCCACTTGCATCGGCCATGGTCTCCTCCACCAGTGACCTCTGTTGCCTTCTTTCAGCCATTACCGTCCTCGTCAGGCCCTTTTACTCGTCCTCCCGAGGCCTCACCGTCGCTCTGTTGTTGCTGCCACTATACGCCCAATACGCCTTCGTGGTTTTCGCCAAGTGCCGAAACGACCGTGTACCTCTACACCCGAAGATGTTGGATGCACCAAGTTCGTGACCGATACATGTACGCTACCGTCGACCTCGTGGACGCCAAGTTCATCTACCGCCGTCTCCGGAATCGCCAAGACGCCAAGTACCCCTACCGACGACCAAAGAACGACTATGTATCGAAGCATCAAGTTCGTGACCGAAAACGTGTTCCGCTACCGTCGCCGAAGACCCATGTACAACTACCAGCGTCGCGAGTACCACTACTTCCCTCAACGACTCGAACCGCTCCGAAGGTATACCGCGAGACGACACCCGAGAACGTTTGCTTGTGTTGTATGAGATGCACTCGCTTGTTTGCCTCGAGTCCAAAGTGCCCCTCGTTTGGCATGTCGTCGTCACGTGGGAACCAAGTTACCGGGAGCACCCCATCATCTTGCATGACACGCTCACGTTGACTCTTTCTTTTGCACCGGTCTCTCAATGAGTTACCGAAACCGAGATGTTGCCGTTGCATCCTTTTTGGATCGTAGTCGTGGCACCCTTTCTTTCCACCACGGTGAAAAATGCTCCATATCATCTTCATGTCAACTTTTAACTAAAATTTGCATAAAACTTGCTTTGTCATCCGCATCATGATAACAACATTTAAATGATTAAATTGTTGTTGCTTCAATAATTGCTAAATGACATGAGGAGTTTTCGGAATTGTTGTTGTTATTTCCGGCCTCATTTAAATTGATTAGATAGTGTAGTTTTGCTCATGCTTCACCTCTTGCCATGTTTAATAAAAACATTTAATCTTGTCTTGTTAATAAACGAGAGTCAACTAAATAAATAAATTGTGGTGTTTCGTCAATATGCAACTCGTTGCATATTGAGCTCCACTTAACTTGTAGTACTTGTTTGTGCACTTTGCCATGCCATGCATATTTTAACCGGACATGCATCATACTTGTTTGTGCATCATATGCCATGTTTGAGCTTGTTTGTTTACCGTGTTGTTTGCTTCTTTCCGGTATGCTTCTCTCGATAGCTTCGGTTTCGTTCCGGAGTTGCGAGGTTTTGTTTGACTACTTCATGGACTCGTTCTTCTTCCTTGCGGAATCTCAGGCAATATGACCATTCTCAGATATCACTACTATCTTTGCCTATGCTAGATGTCTCGCTCTTTAGATATTGCCTCGATGCCTATGTCTGTTTGTCAGCCTCCTATTGTTGCCATGAACCTCTCTAACCACCCAACCTTGCAAACCTTTGATTGGCTACGTAAGCTTCGCTCAGCCCCTCTTATAGCGTTGTTAGTTGCAGGTGAAGATTTGAAGATTCTTGCTCTGTGATGAAGTTATTGTTGGGATATCACAATATATAATCTGTTAAACTAAATCACCTATATATTGGTAATGGGTGGAAGGCTAAGCCTCTTGCTTGGTGTTTTGTTCCACTCATGCCACCCTAGGAACCGATAAACCGGTGTTATGTTCCTTGATTTTGCGTCCCTAACACGGTTGGGGTTTATGGGCCCCCCCTTGATAACAATGGTTTTACATTTGCCAAACAACTAAAACTTGCCGAGGGAGTAATTAACCCGAGGATTTATTAATCAACCCCTCGGGCCAGTGCTTGTCTTGAGTGTTGGTCCAAACTGGGCGTGCTGCGAGGCCACATCGGGGAAACTCAAGGGCTGGTATACACCCGTAGCTTGTCCCATCCGGTCGTGGCCTGAGACGAGATACGCACGGCTACTATCAGGGTGTCGGCACACGCGGGAGAATCTTACCTGACTCTTCTATTTTTCCAGAGTTATTCTCAAATTCTTTTCAAGTTCGACATAGGAATGGGTCTCTCATCGGTCAAACGTATCCTCCAAGATTGCTTTCATTTATTATTGCTTCAACCTTTATATTTTCATTCTTTCGGAGCATATAAAAAATTCTTCAAGGTGTATCTCATCGTCATTCTAAAAATTGTGAAGACCGGAGAAGAGTTTCTCTTAAATCTTGGCTCATTCTCTTGAAGATTCGTGGGTCTAACTTCATACCATCCTCATAAGTGTTTTCGATTGTGAGAATTCTTTTTATACCCATCCGAAGCATTTCATGAATCCTTTCCATTATGATCCTCCGAAGGCCATCATTTCAGAAGATTTCTTCATTCTCAGTTTTCAACTTCGCCCTCCAACTATTCTTTATTGATGCCTCTTCGTTCGTCTGCATATTCTTCCGGTGCTTTGTTCAAGTATTCTTTAATCAGTCTGCAATGTCTTTGTTCTATTGTATCTAAATTTCCTCAAGTGCTTATTTTTCCGGTGGATTATTCTTTTTCATCACCCGGTTTCAATTCTTACGGTGGTTCGTTCAAGATTTCTCTTCCTTGTTATTGTACTAATTCATTTGTTCTTTTCATAATCCTACCAGTGGTTCATGAAGACTTTCTCAAGATTGTGCGAGATCTCTCTTTAATTCTTTGCAACAAGAATAAGTAGTATGCCAAATCCATTGGTTGTCATCAATTTAAATTGGTGAAGGATAAGCATGACATAATTCTTATTCTTATTCCTTCAAGGTGATTTAATTCCTTGTTCGGAGTTTGTTCATGATTAATAAACTCTAGGTTCGGAGTGTTTCATCTTTCTTTCCGGAGTTCCAAGTTTTCTCTTTAGCTTGATACAAAGCTCCATGTAATCATTGCAAGGCTTCAATCTTATTCTTTTCTTCCTTCACTTCTCATTCGTTGGTTACCAGAGTTCTTCATGGTGGTTCATCATGATTTAATTCATCCTCGAAGCGTTCTTTAAGATTCTTGTTGGAGCTCAAGTATTCTTCTTCTTGCATTCCGAAGTACAATTCTTTCTAACTTATCGTTGAGATCGTGGTATGTCATTTTTGACAATTTCCCTTCATGTTTCATGATTCACAAGTTGTCAGGAATGAGATATTTAAACCCATCATTTTCTTTGTTCAGGAGATCTTTCCAATCCTTCAACTTATTCGTTGGAGTTATCTTGGGTTGTATTTCACCTGAAAGCTTTCCCTAAGGATTGTTGCTATTGTGGTGCTTATAAATGACCCAAATTCTTCATTTATCCTCTCGGTGATATTAATTTTTAATCTATTTGGTGCTCTCAATCAAATCAATTGTTTCCGTTAGTGGCAGAATTTCACCTCAAGTTTTGAGATGTTTTCCATAAGCCCACAACAAGCTTATTCTTTTTGTTGTTAATTTTCCAACAACTCCGTTCAACCCTTCTTCGTAAGGATGATTTTCAGATTCATTCGTGGGAGAACTTGTCATTTTCTTCTCCGATCTTTTCTTTCCAACGATCTAGCATATATTCTTTTATTCCGGAGGCATTGTGATGTTGCTCTCTTCGTCCCATAATCTTGCTTTGTCAAGATCATGTTCTTTTCCTTGTTTATGTATTTATCCGGAGTGTTGTATTCTCCATTCAATTTCTCTCATCTTATCAAGTTTGCCTCTCTTTTCAACTAGAGTGCTGTCTGAAATCTTTCTTACCCCTTGTGACATTCTTTCAATAGTTTCGGAGGTAGTATGTTGTGGATTTCATCAAGTATCATTCCATCTTGTCAAGTTCATGTTCAATTCTTCCATTTACAGTCGGAGTGCTGTCCAAATTCTTTCGTTCTTATTCCTTCTCTACCTTGTTTTAACCGGAGTGGTTTCATTGCCTATCTTGTCACGTAAGCTCTTCAATCTCCTAATGTACCTTGTTCCTCTTTTCTAACGGAGTGTTTTCATCTTCCTTCATCTCCGTTGTATTCTTCTTTCAATTTGTTCAACCTCTCAATGTTCTTTGGTTTCACTCGTTTGTCGAAGAAGCAACTTTGTTTTACCTCTTATTTTCCGTTTTTATCCGGTGCCATCTCCAGGATCTCGGGTCGAGATCCTCTATTAGTGTGGGAGAGTTGTGACGCCCCAAGACCGACGCTCCAGAAGACTTCCAGCTGTTCCGGGTTTCACCGTGTGTTTCTTTTTGCTTGCTTATTTTTATTTTGCATTGCATCATGTCATCATGCCATCAAGTCTTTTAATTCTTGCAACTCAACTAAATAAATTGCATAGATCTTTTGATCTATTTAAATCGAGGGAAGAGTGACTTCTCTTTATAACATATCCTCCTAATATTTATGGAGCTATTATAAATAAATATTCCATTTGTTTGGAATTAACCCAAACACACTTGCAAATTCCCATGACTTCTCTACTTCAAGTTTTGACTCCCAAACCCCGCCAACAATTCTTTTTCCGTTTATCGAGGTTACTCCAAAAACCTCAACAATTTTGGACTCTTCAAATACCCCATTCATATTCAAATCCATTTGAATCATATTCAAATGAATTTGAATTCAATTCTTCAATCTCGCCCTTTTCTATTTTTCTTGGAACCATCACATTTTTGCGAGTCCAAGAAAATTGCCCTCATGCCCAAACTCTACTCCTAACCCCCTCTTTCTTTTCTTTTAATCTCTGTTTTTTTTTCTTTTCTCTCTTAATTTTTAGAGAGAGAGAGAGGCAGAGAGCCCAAAAGCCAGGCCCGCTTACTAGGCTCAGCCGCCCCCACCAGCTCCTTCCCCGCGGCCCAATTGCCTCAAGGCCCAGCTCCAGCGTCCTAACCCTAGCCCCGACGAGCTCTCGATCCCTCTCGTCCTCCACACCGCAGCCACCCATCGCGAGCGAGGCCTCTCGCTCGATCCCACTCATCTCCCTCGCAGCGCCAATCCCCTCGATCCCCTATCCTTCTCCTTCCCGCACCCAACCACCACGCCAAGCCCCGCCGACCGGACCTCGCCGGCCATTGCCGCCATCGTGCCTCCTCCTCCGTTCGATCTCCCCACGCCTAGATCCGTCGAGCCCCGCTGTCCCGGACCTCCCCTGCCATCTTCGGCGCCGCGCCGATGAGCGCCACCGCCGGAAGCAGCTCGTCGCCTCCCCGCCGGCGTGCACCTGTGTCGGTGTACAAAAAGAGGGGTACACTTTTTGTACCCCTATGACTGTGCACGGGCAGTCTGAGCCACGGCGCCCCCACACCAAGCATGGCGAGGGTGGCGAGCCAGGGTAAGACTGAAGCTCGATGGAGACTGGAGCGACACCAAGAACAAGACCACAAAGAGCAAAGGGACGAAGCGGCTCTCCCCGGCAAGATCCTTGCCGGGGCTGGCCCTGGCAGCCACGGCAAGGCCCTTTCCGCGGCAGCTCGCCCCGCGCCTACGGAGCGAATCACCCTTGAGTCCACCGTCCCCATGGGGCAAGGATTCGGGAAATATCCCCGTGGTGACATGCAGATCTTTGTGAAGACATTCAAGATCAGATGCAAGTTAAGATGACGACGACCCTTGGCGGGATCCCAGCCAAGGAGGACTAGAAGGCCCCCGGCAAGCACCTTGCCGGGGATGACAGCAGGCGCCACGGCAAGACCCTTGCCGGGGCCCCCGGCAAGGCCCTTGCCAAGGACACCCATGGGGCCAACATCAGGCCCGCATCAACTGGGTTTCCACCGACCCACGCAGCCGCCGACCCAACCAGCTGGACAGGCTCCTGCGTGGCAACCCGCAGATCCTCGTGGAGACCCGCCATTGCGCCACCTCAGCTGCCTGTCTGCCTACATGGCACCTCAGGCGCCGCTGGCCAGGGCGTGTATCAACACGAGGAGGAGCGGCGACGGACAAGACAGACGTCTCCCCCGCCGCCGATAAAGCAAGGACACCTAAGCTGGGCACATTAAATGCACCTTGTCCTGTAATGCGAGGGATAACCTCGCATCACTGTACCCTTTCCACCTCCTGTGTGCCACTTTGGCAGCCCCTTTTTCCTATAAAAGGAGGCCCGAGGCGACCAGGAGGGGGATTCGGCTTTTTAGAACTCCTCACGACTCTCTTGGAGCTCCTCACTAGCTGAAGAACACCAATATATATAATCCACCAAAGCAGGAGTAGGGTTTTACGCATCTTTGCGGCCCGAACCTGGGTAAAGGAATTGTGTCCTGACTGTTAGATCCGCTCTTCTCTCAACCCCGCTCCCCGCAACCGTAGTAGGGATTCCTGTGATCCCATAGGTGTCGATCCAAATACACCGACATCTTTGGCGCGCCAGGTAGGGGGCGCAGGTGTGAGAATCGGCTTTAGCGGTTAGTTCGGCGTTCCTGCATCGTCATGGCGCCCAAGAAGAAGATGACAGTGGCGGTTGGCCAGTCGGAAGCCGGACAGCCCGTCCCGAGGCGGGCGAGCAGCGGACCAATCGTGGAAAGGACTCGGGGCGCTGCTCGCGAACACCAACGCCATCCCGACAGCCGGAGTTTGGGAGGTGGCGACGTTTGTGCGCCTGGTAACGGGCCGCACACCACCAGTTCCAATGATGGAGCCCGACCCTCCGCGGGTGACGCGGGGCCTTCCAAAGTCGCGGCCGCATCACCCGAGGGCGACGCCAGGGCCTCCAGAACTCCCACGCCGGTGCCGACAGCGCGCTCTTCTCAAGCAGCGCGCGACGGACGGCGTCGTCACCCCGAAGATCCCGGACGTCGCCATGGGAAGGGCCCCGAGCGCCACTCCCGGGACGTAGAAGACATGCCCGCCCGCCGAAGCGCTGGTGGAGACGTTAGGCAACCGCGGGATCGTGATGGATCTCCCCCTGACACGGTCAGGGGTCGAAGCGCATCACGGTCCGTGCAGGTTTCACTACCGCTGACACCAGCCGAAGCTTTGGCGCGCGCACAGTTGCTCCTCGACTTTCCTCCCGTTACGGGGAAACTCGATGAATGGAGAGCCACCATCCGAAGCCTTGTCACAGTCGCCAACAGGGATGACCTAAACCCAGCGGATCTCCCAGGCCGACGCTCCGATGGGGTCCCACGCACCGGCAGCGGGAGAGCTGGCAGCGCCGTGGCTACGGTGCATTCGCCTCCTCCTCGTCCAGTGCAGCGTGCGTCGACCCGTCAAGACGTCGCGGGCGATGCTATCTCCATAGCATCGTCCGACCCACGGACCCGCGGCGACCAGCATCAAGTTCTTCAGGACCGAGCTCATGAGGACGCTCGAACCACCATCGAGCGCCAGCGCGGAACGCGCCACCAGTCAGACAGGTGAGCAGGGCCTGCTACGGACCGCCCAGCACCAGAAAGCCCTGGAGGTCTACCCTGCGAGGTAGGCAGTCCAACTTTCACTCGTGAGCTGCGGCAGTTCCAGTGGCCCTCTCACCGCACCTTCAAGCCTGACGTTGGCGAGAAGTACAAAGGCAAGACCCACCCGTCGGAGTTCCTCAGCATCTACACCATCGCGATGCAAGCTGCTGGGGCTCGCGACGATAAGGTGCTTGCGAATTACTTTTCGTTAGCTCTTAAACCTAACGCCATGTCGTGGTTGATGCACTTGCCAGTAGACTCTATTTCCTCCTGGTCCGACTTGTGCCATGAGTTTGTTGGCGCCTTTACCGGAGGCCATCAAGCCCATGGCCAAGCGAGTGACTGATACGTCCAAAACGTATCTATAATTTCTGCTTGCTCCATGCCTCTTTTGAGTGATATTGCTATGATATTTATGCACTTCCATACATTTTTGATCATATTTGGACTAACCTATTAACTCAGTGCACCCCAGTGCCAGTTTCTGTTTTCTGCTGTTTTTGTATTTTAGGTTTTCCCATTACGTAAACTGCCAGAAAAATTCCGGGAAAAATATATAAAAATCAGCGTTCCGGAAGCTTCCATGCGGCCAAAGTAGGGCCGGAGGGGGGCCACCGGGGCTCCAGGCAGCCACAGGGCGCGGCCCCCCTCTTGGCCGCGCCGCCAGGGCGCCTGGGCCCCCCAGGCCTCCTCTGACGCCCCCTTTGGCATATATTTACACCGCGTCCCGAAACCCTCGAGGACGGAACCCTTTTTCGCGATCTCATCTTTGTTCCGCCGCCGCCGCGCTTCCAAGATCGGGAGCACCAGGAGAACTCTTCCCGGCACCCTGCCGGAGGGGAGGATCACCACCGGGAGCTTCTCCACCACCATGGACGCCTCCCGGATGAGTTGTGAGTAGTCTCCCTTGGACCATGGGTCCATGACCAGTAGCTATGTGATGTTCTCCTCCCCTCTTTGTTCTTCACCGATTAGACCTCGTGAGCTGCCCTACATGATCGAGGCACATATGTAATCCTTATGCTGTTGCTATGATGAGTTTGTTGGGATCCGATGGATTATGAGATTATGTTCATATTGTGTTTGAGTAATATATTTGATTTACCTCTTTTATATTTATGTTCTTGAGTAATTCTTGCATGTTCTCCGTTGCTATTTATTGCTTTGGCCGAGTAGTAGGTAGTAACTCCAAGAGGGAACGTTATGCTTGATTGTGGGTTCATGCCCCTCGATGACTAGCTTGAGTGACAGAAACATGAGTCTAGGGGATGTGCTGTTGCCACAAGGGGGAAAACAACGGTGATTGTACTTGCGGGTGCAAGGATTGTTTACTTTACGCAAAGTTCTTTTAATGCAGTTGTCTGTTGCTTTGAGTTTACACTATGGGTGGGACTCGCAACTTAATACCAGCGAGATGTTCTGGATAGATATCTCAAGGTGGATGATTAGTAGTAGATGCAGATGGATTTCGGTCTACTTGCCTTGGCGTACCGCCCATGCTTTTGAGCCTCTACCTTTCTTTGTAGCATAGTTAGCATTGGTTTGCGCACATAATCCTGTCAATTGCCCAGCTGTAATTTGTTTACCTCGCTTAGCTGTTTTATCGTCTTTTGGGAGAGAGACATCACTAGTGAACATCATGGGACCCCGGTCCATATTACCATCACTGATCACATCCACTATTTACTTTCTGTTCTTACTTACTAGTTGCAGTTATACCTATCACTATTATCTCTTGCGTTTGATCCTTTGTAAACGACAAGGCCGGAGGGATTGACAACCTCTCTGTACTCGTTGGGAGCAAAGTTATTTGTATCTGTGTGCAGGTCCAGTCAATCGCTACGCTAAGTATCTGGCGCCGTTAGCGGTTGACACCTTCTTGTTGAACCTTGGAGTCTCAGGGGAATTCGATCCTTGGTATCTTTGCCAAGGGAAAACTACCGCTACACTGCATCTCAAACCTTCCACTTGGGGTAACCAACGAGGGGCGAGAAGCCATCAGTGACCTAAATGTCGTACCCCAGAAGGAAGGCGGGACTCTGCGCAAGTACATTCAGAGATTCAGCCGGGTACAGTACAATATCCCCAACGTTCACCCTGCCGCCATCATCAGCGCGTTCCACCAAAACGTGCGCAACTGCAAGATGCGCGAAGAACTGGCAATGACCAAGGTGAAGGATGTGACGGAACTCTACGTTCTTGCCGATAGATGTGCCCGGGCTGAAGAGGGAAGGAAGTACCCCGGCGAAAGCGCCGGTGCGGAAACCGACACCTCAGACGAGGATACCGCCGCTCCAGCGAAGAAGGGCCGGAACTGTAACAGGAAGCGCAAGGCGAAGGCCGTGCTTGCCGTCGAGGGATCTGATGACACCGGCTCCGCCAAGAAAACCAAGGCGGGTGACCCTGTCAAAGAAATTGCCGGGTGTGTCGCCTGCCGGGACTTGGTGGCTGCCGAGAAGCCAGGAAACTCTGGCAAGCGATACTACAAGATCCATCGCACCAAGGGCCATGATCTCCAGGACTGCCACCAGGTTGAGCTCCTTGCTGAGAAGCAAAGGGCTGAATACGAGAGGCGGGACAAGGAGAAGGGCCAAGACGGTGCTGAGGGATCCAGCAAGAAGCGTGACGGCCAAGCAGGCCGTCGCGGCAAGGAGAAACAGCAGGAAAGGCCCGCCCGGGGCCGCGACAGAAGAACAGAAGACGACGATCACGAAGAGGACAACGAGTCCGGCGGCCAAGAGTTTCAGAAGGCTACGGATGTCATGTGCGTCGATGGTGGCGCCTCGCTGCATGTTTCTCACCACTAGCTTAAACGGTGGGCGCGTGAGATTATTGCGACAGAGCCATCGTTCGGTGCCCAGAAGCCGCTGAAATGGTCCAGCACACCTATCATCTTTGACGCCGAGGATCACCCTGATCGCGCTACTGCGGTCGGGTGCTTGCCATTGTTGGTTTCACCGACAATACGCAACCTCAAGGTGACGAAGATGCTAGTAGATGGCGGGGCCGGTCTGAACCTACTTTCGCCCACCATGATCGAGAAGCTGCAAGTTACTGATGGAGACCTCGAGGAGACGGGCACGTTTCAGGGGGTCAGCCCAGGGAGGAGTCAACCGAAGGGGAAAGTCACGCTGCCCGTGACTTTTGGGAGTGATCTGAACTACAGGACAGAGAGGATCATGTTCGATGTTGCCAAGATCCCCCTGCCTTACAACGGGATCCTTGGCCGCCCAGCGCTGGCCAAGTTCATGGCAGCATCACACTATGCTTACAACACCCTGAATATGCCACGGCCCGTGACGATCATCACCATCCCCTCCGACAAGAAAGATGCGCTGATTTGCGCCGACCAATTGTACCAGCAAGCAGTTGCAGCAACTACCGCTACGGGGGCACTTGCTCCTGCCACTAGAGCCCCGGGAGGGAAGAAGAAGAAGACCGGCGAGACCTCAGGCGCCCACTCCGGCAAGCGCACCTCTTCGGAGTGCTGTGCTCCCGTCGAGGACGTGCCTGAGATCTCCACCGGAAAAAAGAAGACCGGCGAGACCTCAGACACGCACTCCGGCAAGCGCACCTCTTCGGAGTGTCGCGCTCCCGTCGAGGACGTGCCAGAGAGCTCCACTGGCAGAAACAAGAGATCAAGGGCTACGCCGCCAGGAACCAAGAAGGTTTCTGTCAAGGAGGACGGCACGGGAGGGGCTTTTACCATAAGCTCCGCCCTTGACAAAAAATAGGAAGACGCGCTCGTCACCTTCCTGCGGGCGAATGTCGACGTGTTTGCGTGGCAAGCATCCGACATCCCCGGCGTTCCCAGGGAGGTGATTGAGCACCACCTTGCTGTCTGCCCTCATGCACGGCCCGTCAAGCAGAAGGTCAGGAAGCAAGCTTTGGAACGTCAAGATTTCATCACTGAGGAGATCCGAAAACTGGAAGCTGCGGGTTTGGTGAGAGGAGTGCTCCACCCAATGTGGTTGGCCAATCCAGTGGTAGTGCGCAAGGCAAATGGGAAGTGGAGGTTGTGTATTGATTACACAGATATCAATAAAGCTTGTCCCAAGGACCCCTTCCCGTTGCCGCGCATAGACCAGATTGTCGACTCCACAGCAGGGTGTGACCTGCTGTCATTCCTCGATGCCTACTCCGGCTACCACCAGATCTTCATGGCGAGAGAAGATGAAGAGAAGACAACGTTCATCACCCCATATGGCATGTACTGTTTCGTACGAATGCCTTTCGGGTTGAAGAGTGCTGGCTCGACGTTTGCAAGGGCAGTCCAGATTGGTTTTGAACCTCAGCTCCATAGAAATATGGAGGCTTATATGGACGATATAGTGGTCAAAACCAAGAACAAGGCAACCCTTGTCCCGGATTTACAAGAAATATTTGTGAACCCGCGCAAGATCAATCTCAAGCTGAACCCTGAGAAGTGCGTCTTCGGCGTTCCGTCTGGCAAGCTTCTCAGGTTCTTTGTGTCACAGCGTGGGATAGAAGCCAATCCGGACAAGATCAAAGCTATAGAGCATATTGGAGCACCCAAACGGGTCAAGGATGTGCGTCGGCTCGCTGGCTGTGTTGCCGCCATGAGCAGATTCATTTTCAAGTCTGCCGAGCGCGCCCTCCCCTTTTTCAAGATCTTGAAAAAGGCGGGCCCAATAGAATGGACGCCAGAAGCCGAAGCGGCGTTACAGGATCTGAAGAAGTATCTTTCCTCCACGCCAATACTGGTTGCGCCTCGACCACAGGAACCGTTGCTGCTATACTTAGCGGAAACAAACCAGGTGGTCAGCGCCGCACTGGTGGCGCAGAGAGAAATCGATGATGAGGTGATAGCAGCAACGGAGCCTCGTGTCACTGGCGCAGAGGCGACACAGCCGATTGGAGTGCAGCCGAAGAAGAAGATGATGCAGCACCCGGTCTACTTTGTTAGCTCCCTCTTGCA
The DNA here is from genome assembly GCA_902687465.1 of Secale cereale. Classification (NCBI taxonomy): domain Eukaryota; kingdom Viridiplantae; phylum Streptophyta; class Magnoliopsida; order Poales; family Poaceae; genus Secale; species Secale cereale. The sequence goes on along the minus strand of LR738711.1, from coordinate 720,121,911 downwards.
GGGGGCTAGGTCAAGGTACTCCGGTGTGCAGAAATTGCTCTTCGGCCTTCTTATGGCCTCGAGGAAGCTGCGTCACTACTTCCAGGCACACGAGATCACTGTCGTCACTCGCCTCCCTCTGCAACGGATATTGCACAACCCAGATGCAACAGGAAGAATTGTAAAGTGGGCACTGGAGCTGTCCAGCTTTGGCCTCAAGTTTGAAAGTACCTCGACAATTCAGAGCCGAGTCCTGGCAGAGTTCGTCGCAGAATGGACCGCAACGCCTGATGAAGAAGTCCAAGAAACTGCTCTCCCTGGCAAAGAGGCAAGTTGCAACTGGATCATGTACTTTGATGGGGCTTTCTCCTTGCAGGGCGCCGGGGCCGGCGTACTGCTGGTCGCGCCCACTGGAGAGCACCTCAATTATGTGGTCCAGATGCACTTCCCGAGGGAGGTATCAACGAACAACACTGCCGAGTACGAGGGGCTGCTTGCTGGTCTTAGGATCGCGGCGGACCTCGGAGTCAAGAAGCTCATTGTCAGGGACGACTCGCAGCTTGTCGTCAAACAAGTCAACAAAGATTACCAGAGCCCGTTGATGAAGGCCTACGCCGATGAAGTGAGAAAGTTGGAAGAGCGCTTTGACGGTATACAGTCGGAGCACGTTCCCCGAGCAGAGAACGACATCGCCGATTACCTGTCAAAGCGCGTTGCCCTCAAGCTACCTGTGGAACCAGGTACCTTTGTGCTTCAGCTTTCTCAGCCATCCGTTGATCCATCAATAGAGCAGAACAAGAGGAGGAAGTCAGGGCCCGGCAAGTACTTCCCCGCCGAGCTCCCCGGAGCCACCGGCAAAGATGTTGCCGGAGACACTAAGCCCGCCACCGGAGGGCTAACTACGGCGAAGCGTCAAGCTTTTGTCGTCGAGATGGCCACTCCCTTGGCGGAGGAAATGCCTTTGGTCCTCGCGGTCGAGCCCCAGGCTCCAGTGTGGGAGCAGCATACCGTCCGATTCCTTCAGACCGGGGAACTTCCTGAGGGGCAGGAAGAAGCGGAGAAAGTAGCCCGTCGGTCCGCCATGTACCAGTTCGTCGATGACGTCCTATACAGGAGGAGACCGAACGGTGTGAAATTGAAGTGCATCCCTCGAGAGGAAGGACTAGATCTGTTGGTAGAGATACATGGAGGCATATGTGGATCCCACATAGGGTCAAGAGCCCTTGCCGGCAAAGCATTCCCGCAAGGCTTCTTCTGGCCCACTGCCCTCCAGGATGCGGCGGCGCTGGTCACCAGGTGTGAAGCGTGCCAATTCCATTCAAAGAAACTTCATCAACCAGCTCAAGCCCTTCAAACCATTCCTCTCTCCTGGCCCTTCTCGGTCTGGGGGCTCGACATACTGGGCCCTTTCCCCCGCGCCGTCGGGGGCTTTCAGTACTTGTACGTTGCAATCGACAAGTTCACAAAGTGGCCAGAAGTGGAGGCAGTGAGGAAGGTCACAGCTCAGTCAGCCGTCAAGTTCTTCAAGGGACTAGTGTGCCGTTTTGGTGTAGCCAACAGGATTATCACCGACAATGGCACGCAGTTTACAAGCCGCACCTTCATGCAATATACCCAAGACCTCAGCAGCAGGTCTGTTTCGCTTCCGTTGCTCACCCCCGAAGCAATGGTCAAGCTGAGAGGGCAAATGCTGAAGTGTTGCGAGTATTAAGGACAAAAACCTTTGACAAGCTGCGCAAGAGCGGGAGGCGCTAGATTGATGAATTGCCGGCGGTTCTTTGGTCGATCAGGACGACGCCAAATCGAGCCACCGGCCAGACGCCCTTTGCCCTGATATACGGGGCAGAAGCAGTTCTCCCCATGGAACTCATATACGGGTCACCTTGAGTGCTCGCTTATAATGAGCTTGAGCAAGAGCAATTGCGACAAGACGATGCAATGCTCCTTGAGGAAGATCGTCTTCGGGCGGCTGTGAGAGCAGCGCGCTACCAGCAAGCCTTGTGCCGCTACCATAGCCGCAAGGTTCGTGCCCGAAGCTTTGAGGAAGGCAACCTTATTATCCGGCGCGTTCAATCGGTCAGGAATACGAACAAGTTGACGCCGAAGTGGGAAGGCCCTTATCGGGTAATACGAGTCACCAGGCCTGGCGCTGTCCGCCTGGAGACCGAGGATGTCGTTTCGGTGAGTAATTCCTGGAACATCGAGCATCTTCGCAAGTTTTACCCAGAAGGCGCGGCTTGCCGGGCCTCCCGGCAAGCCACCCTTTTGTACGAGCCTTGCCGGCAAGGCATGTAACCCTTTGTACAAAGCCAGGCGCAGACACTGAGCATAAATAAATGAAGCGCTGGCGCCCTAAGTTTTAGCATGCATGCTGAGTCGAGTCTCGTCCTTGGTTAGGGTTGATAGTGCTTAGCAGCGGCTAACCCCTAGCTTAGAGGTCGAGTCTTTGTCTTTCCTCTGTCTTCCTTGGTTTACAGGACGCACAGACATCCTTGCCGAAGCCACTTGGAGGAAGGAAAGACGAACAGACCAGTGCCTAGGCCCCGGCATTAATAAGGAGATTACAAGTTTTAAACTTAACAGATGCCCGAAGGCTTACAGACTAAAAAGAGATAAGATGCCCGTAATGCCTTTCTTGTCCCTCTCCTCAGGAGGTAGGTCAAGGAGGCGAGAAGGGCAAAAGGGGCGCCTAGGCGAGCTACGGGTGGCAGAAGACACCGAGAAGGCATCTCGGCAGCCTCCCCAGGGCTGGACGGTGATGACGGCACCGGAGGCTGAGCTCAAAGACGAGGAGGCAGGATGTCAGTAGGAGACGAAGGCGTCGGTGCCCACGTACTCCAACATGACGACCTTGCCGCCCGCCTTCTTCCTCTTCCTCTTCCGCAGCCTCCCTACGCGAGCCGCCAAGGAGACGGCCCCGAGAAGTTCAAGGAGCCGGCGACACGGATGATGGGGTCGCCGGTGCCACCAGGAGCGGCGCCCGACACATAGTCGGACCCGTCATCCTGCCGTCCCCCGCCCTCGTCGTCGCTGTCGCTGTCCTCCTCGTCACCCTCGTTCGAGGAGGATTCTTCGTCATCAGAGGAGCTCTCCATGCAGCACCTCGCGCGAGTCCCGAGGTGCCCGAAGACCTTGACGGAGAGGTGGCCATCCCCCATCAACTTGAAGTGGAGGGTGAGCCCATCCGTTAGGCTGTGGATGCGAGCGAACCTCTTCCATCCTTGGCGAAGATACATCACATGAGGGGCAGGGAAGTCGACGCGGGCCCGCATGCCACTGATCCCACAACCCCTCATGTGCAGCCGCATCGACTCCGGCGGGTTCACCTCCATCTCCCGCGCAAACGGAGTTGGGAGACGAAGGCGACGGCGCGGTGACCCCCGCATCCTAATGAAGAACTCACAGGGGTCATCTCCAACATGACCTTCCACTGGAGGAGGAGCTGCTGGCGGGGGCGAGGCCGGCGAGCCGCCCCGTCTTCCTCTTCCCCGAGCACCCCGGCCTCGCCCACGGCCCCGCCCCCTCCCTCTTCCCCTCGTGGCTGGTTCGGCCACTGCGGGTCCAGGAGAAGGGGGGACGCGCTGTCAAACAGCGACCCCCGCCGCCACCATTGAGGAGCCGGGGTTTTCCTTCTTCATGGCGGACAGAAGAAAGGAGCAGAAGCTGAAGGAGAAAGAAGATGGAGGAGTGTGGGGCGCCATCCCCTCCCTCCGCCCTTTATAAAGGGGCGGGGCTGGAGCTTGACCGCCCCGCTCGGCCAATCAAGACACAGAAGGCGGAGGGCGGCTGGGACCGACCCGCCGCCCCAACCAGCGACGGCTCGGTTTCCCGCCTCCATCGCTCGCCACCTCGAACGCATGGGAGGCACGTGGCGAACCCGCAGGACCGAAGGGACGGGTGAGGCGACCTCTCCCCACCCCGTGATCGTGGGGAGTGGACGCCTAGCAGACCGTGCCTCGGCCCCATCCAGTCAGCGGGCCACGCCCCCACACCTACCCCCATTTATGGGGAAGGCGCGGGCCGCCTCCTTTCACATTTACTGCGACGTGACGCATGCCTGCGGAAACCGCCCCACGCATGCCGCCCACGTCACGCATGCCCCTCCACCCCGCGCCGCGCGCGCGGGTCGTGGGAGGCGCAGCGCGCGGAAATTTTACCACGGTGAAAACCACCCCGCCTGCCCGCGCACCGTTCTGGGCCTGGCCCAACAATGTGTCGCGCTTATGTGTGGCCCAGGCCCGGGGGCTCCTGTCGGTGTACAAAAAGAGGGGTACACTTTTTGTACCCCTATGACTGTGCACGGGCAGTCTGAGCCACGGCGCCCCCACACCAAGCATGTGAAGGAAATATGCCATAGAGGCAATAATAAAGTTGTTATTTTATATTTCCTTATATCATGATAAATGTCTTTTATTCATGCTAGAATTGTATTAACCGGAAACTTAGTACATGTGTGAACACATAGACAAAACAGAGTGTCCCTAGTATGCCTCTACTAGACTAGCTCATTGATCAAAGATGGTTATGTTTCCTAACCATAGACATGAGTTGTCATTTGATCAATGGGATCACATCATTAGGAGAATGATGTGATGGACAAGACCAATCCGTTAGCTTAGCAACTTGATCGTTTAGTATGTTGCTATTGCTTTCTTCATGACTTATACATGTTCCTATGACTATGAGATTATGCAACTCCCGTTTACCGGAGGAACACTTTGTGTGCTACCAAACGTCACAACGTAACTGGGTGATTATAAAGGTGCTCTACAGGTGTCTCCGAAGGTACTTGTTGGGTTGGCGTATTTCGAGATTAGGATTTGTCACTCCGATTGTCGGAGAGGTATCTCTGGGCCCTCTCGGTAATGCACATCATAATAAGCCTTGCAAGCAAATGACTAATGAGTTAGTCACGAGATGATGTATTACGAAACGAGTAAAGAGACTTGCCGGTAACGAGATTGAACTAGGTATGATGATACCGACGATTGAATCTCGGGCAAGTAACATACCGATGACAAAGGGAATAACGTATGTTGTTATGCGGTTCGACCGATAAAGATCTTCGTAGAATATGTAGGAGCCAATATGGGCATCCAGGTTCCGCTATTGGTTATTGACCAGAGAAGTGTCTCGGTCATGTCTACATAGTTCTCGAACTCGTAGGGTCCGCACGCTTAACGTTTCGTTGACGATATAGTATTAAATGAGTTATGTATGTTGGTGACCGAATGTTATTCGGAGTCCCGGATGAGATCACGGACATGACGAGGAACTCCGGAATGGTCCGGAGATAAAGATTAATATATGGGATAATAGTGTTTGACCTCCGGAAGGGTTCCGGAATTCACCGGAAGGGGTTCCGGATGTTTCCCGAAGTGTTTGGGTACGAGAACACTTTATTTGGGCCAAAAGGGAAAGCACACAAGGTTTTTGGAAGGCGCAAAAGGAAGTTTTGCGGAGTCCAGGGGCCAGAGGCCAGGGTCCCTGGCGTCTGGGTCCAGACGCCGGGAACCCTGGCGTCTGGCCCTGGAGTCCGAGAAGGACTCTTGCCTTTCGGGTGAAACCGACTTTGTGAAGGCTTTTACTCCAAGTTTCGACCCCAAGGCTCAACATATAAATAGAGGGGTAGGGCTAGCACCCAAGACACATGAAGATACACCAAGCCGTGTGCCGGCAACCCCGACCCTCTAGTTTATCCTCCGTCTAGTTTCTGTAGTGCTTGGCGAAGCCCTGCAGAGATTGTTCTTCATCAACAACCGTCACCACGCCGTCGTGCTGTCGGAACTCATCTACTACTTCGCCCGTCTTGCTGGATCAAGAAGGCGAGGACGTCATCGAGCTGAACGTGTGCTGCACGCGCAGGTGCCGTACGTTCGGTACTAGATCGGGACGGATCGTGAAGGTGCACGACTACATCAACCGTGTTGATAAACGCTTCCGCTTTCGGTCTACGAGGGTACGTAGACACACTCTCCCCTCTCGTTGCTATGCATCTAGTAGATAGATCTTGCGTGATCGTAGGAAAATTTTGAAAATACTACGTTCCCTAACAGTGGCATCATGAGCCAGGTCTATGCGTAGATGATATGCACGAGTAGAACACAAGTGAGTTGTGGATGATACTAGTCATACTGCTTACCATCATGTCATACTTTGCTTCGGCGGTATTGTGAGATGAAGCGGCCCAGACCGACATTACGCGTACGCTTACACGAGACTGGTTTCACCGTTATGAGCACTCGTTGCTTAAAGGTGACTGGCGGGTGTCTGACTCTCTCACTTTAGCTGAATCGAGTGTGACTACGCCCGGTCCTTGTGAAGGTTAAAACAGCACATACTTGACGAAACATCGTTGTGGTTTTGTATGCGTAGGTAAGAACGGTTCTTGGTAAGCCCGTAGCAGCCACGTAAAACTTGCAACAACAAAGTAGAGGACGTCTAACTTGTTTTTGTAGGGTATGTTGTGATGTGATATGGTCAAGACATGATGAGTTATACGGTTTTGTATGAGATGATCATGTTTTGTAAAGTTATCGGCAACTGGCAGGAGCCATATGGTTGTCGCTTTATTGTATGAAATGCAATCGCCATGTAATTGCTTTACTTTATCACTAAGCGGTAGCGATAGTCGTAGAAGCAGTAGTTGACGAGACGACAACGATGCTACGATGGAGATCAAGGTGTCGCGTCGGTGACGAAGGTGATCATGACGGTGCTTTGGAGATGGAGATCAAAAGCACAAGATGATGATGGCCATATCATGTCACATATTTTGATTGCATGTGATGTTTATCTTATTATGCTTCTTATTTTGCTTAGAACGACGGTAGCATTATAAGATGATCCCTCACTAAATTTCAAGGTATAAGTGTTCTCCCTGAGTATGCACCGTTGCGAAAGTTCGTCGTGCCGAGACACCACGTGATGATCGGGTGTGATAAGCTCTACGTTCAAATACAACGGGTGTAAGCCAGTTTTGCACACGCAGAATACTCGGGTTAAACTTGACGAGCCTAGCATATGCAGATATGGCCTCGGAATACTGGAGAGACCGAAAGGTCGAGCGTAAATCATATAGTAGATATGATCAACATAAGATGTTCACCATTGAAACTACTCCATCTCACGTGATGATCGGACATGGTTTAGTTGATTTGGATCATGTGATCATTTAGATGACTAGAGGGATGTCTATCTAAGTGGGAGTTCTTAAGTAATATGATTAAATTGAACTTTAATTTATCATGAACTTAGTCCTGGTAGTATTAGCATATCTATGTTGTAGATCAATAGCTCGCGATGTTACTCCACGTTTATTTTTTATATGTTCCTAGAGAAAACTAAGTTGAAAGATGTTAGTAGCAATGATGCGAAATTGTTCCGTGATCTGAGGGCTATCCTCATTGCTGCATAGAAGAATTATGTCCTTATGCACCGCTAGGTGACAGACCTATTGCAGGAGCAGATGTAGACGTTATGAACGTTTTGACAAAAGCTCAGTATGATGACTACTTGATAGTTTAAAGTGCACCATGCTTTAAGGCTTAGAACCGGGACTTCAAAAACGTTTTGAACGCCACGGAGCATATAAGATGTTCCAAGAGTTGAAATTAGTATTTCATAGTCATGCCCGTGTCGAGAGGTATGAGACCTCTGACAGTACTTTTCCTACAAGATGGAGGAGAATAGCTCAACCAGTGAGCATGTGCTCAGATTGTCTAGGTACTACAATTATTTGAATCAAGTGGGAGTTATTCTTCCAGATAAGATAGTAATTGACAAAGTTCTCTAGTCACTATCACCAAGTTAGTAGAACTTCGTGATGAACTATAATATGCAAGGGATGACGAAAGTAATTCTCGAGCTCTTCGCGATGCTGAAATTGGCGAAGGTAGAAATCAAGAAAGAGCATCAAGTGTTGATGGTTAATAAGACCACTTGTTTCATGTAAAGGGCAAAGGGATAGAAGGGGAACTTCAAGAAGAATGACAAGCAAGTTGTCACTCCCATGAAGAAACCCAAAGCTAAACTCAAGCCTGAAACTAAGTGCTTCTACTACAAAGGAAATGGTCACTGGAAGTGGAACTGCCCTAGATACTTGGCGGATAAGAAGGATGGCAAAGTGAACAAAGGTATATTTGATATACAGATTATTGATGTGTATTTTACTAGTGTTCCTCGCAACCCCTCGGTATTTGATATTGGTTTAGTTGCTAAAGAGTAGTAACTCGAAATGGGAGTTGCATAATGAACAGAAACTAGTTAAGTGATGAAGTGACGATGTGTATTGGAAGTAGTTACAAGATTGATATGATCATCATCGCACACTCCCTATACTTCCGGGATTAGTGTTGAACCTAAATAAGTGTTATTTGGTGTTTGTGTTGAACATGAATATGATTTGACATGTTTATTGTAATACGGTTATTCATGTAAGTTAGATAATAATTGTTGTTCTGTTTACATGAATAAAACCTTCTATGGTCATACACCCAATGAAAATGGTTTGTTGGATCTCGATCGTGTGATACACATATTCATAATATTGAAGCCAAAAGATGCAAGGTTAATAATGATAGTGCAACTTATTGTGGCACTGCCGTTTAGGTCATATTGGTGTAAAGCGCATAAAGAAACTCCATAGTGATGGACTTTTGGAATCAGTTGATTATGAATCACTTGGTGCTTGCGAACCATGCCTCATGGGCAAGATGACTAAAACTCCGTTCTCCGGAACAATGGAGCGAGCAACAGATTTGTTGGAAATCATACATACTGATGTATGCGGACCAATGAGTGTTGAAGCTCGCGGCAGGTATCGTTATTTTCTGACCTTCACTGATGATTTGAGCAGATATGGGTATATCTACTTAATGAAGCACAAGTCTGAAACATTTGAAAAGTTCAAGGAATTTCAGAGTGAAGTGGAGAATCATCGTAACAAGAAAATAAGAGTTTCTACGATATGATCGTAGAGGTAAAATATTTGAGTTAGCGAGTTTGGCCTTCAGTAAAAACAATGTGAAATAGTTTCACTACTCACGCCACCTGGAACACCACAGTGTAATGGTGTGTCCGAACATCATAACCGTACTTTATTAGATATGGTGCGATCGATGATGTCTCTTACCGATCTACCACTATCGCTTTTGGGGTTATGCATTAGAGACAACTACATTCACGTTAAATAGGGCACCATCTAAATCCGTGGAGATGACACCGTATGAACTGTGGTTTGATTAGAAACCTAAGTTGTCATTTCTTTAAGTTTGGGACTGCGATGCTTATGTGAAAAAGTTTCAACATGATAAGCTCGAACCCAAATCGGAGAAGTAAATCTTCATAGGATACCCAAAAGAAACTATTGGGTACACCTTCTATCATAGATCCGAAGGCAAGGTCTTTGTTGCTAAGAGTGGATCCTTTCTAGAGAAGGAGTTTCTCTCGAAAGAAGTGAGTGGGAGGAAAGTAGAACTTGATGAGGTAATTGTACCTTCTCCCGAATTGGAAGGTAGTACATCACAGAAACTAGTTCCAGTGATTCCTACACCAATTAGTGAGAAAGCTAATGATGATGATCATGAAACTTCAGATAAAGTTTCTGCTGAACTTCGTAGATCAACCAGAGTTCGTTCCGCACCAGAGTGGTACGACAACCCGGATCTGGAAGTCATGTTACTGGACCATGATGAACCTACGAACTATGAGGAAGCGATGATGAGCCCAGATTCCGCAAAATGGCTTGAGCCATGAAATCTGAGATGGGATCCATGTATGAGAACAAAGTATGGACTTTGGTTGACTTGCCCGATGGTCGGCAAGCCATTGAAAATAAATGGATCTATAAGAGGAAGACTGACGCCGATGGTAATGTTACTGTCTACAAAGCTCGACTTGTTGCGAAAGGTTTTCAACAAGTTCAAGGTGTTGACTACGATGAGATTTTCTCACCCGTAGCGATGCTTAAGTCTGTCCGAATCATGTTAGCAATTGTCGCATTTTATGAAATCTGGCAAATGGATAACGAAAATGCGTTCTTTAATGGATTTATTAAAGAAGAGTTGTATATGATGCAACCAGAAGGTTTTGTCAATCCTAAAGGTGCTAACAAAATGTGCAAAGCTCCAGCGATCCATCTATGGACTGGTGCAAGCATCTCGGAGTTGGAATATACGCTTTGATAAGTTGATCAAAGCATATAGATTTGTACAGACTTGCGGTGAAGCCTGTATTTACAAGAAAGTGAGTGGGAGCCCTACAACCTTTCTGATAAGTATATGTGAATGACATATTGTCAATCGGAAATGATGTAGAATTTTCTGGAAAGCATAAAGGAGTGTTTGAAAGGAGTTTTTCAAAGAAAGACCTTGGTGAAGCTGCTTACATATTGGGCATCAAGATCTATAGAGATAGATCAAGACACTTGATAAGACTTTCAATGAGTACATACCTTGACAAATTTTGAAGTAGTTCAAAATGGATCATTCAGAGAAGGAGTTCTTGCCTGAGTTAAAAGGTATGAAGTTGAGTAAGACTCAAAACCGGACCTCGGCAGAAGATAGAGAAAGAATGAAAGTCATTCCCTATGCCTCAACCATAGGTTCTATAAAGTATGCCATGCTATGTACCAAACATGTTGTGTACCTTGCCATGAGTTTGACAGGGAGGTACAATAGTTATCCAGGAGTAGATCACTGTACAACGGTCAAAATTATCCTTAGTAACTGGATGACTAAGGAAATGTTTCTCGATTATGGAGGTGATAAAGAGTTTGTCGTAAAGGGTTACGCCGATGGAAGCTTTGACACTAAATCCAGATGACTCTAAGTATCAATCTGGATGCGTATTGAAAGTGGGAGCAATTAGCTAGAGTAGCTCCATGCAGAGCATTGTAGACATAGAAATTTGCGAAATACATACAAATCTGAATGTGGCAGACCCGTTGACTAAACTTCTCTCACAAGCAAAAACATAATCACACCTTATTACTCTTGGGTATTAATCACATAGCGATGTGAACTAGATTATTTACTCTAGTAAACCCTTTGGGTGTTGGTCACATGGCGATGTGAACTATGGGTGTTAATCACATGACGATTTGAACTATCGGTGTTAAATCACATGGCGATGTGAACTAGATTATTGACTCTAGTGCAATTGGGAGACTGAAGGAAATATGCCCTAGAGGCAATAATAAAGTTGTTATTTTATATTTCCTTATATCATGATAAATGTATTTTATTCATGCTAGAATTGTATTAACCGGAAACTTAGTACATGTGTGAATACATAGACAAAACAGAGTGTCCCTAGTATGCCTCTACTAGACTAGCTCATTGATCAAAGATGGTTATGTTTCCTAACCATAGACATGAGTTGTCATTTGATCAATGGGATCACATCATTAGGAGAATGATGTGATGGACAAGACCCATCCGTTAGCTTAGCAACTTGATCGCTTAGTATGTTGCTATTGCTTTCTTCATGACTTATACATGTTCCTATGACTATGAGATTATGCAACTCCCGTTTACCGGAGGAACACTTTGTGTGCTACCAAACGTCACAACGTAACTGGGTGATTATAAAGGTGCTCTACAGGTGTCTCCGAAGGTACTTGCTGGGTTGGCGTATTTCGAGATTAGGATTTGTCACTCCGATTGTTGGAGAGGTATCTCTGGGCCCTCTCAGTAATGCACATCATAATAAGCCTTGCAAGCAAATGACTAATGAGTTAGTCACGAGATGATGTATTACGGAACGAGTAAAGAGACTTGCCGGTAACGAGATTGAACTAGGTATGATGATACCGACGATCGAATCTCGGGCAAGTAACATACCGATGACAAAGGGAATAACGTATGTTGTTATGCGGTTCGACCGATAAAGATCTTTGTAGAATATGTAGGAGCCAATATGGGCATCCAGGTTCCGCTATTGGTTATTGACCAGAGAAGTGTCTCGGTCATGTCTACATAGTTCTCGAACCCGTAGGGTCCGCACGCTTAACGTTTCGTTAACGATATAGTATTAAATGAGTTATGTATGTTGGTGACCGAATGTTATTCGGAGTCCCGGATGAGATCACGGACATGACGAGGAACTCCGGAATGGTCCGGAGATAAAGATTAATATATGGGATAATAGTGTTTGACCTCCGGAAGGGTTCCGGAATTCACCGGAAGGGGTTCCGGATGTTTCCCGAAGTGTTTGGGTACGAGAACACTTTATTTGGGCCAAAAGAGAAAGCACACAAGGTTTTTGGAAGGCGCAAAAGGAAGTTTTGCGGAGTCCAGGGGCCAGACACCAGGGTCCCTGGCGTCTGGGTCCAGACGCCGGGAACCCTGGCGTCTGGCCCTGGAGTCCGAGAAGGACTTTTGCCTTTCGGGTGAAACCGACTTTGTGAAGGCTTTTACTCCAAGTTTCGACCCCAAGGCTCAACATATAAATAGAGGGGTAGGGCTAGCACCCAAGACACATGAAGATACACCAAGCCGTGTGCCGGCAACCCCGACCCTCTAGTTTATCCTCCGTCTAGTTTCTGTAGTGCTTGGCGAAGCCCTGCAGAGATTGTTCTTCATCAACAACCGTCACCACGCCGTCGTGCTGTCGGAACTCATCTACTACTTCGCCCGTCTTGCTGGATCAAGAAGGCGAGGACGTCATCGAGCTGAACGTGTGCTGAACGCGCAGGTGCCGTACGTTCGGTACTAGATCGGGACGGATCATGAAGGTGCACGACTACATCAACCGCGTTGATAAACGCTTCCGCTTTCGGTCTACGAGGGTACGTAGACACACTCTCCCCTCTCGTTGCTATGCATCTAGTAGATAGATCTTGCGTGATCGTAGAATTTTTTTGAAAATACTACGTTCCCCAACAGCATGGCGAGGGAGGCGAGCTAGGGTAAGACTGAAGCTCGATGGAGACTGGAGCGACGCCAAGAACAAGACCACAAAGAGCAAAGGTACGAAGCGGCTCTCCCCGGCAAGATCCTTGCCAGGGCCGGCCCTGGCAGCCCCGGCAAGGCCCTTGCCGCGGCAGCTCGCCCCGCGCCTACGGAGCGAATCACCCTTGAGTCCACCACCCCCATGGGGCAAGGATTCGGGAGATATCCTCGTGGTGACATGCAGATCTTTGAAAAAACATTCAAGATCAGATGCACGTTAAGAAGACGACGACCCTTGGCGGGATCCCAGCCAAGGAGGACTAGAAGGCCCCCGGCAAGCACCTTGCCGGGGATGACAACAGGCGCCACGGCAAGACCCTTGACGGGTCCCCCGGCAAGGCCCTTGCCGAGGACACCCACGGGACTACCATCAGGCCGGCATCAACTGGGTTTCCACCGACCCATGCAGCCGCCGACCCAACTAGCTGGATAGGCTCCTGCGTGGCAACCCGCAGATCCTCGTGGAGACCCGCCATTGCGCCACCTCAGCTGCCTGTCTGCCTACATGGCACCTCAGGCGCCGCTGGCCAGGGCGCATGTCAACACGAGGAGCGGCGACGGACAAGACGGACGTCTCCCCCCGCCCCCGATAAAGCAAGGACACCTAAGCTGGGCTCAATAAATGCACCTTGTCCTGTAATGCGAGGGATAACCTCGCATCACTGTACCCTTTCCATCTCATGTGTGCCACTCTGGCAGCCCCTTTTTCCTATAAAAGGAGGCCCGAGGCGACCAGGAGGGGGATTCGGCTTTTTAGAACTCCTCACGACTCTCTTGGAGCTCCTCACTAGCTGAAGAACACCAATATATATAATCCACCAAAGGAGGAGTAGGGTTTTACGCATCTTTGCGGCCCGAACCTGGGTAAAAGAACTGTGTCCTGACCGTTAGATCCGCTCTTCTCTCAACCCCGCGCCCCGCAACCGTAGTAGGGATTCTTGTGATCCCATAGGTGTCGATCCAAATACACCAACAACATGCAGCCACGTCGCCAGCGCCGTCCCGAACCCCATCGTCGCCGCCTCGCCATGGATCTGCGTCAGGTCCCCGCGCCGGACACCAGAGCTATCCTCGACGAGCTCCACCCGAGGACCTGCAGATCAAGCCGCCCTGCGGGGCTCTGTCCGACCGGAGCTGCTGCGTGCGCGCGCGCTTGAGCTCGCCTGCCGTCCTCGCCACTTGCATCGGCCATGGTCTCCTCCACCAATGACCTATCCTGTCTTCTTTCAGCCATTACCGTCCTCGTCGGGCCCTTTTGCTCGTCCTCCCGAGGCCTCACCGTCGCTCTGTTGTTGCTGCCACTATATGCCCAAGACGCCTTCGTGGTTCTCGCCAAGTGCCGAGACGACCGTGTACCTCTACACCCGAAGATGTTGGATGCACCAAGTTCGTGACCGATACGTGTACGCTACCGTCGACCTCGTGGACGCCAAGTTCATCTACCGCCATCTCCGGAATCGCCAAGACGCCAAGTACCCCTACCGACGACCAAAGAACCACTACGTACCGAAGCATCAAGTTCGTGACCGAAAACGTGTTCCGCTACCGTCGTCGAAGACCCATGTACAACTACCGGCGCCGCGAGTACCACTACTTCCCTCAACGACTCGAACCGCTCCGAAGGTATACCACGAGACGACACCCGAGAATGTTTGCTTGTGTTGTATGAGATGCACTCGCTTGTTTGCCTCGAGTCCGAAGTGCCCCTCGTTTGCCATGTCGTCGTCACGTGGGAACCCGGTTACCGGGAGCACCCCATCATCTTGCATGACACGCTCACATTGACCCTTTCTTTTGCACCGGTCTCTCAACGAGTTACCGAAACCGAGATGTTGCCGTTGCATCCTTTTAGGATCGTTGCCGTGGCACCCTTTCCTTCCACCACGGTGACAAATGCTCCATATCATCTTCATGTCAACTTTTAACTAAAATTTGCATAAAACTTGCTTTGTCATCCGCATCATGATAACAACCTTTAAATGATTAAATTGTTGTTGCTTCAATAATTGCTAAATGACATGAGGAGTTTCCGGAATTGTTGTTGTTATTTCTGGCCTCATTTAAATTGACTAGATAGTGTAGTTTTGCTCATGCTTCACCTCTTGCCATGTTTAAGAAAAACATTTAATCTTGTCTTATTAATAAATGAGAGTCAACTAAATAAATAAATTGCGGTGTTTCGTCAATATGCAACTCGTTGCATATTGAGCTCCACTTAACTTGTAGTACTTGTTTGTGCACTTTGCCATGCCATGCATATTTTAACCGGACATGCATCATACTTGTTTGTGCATCATATGCCATGTTTGAGCTTGTTTGTTTACCGTGTTGTTTGCTTCTTTCCGGTATGCTTCTCTCGATAGCTTCGGTTTCGTTCCGGAGTTGCGAGGTTTTGTTCGACTACTTCATGGACTCGTTCATCTTCCTTGCGGAATCTCACGCAAGATGACCATTCCCAGATATCACTACTATCTTTGCCTATGCTAGATGTCTCGTTCTTTAGATATTGCCTCGATGCCTATGTCTGTTTGTCAGCCTCCTATTGTTGCCATGAATCTCTCTAACCACCCAACCTAGCAAACCTTTGATTGGCTACATAAGCTTCGCTCAACCCCTCTTATAGCGTTGTTAGTTGCAGGTGAAGATTTGAAGATTCTTGCTCTGTGATGAAGTTATTGTTGGGATATCACAATATATAATCTGTTAAACTAAATCACATATATATTGGTAATGGGTGGAAGGCTAAGCCTCTTGCTTGGTGTTTTGTTCCACTCATGCCACCCTAGGAACCGATAAACCGGTGTTATGTTCTTTGATTTTGCGTCCCTAACACGGTTGGGGTTTATGGGCCCCCCTTGAGAACTCGCTCAGTGCTAAAGTTTTTCCAGCAATGCCCAACATTGGTTTTACATTTGCCTAACAACTAAAACTTGCCGAGGGAGTAATTAACCCGAGGATTTATTAATCAACCCCCCGGGTCAGTGCTCGTCTTGAGTGTTGGTCCAAACTGGGCGTGCTGCGGGGCCACCTCGGGGAAACTCAGGGCTGGTATACATCCGTAGCTTGTCCCATCCGGTCGTGGCCTGAGACGAGATACGCGCGGCTACTATCAGGGTGTCGGCACGCCGGGAGGTCTTGCTGGATTAGTTTTACCTTTGTCGGAATATCTTGAGCACGGGATTCCGAGAATACTCGCGTCTTCCCACTTTTGAGTTGCGACTCCGCAGATCGTGAGCTTGTGATGGGATAAGTTGGGACACCACTACAGGGTTTGATCTTTCGAAAGTCGTGCCCGCGGTTATGTGGCAGATGGGAATTTGTTAATATCCGGTTGTAGATAACTTGACACCATGTTCATAATACACTACCTGCATGAGTAACCGTGATGGTCTCTTTCCGAAGGGGTTCGGGAAGTGAATACGGTGGGGTTATGTTTGATATGAGTAGTTAGGATCACTTCGTGATCACTTTGACGATCGTTGGCACTTTCTCTTCTCGCTCTACACACGTAAGCTAGTGCTAGTGCTGCTACAACATTGTTTAAGCCTTTTCCACACCTAAGGCTTTGATAATATTGCTACCCGGGAACGGGATTACTGAGTCCTCCGTGGCTCACAGATTCTACACAACACCAGATGCAGGTACCGCTGAGAACTACACAGGTGGTGGTTCAGAGTTGTATTGGGAGTTCGACGAAGAGCATGGACGATACTACGTGACTTATCCCGACGATCAGTAGTGGCTCCTACTAGGATGATCCAGACCTTGTGTTGCTTTATTTATGGTATCTTTCATTTGGTTCTTCGTCCGTAGTCGGACTCTGTTGTTATTCGAATGATGTATGTTAATGTATTTCATTGTGTGACGTGGCGAGTTTAAGCCAACTACTCTTTTACTTTTTCATCCCCTCTTTTACATGAGTTGTGCAAAGATACTGATACGTCCAAAACGTAACTATAATTTCTGCTTGCTCCATGCTTCTTTTGTGTGATATTGCTATGATATTGATGCACTTCCATGCACTTTTGATCGTATTTGGGCTAACCTATTAACTCAGTGAACCACCGTGCCAGTTCCTGTTTTCTGCTGTTTTTCTATTTCAGGTTTCCCCCATATTAAAAGTGCTCCAAAAATTCCAGGAAAAATCAGCGTACAGGAAGCTTCGCGAAGAACCAAAGATGGGCCAGAGGGGAGCCAGGGGAGGCCCAGGCGGCCACCTGGCGCGGCCCCACCCCTGGCCGCGCCAGGGGGCGCTTGGGGCCCCTGCTCCGCCTCTGGCTGCCCCCCTTCGCATATATATCCCTCTCGTCCCGAAACCCTCGAGGACAAAACCCTTTTTCGCGATCTCGCCTCTGTTCCGCCGCCGCAGCGCTTCCAAGATCGGGAGCATCAGGAGAACTCTTCCCGGCACTCTGCCGGAGGGGAGAACCACCACCGGGAGCTTCTCCACCACCATGGACGCTTCCCGGATGAGTCGTGAGTAGTCCACCTTGGACCATGGGTCCATGATCAGTAGCTATGTGATGTTCTCCTCCCCTCTTTGCTCTTCATGGTTTAGACCTCGTGAGCTGCCCTACATGATCGAGGCACATATGTAATCTTTCTGCTGTTGCTTTGCTGAGTTTGCTGGGATCTGATGGATTATGAGACTATGTTCAGATTGTGTTTGAGTAATATATTTGATTCACCTCTTTTATATCTTTGTTCTTGAATAATTCTTGCATGTTCTCCGTTGCTGTTTATTGCTTTGGCCAAGTAGTAGGTAGTAACTCCAAGAGGGAGCGTTATGCTTGATTGTGGGTTCATGCCCCCTGATGACTAGCTTGAGTGGCAGAAACATGAGTCTAGGGGATGTGCTGTTGCCACAAGGGAGAAAACAACGGTGCTTGTACTTGCGGGTGCAAGGATTGTTTACTTTACGCAAAGTTCTTTTAATGCAGTTGTCTGTTGCTTTGAGTTTACACTTTGGGTGGGATTCGCAACTTAATACCAGCGAGATGTTCTGGATAGATATCTCAAGGTGGATGATTAGTAGTAGATGCAGATGGATTTCGGTCTACTTGCCTTGGCGTACCGCCCATGCTTTTGAGCCTCTAACTTTCTTTGTAGCATAGTTAGCATTGGTTTGCGCACATAATCCTGTCAATTGCCCAGCTGTAATTTGTTTACCTCGCTTTGTTGTTTTATCGTCTTTTGGGAGAGAGACATCACTAGTGAACATCATGGGACCCCGGTCCATATTACCACCGCTGATCACACCTTCTATTTCCTTCCTGTTTTTATTTCCTAGTTGCAGTCATAGCTATCATTACTATCTCTTGTGTTTGATCCTTTGTAAACAACAAGGCCGGAGGGATTGACAACCTCTCTGTACTCGTTGGGAGCAAAGTTATCTGTATCTGTGTGCAGGTCCCGTCAACCGCTAAGTTTCTGGCGCCGTTGACACCTACTTGTCGACCCTCGGAGTCTCACGGGATTCGATCCTTGGTATCTTTGCCAAGGGAAATTTGCCGCTACGCTACATCTCAACCTTCCACTTGGGGTAACCAACGAGGGGCGAGAAGCCACCAAGCAAGTTTCTGGCGCCGTTGCCGGGGACTCCACTCTTCAAGATAGGGGAGTTGCACGCTATCTTTTATCTTTGCTTTTTAGTCTTGTTAGTTTACCTTTCAGTTTTTGCTTTAGTGTCCCTTACCAAAAATCACAAAAATAGTTATCTTGCTTTTAGTTGGCATTATGTCTGGTCCTTTTGCCTTTGGTGAGGCAGAAGTGCTCACCTTTAAACAAAGAGGTGGTGAAAGTCTAAAAGATGCTTGGTATAGAATTAATGATTCTCAAAAAAGAGCCACCAAGAAGCAATCTACTACTATCCTGCTTAGAAATTTTTATGTTGGAATTACTTCTTGGAATAGGTTTATTCTTGATTCTGCTATCAATGGAAATTTCCTAGAAGCCCCAGTTTGGGAATCTCTTAGTATTATGGAAAATCTTGTTGGAAATCCCCCTGTTGTTAGCATTCAAGAGGACATTACCCTAGCTCACATTATGAAAAAACTTGAAAAGATAGAGCTAGAGATGCCAAGCATTAATAAGATAAATGAGTTGGACCGTAAGATCCAAGGGAATTTGAATAGGCTTGATAGCTCCATGCATAAAATTCTCAAAACTTTGGAGACCATCAAATCCCATGACTTTGATTCTTCTAGGATAGACAAGATTGAGGAAATCTTTGACACTTTAGGAACTACTTTCTCCTCAATCAAAGCCAAAAAGGTAGAAACTCTGGCAAAGAAGGAACATAAGTTCGTTTACGTTCCAAAGGCTCCTCGTTCCAAAAGTAATCCATCTATTGCCAAAGGGGTTGAAACTGTGAAGACTTTGGAAGAAATACCTCTCTTTGATAAATTTATAAATGAATCTCCCATTGACTTTCCACCTTTTGGTTTTCTCCCTAGAAGTATCTTTATTAGGCCTTTATTTGAAAGTCCTCTTAAGACTAGTTGTACTATTGAAGAGCTTTTTGATGATCTTGATGATGGTTCAATTGATACAACTTGATCTTTTTGCATCATGCCTAGCTTAAAGGCATAAAAGAAAGCGCTTTTGGGAGGCAGCCCACAACGAATTAGGTTTTATTTTGCTTTTGTTGTGTCTTGATGTTTGTTACTACAGTAGCATCATCATTGTATCTTTTCTTTTCAGCTTTGTGCCAAGTTTAGCCTCCGATTGCAAGAAAGTTCAAAAGTTGTGACGTGCTGTCCAGAAAACAGATTATGTCCTTGGACAGAAAAATTCGAATAAAATCACCAGATCATCTTTTTGATCTGAATTTTTTTGACAGCGTGCCCTATACAATTGGCTTTCGAGCGTCTGTTCTGAGTTTTCTGATTTGAGTTGTAGAAGTGCCCCGAAAAAATTATTTACTACCTGCTGGTCTGTTTTTCACAGATTCTGTCCTGTTTTGCCTTTTCTTCGTTTTGCAAACCTTGAGCTTGCTTTTTCTTTGCAAAAACCTTTTGGCAATCTTGAGAAACAGTAGCTCTTCAAGATTATCTTTATTTCCAGTAGGGAACAATTATTTTATTGTGGGTACTAACCTCGCTAATCAGATTATGATGAGTTATGTATGAAGGGAGTTTTCAAGTGTGCGAGGGAAAATGATAAAAGAAGATTCAGGAGGGTCAAACGCTCAAGCTTGGGGATGCCCCCGTGCACCCCCAATAAATATTCAAGAAGACTCAAGCGTCTAAGCTTGGGGATGCCCCCATGCATCCCTTCTCCATCAACAATTATCAGTTCGTCTTTCGTTCCACTATATTCTTATCACTTCATGCGTTATGTGCTATGCTTGGAGCGTCTCGCTCTTAGTTTCCTTTTTTAGTTTTCTTTAGCTTTGCTTGCTATTCATAACAAGTTAGAACCCGGCTTTCTTTGTGTGGGAGAGAAACACGCTCCACTTCAACCTAGAACACAACATAGGATTTTCATGCTTATCTTTGATGTGTGTGTTCTTTGTCTTTCCATAGCTGCTGTCATGTTTAGCTCTTAGTTTTCATGCTTTTCTTTTTAAAGAGCTTTTGTTTAGTTGGTTGCTGAACTCTCTTGAGTTTTCATGTTTATCTTGTTAAGAGAGTTTGCCTGTTGCACTGAGTTGTGTGTCTTAACTTAAAGTGGGTAATTGAGGTTGCTATTTAATTTTAGTAGTAACTTGCAATAGTTTTGAGGTATTGCCATGAGTAATGTCTGAACTTTTGGTGTCAAGAGCTTTAGCCTATTAGTGATAGATGTCGTATTTTGGGCAATCCGTGTTTATTTTCGAAAACCTACAAAATAGTTGAGAACTTTAGCTACTAGATGGATCACTAATCTTTGGAGGGATCGAATATTAGAGTACACTCACGTACCATGAGTCGAGGATGCGCAAGGATAACCAAACTCCCATACACTCCTACTCGGGGGACTTGTCTCTTTGTGAACCTCCTAATTAGATTGAGAGTTACCGATAATAAGTGCATGAGTTCTTCGGAATAATGTGAGTATTCGAAAGTTGACACTTCCACCTAGCCATATTTTTCTAGCCTCTTCGGTACCGTGCATTGCCCTTTCTCACCTCGAGAGTTGGCGCATACTTCGCCTGTGCATCCAAATCCTTGGCACGATACGCTCTGTCATCATCAGCCTCATTATATCCTTCCTCAAAACAGCCACCATACCTACCTATCAAGGCATTTCCATAGCCTTTCCGAGATACATTGCCATGCAACATCCATCTTCTCATGACTTGATCTTCATGTCATAGATGCTTTTGCTTGATCGATGAGCCGCATGCTAGTTGGGCCTTGCCCTAATCATTGCTACATGACGCGCTAGTATCATTGCATATCCTGCTACACTGGCAGAGGCATACATTTGCATACATCATGATAGTTTCATTTTCTTTATGTTGAGTACTTTTGTAAAGTGTGAAAGATCTTCTATACTTCTTGTAATATATAGAGTGTTGCCCCTAAAGTGAGGAAAATATCCCAAAGAGGACAAAATCAAAAGATCCCAAAGAGGACAAATGAGAGTTAAATAGAAAGAGCCATTGAGGCCACAAAAAAATAAAAAAAAAGAGAAAAAAGAGAAAAAGAAATAAAAAGAGAGAAGGGGGCACACTACTATTCCTTTTGAGAGATCCACACTCGTACTCCATCTTATACCTTGTACTCCATAGAGATTATCATTCATGCATATAGCTATGTGGGGACTGATGTCTACTACACGCTTCTATTCCTATAGACAGTGTTGGGCCTCCAAGAGCAGAGGTTTGTAGGACAGCAGCAAATTTCCCTTAAGTGAGTAACCCAAGGTTTATCGAACTTAGGGAAGTGGAGGTTGAACGTACCCCTTTCAAGCAACCCTGCAATCAAGATACAAGAAGTCTCTTGTGTCCCCAACACACCTAATACACTTGTCAGATGTATAGGTGCACTAGTTCGACGAAGAGATGTTAAATGGCAAGTGATATGGATGGCAAAACAAAGTAATATAAATCTGTAATAAAAAGTGCAGCAAGCAAACAAGTGGTAAACGTGAGCACAAATGGTATTGTAATGGTGGAAACAAGGCCTAGGGATCATACTTTCACTAGTGGCAACTCCCAACAACATTAACATAATCGAATCACATGATATTTCCCATAAAACATGCAAGGGGGACGCACTCGGAGGTCATTCCTTTGTGGTCAAGGGAGGACGAGAATTATGTAGGGCTACAAAAGCACACCTCAAAGTTCGTAGTTCTCAATCTATGGATTTCCCAATGTCACCGCGGCCATCCAAAGAGAGTACCACAATCACCACAACATATCTAAAGGATAGTCAAAGACAAGCACCAAGAGACTCTCAATCTTCAATCAACAAACAAAAGAGGAAATCACTGATGAAAATATTCTTCTAATCCATGTCCAATAGACCGCTGTCACCTTGGTCTCGGGGATTATACTAGATAAAGACAAGTGAGTACATCAATCCAATACATAGAGGAAGGGGAAGTATCATGGGATCACCCTAGATTAACATAGCCTATGATCACAACGAAGATCACATCATGGGAGAGAGAATTGACCACATAGCTACTGGTAAGAACCTCAGCCCCGAGGAGGAACTACTCCCGCGTCATGGAGGGAGGAAGCAACGTCGATGGAGATGAATCCGGGGGCACTTCCCCGTCCCGGCAGGGTGCCGGCACAGGAATTCTGGTCCCCCGAAACTTGGTGGCGATGGCGGCGGAGATCGGAATAGCTTCTGGAGAAAAGGGGTCCGGAATCAGGGTTTCCGCGACGGGTGCTAAATATATGCCAAAGGGGGTCGCCAGGGGAGCTAAGGGGGGCCCACGCGGCCTGGCGCGGCGGCCAGGGGGGCGCCCACAGGGCGCCTGGAGCCCCTGTGGCCCCCCTCTGGCCCTACTTTGGCCGCATGGAAGCTTCCGGAACGCTGATTTTTTATATATATTTTCCCGGAATTTTTCTGGCAATTTACGTAATGGGAAACCTGAAATACAAAAACAGCAGAAAACAGAAACTGGCACTGGGGTGCACTGAGTTAATAGGTTAGTCCAAATATGATCAAAAGTGTATGGAAGTGCATAAATATCATAGCAATATCACACAAAAGAGGCATGGAGCAAGCAGAAATTATAGATACGTTTTGGACGTATCAACATCCCCAAGCTTAATTCCTGCTCATCCTCGAGTAGGTAAATGATAACAAGCATAATTTCTGTGGTGACATGCTATTAACCATATAAGAACTTTTCACAGTCACATGACAAATGCTTACCGAGATAATGAATCTGTAGTAATTAAGTTTCCTCATGAGAATATCACAAAGAACTGAAAGTTTTACAATATGATATTGAAACACTCAATAGATTTGTAGTGAGCATGGTGTGCAAATATGACAAAGTGGTACCTCGCTTGCCCCCTTTAGTGAAGCAAAACATAAATGCAGGGGCACCTCCAAGGTTTAAGTGACGACTAGATACAATGATTTCAGAATAAACGATATCACAATCATGCAGAAGACAATGGTACTTTGGGACAATGCACATTACACTCAGAATGACAATCATGCTCTCAATAGTTGGTGCTTTGAAGAAAGAAGGTGGAGACTCTCGAACCGTGGCTTTTGATGGCAAGGTTGAAAACCCGTGGTTGGAAGCAAAGACTAAACATGTACCAGAGCTCTTGGTTTTTAAAACAGAAGTAAAAATTATTTTTTTAGAGATGCATATTTCGTCAACGAATGCTAGTAGATAACTCAATTACTTCTCGAGCTGGACAAGTTTCGAGGAACGGCTCCTGCACGAGGACGATGACATCCTCTTAATCTCCTTTGTTTATCACTGCCAAAGTTTTCTGATTTCTCATGAACAAAGCGTGAAGGAGGGTTTGTTTGTTGTATATTTTTTTAATGAGCCGGGCGCACTCTTTGCCTGTTCCTTTTCGTATTAGGGGTTTGCACATTAGACATGCAATCCCGGGGTGAAGCTTGTCCAACCTAAAAAGATCATGAATTAACTACTACTTCCTCATGAGCTAAAACAGAGGCACAAAAGAGAAATGCTTTTGATTAATTTCGAGATGGTACACGAAAGTCTTCGTTAGGAATGGCAAGTAAATACCATGTATAGGAAGGTATGGTGGACTCATATGGCATAACTGTTTTAAAGGATTTTGGATGCACAAGCAGTCAGTCCGCTTAGTACAGGCGAAGGTTAGCAAAAGACTGGGAGCGACCAACTAAAAGAGCAATGGCGGTCATAATCATGCAGAGCGACAAAGCAACATTGAATCGGGCATGGAAGTTATATCGCTACTCAGAAATTAAAGATCATCAAGGCTTGATAGACTTTCTTTACAGTCTTAAATATGCGTGAGCATATGCCAAGTCAATCAAAATAAATTCTTGGAGGAAGATATCACTAAACCATACCACATCAGAGGCAAACAAATCATGTTGGTACTCCAATAACACATTGAGAACCCCCCAGCTATTTGAGACTAACCATAAGAAAACATGAACTACTAAGCACCATTATGCACATAGCATTTTTATCATGGACATATCAACCAGTGCAACAGAAGCCAACTCTCTTAACAAGATAAGCATGATAACTAAAGAGAGTTCCAGTGACCAACTAAACAAAAGCTCTTTAAAAAGTAAAGCGTGAAAACTAAGAGCTAAGCATGACAGTAGCTATTGAAAGACAAAGAACACACACGGCAAAGATAGACATGAAAATTCTATGTTATGTTCTAGGTTGAAGTGGAGCGTGTTTCTCTCCCACACAAAGAAAGCTGAGTTCCAAATCGTTATGAAAAGCAAGCAAAGCTAAAGAAATCTAAAAAGGAAACTAAAAGCAAGACGCTCCAAGCATAGCACATAACACATGAAGTGATGAAAATATAGTGGAACGAAAGACGAACTGATAATGTTGATGGAGAAGGGGATGCACGGGGGCATCCCCAAGCTTAGACGCTTGAGTCTTCTTGAATATTTCTTGGGGGTGCACGGGGGCATCCCCAAGCTTGAGCGGTTGACCCTCCTGAATCTTCTTTTATCATCTTCCCTCGCACACTTGAAAACTCCCTTCATACATAACTCATCATAATCTGATTAGCGAGGTTAGTACCCATAATAAAATAATTTTTCCTTGCTGGAAATAAAGATAATCTTGAAGAGCTACTGTTTCTCAAGATTGCCAAAAGGTTTTTGCAAAGAAAAAGCAAGCTCAAGGTTTGCAAAACGAGGAAAAGGCAAAACATGACAGAATCTGTGAAAAACAGACCAGCAGGTAGTAAATAATTTGTTCGGGGCACTTCTGCAACTCAAATCAAAAAACTCAGAACAGACGCCTGAAAGCCAATTGTATAGAGCACGCTGTAGAAAAAATTCAGACCAAAAAGATGATCTGGTGATTTTATACGAATTTTTCTATCTAAGGACAGAATCTGTTTCCTGGACAGCACGTCACAACTTTTGAACTTTCTTGCAATCGGAGGCTAAACTTGGCACAAAGCTAAAAAATAAAGATACAATGATGTTGCTACAGTAGTAACAAACATCAAGACCACTAAAAACTGAAAGCAAGGACAACAAGGGTTGTCTCCCTAGAGCTCTTTTTTTATAGCCATAAAGATAGGCTTAAGACTTTAATGATGCTCTCGTAGGAATAAGAGTTGAAGAACAAAAGAGAGCATCAAGAAGCAAATACCAAACACATTTAAGCCTAACATGCTTCCTATGCATAGGAATATTGCAATAGAATAATTCATTGAAGCACAAAGCAATAAGCATAGGAAGACAAAACAAGTGCAGCTTCAAAACCTTCAACATAAAGAGAGGGAACTTGACATTATTGAAATATCTATAAGCATATGTTCCCTTCTCATAATAATTTTCAGTGGGATCACGAATAAACTCAACAATATAAGCATCACATAAAGCATTGTTACCATGATCCACATGCAAAAAGGCACTCTTACTCTCCACATAAGCATAATCTTTCTCATTGGTAATAGTGGGAGTAGGACTATCATAAACAACTTGAACACTATAGATTAATTGTGTATTAGGAAGATAGTGTTCAACAACGGAGTAATTCCCTCCATGATTATGACAAGTTTCATAAGGATAATTTCTCCTTATGTCATAGGTACCTTTATAATCACTATAGATTGGAGTTACAACATCATCATAGTAGAGAAGAGCATTATCATTGCTAGCAACTATATTTGTAAACATGTTGTCTTTATTCTTACTAGCAAAAGAATTATCAATTATCACATCACTAGTGGGTAAAGGATTTGCAATCCTATCATCCCCAAGCTTAGAGCTTTCCATATCATCACTTTCAGAGTTGGTACCAAAAAGATTTTCAAGATCATAAGTAGCATTATCATCATTTTCCCAATCACAATAAGTAACATGCATATCATAATCAAAATCATCTTCAATAGTACCTACGGACGTATCATCAAGACGATAATTAAGGCAATAAACTTCACCTTCTTCTTTAAACTTACAACCGTTAGGATAAAAGTTGATGGGAGGAATATGCTCAGGCCAGGTTGATACCCATTCTTCTTCCTTCTTGCTCCTCTTCCTCCTCCTCTTCTTTTTCTTCTTCTTCACCTTAGGAGGGAGTGGTTGGAGATGAAGCTTCTCCACATATCCTGGTTTATCATTAGAAGCAATAGGGGAAACTTGGGAGAAACTCTCCTTTTTATTAGTAGAAATATAAGAGACATTTTTATACTTTGGTAAAGTTCCCTCCTTTCTAATCTTACTTATGTAATCATTTTCATGGCAATTAACAACACAATAGAGATGGCAATTTTGCAAAGTGTTTTTTATTCCTATGGCATTAACATCTAGCCAAGAAGTCTTTTCTGATAACTCCTCACACATCAAAAATAACATAAGCTCATCATAAAGATCAGAGGTGATCATGTTATCACACAACTGGTTAACAGTTATGTTTTGAAAGTGCATGCATTGAAAATTAAAGTGACCCTCTATACAGCAAAGTTCACAAGTAAAAGGATAAAGGTCACACAATTCTCTAGCAATTTCCTTTAAATCTCTGACCCAAGTGATTGTTCTTTCATGCTTATGTTGCTTACAATACTTCTCTTCTTCAATCATAGGCCTTTCACAAGGTCTATCCACTCCACAAAAATTAACATGCTTATATAAAACTTCATTTTTAGGAATTGGATCATGCATGTTGCAATCATCATGAACAATTTCATTTGCTTTGCAAATCTCTTTAAAAGGTTCATGATGCTTGATCCAATCCTCCTTAGGCATATTAAGATGTGAAGCAAAAGATTTGAGGAAATCAACAAGGAGTTGAGAATCAAGCCCAAACTTAGCACTAAACTTATTAAAACTTGTAGTTTCAACAAAGGACTTAATGCAATCATACTCATAAATTATACCTGACTCTTTACCTTTGTCGATCTCCCAATTTTCAGTGTTGCGTTGAATTCTTTCAAGGAGTTCCCATTTAGCATCAATCTTTTCGTTTGTGAAAGAACCCATAGAGGAAGCATCGAGCAAATCTTTATCCTGTCGAGAGAGCCTCGCATAGAAATTAGTAATAATCATATCTTTGGGGAGCCCATGGTTAGGACATTTTAGCATTAACGTTTTCAGTCTCCCCCAAGCTTGAGCTACGCTCTCTCCGTCATGAGGATAGAAATTATAAACATAATTCCTATTCTCATGGACTTCATGAAGAGGATAAAACTTGGAGTAAAAGAGAGACTGGATCTCTTCCCAATCCAGCAGGTGAGAGTCATCTAGTAGCCTATACCATTCCAATGCTTTTCCTTTCAGGGACAAGGCTAATAATTTCCTCATGACTCCATCTCTTGTCAAACCTGAAATCTTAAACAACTCACAAAGTCCTGTAAGTTTCAACAAATGAATACTAGGATTGACTGTCCCATCATAACGATCATTCATAATTATTTCAATTATCCCAAGTGGTATTTTGAACGGGATACATTCAGTAGGTGGAGGAGACTTCTCTACCACGGGTGTGGTAAAGCGGCCTTCCCCAAACAGCAAACTAAGATTGTGGTTTTCCATAAACATAACTAGTGAAATAAAAACAAGAAACAAAAAGATTTAATTCCAAGATCTAGAGAAGGTACCTTCACTTACCTCACTTCCCCGGCAACGGCGCCAGAAATAGCTTGATGTCTACTACACGCTTCTATTCCTGTAGAAAGTGTTGGGCCTCCAAGAGCAGAGGTTTGTAGGACAGCAACAAATTTCCCTTAAGTGAGTAACCCAAGGTTTATCGAACTCAGGGAAGTGGAGGTTGAACGTACCCCTTTCAAGCAACCCTGCAATCAAGATACAAGAAGTCTCTTGTGTCCCCAACACACCTAATACACTTGTCAGATGTATAGGTGCACTAGTTCGGCGAAGAGATGTTAAATGGCAAGTGATATGGATGGCAAAACAAAGTAATATAAATCTGTAATAAAAAGTGCAGCAAGCAAACAAGTGGTAAACGTGAGCACAAATGGTATTGCAATGGTGGAAACAAGGCCTAGGGATCATACTTTCACTAGTGGCAACTCCCAACAACATTAACATAATCGAATCACATGATATTTCCCATAAAACATGCAAGGGGGACGCACTCGGAGGTCATTCCTTTGTGGTCAAGGGAGGACGAGAATTATGTAGGGCTACAAAAGCACACCTCAAAGTTCGTAGTTCTCAATCTATGGATTTCCCAATGTCACCGCGGCCATCCAAAGAGAGTACCACAATCACCACAACATATCTAAAGGATAGTCAAAGACAAGCACCAAGAGACTCTCAATCTTCAATCAACACACAAAAGAGGAAATCACTCATGAAAATATTCTTCTAATCCATGTCCAATAGACCGCTGTCACCTTGGTCTCGGGGATTATACTAGATAAAGACAAGTGAGTACATCGATCCAATACATAGAGGAAGGGGAAGTATCATGGGATCACCCTAGATTAATATAGCCTATGATCACAACGAAGATCACATCATGGGAGAGAGAATTGACCACATAGCTACTGGTAAGAACCTCAGCCCCGAGGAGGAACTACTCCCGCATCATGGAGGGAGGAAGCAACGTCAATGGAGATGAATCCGGGGGCACTTCCCCGTCCCGACAGGGTGCCGGCACAGGAATTCTGGTCCCCCGAAACTTGGTGGCGATGGCGGCGGAGATCGGAATAGCTTCTGGAGAAAAGGGGTCCGGAATCAGGGTTTCCGCGACAGGTGTTAAATATATGCCAAAGGGGGCGCCAGGGGAGCTAAGGGGGGCCCACGCGGCCTAGCGCGGCGGCCAGGAGGGGGGCCGCGCCCACATGGCGCCTGGAGCCCCTATGGCCCCCCTCTGGCCCTACTTTGGCCGCATGGAAGCTTCCAGAACGCTGATTTTTTATATATTTTCTCGGAATTTTTCTGGCAATTTACGTAATGGGAAAACCTGAAATACAAAAACAGCAGAAAACAGAAACTGGCACTGGGGTGCACTGAGTTAATAGGTTAGTCCAAATATGATCAAAAGTGTATGGAAGTGCATAAATATCATAGCAATATCACACAAAAGAGGCATGGAGCAAGCAGAAATTATAGATACGTTTTGGACGTATCAGGGACCTTCACACTATAGAACTTGGCTTGTATATTCCAATGATGAGCCTCCTCAAAAGAGCTCTAGGTCTTCTTGAGCGAGCAAGTTGGATGCACCCCCACTAGTTCCATTGGAGAGCTTACCTTAGCTCATATGTGCATCCGTTGCATGGCAATCCCTACTCCTCACATCATATCTATCATTTGGCTTTCTCTCGCCTATGATTGTCCTCATTGATGTGAGCCTTTCACACCTTTTTTGTCTTCCCCCTTCATCATTTCTCTCTCTTTTCCATCCTAAGTGTCAACTTTCTTGCTTACGCTCATCCATTGCATGAGTGCTCAAAATATCGAAAGGGAGTGGATCATTTTTACTTGTACCTGACTAGTGGTCTGGGGATGAGTCAAGATAAGATTCCAAAGAAGACCAAGTGTGAAACTTTAGTAGATTAAGTTCTCAACAATACAAAAGCTATGTTTTACTCTCTCGTATATCCCTATCCCCTTTCTTGCACGCAAACACCATTTGGAGACATTCGAGTCACGGACAGCGAGAGCTCTTGCACCTTTATGTTCTTATGTTGCTTGTTACAATGCTAATATAGACTCTTGCTTGTTATGACTTGAATTGAATTACATGCCTTGATTGCTTTACTAAAAAGTTCTTATATGGTTGATAGCATGTCACCACAGAAATTATGCTTGTTATCATTTACCTACTCGAGGACGAGCAGGAATTAAGCTTGGGGATGTTGATACGTCCAAAACGTATCTATAATTTCTGCTTGCTCCATGCTTCTTTTGTGTGATATTGCTACGATATTGATGCACTTCCATGCACTTTTGATCATATTTGGACTAACCTATTAACTCAGTGCACCACAGTGCCAGTTCCTGTTTTCTGCTGTTTTTCTATTTCAGGTTTCCCCCATATTAAAAGTGCTCCAAAAATTCCAGGAAAAATATAGGAAAAATCAGCGTACAGGAAGCTTTGCGAAGAACCAAAGATGGGCCAGAGGGGAGCCAGGGGAGGCCCAGGTGGCCACCTGGCGCGGCCCCACCCCTGGCCGCGCCAGGGGGGCGCCTGGGGCCCCTGCTCCGCCTCTGGCTGCCCCCCTTCGCATATATATCCCTCTCTTCCCGAAACCCTCGAGGACAGAACCCTTTTTCGCGATCTCGCCTCTGTTCCGCTGCCGCAGCGCTTCCAAGATCAGGAGCATCAGGAGAACTCTTCCCGACACCCTACCGGAGGGGAGAACCACCACCGGGAGCTTCTCCACCACCATGGACGCTTCCCGGATGAGTCGTGAGTAGTCCACCTTGGACCATGGGTCCATGATCAGTAGCTATGTGATGTTCTCCTCCCCTCTTTGCTCTTCATGGTTTAGACCTCGTGAGCTGCCCTACATGATCGAGGCACATATGTAATCTTTCTGCTGTTGCTTTGCTGAGTTTGCTGGGATCTGATGGATTACGAGACTATGTTCAGATTGTGTTTGAGTAATATATTTGATTCACCTCTTTTATATCTTTGTTCTTGAGTAATTCTTGTATGTTCTCTGTTGCTGTTTATTGCTTTGGCCAAGTAGTAGGTAGTAACTCCAAGAGGGAGCGTTATGCTTGATTGTGGGTTCATGCCCCCTTATGACTAGCTTAAGTGACAGAAACATGAGTCTAGGGGATGTGTTGTTGCCACAAGGGAGAAAACAATGGTGCTTGTACTTGCGGGTGCAAGGATTGTTTACTTTACGCAAAGTTCTTTTAATGCAGTTGTCTGTTGCTTTGAGTTTACACTTTGGGTGGGATTCGCAACTTAATACCAGCGAGATGTTCTGGATAGATATCTCAAGGTGGATGATTAGTAGTAGATGCAGATGGATTTCGGTCTACTTGCCTTGGCGTACCGCCCATGCTTTTGAGCCTCTACCTTTCTTTGCAGCATAGTTAGCATTGGTTTGCGCACATAATCCTGTCAATTGCCCAGCTGTAATTTGTTTACCTCGCTTTGCTGTTTTATCGTCTTTTGGGAGAGAGACATCACTAGTGAACATCATGGGACCCCGGTCCATATTACCACCGCTGATCACACCTTCTATTTACTTCCTGTTTTTATTTCCTAGTTGCAGTCATAGCTATCATTACTATCTCTTGTGTTTGATCCTTTGTAAACAACAAGGCCGGAGGGATTGACAACCTCTCTGTACTCGTTGGGAGCAAAGTTATCTGTATCTGTGTGCAGGTCCTGTCAACCGCTAAGTTTCTGGCGCCGTTGACACCTACTTGTCGACCCTTGGAGTCTCACGGGATTCGATCCTTGGTATCTTTGCCAAGGGAAATTTGCCGCTATGCTACATCTGAACCTTCCACTTGGGGTAACCAACAAGGGGCGAGAAGTCATCGGATACCATACTTGAGATCTTTCTAGTATGAGATTATGCCTTTAAGTCGTGCCTCGACACGTGGAAGGTATAGTCTCATACTAGGCATTACAGATTCCTCTGGCTTGAGCATAACAGGAGGGCTTTTGACAAGATTGCTCTCATGCCGCATGTGGTAGCTAGCAATATCCAAAGTGAGTTCCAATTGTGGATTAAAGCGAAAATAGGTGGGCTGGCGCAAGACATTACGTAGCTTGTAATAGCCTACAACTGTGGATTGCGCATTCAGCGTTTGTAATTACTCTGTAAATGTCCTCTCTATCTTCTTAAATGAAAAAGCTTGCAATGCTCTTGCGTGTGCTTGAAAAAAAAAACAAATCACACGACTTCCATCAATGAAATCTCATGTTCTTATTCAAATCAGTTTATAGGAGTTGATTGTTGCCGGAGCCTAGTACGATGGTGACAAAAGCGTGAAGCTTCTAATGGGAACAATTTGCGTCAACGACGAGAATGACGTTTGCGGTACAAGGCACCACCATGAATTATTATGCAGCTTCACAACATAGTCACATGAAATAATGTGGCAGAAGACCCTCATGGGATTGGACAAGTTTAATATAGATGTCTCATACTCCCTCTGTAAACTAATATAAGAGTGTTTAGACGATAAATCACGAGTGGACATGGTGCCACGCGAGGATGTAATCATGACCGTCAACTACCACGTGAGTCATTCGGTTTTAATACACACAATGTGTATACTTACTTCTCTTCACCGTATCCACACAGTATAGTTTTCTTATTATTGGTCTGGACGCATTGAGTTTTTGTCAGTCTTATGGCTACATGCGGCATTGAGCGGGTTGGAACACATTCGGGCGAGAGGAGATGGGTGGGAGTGGCAATTGCAGCAACACAGTCAATGCATTAACCTTGCGGTGTTCGACGAATTGGATGCTCATGCTTCGTTCTACTGCTCTGCATGGTGAGAGGAGATGGGTAGGAACAGGTCGGAACGCATTCAGGCTAGAGGAGGAGATGGGTAGGAGTGGCAGTTGCAGCAACACAGTCAATGCATTAACCTTGTGGTGTTCGACGAACTGGATGCGCATGCTTCGTTCTACTCCTCTGCATGGTGCTCATTCACCTGCATTTACGTTTGCCATTGATCCCACCATAACGATGTTGATTATGGCTCATTATCAAGCCCACACGTGCAGATATATCATGTTCCAGTTAATTAGCTAGAGTAATATTATTTGCATCCTTATCAAGTACCTTCAGTTATAATAATGAAGACTACAACCCAGCTGCTTCCAAATGCAATAGTTGAGCTTTGCACTTGCTTGCCTTGGTCACAAACAGTAACCATTCACATATTATATAAATTTCTATCTTCCCATACAATCAGTACCAAGGAAATGACATGTTTTAACTGTCCTAGCAAAACAGCCATAAACGGCCACATGCGATCGACAGACGTTTAATTTACACGAAGTTAGTGTTTAATGGCTTGCATGCTATCAATTCACCAAGCATTTATTAATATTCTGCCAATGCATTGAAAATGCATGCGCTCTTCTTAATGGTTGACACAGACCATGGGCAATATTATAAAGTGATAAACATCTCAGATGGGCTTTATAGTTAGATTAGCACAAAAACTAGTGTATGAATTGGATTGCTTAAGCACTTTTAATTCAACATTGATGCACATGATAGTAATATACAACACTTTGATATAAATCACTTGTTTTAGGAGATAATGAACTAGATATAATACATATAATGTTCATAGCGAGTTATATTTAAGCGATGACATTGCCAGCAGGTAGGTGGTGATTACTACTAAGCATAGCGCGAGTTGGGCAAACCTCAAGGGAACAGTAATGGAATGATAAGACACAAGCCTATTACAAAATATATATCTATTTTAAAACATCTTCAAAAAATATTAAGACGCATGTCTTAGTTAATGTTCGTCGAAGTTCATTGTCTTATAAATTTTGAACATGAAATTATTTTTCTCATTCAACTTGCAATCATGTTTCAATGCACATTCAGGAAATTCTCATCAGTTTGCAGTTAGTCACAAGCCGAAAGCTTGCATTGTCACATGTTAGTTATAACCTATTTGGGAGTGGGACAAAACATGTGCCCATGTTTAAGCTGCATAACCCCAAGTTCCTAACCATGTCAAAGATGAGCAAGTGATTAGATGAACAACAACAATACCCCACTGACATTTTACACCAGCCAACTTAAATGGTCTAATCATGTCGCTGCCCTCCCAGCCCCAGCCAACTAGTATTTAAAATGTTCAACATCAAGTCCATCGGCAACATTTACTCGATAAGTAATTGCTGAGAAGTTAATAAAGAGAGGTTTGGGCGTATCCAGCTTCATTTAAGATGCCCAACTACCTACTCATATACATGTATCATCGAATTAACCTATCGTAGTGTCCATGTATTCATTTAAGCGCTATATTAAGTGTTAATCTCATAGCATGCATGGACCGCTCGGATATCATCCTCGCGTGGAACTATGTCCCAAAAATCCGCGTCCGTGTTTAGATCACTATTTTAGTATTCTAAACGCTCTTATATTAGTTTACGGAGGAAGTACTTAATAATGGCTAAAGTGTGGCGGCGTGATGATCATGGACTAGTTGTTGTCGATGTTACTTCATTGCTGCATATGTTCTAGATGCTACAACTGCTGAAGTGCTAGCCCTATCGATGAAGCTGGAGCTGTTGAAAAAACTTGGCTGCTCACCGGTGACTGTCGACCATGGAACTAGTTCACGCATGCAATGGAATGATCCAATCTGGAGCCTGTATCTGGTGATTTTTTGTGAATATTGTATATAGTGATTTTGGTTGAATGCTTCCCAATCGCTCACATCATTGGTCACATCTCCTTCAGGCAAACCATATGGCGCACAATCTAGCAAGATATACTTTTAAGTGTAAGTGTTGAAATATATTGTCCGTCTCCCTCCATCATTTCGGACTTTTGGAGCAACTGGTTGAAGTATGAATTCGATATGGTATCAGAGCCAAGAGATCTTTAGTTCAAGACCTTGCCAAAGCAGTATTATAAAAATGATTACTCACGTATAAGGACTAAAATAGCCTAGCGTGAGGGGGGTATTGAAATATATTGCCCACCTCTCTCCATTAGTTCGTACTTTTGGAGCAATTGGCTGGAGCATGAATTCAATAGTAAGGGTTCTTTGTACTGTGAGGGAGGGGGTGTGTGTTTCAAGTTTTGCATTACAATAATGCGTTGCATGATGTAAGTCTATTTAAACCTCAATTAAGTGAACATATTCATGTCAACAAATAATATCCCTCCATTCTTAAATATAACATGTTTTAAATATTTTAATATGTACCATAAACGGACTGAAACGGGTGAGCAAACACACTGAAATGTGTCTATATATATCCGGTTCATAGAAAAGTTAGAACATCTTATATTTGTGAGCGGTGGGAGTATTTATTTTAGGGGGAAAAGTGTATTCGAATTTTAACCCCCTACTTTGGTATTTTTTACGCTAATTATGCTAATTATCCTCTTTTAACATATTTTCATCTAGGTCACCCGTTTAGCTATTTCCCTCATTTTTAACCCCCTTTAATGTATTTTATGTCGCACATATCTCCTCTATTCATTCTTTTGCTGGACAAAAGTGTCATTGGTGTTATTTCTAAAATGATTCAACCTAGAAGCAAATGCAGTGAATAAGAATAAAGGTGAAAGCAACGAATAAGGAGTTGCATGACATGAAGAAGAATCTCGTCAATGCGGGCCGGTGTGTATGTACACCCTACGACCGTTATAAAACAATAGCCTATGTTCCTTATATAAAGTGTACTTGTTTTTTCAAAAGTCAAACAAGTGCATGTTTGATTGAGTTTTTGGAAAAAATATATCTATACCATTTGATCCATTATGAAAAGTACTTTCATATTTTATCTATCAGGTATTGCAAATACAGTCATTTTATTCTATAATCTTGGTCAAACATTCAAAATGTTAACTTGCACGGAAACCAATACACCATATATTCTAGAACGGGGGGGACTATATGATAAGCCATTGGACCTGTGTAAAGCGCGGGGTGAAATGGCGAGAGGGAAATTGCGACGTAGCACACCACGTGTCCCTAACAACCTAGGTCTACCTGACATATTGATAAATGGGGTAAAAACTGTCAAACCTTTCTCTAAATGAGGTGAAAACTCACTTTAATTTTGCCATTTTTAGGTGTGATCTGTATGAAAAACTGTCCAATGGGTTAATTTGCGTCAGAAATATTCAAGTAGGGGGTACAAACTGGAATTCATTCGAAAATAAAAACAGAAGCAGAAGGGCATTTGGCCCATACAAAAAATGTGAGCCCATAAAGGGCCTATAGGATATGTGGGGCAATCACATCTGTCGGAGCAAACCACTTCCTTGGTTCGGCTCTTCCTCGCGTCAAGGCCCGCTTTCCCCACCTTCTCGGAGTATCGCGGCATCCGGCAAGCAAGGCGATCCGATGCCGGGGAGCGCCATCAGCGGAGGCGCGGCAAGGGCGGCTGCGGTCGTGTGGTGGCCGCAGCGCCACCAGCGATTGCCTCTGCCGGCGGACCTCCTGCCACGCAGCCTCCTTGACCGCGCGGTGGAGCTCGCCAGCAAGACCGCCGCCACCGCCGCCCCGGATCTGGACCCGGACATGCCTTGCTTCGTCGTCCCGTCCTCCCTTCCTGACCTCTGCGACGGCTTGGTTGGTAATTAGTACGTACGGATCTGGCAGGAGGGTGGCGGATTCGTTGTGCGATTTCGCGATGTTCTCAGATTGGATAGCCAGGGCTAGACCACCCTAAGGCCTTGTTTGGTAGGAGTGGATTTGGGAGGTTTCGGGAGGAGGGGATTTCAGGGGATTTGGTGAATCCCCCTGTTCCACCCAATCCCCTCAAATCCCCTAGAAACCCCCTAAACCCCTCTAGCCACAATCCCCTCCATATGAAAAACTTGTTTGGTAGAGAGGGATTCCCATATTCAGGTAAGATAGTGCAAATGTCTAAAAATGCAATCTTTACAAGTAAAACAACATCATATTAAAAAGAGCTTGCTACAGGAGAATAATTTTGCAGCGATTCTTCACAGCAACAACATAACTTTTGCGTGACTTTAGATCAATATATCGTCACAACAATATCAATTATATCACAGCAACAACATGATTTCTCATAAACAACATGACTTGGAATCAATATCTCATCCGTGATCTTTCACAGCAACACCAGGGTACTTGTGCAATAGCTCACAATTAGTTACATTTTTACAAACCACCGAGAATGATGTTGTCATACATATGAATTGCTCTTGATGATGTCATGATCATCCAGTTTTTGAATGGCCAATAGTTTGTCCAAATTGTTTAATCTTGCTTGTCTGGTTGCCTGAGAACCTGATCATAAAACAAAAGCAAAATGAGAGTCTGGATGGGCACCACAATCCAAGCATGTTCAGTTTAGCATAAAATGAAAGATCCCTTCTCACAAAAGGGAAAGAGTCCAAACGTCTTCTTCCCATTTATAAAAGTTTGCAAATATGTATGTTGACAAAGGTTTAGATATATCATACAGTTTGTAGATACCAATATGTCAAAAACAGTTAGCAATATACATAGATGAGTTTATTGGGAAACAATCAAGTGTGTCAATAAGAAATTTTTCTACAACAAGAGACAAGAGGAAATCATAAAATGGAACACAACTTTTTCCAAGATCATTTCAATGCCATGAAAACTTGGTGGTTCCTACTGTATTCAGCATACCAACAAGAAAAAGGATGTTTTAACAGGTGCATATGCATGATTCAACGGGCATATAAGTCTCATGGAAGTACCGGGTAATGCGTCCAAGCAAAAAACATAGCTTCGAGTGCAAGTCAAAACTGATGCAGACAAGAGACAAGAGGAAATCATGGAAAATAAGTCTTAACCTGAATACACTCCTTACCAACAATACAACATTGTTGGATGGACAAAATATATATAGTTGTACTGGTTGCTCCAATTTTAAACTGAGGGAAATCAGCTGCACAAGTATATATAGTTGGATGGACATGCATGCAGCTTTGCTTCAATTTAGCTTAACCACTTCCCCATTCCCTCCCGTCTCTAGCATAAGCATTTCTCTCTGTGTTCTTGTTCCCTTGTGCCCTGTGCATGTCTGCTCTGCGTGCACGCCCACTCCAAACAAAATAAAAAAGATAAAGTGATCGGCATGGCATGGCATGGCACCACCCGAGCCCTTTCAAACACGGCACCGAGAGCGTAGGGGATCACAGGTTCAGGCGAATCCAAAAGGGTGGATTGATGGATGCACCCCACTCTGAACCAAAGGATTCATTCATGAGTTGCTGCTGCTATGTCAACAGCGTCCTAATTGACTGACCGACAGATATGGATCGCGTACTAGGAATCTGATGAAAGATGTCACACTAAAATCAACTTGCTGAGGCCGGCCAACAACCAAGTTGAGATGTTTTTAGCTCAGCTCAGATGCAACCCACTCAACTGAATCAGCAAGATAAGTAACAGGTTTATGCTGTTGAATCCTAATTATTCTACATAGATTTATAAACTCTGCAAAAATATATAGCCTAAACTCTAGCTTGCATATATAGTTCCCTAGATTACAAGGATGTAGTAAATGAAAGAAATATTAAGATACAACAATGCTAGGAACAAAAGAGACATGCCCTATATGCAACTGAATGTTTGCTGCAAACATTTGTAGCCAAAAATAAATGCTAGTTCTTTTCTTTGCCGCACCGCTCATTCCATTCCTAGGCTTTGATTACATGGGCTGAGCAGTTTTTTGCTACTACACACCAAGGTTACATGGGCTTCAATGGTACAGACACCTCCCAAGTCTCCAAGTAGATTAAAATCAAATATGAGCAGAAATTGCAATCTTGTAAAACTAGTGCACGCCGGCTTTCCATGGTAAAGAGGATCAGCAGTTGGACACTACAGAGCTCATATTTGAATTATTTTAATCTGAACAACCCTTTTGGCGGCGACAATTGTTTGACAGGTGAGTGCAAGTCTGCTTTCATGAACAAAGGTGTCCAGGATTCTGGCCCTCATTTGTAAGCTTTTTTTATGCTTTGTTATTGTAGTATAAGCCTTCATGTTGTTGATACGTCTCAAACGTATCCATAATTTTTGCTTGTGACATGCTTGTTTTGCATCATTGTCTCATGTTTATATCCAAGTTTTCTATCTTTTAGGCATTTATTGGACTAACCTACTAATGGTTGCAAAAGTGCACAATGTTCTTGTTTTACACTTTACTGTGTAGGAATTACTTGGAAATTGACAAAAACGCAAAAGGAGTCGTATTGGGGTAGGACTCTGACTTTCCTGAAATCTGTCTAAGAACGTTTTTTAAAGATGGTCACGTTCCGGACCGAAGACAATGTCAAACGGGAAAAGTCTAGTTGCGAAAGTTGTGGGGAATTTCGAGAGGATGCTTCTGGATATAAAATTCGTCCAAATCAGAGTCCGGACGGCCGAGAAAAGCCCGTTTTACTGAAGCCCAAAATCTGATGACGGGAATCCGAGAGTCTATAAAAAGAAAGGAAACCAAGGTCACCAAGGGCCATGAATTTTCCTCCTCCCAAGCCGCCCTCTTGGAGGGGAGGACCAGCACCATTGCAGCACCATCCACAGGGAAGAAGGGGGGCCAAGGAGCCGCTGCCCCCTAGGGCCGCCGCCGCCCCCTAGGGCCACCGGCCGTCTCCTCCTCGCGGGGCTGCACCTCTCCATCAATACCACCATCAAGATCCTCCTCACCATTTCCATGTGTGAGTAGTCTCCTCCGGGGCTGAGGGCTTGTACGTGTAGCTATGTGGTTATCTCTCTCTCCCATGATGTGATCCTCGTTGTGATCATAGGCTATGTTAATCTAGGGTGATCCCATGATACTTCCCCTTTCTCTATGTATTGGATTGATGTACTCACTTGTCTTTATCTAGTATAATCCCCAAGACCAAGGTGACAGCGGTCTATTGGACATGGATTAGAAGAATATTTTCATGAGTGATTTCCTCTTTTGTGTGTTGATTGAAGATTGAGAGTCTCTTGGTGCTTGTCTTTGACTATCCTTTAGATATGTTGTGGTGATTGTGGTACTCTCTTTGGATGGCCGCGGTGACATTGGGAAATCTATAGATTGAGAACTACGAACTTTGAGGTGTGCTTTTGTAGCCCTACATAATTCTCGTCCTCTCTTGACCACAAAGGAATGACCTCCGAGTGCGTCCCCCTTGCATGTTTTATGGGAAATATCATGTGATTCGATTATGTTAATGTTGTTGGGAGCTGCCACTAGTGAAAGTATGAAGCCTAGGCCTTGTTTCCACCATTGCAATACCATTTGTGCTCACGTTTACCACTTGTTTGCTTGCTGCACTTTTTATTACAGATTTATATTACTTTGCTTTGCCACTCCTATCATCCATATTTTACCATCTCTTCGCCGAACTAGTGCACCTATACATCTGACAAGTGTATTAGGTGTGTTGGGGACACAAGAGACTTCTTGTATCTTGATTGCAGGGTTGCTTGAAAGGGGTACGTTCAACCTCCACTTCCCTGAGTTCGATAAACCTTGGGTTACTCACTTAAGGGAAATTTGTTGATGTCCTACAAACCTCTGCTCTTGGAGGCCCAACACTGTCTACAGGAATAGAAGCGTGTAGTAGACATCAAGCTATTTCTGGCGCCGTTGCCGGGGAAGTGAGGTAAGTGAAGGTACCTTCTCTAGATCTTGCAATTAAATCTTTTTGTTTCTTGTTTTTATTTCACTAGTTATGTTTATGGAAAACCGCAATCTTAGTTCGCTGCTTGGGGAAGGCCGCTTTACCACACCCGTGGTAGAGAAGTCTCCTCCACCTACTGAATGTATCCCGTTCCAAATACCACTTGGGATAATTGAAATAATTATGAATGATCGTTATGATGGGACAGTCAATCCTAGTATTCATTTGTTGGAACTTACAGAACTTTGTGAGTTGTTTAAGATTTCAGGTTTGACAAGAGATGGAGTCATGAGGAAATTATTTGTCTTGTCCCTGAAAGGAAAATCATTGGAATGGTATAGGCTACTAGATGACTCTCACCTGCTGGATTGGGAAGAGATCCAGTCTCTCTTTTACTCCAAGTTTTATCCTCTTCATGAAGTCCATGAGAATAGGAATTATGTTTATAATTTCTATCCTCATGACGGAGAGAGCATAGTTCAAGCTTGGGGGAGACTGAAAACGTTAATGCTAAAAAGTCCTAACCATGGGCTCCCCAAAGATGCTTATGTGGAGAGTAAGAGTACCTTTTTGCATGTGGATCATGGTAACAATGCTTTATGTGATGCTTATATTATTGAGTTTATTCGTGATCCCACTGAAAATTATTATGAGAAGGGAACATATGCTTATAGATATTTCAATAATATCAAGTTCCCTCTCTTTATGTTGAAGGTTTTGAAGCTGCACTTGTTTTGTCTTCCTATGCTTATTGCTTTGTGCTTCAATGAATTATTCTATTGCAATATTCCTATGCATAGGAAGCATGTTAGGCTTAAATGTGCTTGGTATTTGCTTCTTGATGCTCTCTTTTGTTCTTCAACTCTTATTCCTACGAGAGCATCATTAAAGTCTTAAGCCTATCTTTATGGCTATAAAGAAAGAGTTCTAGGAAGACAACCCTTGTTATCTTTGCTTTCAGTTTGTTCTTTCAGTTTTTAGTGGTCTTGATGTTTGTTACTACTGTAGCAACATCATTGTATCTTTATTTTTCAGCTTTGTGCCAAGTTTAGCCTCTGATTGCAAGAAAGTTCAAAAGTTGTGAAGTGCAGTCCAGAAAATAGATTCTGTCCTTGGACAGAAAAATTCGTATAAAATCACCAGATCATCTTTTTTATCTGAATTTTTTTGACAACGTGCTCTATACAATTGGCTTTCGAGCGTCTGTTCTGAGTTTTTTGATTTGAGTTGCAGAAGTGCCCCGAAAAAATTATTTACTACCTGCTGGTCTGTTTTTCACAGATTCTGTCATGTTTTGCCTTTTCTTCTTTTTGCAAACTTTGAGCTTGCTTTTTCTTTGCAAAAACCTTTTGGCAATCTTGAGAAACAGTTGGTCTTCAAGATTATCCTTATTTCCAGTAGGGAAAAATTATTTTATTGTGGGTACTAACCTCGCTAATCAGATTATGATGAGTTATGTATGAAGGGAGTTTTCAATTGTGCGAGGGAAGATGATAAAAGAAGATTCAGGAGTGTCAAACGCTCAAGCTTGGGGATGCCCCCGTGCACCCCCAAGAAATATTCAAGAAGACTCAAGTGTCTAAGCTTGGGGATGCCCCCGTGCATCCCCTTCTCCATCAACAATTATTAGTTCGTCTTTCGTTCCACTATATTTTAATCACTTCATGCGTTATGTGCTATGCTTGGAGCGTCTTGCTCTTTTCTTTTTAGTTTATTTAGTTTTACTTGCTATTCTTAACAAGTTGGATCCTAGCCTTCATTGTTTGGGAGAGAAACACGCTCCACTCCACTGTAGAACACAACATAGGCTTGCATGCGTATCTTCTTGTGTGTGTTCTTTATCTTTTCATAGCTGCTGTCATGCTTAGCTCTTAGTTTTCATGCTTATATTTTTAAGAGCTTCTATTTAGGTTGTTGCTTCTGGAACTCTCTTGAGTTATCATGCTTATCTTGTTAAGAGAGTTGGCTTCTATGGCACTAGTTGATATGTCTATGATAAAAATGCTATGTGCATAATGGTGCTTAGTAGTTCATGTTTTCTTATGGTTAGTCTCAAATAGCTGGGGGTTCTTAATGTGTTATTGAAGTACCAGCATGATTTTTTTGCCTATGATGTGGTATGGTTTAGTGATATCTTCCTCCAAGAATTTATTTGGATTGACTTGGCATATGCTCACGCATATTTGAGACTGTAAAGAAAGTCTATCAAGCCTTGATGATCTTTAATTTCTGATTAGTGATATAACTTCCATGCCCGATTCAATGTTGCTTTGTCGCTCTGCATGATTATGGCCGTCATTGCTCTCTTAGTTGGTCGCTCCCAGTCTTTTGCTAGCCTTCACCTGTACTAAGCGGTCTGACTGCTAATGCATCCAAAATCCTTGAAACCAGTTATGCCATATGAGTCCACCATACCTGCCTATATGTGGTATTTCACCGCCACTCCAAGTAAATTTACATGTGCTACCTTTAAAATCTTCAAAATAATTCCTTATTTTTGCAATACATAGCTCATGGGAAAGTAGCTTAAAAACTATTGTGGTAAAGAATATGTCGCTTATGTATCTTATTTCTTATAAGTTGTTTGTTGAGCGGTATCCATGTTTCTGGGGACACCATCAACTGTTACACTTCTGTTGAATATCATGTGAGTTGCTATGCATGTTCGTCTTGTCTGAAGTAAGGGTGATTTGCCATGAGTTGAATGGTTTGAGTATGCATATTGTTAGAGAAGAACATTGGGCCGCCAACCAAAGCCATGTATCATGGTGGAAGTTTTAGCTTGGACATTAATCCTCAATCTCTTATGAGAATATTATTTGTTGTTGAATGCTTAAGCATTAAAGAGGAGTCCATTATCTATTTTCAATGTTGTCCCGATATGGATGTCCTCAAGTTGAGATCTATCAAAAACGAGAAATCAAATGCGATCTATCTCCTTGGACCTTTGTACAGGTGACATAGAGGTACCCCTTTGTGACACTTGGTTGAAACATATGTAATGCAATGATAATCCATGGAAATCCGAGCTAATTAGGACAAGGTGCGAGCACTATTAGTATTCGATGCATGAGGCTTGCAACTTATAGGATGTCTTATGCATAACACATATGAAGTATTACTACTGTTGACAAAATTGTTTCTATGTTTTCAAAATAAAAAGCTCTAGCACATGAGTAATCCCTGCTTCCCTCTGCGAAGGGCCATTCTTTTTACTTTTATGTTGAGTCTCCACCTTCTTTCTTCAAAGCACCAACTATTGAGAGCATGATTGTCATTCTGAGTGTAATGTGCATTGTCCCAAAGTACCATTGTCTTCTGCATAATTGTGATATCACTTATTCTGAAATCATTGTATCTAATCGTCACTTAAACTTCGGAGGTGCTCCTGCATTTATGTTTTGCTTCACTAAAGGGGGCAAGCGAGGTATCACTTTGTCATGTTTGCACACCATGCTCACTACAAATCTATTGGGTGTTTCAGTATCATATTGTAAATTTTCAGTTCTTTGTGATATTCTCATGAGGTAACTTAATTACTAAAGATTCATTATCTCAATAAGCATTTGTCATGTGATTGTGAAAGACTCTTTGATAGCATGTCACCACAGAAATTATGCTTGTTATCATTTACCTACTCGAGGACGAGCAGAATTAAGCTTGGGGATGTTGATACGTCTCAAACGTATCCATAATTTTTGCTTGTGACATGCTTGTTTTGCATCATTGTCTCATGTTTATATCCAAGTTTTCTATCTTTTAGGCATTTATTGGACTAACCTACTAATGGTTGCAAAAGTGCACAATGTTCTTGTTTTACACTTTACTGTGTAGGAATTACTTGGAAATTGACAAAAATGCAAAAGGAGTCGTATTGGGGTAGGACTCTGACTTTCCTGAAATCTGTCTGAGAACGTTTTTTAAAGATGGTCACGTT
Source organism: Secale cereale (assembly GCA_902687465.1). NCBI lineage: Eukaryota > Viridiplantae > Streptophyta > Magnoliopsida > Poales > Poaceae > Secale > Secale cereale. Next base: position 720,077,147 of record LR738711.1, on the reverse strand, counting down.
CCGGACCGAAGACGACGTCAAACGGAAAAAGTCTAGTTGCGAAAGTTGTGGGGAATTTCGAGAGGATGCTTCTGGATATAAAATTCTTCCAAATCAGAGTCCAGACGGCCGAGAAAAGCCCGTTTTACTGAAGCCCAAAATCTGATGACGGGAATCCGAGAGTCTATATAAAGAAAGGAAACCTAGGTCACCATGGGCCACGAATTTTCCTCCTCCCAAGCCGCCGTCTTGGAGGGGAGGACCAGCACCATTGCAGCACCATCCACAGGGAAGAAGGGGGGCCAAGGAGCCGCTGCCCCCTAGGGCCGCCGCCGCCCCAAGGGTCGCCGCCGCCCCCTAGGGCCGTCGGCCGTCTCCTCCTCGCGGGGCTGCACCTCTCCATCAACACCACCATCAAGATCCTCCTCACCATGTCCATGTGTGAGTAGTCTCCTTCGGGGATGAGGGCTTGTACGTGTAGCTATGTGGTTATCTCTCTCTCCCATGATGTGATCTTCGTTGTGATCATAGGCTATGTTAATCTAGGGTGATCCCATGCTACTTCCCCTTTCTCTATGTATTGGATTGATGTACTCACTTGTCTTTATCTAGTATAATCCCCGAGACCAAGGTGACAGCGGTCTATTGGACATGGATTAGAATAATATTTTCATGAGTGATTTCCTCTTTTGTGTGTTGATTGAAGATTGAGAGTCTCTTGGTGCTTGTCTTTGACTATCCTTTAGATATGTTGTGGTGATTGTGGTACTCTTTTTGGATGGCCGCGGTGACATTGGGAAATCCATAGATTGAGAACTACGAACTTTGAGATGTGCTTTTGTAGCCCTACATAATTCTCGTCCTCTCTTGACCACAACGGAATGACCTCCGAGTGCGTCCCCTTTGCATGTTTTATGGGAAATATCATGTGATTCGATTATGTTAATGTTGTTGGGAGCTGCCACTAGTGAAAGTATGAAGCCTAGGCCTTGTTTCCACCATTGCAATACCATTTGGGCTCACGTTTACCACTTGTTTGCTTGCTGCACTTTTTATTACAGATTTATATTACTTTGCTTTGTCACTCCTATCATCCATATTTTACCATCTCTTCGCCGAACTAGTGCACCTATACATCTGACAAGTGTATTAGGTGTGTTGGGGACACAAGAGACTTCTTGTATCTTGATTGCAGGGTTGCTTGAAGGGGTACGTTCAACCTCCACTCCCTGAGTTCGATAAACCTTGGGTTACTCACTTAAGGGAAATTTGCTGCTGTCCTACAAACCTCTGCTCTTGGAGGCCCAACACTGTCTACAGGAATAGAAGCGTGTAGTAGACATCAGTTGTACACTGCAACTCTAGGATAGGTACTACTTTGTTTTTGAGATGATTTTATTGAAATCTCATTGCAATTTTACTAGGGTAAATGAGTTGATTGGTGGTGCAAAACAATCAAATTGCCAAATATCAGGAGACCCAAAGAATCTGGAGCTCAACCTGCACGATCTTCATCCTGCCTCTTGGTCCGTTCTATGCTCTAGTAGTATCCGACCCATCATCAGCAGCATATTCTTCCATATAGATATGTAAAACTATTTTTTGGACGAGCTTGTTTTCAGACAACACGTTACTTCGAATTTCAGGTACTGTGTCGCATGGTATCCCATATACCGTATACCTGATGGGAAATTGATACAAATCTTGACCTCTAGGGTTCTTGGCAAGCTAGCTAGAAGAGGACGGCGTTTTTGGCAAGCTAGCTAGGTAGGAGACGCCATTCTTGGCGTGCTTGCCGGTGAGGACGAGGCGGACGGAGGGCGTGCTGGATGTGGCAGCCATGGAGAGGAGGGGGGAGGGGAGGGGAGGGGCTGCAATTACTAACCACCGGGGAGAAGTCCAGTATGCCGGAGGAGATCGCCGGCGTCGAGGCGTCGGGCGGCGCGGCGTCTTGGGGAGGAGTCTGCGGCGACGTCTTGGGCGGAGTCGGTGGCGGCGTCTCGGGTCGGGCAGCGGCGTGAGTCGGGCGACCAAATCCTCGAGGGGGGCCTCGAGGGTTCTGAAGCGCGTGGGAGGAAGTGGGTCGAAGGGGGATTGAGGGGATTTGGCCCATGTAACCTCGCGTATCAAACGGGCCCTCGGGGTTTTCTGCGGGTTCTGGGTCACGCGAGGAATATGTGCTAATTATCCTCTTTTAACATATTTTTATCTAGGTCACCCGTTTAGCTATTTCCCTCATTTTTAACCCCCTTTAATGTATTTTATGTCGCACATATCTCCTCTATTCATTCTTTTGCTGGACAAAAGTGTCATTGGTGTTATTTCTAAAATGATTCAACCTAGAAGCAAATGCAGTGAATACGAATAAACGTGAAAGCAACGAATAAGGAGTTGCATGACATGAAGAAGAATCTCGTCAATGCGGGCCGGTGTGTATGTACACCCTACGACCGTTATAAAAAGATAGCCTATGTTCTTTATATAAAATGTACTTGTTTTTTCAAAAGTCAAACAAGTGCATGTTTGATTGAGTTTTTGGAAAAAATATATCAATATCCACAATACGTGATCTATATCATTTGATCCATTATGAAAAGTACTTTCATATTTCATCTATCAGGTATTGCAAATACAGTCATTTTATTCTATAATCTTGGTCAAACATTCAAAATGTTAACTTGCACGAAAACCAATACACCATATATTCTAGAACGGGGGGACTATATGATAAGCCATTGGACCTGTGTAAAGCGTGGGGTGAAATGGCGAGAGGGAAATTGCGACGTAGCACACCACGTGTCCCTAACAACCTAGGTCTACCTGACATATTGCTAAATGGGGTAAAAACTGTCAAACCTTTCTCTAAATGAGGTGAAAACTCACTTTTATTTTGCCATTTTTAGGTGTAATCTGTATGAAAAACTATCCAATGGGTTAATTTGTGTCAGAAATATTCAAGTAGGGGGTACAAACTGGAATTCATTCGAAAATAAAAACAGAAGCAGAAGGGCATTTGGCCCATACAGAAAATGTGAGCCCATAAAGGGCCTATAGGATATGTGGGGCAATCACATCTGTCAGAGCAAACCACTTCCTTGGTTCGGCTCTTCCTCGCGTCAAGGCCCGCTTTCCCCACCTTCTCGGAGTATCGCGGCGTCCGGCAAGCAAGGCGATCCAATGTCGGGGAGCGCCATCAGCGGAGGCGCGGCAAGGGCGGCCGTGGTCGCGTGGTGGCTGCAGCGCCACCAGCGATTGCCTCCGCCGATGGACCTCCTGCCACGCAGCCTGCTTGACCGCGCAGTGGAGCTCGCCCGCAAGACCGCCGCCACCGCCGCCCCGGATCTGGACCCGGACCTGCCCTGCTTCGTCATCCCGTCCTCCCTTCCTGACCTCTGCGACGGCTTGGTTGGTAATTAGTACGTACGGATCTGGCAGGAGGATGGCGGATTCGTTGTGCGATTCCGCGATGTTCTCAGATTGGATAGCCAGGGCTAGACCACCCTAAGGCCTTGTTTGGTAGGAGTGGATTTGGGAGGTTTGGGGAGGAGGGGATTTCAGGGGATTTGGTGAATCCCCCTGTTCCACCCAATCCCCTCAAATCTCCTTGAAACCCCCTAAACCCCTCTAGCCACAATCCCCTCCATATGAAAAACTTGTTTGGTAGAGAGGGATTCCCATATTCAGATAAGATAGTGCAAATGTCTAAAAATGCAATCTTTACAAGTAAAACAACATCATATTAAAAAGAGATTGCTACAGGAGAATAATTTTGCAGCGATTCTTCACAGCAACAACATAACTTTTGCCTGACTTTAGATCAATATCTCGTCACAACAATATCAATTATATCACAGCAACAACATGATTTCTCATAAACAACATGACTTGGAATCAATAATATCTCATCCGTGATCTTTCACAGCAACACCATAATTTTGCAACAAACATAATGCAACACAGGGTACTTGTGCAATAGCTCACAATTAGTTACATTTTTACAAACCATTGAGAATGATGTTGTCATACATATGAATTGCTCTTGATGATGTCATGATCATCCAGTTTTTGAATGACCAATAGTTTGTCCAAATTGTTTAATCTTGCTTCTCTGGTTGCCAGAGAACCTGATCATAAAACAAAAGCAAAATGAGAGTCTGGATGGGCACCACAATCCAAGCATGTTCAGTTTAGCATAAAATGAAAGATCCCTTCTCACAAAAGGGAAAGAGTCCAAACGTCTTCTTCCCATTTATAAAAGTTTGCAAATATGTATGTTGACAAAGGTTTAGATATATCATACAATTTGTAGATACCAATATGTCAAAAACAGTCAACAATATACATAGATGAGTTTATTGGGAAACAATCAAGTGTATCAATAAGAAATTTTTCTACAACAAGAGACAAGAGGAAATCATAAAATGGAACACAACTTTTTCCAAGATCATTTCAATGCCTTGAAAACTGGGTGCTACCTACTGTATTCAGCATACCAACAAGAAAAAGGATGTTTTAACAGGTGCATATGCATGATTCAACGGGCATATAAGTATCATGGAAGTACCGGGTAATGCATCCAAGCAAAAACATAGCTTCCAGTGCAAGTCAAAACTGATGCAGACAAGAGACAAGAGGAATTCATGAAAAATAAGTCTTAACCTGAATACACTCCTTACCAACAGTACAATATTGTTGGATGGACAAAATATATATAGTTGTACTGGTTGCTCCAATTTTAAATTGAGGGAAATCAGCTGCACAAGTATATATAGTTGGATGGACATGCATGCAGCTTTGCCACCGCAGCAGCTTTGCTTCAATTTAGCTTAACCACTTCCCCATTCCCTCCCGTCTCTAGCATAAGCATTTCTCTCTGTGTTCTTGTTCCCTTGTGCCCTGTGCATGTCTGCTCTGCGTGCACGCCCACTCCAAACAAAATAAAAAAGACAAAGTGATCGGCATGGCATGGCATGGCACCACCCGAGCCCTTTCAAACACGGCACCGAGAGCGTAGGGGATCACAGGTTCAGGCGAATCCAAAAGGGTGGATTGATGGATGCACCCCACTCTGAACCAAAGGATTCATTCATGAGTTGTTGCTGCTATGTCAACAACGTCCTAATTGACTGACCGACAGATATGGATCGCGTACTAGGAATCTGATGAAAGATGTCACACTGAAATCAACTTGCTGAGGCCGGCCAACAACCAAGTTGAGATGTTTTTAGCTCAGCTCAGATGCGACCCACTCAACTGAATCAGCAAGATAAGTAACATGTTTATGCTGTTGAATCCTAATTATTCTACATAGATTTATAAACTCTGCAAAAATATATAGCCTAAACTCTAGCTTGCAGATATAGTTCCCTAGATTACAAGGATGTAGTAAATGAAAGAAATATTAAGATACGACAATGCTAGGAACAAAAGAGACACGTCCCATATGCAACTGAATGTTTGCTGCAAACATTTGTAGCCAAAACTGAATGCTAGTTCTTTTCTTTGCCGCACCGCTCATTCCATTCCTAGGCTTCGATTACATGGGCCGAGCAGTTTTTTGCTACTACACACCAAGGTTACATGGGCTTCAATGGTACAGACACCTCCCAAGTCTCCAAGTAGATTAAAATCAAATATGAGCAGAAATTGCAATCTTGTAAAAGTAGTGCACGCCGGCTTTCCATGGTAAAGATGATCAGCAGTTGGACACTACAGATCTCATATTTGAATTATTTGAATCTGAACAACCATTTTGGCGGCGACAATTGTTTGACAGGTGAGTGCAAGTCTGCTTTCATGAACAAAGGCGTCCAGGATTCTGGCCCTCATTTGTTAGCTTTTTTTATGCTTTGTTATTGTAGTATAAGCCTTCATGTTGTACACTGCAACTCTAGGATAGGTACTACTTTGTTTCTGAGATGATTTTATTGAAATCTCATTGCAATTTTACTAGGGTAAATGAGTTGATTGGTGGTGCAAAACAATCAAATTGCCAAATATCAGGAGACCCAAAGAATCTGGAGCTCAACCTGCACGATCTTCATCCTGCCTCTTGGTCCGTTCTATGCTCTAGTAGTATCCGACCCATCATCAGCAGCATATTATTCCATATAGATATGTAAAACTATTTTTTGGACGAGCTTGTTTTCAAACAACACGTTACTTCGAATTTCAGGTACTGTGTCGCATGGTATCCCATATACCGTATACCTGATGGGAAATTGATACAAATCTTGACCTCTAGGGTTCTTGGCAAGCTAGCTAGAAGAGGACGGCGTTCTTGGCAAGCTAGCTAGGTAGGAGACGCCGTTCTTGGCGTGCTTGCCGGTGAGGACGAGGCGGACGGAGGGCGTGCTGGATGTGGCAGCCATGGAGAGGAGGGGGGGAGGGGAGGGGAGGGGCTGCGATTACTAACCACCGGGGAGAAGTCCAGTATGCCGGAGGAGATCGCCGGCGTCGAGGCGTCGGGCGGCGCGGCGTCTTGGGGAGGAGTCTACGGCGACGTCTTGGGAGGAGTCGGTGGCGGCGTCTCGGGTCGGGCAGCGGCGTGAGTCGGGCGACCAAATCCTCGAGGGGGGCCTCGAGGGTTCTGAAGCGCGTGGGAGGAAGTGGGTTGAAGGGGGATTGAGGGGATTTGGCCCATGTAACCTCGCGTATCAAACGGGCCCTCGGGTTTTTCTGCGGGTTTTGGGCCACGCGAGGAATATGTGCTAATTATCCTCTTTTAACATATTTTCATCTAGGTCAACCGTTTATCTATTTCCCTCATTTTTAACCCCCTTTAATGTATTTTATGTCGCACATATCTCCTCTATTCATTCTTTTGCTGGACAAAAGTGTCATTGGTGTTATTTCTAAAATGATTCAACCTAGAAGCAAATGCAGTGAATAAGAATAAACGTGAAAGCAACGAATAAGGAGTTGCATGACATGAAAAAGAATCTCGTCAATGCGGGCCGGTGTGTATGTACACCCTACGACCGTTATAAAACAATAGCCTATGTTCTTTATATAAAGTGTACTTGTTTTTTCAAAAGTCAAACAAGTGCATGTTTGATTGAGTTTTTGGAAAAAATATATCAATATCCACGATACGTGATCTATATCATTTGATCCATTATGAAAAGTACTTTCATATTTTATCTATCAGGTATTGCAAATACAGTCATTTTATTCTATAATCTTGGTCAAACATTCAAAATGTTAACTTGCACGGAAACCAATACACCATATATTCTAGAACGGGGGACTATATGATAAGCCATTGGACCTGTGTAAAGCGCGGGGTGAAATGGCGAGAGGGAAATTGCGACGTAGCACACCACGTGTCCCTAACAACCTAGGTCTACCTGACATATTGCTAAATAGGGTAAAAACTGTCAAACCTTTCTCTAAATGAGGTGAAAACTCACTTTTATTTTGCCATTTTTAGGTGTAATCTGTATGAAAAACTGTCCAATGGGTTAATTTGCGTCAGAAATATTCAAGTAGGGGGTACAAACTGGAATTCATTCGAAAATAAAAACAGAAGCAGAAGGGCATTTGGCCCATACAGAAAATGTGAGCCCATAAAGGGCCTATAGGATATGTGGGGCAATCACATCTGTCGGAGCAAACCACTTCCTTGGTTCGGCTCTTCCTCGCGTCAAGGCCCGCTTTCCCCACCTTCTCGGAGTATCGCGGCGTCCGGCAAGCAAGGCGATCCGATGCCGGGGAGCGCCATCAGCGGAGGCGCGGCAAGGGCGGCCGCGGTCGCGTGGTGGCTGCAGCGCCACCAGCGATTGCCTCCGCCGGCGGACCTCCTGCCACGCAGCCTCCTTGACCGCGCGGTGGAGCTCGCCAGCAAGACCGCCGCCACCGCCGCCCCGGATCTGGACCCGGACCTGCCCTGCTTCGTCGTCCCGTCCTCCCTTCCTGACCTCTGCGACGGCTTGGTTGGTAATTAGTACGTACGGATCTGGCAGGAGGGTGGCGGATTCGTTGTGCGATTCCGCGATGTTCTCAGATTGGATAGCCAGGGCTAGACCACCCTAAATGTTGTTCCGTGTCAACAACGATCCCTGGTTATGCTTGATTTTCATCCTTATATGTGGAACTTATGTCTGTTCACCGAGTTAACTGTGGGTCCTTGGAATACCTGATTTCTGCCTATGTCTTTATGTAACCCATGTGTTCCAGCTCTGTATACTTTGTTTTGGTAAAGAGAGCTGCTACCTAGAAATCCTCATGTTATTCCAGTAGGCAATAAGAATTTGATTGGGCTATGAAAGTAAGAAAAAAATTATAGGTCTATCAACGATAAATGAATTGTCTGAAATAATATACTAGTTTGTGTTGCGTATGGGCCAGGCTTGATCCTAGCTTAGAACACATCAAATATGTTCGCTGGACTGATGCTGCATTGTACTGAACATGCTTCCTTTACATATAGACTACATTTTGCAGAAAATGGTACAATCGCTCAAAAATCTTGTAAAATGTTCATGCTCTTCTGTAGTGTTGGACTACCAACTGTCAGGGTTTTGTATCAGTAACATCTCTTTCTTCCTACTGGTTTTGGCTGTCAGCCTGTCTTGCAGATAAAAATAGTTCTGTCAATCTGGCTTGTAAGCAGTTCTACCAGACTGGTTATGCCGTGTGATGAGTGTGGGCTGTCAAGTTCAGTACTCGGCTTGTGGAGATATAGCTGGAGATCCGTGGAGCAAGCTGCTACACATAAGTGAGGAGATGTAGGGCATTGATAAAAAAAAAGGTAAGACATGCACTTTGCAATTACATTAGCTATACATTATTGCATTTTACATCAAATCCTCTCCTGCCTAGATCGCTTCTTACCAAGCACCGCGTGCCTGTCTGTCCGTGACACGACGAAGCGCGCCAAGTAGGTGTAGCAGGGAGGTATCGTGGACCTCCATGCCACTGCTTGGAATGTCCCTTCAGACGTAACTTGCCCAGACAAAACATCCTGTGCCGTTATCCTGGGAACCTCACTGATCTGGGGAGAAGGCTCATGATAAATATCACGCATCACGACAGCATTGCTTGTCTTGGCCATTGTCCACATGTACACAGGCTGGTCCTTCTCTAGGAGATTGGTCGGGTGCTCGCCAAACATGCTGAGGTGCTTGCTTGCGAAATCTCTCAAGCATCTCAGCACTCTGCGCCAAAACCGTGTGTCAAGATTGGTTCTCAGTAAGCTGGCAATGATGTTGGCTGCCACGAATGATCTGTTCATGTGGACGGCGATCTCCATGCCGAGGGCTGCCAGGTTAGAATGCTCACCAGGGTTTGTGCTTCCGAATGCAGCTGTCTTGAAGAAGTACCAGTAAGCTTCTTGGGACAAAAATTTCAGCATAAGAGGATCTGCCGTTTCTAATGATGCTATCTTCTCTGAACGGCTGGTGAGTATGATTTTACTGCCTGGCGTCAGGTGGCTTGCTGCCGAGGTGTACAACCCCCTCCATGTTTCCTCGTCCATGTCCCCAGCTAGCTCAATTACAGCCAGTGAGTCTCCATGCGGGGTGGAAGCAAGGTTCTGATGCTTGATCACACTGCTACCTTTTAGAGTGGCCAAGTTTCCACCATTGAGATCATTCCCGCTGAAGAAGATGATCGACGAGAAGCGCCTCCGCACCCTCTCGTCAAGGCAGACATGCTCAACAAGTGTACTCTTTCCGACTCTGGCTGGACCGATTATCGGCAGCACGCACAGACTTCCATTCCTCGCAGCCTCCCTACAAAGCAGAAAGCTCAAAATTGTCTCTTTCTCCATCTGCCGGCCAAACATAACCCGATCACGAAACAAATATGTGCTGTAAGGTTGCCGGGAGATTCGAGGATAGCTGGCCAAGAACATCATGAACTCCTGCATGTCACCGATCATTCTCTCAAGGCTACTGAGCATCTTGTCGAGATTGTTGCAGCTCCCGTCATCAAGCACCAGGTCCATGCTCGGGGAATCACACACGGAGACGAAGGTACGTCTGGAACTGGAAGGTCTGAATCTCGACAGGGCAAGCGAACGGCCAGTGCTTGCCTCGCCATCAGCCTCGTCCCTGTTGACTCGGTAACTAAAGGTGTCAAGCGTGTAGTAGCCTCTGTACATACCTCGTCTCAACATCTGGAGCTGCTGGAGCATTGCCTGGTTGGTGATGTGCCTCCCCTCGGCCTCCTCGATGGTGGCATCGATCCTTAGCAGCACTGCCCGTAGCCTCTGGAGTTTCTCCTCCTCTGCTCCGTTGGACTGCAGATATCTCTGGGTTACCATGGAGAGGGCTCTGCTAACAAGATCACCTACGATTGCAGAGAGAAGCGGCTCCATTTCTGAAGCCCCTGCGAGATTGCTGGTGAGATAGATGAATCCACCAAGAAGAGAAGAGGGAAAGGCCAAGTTGTGGTTCAGGTTTAAGGCATAGAAGTCCTCAGTTCTGCCCATGGACGGAACTTTGACAACAAGGCCGCCGAAATTGACATAGCATGACCCAGCGAGTCAGTAACAACTAGTAGTAAAGCGAGATGCTTTTCTTCAGTCTACTCTCTATCTCAATCTTTATTACTTTTTTCTACTTAAAAAGAATGTAATGTTCCTATTTCACCTCTCTTTCGTCCAACCTTCCTTATATACGTCCCACTCTTTTCTTTTTCCTCTTTCATTTATTCCTCCCATCTGACTTTTCTTCCATCCATTCTTCCTTAAATAAAATCAATTGTCTCATGTGTTATTAACTTACCAAAATAAAAACATATTTTGTTTGGTAAGTCATTAAATTCTTACCAAACAAGTGCTTAACAATAAGATGACAGATCAATCATGACGATTGCATACAAAAACTTGGTAAGGCTTTAGCACATCAATATAATAGGACGCCGATATCTGTCACACGTGTGGCATGATGGACACCCAACCACACATCATCTGTGGCATACACAGGAGGCAGCCCACATGGGTCCTGTGTAGGTGAACATTAAAATTGTCCACACGTCTTGATGTAGCTATTTTGTGCCACACGCCCAACAATAACTACTTAGGGCATGTACAATGGTTGATAAGGTAGTCTTATCTTAAATCTTGCATGTAATTTAGAGATGACAAAAATACATGTCTACAATGGGTCATCTCTTAGCCTTATCTTCAATAACTAGCTATTTCTAAAAACGTGGTGAGACATATTATGCTAAGAGATCATCTCCTGTCTTCTCTTAAATAAGAGAAGACAAGCCTTCTCTTAAGATTTCTCTATCCTCCACCTCATCATTTATCCTACGTGGCGTTGTTAAGATAGAACCATTGTACATGCCCTTATCCCCACCTCGCACGATGTAGCTACTTTGTGTCACACGTCCAACAATAACTACTCATCCCCCACCCTGCACGTGTGGCACGAAACAAATTCTGCCCTGACATTATTTTATGCCAACTTTAGTTATCCGAAGGATGGCAACTTTAGTTACCCGTGGATGGCAATTTTAGTCGTAAAAGTATGGCAACTCTTCGTTTTGGTTAAGTATAATTGTATGGCAACTCTTCGTTTTGGTTAAGTATAATTGCCATGTCTAATTAACGGTAGTTGCCACGTGTGGTTAACCCATAGTTGTTATGTATGGTCAACTATAGTTGTCATGTGTGATTAACTAGTCGTCATGTGTGGTCCAAACGTAGTTGTTATGTATGGTCAACCATAGTTGCCATGTGTGATTAACTAGTTATCACATATGCACAATTGCAGTTGCATCTATGAAAGTGCAACTAATCCCCGGGTGGTTTTGGTAATTAATAACAACATATATATCATTGAACTAATATTTACTTGAGAATCATTTCAGAGAAGTTCGATGATATGGGTATGGAAATGTCTGAAGAAGTGGACCCCTCAAAATGCTAAGACAAGCATTGGCAAAAGCTCAAGACTCTATTTTTGGTTTAGTGATCAGAGATCACATTGAGTCCATAGGAAAAGCCAATACTATTAAAAGGGGATGAGGTTGTGTTGATGATCTGGTTGCTCAAGTGCTTGGTGATTTAGCTCCCTCAACTATCAGCAACTTTCACTACTTAACACACTCATAAGTAATCTCGGACAAACCGATTCTGCAAACTCAGTCCCACCGAGATGAACCACCTCAGTTATTCTTCCAAACCCTAATTTTTCGGTCCATCCGATTTTGAGTTTCGGTCTCACCGAAACTGGACTGCCAACCTTCTGTAACCAATTGACATCACTTCGGAATATCCGAGTTGTTAATTTCGGTCCCACCGAGAATGGCAAGCTCCCACCTTTGACTCACATCGGACACACCGAGATGGTATTTTCGGTCCCACCGAAAATCCCAACGTTCACTATATTTGAACTTTCGGTCTGACCGAGTTTCACTTCGGTCTCACCGAGATTGCTCAAATATGTGTGTAACGGTTGGATTTTGTGTGGAGGCTATATATACCCCTCCACCCCCTCTTCATTCGTGGAGAGAGCCATCAGAAAGTCTACCACGCCTACCATACACTTTCTGAGAAGAGAACCACCTACCCTTGTGTTGAGATCAAGTCATTCCATTCCTACCATATGAAACTTGATTTCCAGCCTTCCCAAGTTGCTTTCCACTCAATCCTTTCTTCCACCACAGCCATATCAGTGAGGAGAGTTGAGTGTTGGGGAGATTATCATTTGAAGCACAAGAGCAAGGAGTTCATCATCAGCAACAACATCTATTACCTTTTGGAGGGTGGTGCCTCCTAGATTGGTTAGGTGTCGCTTGGGAGCCTCCGTCTTTGAGATGTGGAGTTGAACCAAGAAGTTTGTAAGGGCAAGGAGATCGCCTACTTCGTGAAGATCTACCCCGAGTAAGGCTAGTCCTCCGTGGGCGTAGGCCATGATGGAATAGACAAGGTTGCTTCTTCGTGGACCCTTCGTGGGTGGAGCCCTCCGTGGACTCGCGCAGCCGTTACCCTCCGTGGGTTGAAGTCTCCATCAACGTGGATGTACGATAGCACCACCTATCGGAACCACGACAAAAATCTTCGTGTCTCCAAACTGCGTTTGATCTTCTCCACCTCTCTTTACTACATGTGCAATTTACTTTCCGCTGCTTATACTCTAGAATTGCATGTGTAGGGTGTTACTTGAATTGATCTTAATTGTGAAACTGCCAAAAACTTTGCATGATCAAAAGGCAGATTTTTTATATTGTCAAGTAGTCTAATCACCCCCCTCTAGACATACTTTCGATCCTACAAGTGGTATCAGAGCTTTGGTCTCCATTGTTTTGGTTTCCATTGCATTGGACTCCATAAGCTTGGTTTCACAACCTAGGAGAGTATGGCGTCTAGTGAGGGTAATTATCGTAGAGGTCCTTACTTTGATGGTACAAATTTTGCTAGTTGGAAGCATAAAATGAAAATGCATATTCTTGGTCATAACCCAACCGCATGGGGCATTATTTGTGTTGGTATGCAAGGTGATTTCTTCGAGGAAGGAAAAGTTCCGGATCGCGAAGCTACACCGGAAGAGTTGCGGATGTTACAAAACAATGCTCAAGCTTGTGACATTCTCTTCAATGCTTTGTGTCCCGAGGAGTTCAACAAAATCAGCCGTCTTGAGAATGCTAAAGAGATTTGGGATACTTTGGTTGAAATGCACGAAGGTACTGAATCTGTGAAGGAATCAAAGCTAGATATTCTTCAAGGACAACTTGACAAGTTCAAGATGAAGGATGGTGAAGGAGTCGCTGAAATGTACTCTAGGCTTGCTCTCATCACAAATGAGATTGCCGGCTTAGGAAGCGAAGAAATGACCGACCGATTCATCATTAAGAAGATTCTCAGAGCTTTGGATGGAAAGTATGACACCGTGTGCACTTTGATCCAAATGATGCCAAACTACAAGACTCTCAAGACAACTGAAGTCATTGGAAGAATTGTTGCTCATGAGATGACACTTAAGGATAAGGAAGAGCTTCACAATAAGTCAAGTGGTGCTTACAAAGCTACAAGTGATGCTCCTACTACCTCAAGTGACAAGCTAATTTCCAATGAAGAGATAAGCCTAATGGTCAAGAACTTCAACAAGTTCTACAAGAATAGAGGCAAAGAAAGAAGCTCAAAGTCTAGATCATATGATGAAAAGAGATCTTCTAGTCGTGATCGAAACTGCTACAATTGTGGAAGACCCGGACACTTCTCAAATGAGTGTACGGCTCCCCACAAGAGAAGAGAAGAATCTCCAAGAAGAAGAGCAAGAGATGAGTCACCTCGGAGAGAGAGAAGGAGTAGAGATGATCGTTATGAAAGAAGACCCTCTCGGAGAAGCAAGGATTCGGAGAGGAAAGACAAGTCATCAAGGATCTACACAAGAAGAAGACATCAAGCTCATGTAGGTGAATGGGTCTCCGGCTCCGACTCCGACAATCAATCCGATGGAAGCTATCACTCCGACTCCGACTACAGTCAAGATGAAGGTGTTGCCGGACTTGCACTCGTATCCTCCAACTCCAACTCCTACGACTTATTTGATTCACCAAATGAGGGAATTGGAAGATGCTTCATGGCTAAAGGCCCCAAGGTAACACACCCTGAATTCATTGACTTTGATAGTGATGAGGATGACTTGCTTGGTGAACATGAGCTCTTGCATGATAAATCTAGTGAGCTTAGTAATGATGAAAATGCTAGTAGTCTTTATAGTCGAGAAGAGTCGAATGACAATGCTATGAAGGAGATTGAGCGTCTAACTAAAGAACTAAACACTCTTAAGTTAGCTCATGAAACAACTCAAGAAGATCATAGAGAGCTCCTAAGATCTCATGAGAAGCTACGCTTCGAGAAGCTCACTCTAGAGCAAGAACATGAGTTTCTAAAAGCGATCAATGACGATCTTCGAAAGAAGAGTTCTTCATATCTTGCCAAACGACTTCTCTTGTCTAATTTCTTGCCACCTATTAAGACTAAGCATGACAAGCATAAGAAAAATTCTTCCTCTAGTAGTAACAATAACCATGTTAAATCAAATGTTGTTACTTCTAGTAGTTCTCTTGATTCCACTAACAATGTTTCAAGCCAAGTTACACTTGAGCAAGAAAATAGCTTATTAAAGGAAATCATAGAGAAAGGTGTCTACAAGAGTCTTGCCGGAAGCAAGAACTTTGAGGAGATTGTTCGCAAACAAGGAAGACACCGGAAGAATCAAGGGATTGGTTTTGAGCGAAAGTTCAACGCCGAAGGAGTTGAGTGGGAAGAAGGTCAATACCCTACTCCACAGTTTGTTTCACAAAAGGAGAAGTATGATCCTACTTCTTCCAATGTGGAACAAGCTCAAGATGACCTTCCACCACAAGACCACAAGCTAAAGGCCAAGGACAAGCTTCAAGAGGAGATTGATGCATTCATTGAAGCACCTCAAGCCATGGTCAAGTGGGTTCCCAAGGACACATCAAGTTCTACTTCGTCAAGCTCAACTACAACACCAAGGATTCCCATCAAGATGATGTGGATTCCAAAGAAGAAGAACTAGAAGGTTCTTGAGGGTGACTCCGCCAACATACTTCACTCACATTCATTTTGGCAAGAACTTGTGTAATCAACTTCCACATCATGCACTAGTTCATGGAGTCACAAACCCTCTTGTTGGTAAGTCAAGAAACAAGGTAATCATTGCTTTCATGGACATCATCTTTTGTGAACTTCAATCTATGTCTATGGATATTCTTGTTTGTTCCTTGTGGGACTAACCCATGTAGGTATTGAAAGTGCCCTAATCCAAAGGATAGCTCCCAACTCTTGATGATCTACATCAACATTGAGCATCCACATCTTCAACATCTACATGAAGTCTTCTACGACAACCCAAGGTTAGTTTGACCCTTTAAAAGGGGTTCTCACATCTAGGGGGAGCTTTGCTCTAAAAATTGAGCTAAAGCATCTCCAAATGATGTGAACACGTAAATGCTTTATGTAAAAGTGGTAACCCCACTTGTGCTTAAACGATGAGTATGACCTATGATCAAATGATCTCATTTGGCTCCTAAGTCAATATACTCATATATAGATGACCTAGTCATCGACAAATTGTGTGCTAGTAGCTAGAGTAATTGTTGTGCATGTTTGACACATATTTCAGTTGCTATCTTATTGTGTGAGCATGTTGAATGCATGATTTTATTCATTCAAGGACATCCATTTGTTGTTTTGATTGTTTTGATTTTTCTGGCCAAATGGATGGACAAGAATGCCTAAGCACTTTCCCTAGCTATCTATGCTTTCTTGTCTCAAATTCTATTCATGCTCATATCACAACTTTGAACAAGTCATTTTCGGACTCTCCGAGTGAGGAGCACTCGGAGCCACCGATCCGTCTAAGGCTGACTTCCAAAACCTTCTAAGTCCATTTCGGTCTGACCGGCTTTTCCATCTCGGTCCAACCGAAACGCTTAGACTGATCTAGGTTTCATCTCGGTGAAACCGAGTTCAAAATCTCGGTCTGACCGATATGCGTAACTGCACAGCAGTTATACATTTCGGTGAAACCGAGTTTTTCAACTCGGTCCCACCGATAGTATGGGGATATATATACCTGAGGGCTGCGCGCGATTTAATTCTTCAAACCGTTTCGCCCCCAAGTCCCCTGCTGCCGCCGCCCTGGTCTATGGATCGTCGCCGTCGTCGCCTGTGCGCCCTCGCCGCAGGTCTCCGCCGCCGTCAACGGTAATCCTCTCCGCGCCGTTGACGCCGTAGAGGGACTCCACCAAGTTAGGGTGAGTCCCGATCCCTTTCGTGCTCCCCATCCGATTCTTGCACGATTGGCTTGCCATGAATCTATCCACGTTTGAGATATTTCGTAAACATTAGATCAGATCCTCTAGTTTCGAGCGAAATTCTTAGGTTTAGGTTTCCACGGAACGCATCTCGGTGAAGCCGATTTTGAAACTCGGAATGACCGATTTGGCCTCTGGCCATTGCACTGCATCATTCGGTCTAACCGAGTTGTGCAAATCGGTGTGACCGAAACTGAGTTTCAGTGAAACCCTAGGTTATCGGTAGGACCGAAACCCACTTCGGTCTGACCGAAAGTGGTGTGTAGGCCTCCGTATACACTTCGGATTCACCGAAACTTAAAATCGGTTTGACCGAAATGCATTCTGTGAAAACTCAAAACTAAGTTTTGAACTCATTTTTTTTGCAAAAACCTCTGCAGTTGTGATAACTCTTCTACTCTGCCTATACCTTATCTTTTCACAGGTTGTCAGGCATGTCAGATGTCAGTGACAGCCAGAACAGGTCTGAGTCACCTTTTGCTGAGATTCCAGAGGCAGATACAAGTCCTGAGGCTAGCAGTTCCAGTGATGATGGTGAGAGGAGCACCCCTAGTGGTTTGCCTCCTGCAGCCACCAGAACCAGGAAGAAGAGAAATTCTGATGATGAAGACTCTGACTTCGTTGCTGAGGAAGTTACCTCCAAGCCAAAGAGGAATGTGGTTGCCAAAGAGCACCAAGGGCAGCAGTCAAGGAAAGGCACAAGCAAGGTGAAGCAGTCAGCTGTTGCAAAGAAGCTCAACTTGGAAGAGCCAGCTCCAAGTAAGGTGAAGAAAACTTCCAAGAGGAAGAGGGTAGTATATGCTGAACCTCATGTTGATGCTGCTGAAGAAGAAGAAGAAGATGCACCCCAGCCTCCTCCTCAAAAAGCTAAGTTCATGGGTGATGCTATTCGGGCTCAAGCCCCCTCTAAGCCTAAGAAGCCTGCTCAAGCCAAGGCAGCTCCAGCCAAGCCCAAGAGAACAACCAGAAGCATTCCAGCTTCTGAAAAGAACAAAGGTGAGATGCCACCATCTGAATCAGATAAAGAGCATGTGTTGCTTAAGCTCCGTCCTAAGTTGCCACTCCACAACGATGCTCATCCTCAAGCTGAGGACATGAAGACAAGGAAGGATAAAGGTCTCAGGCTATGGAGACAGTCTGATCCATATGCTGTAAGGAGAAGGACTGCTGTGGACCCCAGATTCCACACCAGAGAGCAGCAGGATTTCTATGAGACCGTGCTGATGGATAAGAAGCCCATTGTTGCTGACACCAGGTATGTTGACTGGAAGTATATTGACAGTGAAGAGCACCGAGACTTCTTTCCCCATGTGCATGAGAGCTTTACTGCATGTGGAGTTGCTGATTTTGTGGGTCAAGAGCTGACAGCTTGGAATGACGAGATGATCATGCAGTTCTACGCCACAGCCCACTTCTATCCTGATGGCAAGATCACCTGGATGACTGAAGGTCAAAGGTTTTCTTCGTCTGTTGAAGAATGGGCAGAACTTCTAAATGCTCCAGTGCAGAGAGAGGACGACATTGATGTCTATGGGATTCCTAAGAAAAGTCATGATTCCATGAAGAACATGTACAAGGAGATCCCCGCTGCTGATTTGGAAGGGTGGAAGCTTGGCTCAGTGTACTATCTCCAGGCAGGTCTGACCACCACTAACACTATTTTGAGGCATACCTTGATGCCCAAGTCTGGAGACCACCGCATGATTCGAGGCTATTCTATCAACATGCTGCACATTCTTGATGAGAAGGCACCTTTCAAGGTGATGGACTTAATGGTAGAGACCATTAAGAGGACTGCAGCTGACCAGAAGAGGTCGTGTGGGTTTGCCCCGCAGATTCAGATGCTCATCAATGCCAAGTTTGGCACGGGCAAATTCATGTTGGATAGGAAGCACTTGCCACTGCAGCCAGAGCATGAGGACAATGTAGTTGTGATGGATGAGGAGGATCCAACCTCAGTTGAAGGACAAGCCAAAATTGAAGCTGCGAAGAAAGCTAAAGCTGACAAAGAGGCAGCAGCAGCAGCAGCTAAGCCAAAGAGCTTCGGAGAGCAGATTCTTGAAGCTACCCAGAGGATTGAACAACGCCTGGCAGCATTGAGCAATCTCAGGAAAGCCTAGAGAGGATTGTTGAGGACAAGATCCACGCTCTGGACGTGAAGCTGACTGAGATTCAGGTGTCCGTCAACAAGCTTGAGGCAGACATGAAGGAAACAAGGCAGGAGAGAGCAGAACTCATGCAGGATGATCTAGTCCAGGACTCTCATCGCCAGACTGCTCCGGTTCCCAGAGGATCCCGATCTGCAGCTATTCCAGTGACTGACTCCAGGGCTACCACCTCAGCACCAGCCACAGCTCCAGCAGTTACTCCAGCTCCAGCATCCACTCCTCCAGCGCAGACATCAGCAGAAGTCTTCGCCGATGCAGTCATTTCTACACCGACATCTACCCAGACGGGAGACGCCAGCAGAGCCCGCAGTGACGCTTAGCTCTATACCTTTTCGAACTTTTTGGTAACTTGTTGCCAAAGGAGGAGAAATTGTATAGATCATAGGGCTTCGAGAGAGAGAGTGCTCTTTCATCTTTCGTTCTTTTGCCGGTTTCTTTGAGATACATTGGTTTCTTTTGGTCTTTCGAAACTTTCAGTGTGCTTGCTACTACGTTTGATGCTACCTTAATGAGTGCTTGGTCATACTATGCTTTAATGTGTGCTTAATGCTTATCATATGCTATTCCTTATTGTATGGCTATTTACTCTTGTCTTGGTGATTGAGTGCATGTTACTCATTCTTATCATTTTGTGCGCTCCACCAAGATGTATGTGACATGGAAGAGTGACCCATAATCCTAATCGATTGTGCATTTGCATTCAAACGCAAATTTTAAATAATGCACAAATTTAGGGGGAGCTCTTGTTTATCACATACTTCTCAAAGCGACGATATTATTCATTGATTATATCTTTTGTCGAAGCTTTGATCTATATGTTGTCATCAATTACCAAAAAGGGGGAGATTGAAAGTGCAACTAATCCCCGGGTGGTTTTGGTAATTAATAACAACATATGTATCATTGAACTAATATTTACTTGAGAATCATTTCAGAGAAGTTCGATGATATGGGTATGGAAATGTCTGAAGAAGTGGACCCCTCAAAATGCTAAGACAAGCATTGGCAAAAGCTCAAGACTCTATTTTTGGTTTAGTGATCAGAGATCACATTGAGTCCATAGGAAAAGCCAATACTATTAAAAGGGGATGAGGTTGTGTTGATGATCTGGTTGCTCAAGTGCTTGGTGATTTAGCTCCCTCAACTATCAGCAACTTTCACTACTTAACACACTCATAAGTAATCTCGGACAAACCGATTCTGCAAACTCAGTCCCACCGAGATGAACCACCTCAGTTATTCTTCCAAACCCTAATTTTTCGGTCTATCCGATTTTGAGTTTCGGTCTCACCGAAACTGGACTGCCAACCTTCTGTAACCAATTGACATCACTTCGGAATATCCGAGTTGTTAATTTCGGTCCCACCGAGAATGGCAAGCTCCCACCTTTGACTCACATCGGACACACCGAGATGGTATTTTCGGTCCCACCGAAAATCCCAACGTTCACTATATTTGAACTTTCGGTCTGACCGAGTTTCACTTCGGTCTCACCGAGATTGCTCAAATATGTGTGTAACGGTTGGATTTTGTGTGGAGGCTATATATACCCCTCCACCCCCTCTTCATTCGTGGAGAGAGCCATCAGAAAGTCTACCACGCCTACCATACACTTTCTGAGAAGAGAACCACCTACCCTTGTGTTGAGATCAAGTCATTCCATTCCTACCATATGAAACTTGATTTCTAGCCTTCCCAAGTTGCTTTCCACTCAATCCTTTCTTCCACCACAGCCATATCAGTGAGGAGAGTTGAGTGTTGGGGAGATTATCATTTGAAGCACAAGAGCAAGGAGTTCATCATCATCAACAACATCTATTACCTTTTGGAGGGTGGTGCCTCCTAGATTGGTTAGGTGTCGCTTGGGAGCCTCCGTCTTTGAGATGTGGAGTTGAACCAAGAAGTTTGTAAGGGCAAGGAGATCGCCTACTTCGTGAAGATCTACCCCGAGTAAGGCTAGTCCTCCGTGGGCGTAGGCCATGATGGAATAGACAAGGTTACTTCTTCGTGGACCCTTCGTGGGTGGAGCCCTCCGTGGACTCGCGCAGCCGTTACCCTTCGTGGGTTGAAGTCTCCATCAACGTGGATGTACGATAGCACCACCTATCGGAACCACGACAAAAATCTTCGTGTCTCCAAACTGCGTTTGATCTTCTCCACCTCTCTTTACTGCATGTGCAATTTACTTTCCGCTGCTTATACTCTAGAATTGCATGTGTAGGGTGTTACTTGAATTGATCTTAATTGTGAAACTGCCAAAAACTTTGCATGATCAAAAGGCAGATTTTTTATATTGTCAAGTAGTCTAATCACCCCCCCTCTAGACATACTTTCGATCCTACAATCTATCATCGTATGAGCGTTGTGTGGGCGAAGAGCGGTTCGCCCACACGGCCTGGACTGAATGGTGTTCGTGTGAGCGAGGGCTGGTTGACCCACATGGCGCAGCTGGCAACCGCGCGTTGCGGGTCGTGTGGGCGAGCGCTCTAACCCCCACACAGCACATTACGCCTATGTGGCACTCAAATTTCGTCAGAAATCGTCAAGATTCGTGCAAATCAGAATAGACAAAGATTGAGGCTTGTGGGCGTTATTATTTGGGATATGATAATAGACATGCAGTCACATGCTAATCTATTAGAATGTGTATACTCATGTTGTAACGCACATGCAATTGTCTAGTAATTTTTAAAAAATGTATCTGAGATATAGAACATTGGTTTATGTCCCAATCAAACTGTTGACACACGAACACGTCATGTGTACCCTCGACGCCGGGGGTGACACACCGCAGCTCACGTCGAAGGAGGCTCGGCCGACAGCGCGATATGCAAACCGGTCGACGGACGCTTTTTACGGACCCGAAATCCCACACCTCCGGGAGGGACCCCGTCAGGGAGTGCGGCGGCTATGGGCTGCCCTAGGTCGATTAACTCGCCCCTAGAGCCTCGAGATTCGCAGGTCTCAAACACGAAAAATAGCGAAGAACGAGAGAGAAAAAACGATGAAGAGATAAAACGTAAACTGAAAAAGAAAAGTAGTATATTGATTTGTTCGATTGTGTATTGTTTTAACCGGCCATCACCCCTAACATATATAAGAGGCGGCTGGACTTCCCGTACAAGTAAATGATTCATCTAGGCTTTCATTACACGAAAATTACATCAATTCACGTTCTACAGTTCTAGTCTTAGTCCAACTAGGATTCAGCCCGAATCTGTCCCTTACTTTTGTCTTTTGTCCTGCTTCTTGCGCGGGCCGCAGAATTTGCATATGACCTTCGATTAAGAAGATCAAAATACCAAATTTATGCGCCTCGACGAGACGAACAATTCTCCTGTTGATCATTTCTCCAAATAAGGTCATCTTCAATATTTTACGAGGTCATCTTTAACTTCAAGTAGGATTTGGTCATGCTGTTTTCTTGGTCGTCCGAGTCTTGCAACAACTATCTCAGATGACGATGACTCCAAAAGCAAAGTTGACCGTTTTGACAATACGTACAAATTCCGTGTAGAACACTTTTCCATCCGAGGTCATCTGAATAACATTTCGAGCTCATCTCCAATTTCTGGTCGGATTGACTCCAACAGCCTCCACCCCGGCTAGCTTTCATACCGGCAAGGTTTGTACCCGGCAAGCCTTCCACCCGGCAAGCTTTTCACCGGCAAGATTTCTACCCGACAAGCTTTCACACCGGCAAGGTTTCACCCCGACAAGATTTCCACCCCGGCAAGGTTTCTACCCCGGGAAGGTCTCTATCCCGGCAAACTTCATTCAGCCGGCAACGTCGAATAACTCACGCGACCCATCGGACACCACCTAGATGGGTGTGTGGCCCTCGCGTCATTTTTTCGTTCAGCATCGGTCCACGAAGAGTTGCCTCAACTTTTACATACGAACTCGCATTGGGACAATTTTTATATCAAAATCGAACATTTCGACGAGACGAAGACAATTTATGTAGATCACTTTTCAATCTGAGGCCGTCTTGGGGGTGTAATCATCCGAATAGTATTCTGGATACGAAATCTCAGTACTTTGAACACAACTTCGGCCTTAGAGATGATACTAGATGGCTATGGTCTAAATATCAAAGTTTCCCTTTTTGAAGTTGCATAACTTTCTCACTTTGAACACTTTGTCATTTGAGGCCATTTTAATTGTGTTCTTGTTCTATGCCAAAATCTGGTGTTAACACAAACCTGCTGAAATTTCCAACCAAACTGAGACAGCTAGTTTCTGTGCATGTAAAATACTAGTCCTCTATAACACTAAGGTCCCTAGTTTTTAAGGCCTCACAATCAATTGAGGTCTCCAATTTGGTGGTCACCTAATTTTGATTGGGTCAACAATTTCACAAGGTGCTCTCTCGTTCTCAATTTTTTAATAGGCCATGCTACCTAAATTTAGAGCTCTCCCGTTCCATTGAGGTATACAATTTTAATGCCTTGATTTTGACTCAGTCAATCCTTGGTTGTTGCAATGAAATCTCTAACTTCAATAAGCTCTCTAATTTTAAAGGCCCCTCTTTCAACTTAGGTTTTCAATTTGGATTGGATACACGATTGATTCGGTCGTTGACCTAGGCTTTATGGTGGGATCTCTTGGTGAACGGGTCCCTAGGTTAATGCATTGGTGTGGGCCTTCCTTAACAAAAGGAAGTGCCACCTACGACACACGTGGCCAACAACATAGATAACTTTCTCATGTATTTGTATTCATTAAAAGACGCCCTTCAATCACGCGGTCAAAAAGACCCACCCAAACATTACAATAAAATTAGAAAAATAATACACTCATCGACAATTCGCTACAGACTGGTCATACCAAACACTCTCCCACCAATCACTTCCCTGATTCCAACGTTGGAACACGCTCCCCTTAATCTTCAACCATAAATTGACACATCCATCTGGAACCATGATTCCATAAAATTTCTCTGATAAAAAGAACACACTTCATTGTTTCCCTCACACGCCAAACCAACTAGCACGTAAATACTGTTCACAACTTAGAAAAATTTACCACGTAAAAATAAAACATGTCCAACCCCAAGAACATAAGTGGCGCAACAAAGCGCGCACTGCCCTTCTGGTAGAGATGATTCGTGCCAAACCATATGACTAAAGATCGCCAGCGCAAAAAGAGGAAAAAACATATGACTATAAATGTAAAAATGAAATTTTAAAGAACCACTGCGTGTTATCATATGTAGTTTTTGTGCTTGTCCATGTTGTCTATTTACTCTAAACCTTATGTTATCATGGATCTGTAGTCCTTCACGAAGAGCCGAGAGCGGTAAGAGCAACTCCAACGTGCCGATCCATTCCGTCCGCGTGCGTCTGTTTGGATCGGCGCGGACAGAAAAGTCGACCCAACGCGCCGATCCAAACGGATGTGCGTCCGCTTTTTGTCCGTCTTCCCACCCATTCCCGACTTAATTTTGATCCTCTTTTTCGTCGGCGTGAACATAAAACGGATGCGCGCGGCACCCGCCTAGTCCTCCTTGTGGCCCGCTAGCCGGTGGCACATTAGCCATCCTCTCCCACCCAAGATCGATAGCAAACCCTCGCCGTCGCCGCCCATTTTTGGGTGCCTCTGCCAACAGCGGGTAATAACACATCTCCCCCCAATTCCGCCACCTCCCAAGTCGTCTCCACCATCGTCTCGCTGACGCAGCTCCGAAGCTTCCCGCCCCCATCTCCCCCGCGTTGCCGTGAGCAGGAAGCCGCCTCGCCGCCCCCGCCAGCTCCTTCGCCCGGTCGCCGGAAAGCTCGTCTGATGCCTTCAGTCCGTCCAGCTAGTCCAAGGGAGGCACGCCTTCCTTCGCCGGCCGGCTCCTTCATCGATGTCCGCAAGCTGTTCGACAGTTTGCCAAGGTACAAAATGGACTCCACCAACGAGTTCTTTTTCCATAACATCCTTTGCGACTCTGACGATTCCTCGTCCGATGAGGAGGAGGATATCTTGGCTGCTGTCTTGGTCCATCACCACCTCAATAGCCAGTGGCCGTTGTTCCGTGGCTCTATCCCGAGGCACATTTCGGTGTTGAATCACAACTGAGAGAGCGGCCATTTCCTTCTTTGGAAGGACGACTTCGACACAGCCAACCCGTTGTTCGAACATAACAAATTTCG
This sequence comes from Secale cereale, assembly GCA_902687465.1. Lineage (NCBI taxonomy): Eukaryota > Viridiplantae > Streptophyta > Magnoliopsida > Poales > Poaceae > Secale > Secale cereale. The sequence continues at coordinate 720,052,057 of LR738711.1, read as the reverse complement.
GCGGCGTTTCCGTATGGCTAGGCATGTTTTCAACCGTATTCGAGAGGGGGTGGTCGGACATGATGATTATTTCGAGTGCAAAGAGGATGCCCTTGGAAAGACCGGCTTCTCTTCTTATCAGAAATGCTATGCGTCTATCCGGATGCTTGCATACGGAGTGCCTGGCAATCTTATTGATGAATACGTCTGTATGAGGGAGTCTACGCGCCTAGAGTCACTGTACAGGTTCTGCAAGGCTGTGATTGCAGTGTTTGGCCCTGAGTACTTGAGGGGGCTCAATCTCAAGATAGAACCCGCTTGTTGGCGATGAATGCCAGCACGAGCTTCCTAGGGATGCTTGGCAGCATAGACTGCATGCACTGGAGTGGAAGAACTATCATTCTGCTTGGCAAGGGTGGTATAAGGGCCATGTCAGGGCTTGCACTGTCATACTTGAGGCCATGGTCTCACAAGATCTCTGGATCTGACACTCTTTCTTTGGCATGGCCGGATCACACAATGATATCAACGTGCTTCAACGGTGTCCTGTGTTTGCAAGGCTTGCCGAAGGAAACAACCCGCCGGTGAATGTTACAATCAACGGCCACAACTACGACAAAGGATATTATCTAGGTGACAGTGTCTATCCCTGGTGGACCACTATTGTGAAGATAATCCCCAACCCTGTCGGAGAGAAGAGAAAAGGATTTGCCCAAGAGCATGAGAGTGCTAGGAAGGACGTCGAGCCTGCCTTTGGTGCTTTGCAATCTCGATGGGCATCATTTGGTATCCTGCTAGGACATGGAGCACGCAGAAGTTGTGGGAGATGATGACTGCTTGTGTGATCACGCCGTGTGGGAGGTGATGACTGCCGTGCGGAGGTCCAATCCAACACTGGCTGTGGTGGCACTTGCCGCACCTCCGCACGGGACAAGTGGTCTCTTTTGCCAACTCCACTAAGAGGTTGTCTTTTTGTCATTACACTCGAGTAGGTGGTCTAAAATGCCAAAAATTCAGGTCCCCATACTCTTTGAGGAAATATGATTTGAGACCAGGATATAACAAGTTTCAATGTGGTTTGTTTGCTTCTAAATGTAAAATCTAGATGATTATCAATGCCAAATTGCGATGTATACTCCCTAAAAAAATGATGTATTACCAGGTCATCTGATACCAAATTGTGATGTATACTCCTCACTGATTAAACCAGTCATATTCTCCTGAGGGTTGTGACTTCTCAGACATTGACAAGTAGCGTGCGACCTAATGTATTTGGCAAATTGATCGCGGCTACTCAAAGGTTGTTCCTATCTGAGTCTTGAAGATATTGGCTGAACCCAGCACTACCGATTCATGAATAAAGCCTTGTGAACATGAACAAACAGACAATGAGACAAACAAAGCCTCCTCTTCCCCTTCCACCCCAATGGAGGTGATCGTCTATGCAGTTCTTGGCAATATTATAAGCATGTCCATATCCTTCCTCGTCGACAGGTACCACCGGCTGCAGGCCGGAGGAGCAGAAGAGAGCCTTCAACGTCTTCAAGATGATTGTCGCCGACATGCAGGAGTTTGTGGTGTTCTTGAAGTGCTATCCTCTGTTGTGCCGCCAACCTTGCAGCAACTACTTGTCTACGAACATGTGCATGTTTGATCGTCACACATAGACCTGGCCATGGGCAGCCCCGCCCGGTCGGCCCGACCCGACCCGGCCCGGCCTGACCGTGTCCACGGGCCGGGCTCGGGCCTAGAATTCAAGCCTGACGACCGAGCCGGGGCGGGCCCGGGCCCGACATATTTGCACATTAACGAAGAGGCCCGGCCCGTGGCCCGAGGCCCGTCGGGCTTTTTGTGTGATGGGCCGGGCTCGGGCCCAATTTTTAGGCCCGACAGTCGGGCCGGGCCGGGCTCGGGCCTAGGGTTTTTGCGACGGGCTTTGGTAGGCCCGGCCCGGCCCGACAAATGGCTAGGTCTAGTCACACGTAATACTACATGATCGTGAGCTTCCTGCTACAGGTTGGCCCCTTGGCAGAACAAATTTCGGTGTTATTCCGGTTGTTGGACCCGCAAGGGTTGGAAAGAGCACCCTCGTTGAGCATATTTGCTATGACGATAGGGTGCGGGGCCAATTCTCCTCAATTGTGTTCCTCAACGGGGATGATCTCCAACTCCAAGGCACGGAAGCGAATGCTCTGCAAGACACTGGTGTTGTCAAGTACAGAAACGATGCTTCACATGGGAGGGGTGCTAATTGTTATTGAACTGATTGGGGATTTGGAAAAGGAAATATGGACAAGGTTGTGGTTTTCCCTCAGCCATATGGCGCATAGGAGCAAAGTCATAGTTACAAGTAGGTCAAAGAGGATCATGCGGTTTGGAACAACCCAGGTTCTGAAGCTGAATGCTTTTCCTCATGAAGCTTAATGGTACTTCTTCAAGATGATTGCGGTCAGAGATGATGGCCCGGATGACTATTCAGAGCTATCATCCATAGCCATGGAGATTATAGCTGAGCTCAACTCTTCTTTTATCAATACAAACATAATTGGCACCCTTCTGATAGCAAATATCAGTGCCCGGTTTTGGCGCAGGGTTCTCGAGCGCATCAGAGAATTCACTACCGAACATGTGCTCATGTTTGGCGAGCATCCAGTTGATTTGATGCAGAAAGGGCGGCATATATACCTCTGGACGATGGTCGGTGGCGGTTCGAAGTCCTTGTAGCCAATGGTGTTCATCAAGTCTGCTTGAATAATGATTGGGTTGTTTTCTTAAACATTACAGAGTACAATCAGGGGTACATATATGAGAGCGAGGCCCAACTGAATGAGAGAACATGGGAGGTGGGACGAGCGCTGATCGTGGGCAGGCCAGGCGGACATAGTCGCCTGTCTACCCCCGACCCCCGCAATGTCAACGGCGGGCTCGACGATGTTGAGACTGGATCAGATGTCGAGGAAGGATGATGTTGGTAATCCCTTGGTGAATATGTCGGCGAATTGAGCACTTGTAGGGACATGCAGAACGCGGACGTCGCCTAGTACAAAGTGGATGTCTATCTCTGTGTGCTTTCTTCTATGGTGTTGTACAGGATTACAAGACATGTACATAACATAAATATTATCACAATAGACTATGGTAGCTTGGTGAAGAGGCAGGTGCAGCTCGCCGAGTAGTTGATGGAGACATACAGTTTCGGCCACAGCGTGTGCAACCGAACGATACTCAGCTTCAGCGGATGACCTGGAAACAACGAGCTGTCTCTTCGAAGACCATGAAATCAAGTTATCACCCAAGTAACCACAATAACCCGAAGTAGATCTACAAGTTAACACCCAAGTAAACACATCCAGCCCAATCTGCATCGGTGTACGTTGTGAGAGATGTTGGAGCGGAAGGTGTGATAGAAAGACCATGATCAAGAGTCCCTTTGAGGTATGTTAAAATGCATTGGACAAGTTTATTGGGAGGAAGTCATGGATCGTGCATGTACAGACAAGATTGTTGGACTACATAGGTGAGTTCAGGATGAGTTAAAGTCATGTGCTGAAGAGCTCCTGTAAGGCTATGATATATGGTAGGATCAGAAGAAGGCTTGCCGTCAGAAGAGAGTTTTGAACCAGTTTCAGCTAGAGTACGTGAATGATGACAATCAGACATGCAGCCTTGGACAGAAGATCAATCGCGTACTGACGTTGAGAAAGAAAAAGGCATGAGGAAGATCGAGATACATCAATGCTGAGAGAATGATGGAGAGGCCCAAGGTTGGTCATGCTAAACTCATGACGAAGCGAGTGGATAATTTGGTTGGGAAAAACATCAGAGGAGGTGCTGGGTACAATGTCATCAACATATAAAAGAAGATATGCAATGTGGTTTGGTGTTTTGAGAATAAAGGGAGAGGAGTCACAGCGGGAAGGAAGAAAACCAATAGTGTGAGGAACGTGGTAAAACGTTGAAACCAAGCCCGCGGCGCCTATTTTAGACAGTAAAGCGACTTCTGCAGGTGGCACACGTGATCAGGAAGAGATGGATTGACAAATCCGAGGGGTTGCCGACAGAAAACATTTTCAGTGAGGAATCCTTGGAGAAAGGCATTCTTTACATCTGGCTGATGAATGGGCCATGAAGAGGAAATAGCAAGGCTGAGAACAACAGGAACTGTGATGGGCTTAACGACGGGAGAAAAACTCTCATCAAAGTCAATGTCGGCCTGCTGAGAATCACCACGACAAACCCAACAAGATTTGTAGCAAGAAAGAGAGCCGTCGGAGTTGAACTTGTGCCGAAAAACCCACTTTCCAGAAACGACGTTAGCACCAACGGGGCGAGGGACAAGAGACTATGTGTTGTTGAGAACAAGAGCGTCGTATTCCTCCTTCATGGTGTGAAACCAGTTGGGGTCGAGAAGAGCAGCTTTGTAAGAGTGAGGTATGGAGATATAGAAGTGGGTGATGCGGTGAGGTTGAGGCGCTTAACAGGTTGGCCGAACCCTGCCTTGTTGCGAGTGAAAGATCATTTGTAGGAATGGGAACTGGAACAACAGTAGGTGGTAATGGACGTCGCGGTGGAGGAGTAGAGGAGGGAGATGGGTGTGTTTGCTGTGTGGAGGGGAAACAGTGGACATTGCATGGGGAGGCAAAGAGTTGTATGGGAGGGGTGGGTGGATGTGTTGGCGAGCCCGAGAGAATTTGAGTCGGGATAGGTTGCAGCAGAATCGGGTGAGGAGGGAGAAAATTGGTCAGTGGGTAGTGGAGAGGAGACAAGCGAGGCAATGCAATCATGGAAGGAGAGATGTTGGGCAGATCCCGAGGAGGCGGACCGCATTGGTGCGTCAGGAGTGGAGGGAGCAGTAGCTGTGGTAACTGGTGTGGAGGCGGGTCCCGGAGGTGTGACTACGTGAACTGGGCCATGCAGGCCATGCACGTCGGGCGGCTTGGGTTGAGAGGAGGCGATTTTGGTGGCGTTGATGGGTGTGCAAAAATCTGGACTGGAGCAGGACGCAAATAGAAAAAATGTTTCGTCAAATGTAACATGTCGAGAGAGGAAAACACGGTCCATTTCCAAGTGAAGGCAACGACAGCCTTTGTGCGAGTTAGAGTTACCGAGGAAGGCACATGGCAAGGAACGAGGATATAGTTTGTTAGGTGTCGTGGCGCTAAGGTTTGGAAACAGAGACAACCAAAATTACGGAGGCTATCGTAGGTAGGTGTGGCGAGAAATCATGATTCGTGTGGGAAGAACTTTGGGCAGGTGGTGGTGGGATGAATGTTAAGAAGATATGTGGCGTGGCGTAGGGCTTCAGCCCAAAATTGGGGTGGCATGGAAGCCTGGATGAGAAGAGTGTGTAGGATGTTGTTGATGGTACGAAGAGAGCGTTCTGCTTTTCCGTTTAGAGAGGAAGTGTATGGGCAGGAGCACCGAAGGAGAATGCCATGGTGTAGAAAGAACTCTCAATTACGAGCGTTGTCAAACTCTCGACCATTGTCACATTGTAAAAAAACGAATGGAAAGAGAGAAGTGGGTATAGACATAGCACTGGAAATTTACAAAAGAGGATGAACATCGGATTTAGAGCGAATAGGAAAGGTCCATATATAGTGAGAATAGTCATGCATGATTAAAAGGTAGTATTTAAAACCAGACACGCTAGGGATAGGCGAGGTCTATAAGTCACAATGCAACAGTTCAAAGGGAAAAGTACTACTAGTTGTAGAAGTGCTAAAGGGCAACCAAACATGTTTGCCTAATTGACACGCTTGACATAGGGATGCATCATGGGAGTCTCAATCACGCGGAAGATGAAACTCTTGAAGAAGCTTGGTGGTTGTGGCGACAGTGGGATGACCAAAACGGTGATGCCACAGGGTGACAGAAGCGGGCATGGCTTGAGGTGATGGAGAAGAGGCACCATTGATGGTGTAGAGATCGTCAAAGCTATTGAACCGAGCTATCACCGCCTTGCTATGGAGATCCTTCACAAACAACCCAAATGGATCAAATTCAACAGATACGTGGTTATCTATGGTAAAACCGTGAAAAAAATTAGGTTTTTAATTAGTGCAAGGGCTGTTAGAACCTCACGGAGAAGAAGGGAGGGAGGTGGAGCCAACACACGGAACGGGTACTATAGAACCATCGCCAATAGTGATAGAAGGAAATAAAATGGATGGATAGATGGAAGTTAAGAAGATGCACCAGAATCGAAAATCTAGTCTGTACCTGTGTACTGGGTGGTAAGAGAGTTCAGGGCAGTGATGAGAGTAGCTTGATCCCAGGTTGGTGGTGCTGAAGTCGAAGTGGAGGGCGCCGGCTGGTATGGTGCTGCAGACGGCGGCGGCGATGGACCGGCAAGGTCCCAACCTGTTGCAGGAGCGTCGTAGAGGTACGGTGATGATGCTGATGGAGCTGCCGAAGACTGGTATAGAGGCACATAGACCATGTACGCGTGCGGCGGTGGCCTAGAGCCGAGAAGACCGGGAGCCCCAACGAAGGAGCGCATGGCGGGCGCCCCTGTTCCACTGTATGCGGGAGGAGCATAGTAGGGGTGGCGCACGGTCCAGGGCATCAACCATGCCTGAACAAGCCCAGTCCAAGGATCCGTGGAAGGCCGCCACGGGAAAGAAGTGGGAGACGCCGTGGGCACCAGAGTCGTGGGCGCGGTGGAGGCACCGGCGGCAGGGGCGCGGAGGGTGACGAGGAAGCCGCCGAATTCTGCTTGGGTGGACGGTAAATTGGGTTCTTACCCTTGTAGTTGGGACTTGGATGTCACCCAGGAGGGGGCTGCCGAGCGGGCGGCACCGAGGATGAGGCCGGCGGTGATGGAGTAGGGCGAGCGATGGTGTGAAAGAGACGCGGGGCCCCGATCTTGCGCGCATGGGTCTGCTCTTCGATTTGAAGCATCAATCTCGCCTCAGACAGGGACGACAGCGGTTGGAGAAGCGGGATCAGCAACGCCGGCTGAGCAAACCGCTCGTCGAGCCCGCCCATGAACGCGTGAAGAACAGAGCGATCGACTACGATTTCTTCGAGTTCACGGAGTTCATCACCAATCGCCTTGATCTGCTGATAGAAGACGCCAACATGATGATCGCCCGGGGTGGTCGTGCGTAGTTCGGTGTTGAGGGCGGAGATGCGGGCATACAATTGTCCTTGAAGAGACGTCGAGGCTCCTGTGATGCCCCCAATTTGACCGTACACTAATCATGCACGCAAATGTGTACGACCAAGATCATGGCTCACTGGAAGATATCACAACACAACTCTAAAAAAAAAATAAGTCATACAAGCTTCATATTAGAAGCCAGGGGCCTCGAGGGCTCGAATACAAGGGCTCGATCATTGACGAGTCAGCGGAAGCAATAAATATCAGAGTATAGAGATAAAGTTAAACAAGTTGTCATAAGATGGCTAGCACAAACTAGGATACAAATCGAAAGAGGAGCAAGCCTCCTGCCTGGGATCCTCCTAAACTACTCCTGGTCATCGTCGGCAGACTGCACATAGTAGTAGGCGCATCCGGTGTAGTAGGAGTCGTCGTAGGTGGCGTCTGGCTCCTGGGCTCCACCATCTGGTTGCATCATCCGAGAAGAAGGAACGAAAGGGGGGAAGGGGGAGCAAAGCAACCGTGAGTACTCATCCAAAGTACTCGCAAGCAAGGATCTATAATACATATGCAATGGTAACAATGATATGGGTAGTATTTGTGGACTGAAATGGAGAAAGCCAAAATAAGAGGGGGATAGCTAATCTTATCGAAGACTACGCTTCTGGCAGCCTCCATCTTGCAGCAGCAGAAGAGAGTAGAAGGTAAGTTCACCAAGTAACATCGTATAGCATAATCCTACCCGGCAATCCTCTCCACATCACCCTGTAAGAGAGCAATCACCGAGTTGTATCTGGAACTCCATCTGGGTGTGTTTTATCAAGTATCCAGTTCTAGTTATCATGAGGTCGGAATATAACTCTGGGTCATCCTTTTACCCGGGGACACGGCTATTCGAATAGATTAACTTCCCTATAGGGATGCACCACATAACCCAACAGGCTCGATCCCATTTGTCCGGACACACTTTCCTGGGTCATGCCCGGCCTCGGAAGATCAACACATCGCAGCCCTACCTAAGCACAATAGAGAGGTCAGCACGGCGGTAAAAGTCCTAAGAGCATAGGGGTCTGGGCCCATCACCCATTGCACACCTCCACGTTGCGTACGCGACCGATGAGCAGACCTAGCAACCTCCATTACTAAAGAAGTTACGTTACGCGGTTCAACCCGGCGCGCGCTGATACGTCCAAAACGTATCTATAATTTCTGCTTGCTCCATGCCTTTTTTGTGTGATATTGCTATGATATTTATGCACTTCCATACACTTTTGATCATATTTGGACTAACCTCTTGTTTTACACTTTATTGTGTAGGAATTACTTGGAAATTGACAAAAACGCAAAAGGAGCCGTATTGGAGTAGGACTCTGACTTTCCTGAAATCTGTCTGAGAACGTTTTTTAAAGATGGTCACGTTCTGGCCCGAAGAAGACGTCAAACGTAAAAAGTCTAGTTGCGAAAGTTGTGGGGAATTTCGAGGTGATGCTTCTGGATATAAAATTCGTCCAAATCGGAGTCCGGACGGCCGAGTAAAGCCCGTTTTACTGAGGCTCAAAATCTGATGACGGGAATCCGAGAGTCTATATAAAGAGAGGAAACCTAGGTCACCAAGGACCACGGATTTTCCTCCTCCCGAGCCGCCGTCTTGGAGGGGAGGACCAGCACCATTGCAGCACCATCCACAAGGAATAAGGGGGGCAAAGGAGCCGCCGCCCCCTAGGGCCGCCGCCGCCGCCGCGCCCCCAAGGGCCGCCGCCGCCGCCTCCGTGGCTGCCGCCGGCCGTCTCCTCCTCGCGGGGCTGCACCTCTCCATCAACACCATCATCAACCTCCTCCTCACCATGACCATGCGTGAGTAGTTTCCTCCGGGGCTGAGGGCTTGTACGTGTAGCTATGTGGTTATCTCTCTCTCCCATGATGTGATCTTCGTTGTGATCATAGGCTATGTTAATCTAGGGTGATCCCATGATATTTCCCCTTCCTCTATGTATTGGATTGATGTACTCACTTGTATTTATCTAGTATAATCCCCGAGACCAAGGTGACAGCGGTCTATTGGACATGGATTAGAAGAATATTTTCATGAGTGATTTCCTTTTTTGTGTGTTGATTGAAGATTGAGAGTCTCTTGGTGCTTGTCTTTGACTATCCTTTAGATATGTTGTGGTGATTGTGGAACTCTCTTTGGATGGCCGCGGTGACATTGGGAAATCCATAGATTGAGAACTACGAACTTTGAGGTGTGCTTTTGTAGCCCTACATAATTCTCGTCCTCTCTTGACCACAAAGGAATGACCTCCGGGTGCGTCTCCATTGCATGTTTTATGGGAAATATCATGTGATTCGATTATGTTAATGTTGTTGGGAGTTGCCACTAGTGAAAGTATGAACCCTAGGCCTTGTTTCCACCATTGCAATACCATTTGTGCTCACGTTTACCACTTGTTTGCTTGCTGCACTTTTTATTACAGATTTATATTACTTTGCTTTGCCACTCCTATCATCCATATTTTACCATCTCTTCGCCGAACTAGTGCACCTATACAACTCCTAGTTGTATTAGGTGTGTTGAGGACATAAGAGACTTCTTGTATCTTAGTTGCAGGGTTGCTTGAGAGAGACCATCTTCAACCTCTACTTCCCTGAGTTCGATAAACCTTAGGTCATCCACTTGAGGGAAATTGCTGCTGTCCTACAAACCTCTGCGTTTGGAGGCCCAACGTAGTCTACAAGAGTCGAAGCGTGTGTAGACATCAAGCTATTTCTGGCGCCGTTTCTGGGGAGGTGAGTGCTTGAAGGTATATCTTTAGATCTTGCAATTAAATCTTTTTGTTTCTTGTTTTTATTTCACTAGTTATGTTTATAGAAAACCGCGCTCTTAGTTCGCTGCTTGGGGAAGGCCGCTTTACCACACCCGTGGTAGAGAAGTCTCCTCCACCTACTAAATTTATCCCGTTCCGAATACCACTTAGGATAATTGAAATAATTATGAATGATCGTTATGATGGGACAGTCAATCCTAGTATTCATTTGTTGAAACTTACAGAACTTTGTGAGTTGTTTAAGATTTCAGGTTTGACAAGAGATGGAGTCATGAGGAAATTATTTGCCTTGTCCCTGAAAGGAAAAGCATTGGAATGGTATAGGCTACTAGATGACTCTCACCTGCTGGATTGGGAAGAGATCTAGTCTCTCTTTTACTCCAAGTTTTATCCTCTTCATGAAGTCCATGAGAATAGGAATTATGTTTATAATTTCTACCCTCACGACGGAGAGAGCATAGCTCAAGCTTGGGGGAGACTGAAAACGTTAATGCTAAAATGTCCTAACCATGGGCTCCCCAAAGATATGATTATTACTAATTTCTATGCGAGGCTTTCTCGACAGGATAAAGATTTGCTCGATGCTTCCTCTATGGGTTCTTTCACAAACGAAAAGATTGATGCTAAATGGGAACTCCTTGAAAGAATTCAACGCAACACTGAAGATTGGGAGATCGACAAAGGTAAAGAGTCAGGTATAATTTATGAGTATGATTGCATTAAGTCTTTTGTTGAAACTACAAGTTTTAATAAGTTTAGTGCTAAGTTTGGGCTTGATTCTCAACTCCTTGTTGATTTCCTCAAATCTTTTGCTTCACATCTTAATATGCCTAAGGAGGATTGGATCAAGCATCATGAACCTTTTAAAGAGATTTGCAAAGAAAATGAAATTGTTCATGATGATTGCAACATGCATGACCCAATTCCTAGAAATGAAGTGTTATATAAGCATGTTAATTTTTGTGGAGTGGATAGACCTTGTGAAAGGCCTATGATTGAAGAAGAGAAGTATTGTAAGCAACATAAGCATGAAAGAACGATCACTTGGGTCAAAGATTTAAATGAAATTGCTAGAGAATTGTGTGACCTTTATCCTTTTACTTGTGAACTTTGCCGTATAGAGGGTCACTTTAATTTTCAATGCATGCACTTTCAAAACATAACTGTTACCCAGCTGTGTGATAACATGATCACCCCTGATCTTTATGATGAGCTTATGTTATTTTTGATGTGTGAAGAGTTATCAGAAAAGACTTCTTGGCTGGATGTTAATGCCATAGGAATGAAAAACATTTTGCAAAATTGCCATCTCTATTGTGTTGTTAATTGCCATGAAAATGATTACATAAGTAAGATTAGAAAGGAGGGAACTTTACCAAAGTATAAAAATGTCTCTTATATTTCTGCTAATAAAAAGGAGAGTTTCTCCCAAGTTTCCCCTATTGTTTCTAATGATAAACCAGGATATGTGGAGAAGCTTCATCTCCAACCACTCCCTCCTAAGGTGAAGAAGAAGAAAAAGAAGAGGAGGAGGAAGAGGAGCAAGAAGGAAGAAGAATGGGTATCAACCTGGCCTGAGCATATTCCTCCCATCAACTTTTATCCTAACGGTTGTAAGTTTAAAGAAGAAGGTGAAGTTTATTGCCTTAATTATCATCTTGATGATACGTCCGTAGGTACTATTGAAGATGATTTTGATTATGATATGCATGTTACTTATTGTGATTGGGAAAATGATGATAATGCTACTTATGATCTTGAAAATCTTTTTGGTACCAACTCTGAAAGTGATGATATGGAAAGCTCTAAGCTTGGGGATGATAGGATTGAAAATCCTTTACCCACTAGTGATGTGACAATTGATAATTCTTTTGCTAGTAAGAACAAAGACAACATGTTTACAAATATAGTTGCTAGCAATGATAATGCTCTACTTATGATCTTGAAAATCTTTTTGGTACCAACTCTGAAAGTGATGATATGGAAAGCTCTAAGCTTGGGGATGATAGGATTGAAAATCCTTTACCCACTAGTGATGTGACAATTGATAATTCTTTTGCTAGTAAGAACAAAGACAACATGTTTACAAATATAGTTGCTAGCAATGATAATGCTCTTCTCTACTATGATGATGTTGTAACTCCAATCTATAGTGATTATAAAGGTACCTATGACATAAGGAGAAATTATCCTTATAAAACTTGTCATAATCATGGAGGGAATTACTCCCTTGTTGAACACCATCTTCCTAATACACAATTAATCTATAGTGTTCAAGTTGTTTATGATAGTCCTACTCCCACTATTACCAATAAGAAAGATTATGCTTATGTGGAGAGTAAGAGTACCTTTTTGCATGTGGATCATGGTAACAAGGCTTTATGTGATGCTTATATTGTTGAGTTTATTCGTGATCCCACTGAAAATTATTATGAGAAGGGAACATATGCTTATAGATATTTTAATAATATTAAGTTCCCTCTCTTTATGTTGAAAGTTTTGAAGCTGCACTTGTTTTGTCTTCCTATGCTTATTGCTTTGTGCTTCAATGAATTATTCTATTGCAATATTCCTATGCATAGGAAGCATGTTAGGCTTAAATGTGTTTGGTATTTGCTCCTTGATGCTCTCTTTTGTTCTTCAACTCTTATTCCTACGAAAGCATCATTAAAGTCTTAAGCCTATCTTTATGGCTATAAAGAAAGAGCTCTAGGGAGACAACCCTTGTTATCTTTGCTTTCAGTTTGTTCTTTCAGTTTTTAGTGGTCTTGATGTTTGTTACTACTGTAGCAACATCATTGTATCTTTATTTTTCAGCTTTGTGCCAAGTTTAGCCTCCGATTGCAAGAAAGTTCAAAAGTTGTGACGTGCTGTCCAGGAAACAGATTCTGTCTTGGACAGAAAAATTCGTATAAAATCACCAGATCATCTTTTTGGTCTGAATTTTTTCGACAGCGTGATCTATACAATTGGCTTTCGGGTGTCTGTTCTGAGTTTTTTGATTTGAGTTCCAGAAGTGCCCCGAAAAAATTATTTACTACCTGCTGGTCTGTTTTTCACAGATTCTGTCCTGTTTTGCCTTTCCTTCGTTTTGCAAACCTTGAGCTTGCTTTTTCTTTGCAAAAACCTTTTGGCAATCTTGAGAAACAGTAGAACTTCAAGAATATCCTTATTTCCGGCAAGGAAAAATTATTTTATTAAGGGTACTAACCTCGCTAATCAGATTATGATGAGTTATGTATGAAGGGAGTTTTCAAGTGTGCGAGGGAAGATGATAAAAAGATTCAGGAGTGTCAAACGCTCAAGCTTGGGGATGCCCCCGTGCACCCCCAAGAAATATTCAAGAAGACTCAAGCGTCTAAGCTTGGGGATGCCCCCGTGCATCCCCTTCTCCATCAACAATTATCAGTTCGTCTTTCATTCCACTATATTTTTATCACTTCATGTGTTATGTGCTATGCTTGGAGCGTCTTGCTTTTAGTTTCCTTTTTAGTTTTCTTTAGCTTTGATTGCTGTTCATAACGAGTTGGAACTCAGCTTTCTTTGTGTGGGAGAGAAACACGCTCCACTTCAGCCTAGAACATAACATAGAATTTTCATGTCTATCTTTGCTGTGTATGTTCTTGGTCTTTCAATTGCTACTGTCATGCTTAGCTCTTAGTTTTCATGCTTATCTTTTTAAGAGTTTTTGTTTAGCTGGTTGCTGGAACTCTCTTTAGTTATCATGCTTATCTTGTTAAGAGAGTTGGCTTCTGTTGCACTGGTTGATATGTCTATGATAAAAATGCTATGTGCATAATGGTGCTTAGTAGTTCATGTTTTCTTATGGTTAGTCTCAAATAGCTGGGGGGTTCTTAATGTGTTATTGAAGTACCAACATGATTTGTCTGCCTATGATGTGGTATGGTTTAGTGATATCTTCCTCCAAGAATTTATTTTGATTGACTTGGCATATGCTCACGCTATTTAAGACTGTAAGGAAAGTCTATCAAGCCTTGATGATCTTTAATTTCTGAGTAGCGATATAACTTCCATGCCTGATTCAATGTTGCTTTGTCGCTCTGCATGATTATGACCGTCATTGCTCTCTTAGTTGGTCGCTCCCAGTCTTTTGCTAACCTTCGCCTGTACTAAGCGGACTGACTGCTTGTGCATCCAAAATCCTTTAAACCAGTTATGCCATACGATTCCACCATACCTTCCTATACATGATATTTACCTGCCATTCCTAACGAAGACTTTCATGTACCATCTCGAAATTATTCAAAAAAGCATTTCTATTTTGTGCCTCTGTTTTAGCTCATGAGGAAGTAGTAGTTAATTCATGATCTTTTTAAGTTGGACAAGCTTCACCCCGAGATTGCATGTCTAATGTGCAAATCCCTAATACGAGAAGGAACTGGCATGGAGTGCGCCCGGCTCATTAAAAAATATACAACAAACAAACCCTCCTTCACGCTTTGTTCATGAGAAATCTGAAAACTTTGGTAGTGATAAACAAAGGAGATTAAGAGGATGTGATCGTCCTCGTGCGGGAGCCGTTCCTCGAAACTTGTCCAGCTCGAGAAGTAAATTGAGTTATCTGCTAGCATTCATTGACGAAATATGCATATTCTAAAAAAATAATTTTTACCTCTGTTTTTAAAAACCAAGAGCTCTGGTACATGTTTAGTTTTTGTTTCCGACCACGGGTTTTCAACCTTGCCATCAAAAGCCATGGTTTGAGAGTCTCCACCTTCTTCCTTTAAAGCACCAACTATTGAGAGCATGATTGTTATTCTGAGTGTAATGTGCATTGTCCCAAAGTACCATTGTCTTTTGCATGATTATGATATCGTTTATTCTGAAATCATTGTTTCTAGTCGTCACTTAAACCTTGGAGGTGCCCCTGCATTTATGTTTTGCTTCACTAAAGGGGGCAAGCGAGGTATCACTTTGTCATGTTTGCACACCATGCTCACTACAAATCTATTGAGTGTTTCAGTATCATATTGTAAAACTTTCAGTTCTTTGTGATATTCTCATGAGGAAACTTAATTACTACAGATTCATTATCTCAGTAAGCATTTGTCATGTGACTGTGAAAAGTTCTTATATGGTTAATAGCATGTCACCACAGAAATTATGCTTGTTATCATTTACCTACTCGAGGACGAGCAGGAATTAAGCTTGGGGATGTTGATACGTCCAAAACGTATCTATAATTTCTGCTTGCTCCATGCCTTTTGTGTGTGATATTGCTATGATATTTATGCACTTCCATACACTTTTGATCATATTTGGACTAACCTACTAATGGATGCAAAAGTGCACAATGTTCTTGTTTTACACTTTATTGTGTAGGAATTACTTGGAAATTGACAAAAACGCAAAAGGAGTCGTATTGGAGTAGGACTCTGACTTTCCTGAAGTCTGTCTTAGAACGTTTTTTAAAGATGGTCACGTTCCGGCCCGAAGACGATGTCAAACGGAAAAAGTCTAGTTGCGAAAGTTGTGGGGAATTTCGAGGCGATGCTTCTGGATATAAAATGCGTCCGAATCGGTGTCCGGACGGCCGAGTAAAGCCCGTTTTACTGAGCCCGAAATCTGATGACGGGAATCCGAGAGTCTATATAAAGAGAGGAAACCTAGGTCACCAAGGACCACGAATTTTCCTCCTCCCGAGCCGCCGTCTTGGAGGGGAGGACCAGCACCATTGCAGTACCATCCACAAGGAAGAAGGGGGGCCAAGGAGCCGCTGCCCCCTAGGGCCGCCGCCGCCCCCTAGGGCCGCCGCCGCCGCCGCGCCCCCAAGGGCCGCCGCCGCCGCCTCCGTGGCTGCCGCCGGCCGTCTCCTCCTCGCGGGGCTGCACCTCTCCATCAACACCATCATCAACCTCCTCCTCACCATGACCATGCGTGAGTAGTTTCCTCCGGGGCTGAGGGCTTGTACGTGTAGCTATGTGGTTATCTCTCTCTCCCATGATGTGATCTTCGTTGTGATCATAGGCTATGTTAATCTAGGGTGATCCCATGATATTTCCCCTTCCTCTATGTATTGGATTGATGTACTCACTTGTCTTTATCTAGTATAATCCCCGAGACCAAGGTGACAGCGGTCTATTGGACATGGATTAGAAGAATATTTTCATGAGTGATTTCCTTTTTTGTGTGTTGATTGAAGATTGAGAGTCTCTTGGTGCTTGTCTTTGACTATCCTTTAGATATGTTGTGGTAATTGTGGAACTCTCTTTGGATGGCCGCGGTGACATTGGGAAATCCATAGATTGAGAACTACGAACTTTGAGGTGTGCTTTTGTAGCCCTACATAATTCTCGTCCTCTCTTGACCACAAAGGAATGACCTCCGGGTGCGTCTCCATTGCATGTTTTATGGGAAATATCATGTGATTCGATTATGTTAATGTTGTTGGGAGTTGCCACTAGTGAAAGTATGAACCCTAGGCCTTGTTTCCACCATTGCAATACCATTTGTGCTCACGTTTACCACTTGTTTGCTTGCTGCACTTTTTATTACAGATTTATATTACTTTGCTTTGCCACTCCTATCATCCATATTTTACCATCTCTTCGCCGAACTAGTGCACCTATACAACTCCTAGTTGTATTAGGTGTGTTGGGGACACAAGAGACTTCTTGTATCTTAGTTGCAGGGTTGCTTGAGAGAGACCATCTTCAACCTCTAATTCCCTGAGTTCGATAAACCTTAGGTCATCCACTTGGGGGAAATTGCTGCTGTCCTACAAACCTCTGCGCTTGGAGGCCCAACATAGTCTACTAGAGTAGAAGCGTGTGTAGACATCACGCGCCGCTAAGTCGCTGACGTCAAGAAGGCTTCGGCCGATACCACGACGTCGAGAGCCCATATCAGTTCCCACGTAACTGGTTAGTGCGTATAGGCCAGAGGCCAGACTCAGATCAAATATTCAAACTCGTTAAGCATGTTATTATGAAACAACCATGGACAACGACCAGGGCCAAGCCCACCTGTCTCCTAGGTGGTCGTGACCTGCCCTATCGCTCCGCCACAAAGATCCACATAGAGGGCCGTCAGGAAAGTATGTCCTTTCAGCCCCCAATCCGTGAATCAACCGTGGGTACTCAACGAGCATACCCTACTTTAGTCACAACATGTATCATGTATAATATGTATGTAGTATATACCCGTGATCACACCCAAAGTGATCATGGCCCAAAAGAATAGCACGGCAGACGGACAAGGGTGTAGGGGCACTAATGGAATACTAGCATCCTATACTAAGCATTTAGGATTGCAGGTAAATGTATCAACAGTTGTAGCAACAATGACAGGCTATGCACCAGAATAGGATTATTCGAAAGCAGTAACATGCTACACTACTCTAATGCAAGCAGTAGAGAGAGGAATAGGCGATATCAGGTTGATAAAGGGGGGGCTTGCCTGGAAGCTCGGCAGCGAAGGTGGGGTCGTCAACACCATAGTCGACCGGGGCAGCAGCAGCGTCGGTCTCATAGTTTACCGGAGAGAAGAGGGGAAGAAACAATGAATACAATGCAAACAGATGCATGACGATGCATGACATGACATATATCGATGTTAGGTGTGCCCTAACGAAGTACCGGGTGCTACTGGCAAGGGGGAAAACTTCCGGGAAAGTATTCCCGGTGTTTGGCGTTTTTGGGCAGATGGACCGGAGGGGAAAACTTGCATGTTCGCTATGCTAGGTACGTGTGGTTGACAAACGGACCGCGTATTCGGATTCGTCTCGAAATTCTGAGCAACTTTCATGTACAAAGTATTTTTCATCCGAGTTACGAATTATTTTATATTAATTTTTAAATTTTTAAATCATTTTATAAATTATTAATTAAATTCGAAAATAGTATTATTGCATCAGCATGACGTCAGCAGTCAACAGTGTTGACTGGATCAAGCTGGCGTGTGGGTCCCGCATGTCATTGACTAATTAATTAACTAGCAATTAATTATATTAATTAGTGATTAGGTTATCCTAAACAGAATTAATTAAGTTAATTAAGTAATTAATTAATACTTTTACTATATATTTATTTATTTTAAATTCTTTTTTTAATCTTTTTTTATATTAACTGTTTTGGCCGTGGGGCCCATTTATCACAGGGCCAGGGGGTCCTTAGCGGGTCGGGCACGCAGCGGGGCGGGGCTTGCGGGCGATGGCGCCCGAGCACCTGCCCGAAATGCGTCGGGGCGCTAGCGGACGCCCTGGCCAGGGGCGCAGCCGGCCGAAGTAAGGGGCGGCCAGGCTAGGGGCCGGCCTGGCAGTGGCCGGACTGGGAGGAGCGGAGGCGGCCATGGCGGTGTGTGTG
>LR738711.1:719982677-720033735 GCA_902687465.1 Secale cereale | reverse complement strand
GGGGGGGGGGGGGGGGGGGGGGGGGGGGGGGGGGGGGGGGGGGGGGGGGGGGGGGGGGGGGGGGGGTCCCGGGCGGCGGCGGCCATGGCAGACGCAGCCGCACCTCTCCTCCCGGCGGCCCTGGTAGCGCGGAGCTGGCTGCGGCCGCGGTGGAGGCGAAGGGCGTCGGCGGGGGCGAGGTGCGGCGAGTGGCTGCGGCGGAGGGAGGGCAGCCGCCGCGGCATAGCAGCAGTAGAGCGAAAGCAACAACACAGCAGCAGGGGAGGCATAGCACGAGGAACCGCGGGCGCGCGCGGTGGTCGGGGGAGGCGCGCCTGGGCTCGATGGACGACGGCGACGCAGCATGCAGAGGGAGCGGGGGCGAGTGCAATGGCGCGCGCGCACACGTGTAATGATCGCGAGGGCCGACGACGAGTGGCGCGGAGCGCTGCAGGCGGGGCGCGGTGCAGCAGGAGCAGCGCGGGGCGGTGCAGGGGGCCGCGGTGAGCGCGTTGCCTGCGGTGAGTGACAGCGAGAGGCCGCGGCTGCGGGGCGTGCACACGTGCGGTGACCGCGGGCGGCGCAGCCGCGGTGAGCGCAAGCGATGACTATGCGGCGGTCGGGACGGGAGACGGGGACGGGGAGAGAAGAAGAGGGAGGCTATGGCCTCACCGGGGTTCGTAGGGCACGGGGCAGTGGGGGTTGAGGAGGAGGACGGAGACGAGCATCGACGGGGATGAATAGGCGGCTCCGGGTGGGTGGCTCCGGCGTTGACCGACGGGGTGGCGTCGGGCGTCGAGCAAGGGAGAAGGGATCGGGCTCCTCCCGATCCAGATCCAGAGCGAGGGGGGAAGTGGTGGTCGGGGAGATTAGGGTTTGGGTCCGGGGGGAATATGGGGAGTGGGGTGGGCCTTGGCCGAGTTGGGCAGGCCAGCTGGGCCACAGTTGGCCCAGTGGGGGGGGGCTTTTCCTTTTCCTTTTTCTGTTTTGTATTTCTTTTTCTGTTTATTTGTTTTAGAGTATTTAGACATTTTATAAAAATATGTTTTCTCCTCCATAAATACCAATGCAACACACCCCGAAAATTTTGTTTTTTACGTTTGAAAACTTTGGGTGTTTGTTACTAATTCAAATTTAATTCTGAGCGTTTTGAACTAACACGTGAATATCAACAGTAAACAGGGTGACATGGCATTGATGACCCACAAGTGTAGGGGATCTATCGTATTCCTTTCGATAAGTAAGAGTGTCGAACCCAACGAGAAGCTGAAGGAAATGATAGGTAGTTTTCAGTAAGGTATTCTCTGCAAGCAACGGAATTATCGGTAACAAATAGTTTTGTGATATGGTGATTGGTAACAAGTAACAAATGGTAAAAGTAAATAGGGTGCAGCAATATGGCCCAATCCTTTTTGTAGCAAAGGACAAGCCTGGACAAACTCTTATATGAAGGAAAGCGCTCCCGAGGACATATGAGAATTATCGTCAAGCTAGTTTTCATCACGTTCATATGATTCACATTTGTTACTTTGATAATTTGGTATGTGGGTGGACCGGTGCTTGGGTGCTGCCCTTAATTGGACAAGCATCCCACTTATGATTAACCTCTATTGCAAGCATCCGCAACTACAAAGGAAGTATTAAGGTAAATCTATCCATAACATGAAACATGTGGATCCAAATCAGCCGCTTACGAAGCAACGCACAAACTAGGGTTTAAGCTTCTGTCACTCTAGCAACCCATCATCTACTTATTACTTCCCAATGCCTTCCTCTAGGCCCAATCAATGGTGAAGTGTCATGGAGTCGATGTTCACATGACACCACTAGAGGAAAGACAACATACATCTCAACAAAATATTGAACGAATAACAAATTCGCACGACTACTTATAGCAAGACTTCTCCCATGTCCTCAGGAACAAACGTAACTAATCACAAAGCATATTCATGTTCATAATCAGAGGGGTATTAATATGCATAATGTATCTGAACATATGATCTTCCATCGGATAAACCAACTAGCATCAACTACAAGGAGTAATCAACACTACTAGTAACCCACAGGTACCGATCTGAGGCTTTGATACAAAGACTGGATACAAGAGATGAACTAGGGTTTGAGAGGAGATAGTGCTGGTGAAGATATTGATGAAGATAACCCTCCCCAAGATGGGAGATTTATTGGTGATGACGACAGTGACGATTTCCCCCTCCCAGAGGGAAGTATCCCCGGCAGAATAGCTCCGCCGGAGCCCTAGATTGGTTCCGCCAAGGTTCCGCCTTGAGACGGCGGAGCTTCATCCCGAAAGCCTTCTTATGATTTTTTCGAGGTAAAAACACCTCATATAGCAAAAGATGGGCATCGGGGGGCCGCCAGGTGGCCCACGAGGCAGGGGGCACGCCCAAGGGGGTACGGCGCGCCCCCACCCTCGTGGACGGTGGGTGGCCCCCTCCTGTACTTATTTTGCCAGGTAATTTTTATATTTTCCAAAACTGACTTTTGTGGAGTTTCAGGGCTTTTTGAGTTGTGCAGAATTGGTCTCCAATGTTTGCTCCTTTTTCAACCCAGAATTCCAACTGCCGGCATTCTCCCTCTTCATGTAAACCTTGTAAAATAAGAGAGAAAAGGCATAAGTATTGTGACCTAATGTGTAATAACAGCCCATAATGCAATAAACTTCAATATAAAAGCATGATGCAAAATGGACGTATCAACTCCCCCAAGCTTAGACCTCGCTTGTCCTGAAGCTGAAGCCGACATTGAAAAACATGTCCACATGTTTAGAGGTGGAGGTGTCGATAAAAATAAAATACGGACATGAAGGCATCATGATCATTCTTATAATAGCAACATATATAAATTGTCATATGATTTCTTATGCTAAAGTAATAATCTATTCACAAAGTCAAGTATGAATCATAAACTTCATTGAAAACTAACAAACTATGGTCTTGGTCATTGAAGCAATTGCAATTTATCATAACATCGGAAAGAGTCAATATAAGAGCTTTTCAGCAAGTCCACATACTCAACTATCATTTAGTCTTTCACAATTGCTCACACTCACGCAATACTTATGGGTATGGAGTTTTAATCGAACACAAAGAAAGATAGGGGCTTATAGTGTTGCCTCCCAACCTTTTACCTAAAGGGTAATGTTGTCAGGCCCAAGATGCGATTATATCCCGATCACGTGGCACTTACGTGATTGGGGCACAACCGCATTTCGGGCGCTTAGCAAGATGGATATCATTACATCGTACCATTACATACATACATGGGGGATACAACAATACATACATGTCACATGAATACAACAACATCAATACAAGGCATCCGACTACGGATGCAAACATGAAAAGCACAACGACATCCATCTGCCATCCCAGGCTGCCGACCAGGAACCTAACCCAAGACTGAAGAAGAAGAAGAAGAAGAAGAAGAAGAAGAAGAAGAAGAAGAAGAAGAAGAAGAAGAAGAAGAAGAAGAAGAAGAAGAAGAAAGAACTCCAACACAGTGAACATCACTCTCACGTCAAGTCATCGGAAACCTACACCTGCAACTGTTGTTGTAGAATCTGTGAGCCACGAGGACTCAGCAATCCCATAGCCATGGGTAACAATACTAGCAAAGCTTAAAGGGTATGAAGAGGTTAAGTGGTGAGGTTGCAGCAGCGGCTAAGCGATATATGGTGGCTAACTTATGAGTACAAGAATAAGATGAGCATCTACGCAGACGGTCGCAAACTAGTAATGATCGCTAAAGATCCTGAACTACCTACGAGTCAAACATAACCCCACCGTGTTCTCTTCTCAAAGTGAAAAGAGACAGTCACGGTTACTCACACGGTTCGTGTGTTTTACTTCGGATCCTCTGACAAGTTTTCTACAACCGGACGTTAACAAATTCCAATCTGCCACATAACCGCGGGCACGGCTTTCGAAAGATCATAACCCTGCAGGGGTGTTCCAACTTAGCCCATCACAAGCTCTCACGATCAGCAGAAGTAATAATAATATTACCCCTTATCTTAGGGAAGGCTCGATCAGACTCGGAATTCCTGGTACACAAGACATTTCGACAATGGTAAAACAAGTCCAGCAAGACCTCCCGGTGTGTCGACACCCTGATAGTAGCCGCGCGTATCTCGTCTCAGGCCACGACCGGATGGGACATGCTACGAGTAAAACCAGCCCTCGGGTTTCCCCCAGGTGGCCCCGCAGGCTGCCCGTTTGGGACCAACACCATCAGCACTGGCCCCCCTGCTATGTAGAAGAATCCTCGGGTAGCGCTAACTCCCTATGCAATTAATTAATTAATTAAGTTTTTATTATGAGCAAATTAAAACCAATGTTGGGCCTTGCTGGAGGAGTTTTATTCAAAGACAAACTGTCAAGGGGTCCCCATATACCCAACCGTGTAAGGAACGCAAAATCAAGGAACATAACGCCGATTTATCGGCTCCTAAGGTGGCATGAGTGGAACAAAACACCGAGCAAAAGGCCAAGCCTTCCACCCATTGCCAAGTATATAGGTGTGTTAATATATATACGACATATTGTGATATTCCAACAACAAGTTCCAACATGGAACGATCTTCATCTTCACCTGCAGCTAGCAACGCTATAAGAGGGGCTGAGCAAGCGGGTAACATAGCCAAACAACGGTTTGCTGGGAAGGTGTCAAAGGTTAGAGGTTTCATGGCAACAAGGAGAGGCTGACATCAAAAGATAGGTGGCGCGACATATAGCGATAGCATCGAGACATCTAGCATAGCAATGATAGTAAAGGTATCCAAGGTGATGGTCATCTTGCCTGAGATCCCGCAAGGAAGAAGAATGAGTCCATGAAGAAGACGAAGAAGAAACCTTGAAGACGAACCACGTGTAGACGAACGAATCCTCACGATCGCAACGGAACAAGCATTAACGAGAAGAAGCAAGCAACACGGTAAACACACAACACAAGAACATGATAAGAAGATGCTCAACCAAGTATGATGCAAGACAAGTCTATATGATGCAATTCATGGCAAGGGATGAAGCACACAAGAACAACACAAACCAACAAGTTTAAATGAGGCCGGAATCAACACATAACAACTCCGGTAAGTCCTCATATGCACATTTCAAAATTGGTCCAGATCTGAAAAAACCTTAAGTTCAAGTTGTTAAACAGCAAGTTAACATGCACTATGATGATCTACTCGAAATTCTAGTCAAGTTACATATCAAGTTTGTTTAATTCGGAGCTACGGCCTAAAATATATGAGCAAAACAAGACAAAGCATGACAAATATGCAAGATGCATCCAAACAATAAGCAAACACACTCCAAGCATGAAAACAACATGATATTATGCTTCTACATGCAAAATCACACAAGTTTCATATAGAGCACGCTCAAAACGGAGCAACGGTTCAACACATACACGTGAAACAAGATATGACAACAAGCTATCCAAAAACAGCAACATAACAACTTTGGAGCAAGGTATATATATGCTATAACACCCAAACATGATAACAAGAGGCATGGATGTGA
This sequence comes from Secale cereale, assembly GCA_902687465.1. Lineage (NCBI taxonomy): Eukaryota > Viridiplantae > Streptophyta > Magnoliopsida > Poales > Poaceae > Secale > Secale cereale. The sequence continues at coordinate 720,028,210 of LR738711.1, read as the reverse complement.
AATATACACGATACTTAACAAGCATGAACTTAGAGCACACCCGAAAACTTGCTGGAACACAATTAAACAAGCATGGCAAGTTGCAATAAATTTATCCAGACTTAGTCAAAATCTGGGAAGGCAAAAACATCATCACGATGCTACCTTCGGAGGCACAAAACAACAAGCATATCAACTCTACTAAGTACATAAGGATCATGGACATGTAATAGACATAGCATACATCAAACAACTCCATTGGAGCAACTCCATAGGAGGCATGGATCAATAACAACAAGCTTCACCAAATTGATCATGCTGATAAAAAGCTGACAGGTAAATTTATAGCAACTTGAGATCAAGAAATAAATAAGTTACAACAGGCCATATGTGCAAACAAGGGCATGGATGGATAGAGCATAACATGGCCAACAAGATATGATCATTTTACATACTAAAACATGCATGGATTTGAGTGAGGCATCAAGCAAACATAGCATCAGGTTTAACAGATTCCAGACTAAGCAATTTTTTTCACTAAGTATAAAACAACAACATTGACATGGCATGTTTACACGCTTGTTTAAGTCACCTCAAGGCATATCATGGAAAGTGGATTACACAACAACAAAGACCATATGATTGTGCTTCTAAAACATATTGGCATGTGGCATGAAGACAAACACACAAATAGCAATGAGTAAGTCAAATCAGCATCTCATAACAAGTTTCAGCACTTAAAAGCCACATGCACTTTTGCAACAGAGATTAACATGGCAATATGGCACCTAACATGAATGCTACAGCAGCCAACATGTAGAGCACTTCACAATGAACATTTTGACATATCATATGCTCCATTTGGACCAACATGCACAAAGTTATCACCCTCACAAGCATGCAACAAAATTACAGTTGAGAGCAGTTTTAAACAAGTAGCACTCTTGCAACGATGATTAGGGCATCAAGATGAAGTCAAACAAGCATGCCACAATGGAACAAAATGAAGAGCACATCACCACGATCATTTTGACATATTATTTGCATCATTTGGATAAGCACACAAAAAGTTACTCGCAGTCAAACATGCACACCTTTTTTACAAAAGGGCCAGGGACTTAGTCAAATTTATACCTAGTGATCGGGCGGACAATGTTCGGGTCCATGCGGACATGTCCGTCGGTGGCGCTCTTGGGCCCACCTGACAACGACACAGCGAGGGGAAGGCGTGGACATGTCCACGCCGACTGGACATGTCCGGCCGGCGACTGGATAGAGGAGGCCCGATCACGGCGGCGGCGATGGTTGCCCGGCCGGATCTCGCCGGATCCCGCACGGAGGAGGCCATGGACGCGATGGCCGGCGACGCTGGCGGTGAGGACGAGCAGAGGAGGCCGGCAGGGTCGAGGAGGAGGCCGGAGGGGCGCCGGAGTCACGGATCCAGTGGATCCCGGGCGCGGCTCGCCGAGATCTGACCGGAGGCGGCCGGCGGTGAGCTGAAGGCGGCGAGGCGGAGTGACGAACGCGGGGAGCTCGGAGGCGACGGCGCGGAGGCCGGGCAGGGCGACGGCGGGGTCACGCTGTCAGGACCCTGATCCTAAGTCACACCGATCTAGCTGTAACACGTCATATCACTTTGCGGCCTCACGCACGGTATCCCCACGGGTGCCACCTTACCTGGCCCGAGTCCGTTTGCGCATTTTGGCACACGTATATGACAATGTCACTAGCATCCATATGACAGAGAACCCGGGCCGACATGGCTAGTTATAAACCAAAAGTGGCACTAAATTACAGAGACATGCATCCATGACCCAGCAACGAACGTGTCGGTCATCAACGTATGAACCCAAGTCGTAGCAAGCTACATGGACTTAAAGGAACAACGCATGACATTTCCCCTAAGGGACAGACACAGGAACGAAGAAGGACACATGCCGGACAGCCTACGTGTTCCGAGCAGTAGCAAGCTACCAAGGCTCATTGGAAACACTAGGAGGCATTTCCCTGTAAGATAGGCTACCAAAGGAAAACAACTAGGTGTCGGATCCCACACATACCAAGCATTTCAATCATACACACAATATGCTCAGTATGTGCAAATACAACATTGCATCACAACAGAACTCTATGACTCAAAGTACTTTATTTAAGAGGCTCCAAGAGCCATACATAACATATCCATACAGGTAGGGGTCACATGACCCAACACTCAAGTCATACAGTCATACAAGCACAAGCGGAAGCTACATGTCTGAGTACAGACAACTTAGAAAATAAAACAGGCTTGGTGTAGCCTGACTATCTACAAGGCCCTTCACAAGCTCCAGATCTCCGTCTGGGTGACAAGCTACTCGTCGACGTCAACGTCTATGTAGAACCCATCAGAAGGGGCAGGGTTCTCCTCTGCAACAGTTATTAAGCAAACATGAGTACAAAGGTACTCAGCAAGTCTTACAACAGAACCTATCATACATGCAACATTATCAACAGGGGGTAGTGGAGTTCATAGCAGAAAGCCAGCTTTGACTCTTGGCTAACCTATTCTACAACTCTCAACAATTTGCAAGATATTACTACGTACACGAGTCCTCTACTCACCATAACAATACACCACCGAGGATCCTCTTCCGTCACCCTACGGAAGGGCCATCCACGACACTCACACTTGTCTTGAGGCTTTTAGTAGTATCCATCAACTTGTCTGTGAACTGTAAGAGTAACCAAGTAGTCCGTACCGCGAACAACGGCTATTCGAATAGATTGAAAACCCTGCAGGGGTGTACTTCTTCACACACGCTTCCACCACTTATCGCCGTTTACTCGACATGTACTCGGCAACCTTCAAGCGGAAGCCCAGCGAGGGTTTCGGCCACGACCTGACTAACTACACAAGTCTCTCGTCAAGGTGTATCGCCTATTTGGGTTCCATCCGTGGGGAGATCCGGCCGGGGAGTCGCTCACGGCCCCAAACGATGTGTACAGGGTTCCCGAGTCACCAAACGGGCAACCGGTACACCGTGCCACGTACCTGTCGCATCACAGCCCACCCCGAGGGTCAGCGCTGTGCACGACCTCCAGTAAACTATAAGCACCAGAAACTAGTTGCAACTCCTGGACAGAGATCGAGGGTAATTAATAAGCCGAGAGGGTCAATTAAGGATCCCAATGTGTGGTAGCAGCTGAAACTTGAACCACACATACAAATCTCGGGTCCTATGGACGATTGCAATGAAACAACCCACCATGTACTCCTACATGGCCTTTCATCGATACCTTTACTAAGCATATTCCATACTTCCTTCTCTTTATCGGTATGATCATTTCACTCTGATCCATCACCCAGATGAAACAGACCTGACACAACTCTAAGCATAGCAGGCAACATAAACAAATAGCATGGTGGATCACACATCACATGGCTCAATCAACTCCTACACATGCTAGTGGGTTTCAACTATTTACTGTGGCAATGACAGGTCATGCAAGGGAATAGGGTTCAACTACCGCAGCAAGTAGCAGTTCACACGCTGTTGCCTTAATGCAGTAAAAGAGAGCAGGAGCGAGAAGATGGGTTTGTATCGGAATGATCAATGATTGCTTGCCTGACAAAGTGGTTGTCGGGTACTGCTCTTCAGCTGGATACGCAGAAGTATCCTCGGGAGCAGGACCTAACACGGAGAATACCGGCGATACAATCAATAAACAAACAAATGCAACAATATGATGCATGCTCATGACATGGAAAGATGCATATGTTTTGGGCTAATGCAACTATAACCAGAAGGGCTTCAGCCTATTTCAATCAAAGATTCAAATTGGAACTCAAACTATTATTTAATTAAGTGCATTATCATGTTTTAATGTATAAAGCAAGGTTAACTTGCTCAAACATGCATGAAACCAGTGCCATTGGAAAGATTGGATTTTTCTGATCAATTTTCATATATAAATCTTTTCCATCTGAGCTACTGTTGAATTTATATGTTTTTTTTGAAGTTTAGGCATTTTCTGGAATTTCCTGAATTATTTTAAAATCTAAAAATCCCACAAAATCATTTACTGCGTCAGCATGACATCATGCTGACGTCAGTCAGTCAACAGGGTGGCCCAGGTCAAACCTGACCAGTGGGACCCACTGGTCAGTGTTACAGTTAGCTAATTAACTAATTAGAATTAAATTAAACACTAAACTAGGTTTGACTAGCAGGCAGGGCCCACATGTCAGTGACCCAGGGGGGTCAAACGCTTGGTCAAACAAGGCCAACTCGCCGGCGTTTAGCCGACGACGAGACCAAATGCGGCGGTGATGTACGGGTTTTGTGCTTCAGCTGCCAAAACGACGGCGGAGCACACCTACGGGTAGCTGGGAGCAAACCGCATCGAGTGGTGGTGGTGGCTGGCCTCGGGGTCGCCGGAGATGACGCCGGCGACGAGTCCAGCGGCTGCCGGAGTTCGGGTGAGGTCGAAAACGACGGTGCGGTGCTCGTAGAGGTGCGTGTAGTGGTCCTACAACATCTACACGGAACGGTGAAGCTGATGGGCACGGTGGCCGGACCATTAGATGGCCAGAGCCTCGTCGGCGACGAGCTCCGCGGCGGCACGTGCAGGTGAGCTACGTGCGGTGCGTTCAGTGTAGGAGAGAGCCAACGGAGAGGGGGAGGACGAAGCTGGGCTCACAGCGGTTGCAGCAGACACCGAAGTGAGCTTGGGGGCGGTCGGAGCTGAGCGGGACGGCGAGGGGGATCTCCGCGGCCGGAGTTGGGGAAGAAGGGGTCGAGGGCGTCTCCAGGGCGGGCGAGCGCTCGGGGCTCAGCCTACTCGAGGTAGTCGAGGACGGCGGAGACGACGGACACGACGACGGGGCTCAGGGACGACGGTTGACGCGGCTACCACAGCGGCGCGAGCACGGCGGTGTCGGCCATGGTGCGTGGAGGGCGAAGGAGAGGAGCTGGGGAGGGTGGAGAGTGTCAGCGAGCTCGGGGAGGGAGTGGATGACCGATCCAAGCCTCCAGAGCGGCGAGGGGAGGAAGCAGGGCGGCGGGCAGCTGCGTGGCGCGTGCTGCGGCCACCGTCGAGCACCTGCCTGCCTGCCTGGCCGAGCCAAGCAGCTCGCTGGAGCGGCGGCTGGGCTGGGCCGGCAGGTGGGCCGGTTGGGCGCCAGGTAACTCTTCCTCTCTCTCCTTTTTTTCTATTTCTTTTTTGTTTCATTTCTTTTGCAACTTTGTTCAATTATTAAAAATGCCAGAACATTTTTATAACTCATAAAACTAGTCATGCCCATAGTATATAATATGAACAGTATGGAACATTTTAGTTTATGATTATTTGGGCACATAAAATATTTTATAGCATTTAAATGCCCAAATAAAAATACCATATGATTTAATCCAGAGACCTTAGATGTCCTAGAAAATTGTGCACCATTTTTGGCAGAGGTTTAAGACCAAGGCAGAAGTGATGAACATTTTTGACGGGCATTTTGGGTACATTGGAAAAGATTTTATCAAACCCTAGTTGTTAGAAGAGGGGTGCTGGGGTTTCTGTCATTCCCATTTCATGTTTCATTGATAAGTAAACATGATGCACACTCTAGCTAGTCCTAATGCAAGCACTAACTAGGGATGTGACAACTCACCCTCACTCAAAAGAATCGCGTCCCGAGATTCGGGTTCCTCCGGAAAGAGGGTGGGGTACTCAAGTCAAAGACGATCCTCCCTTTCCCAAGTAGCTTCACTCTCGGAATGATGTGACTATTGAACCTTGAGGAACTTGATATTGTGGCGTCGAGTGGTGCGCTCGGTTTGATCAAGAATACGAATGGGGTATTCTCGATATGTGAGATTGTCCTGGAGATCAAGCGTTTCATGTTCCACTCCGCGGATAGGATCCGAGAAGCATCGCCTGAGTTGAGAAACGTGGAAGACATCATGAACTCTGGAGAGGTGCGGAGGTAGTTCCAATTGGTAGGCAACTTCTCCTCGTTTGGCAAGAATGCGAAAAGGACCGATGTAACGAGGGGCCAATTTGCCTTTGATACCGAAGCGATGGGTTCCCTTAAGAGGAGTAACCCGAAGGTAAGACTTATCGCCGACTTCAAAAGTCACAGCCTTATGATGACTATCATATTGGCTCTTCTGGCGAGACTGGGCTGTTTTCAATTTCTCACGAACGACGCGCACCTGCTCTTCTGCTTCCTGGATCATATCCGGACCAAAGAATTGTCTTTCCCCGGTTTCTGACCAGTTAAGAGGTGTTCGACACCTTCGTCCATATAGAACTTCGAAGGGAGCTTTGCCCAAGCTGGCTTGATAACTATTGTTATAAGCGAATTCGGCAAATGGAAGACACTTTTCCCATTCCATACCGAAAGAAATGACAGAGGCCCGAAGCATGTCTTCCAGAATTTGATTGACTCGTTCCACTTGACCACTTGACTGGGGATGCAAGGCGGTGCTGAAAGTGAGATGAGTTCCCATAGCATTCTGGAAACTTTCCCAAAATCGTGAAGTGAAAAGACTTCCACGGTCTGAGTTAATCTCCAGCGGCACACCATGAAGTGATACTATCCGAGAGATATACAAGTCTGCTAGCTGGCTAGCGGTAATACTCTCTCGAACAGGCAGGAAATGAGCTACTTTAGAGAGGCGGTCGATAACGATGAAAATAGCATTATTCCCTTTCCTGGTCCTGGGAAACCCGGTAATGAAGTCCATACCGACTTTGTCCCATTTCTCTTCAGGAATAGCTAAAGGTTGAAGGGTGCCAGCAGGCCGTTGATGTTCTGCTTTAACTCGATGACAAACGTCGCAGTTAGCAATGAACTGAGCGATTTCTCTCTTCATCCTAGTCCACCAGAATCTCTGACGTAGGTCCTGATACATTTTGGTACTACCGGGATGGATCGTGAGAGGAGATTCATGAGCCTCCTTAAGAATCATCTGTCGTAGTTGTTGTTTCTTGGGTACCACCAAGCTGTTCTCGAAGTACACAACACCTCGATCATCCATAGAGAAACTTCTAGCAACTCCGCTAGCAATGTTCTCCTTGATCCGAGATATACCTCTATCATACCGCTGGGCAACTATGATTTGATCCATAAGGGTAGGTTTCGCCACCAAGGTGGAAAGGAATCCTCGAGGAACAATGTGAAGGTTAAGCTTACGAAATTCCTCGTGGAGAAGTGGTTGCCCTTGTTGTAACATCAAGTTGTTACAATAAGACTTACGACTTAGTGCATCAGCCATGACATTGGCCTTCCCAGGGGTGTAAGTGATTCCTAAGTCGTAATCTGTGAGTAACTCAACCCAACGTCTTTGCCTGAGATTTAGATCCGGTTGGGTGAAGATGTATTTCAAACTTTGGTGATCAGTGAAGATTTCACAACGATTACCAAGAAGGTAATGTCGCCATGTTTTGAGTGCATGGACTACAGCTGCAAGCTCTAGATCATGTGTAGGATACTTATCCTCATGTGGACGCAACTGTCGGGATGCGTAAGCAATCACTTGACGATCTTCCATGAGTATGCAACCTAGTCCTTGTCGCGAGGCGTCGCAGTAGATAATAAAATCCTTGGAGAAGTCTGGTGGTACCAGTACGGGTGCAGACGTCAGGCGCCTTTTTAGTTCCTGAAAGCTGGACTCGCACTGTGGGGTCCACTCAAACTTTTTATCCTTTTTGAGGAGTTCAGTTAGGGGTTTAGCAACCTTGGAGAAATTCTCGACGAAGCGTCGGCAATAGCTCGCTAAGCCAAGAATACTCCTAACTTGCTTGACCGATTCAGGGGGAGTCCAATCAAGGACGGCTTGAACTCTCTCGGGATTGACAGCAATACCCTTGCCAGAGATCACATGACCTAGATAGGTCACTTCCGGCAACCAGAATTCACATTTAGAGAATTTGGCATAAAGACGGTGTTCTCGAAGTTTCGTCAATACCAGCCTTAGATGCTCGGCATGATCTTCCTTGTTCTTGGAGTAAATGAGTATATCATCGAGGTATACCACGACGAATTTATCCAAGTACTCCATGAATATAGAATTCATTAACCGGGAGAAGGTGGCTGGGGCATTGGTTAACCCGAAGGACATGACGGTGTACTCGTATTGGCCATAGCGAGTAACAAAAGTCGTTTTAGGAATGTCCCCGTTCTTGATTTTGATTTGATGGTAGCCCAACCTCAAATCCATTTTGGAAAAGACTGAGGATCCAGCAAGCTGATCATACAGGTCGTTGATCCTGGGGAGCGGATACTTGTTCTTTATGGTGACCAGATTGACAGGTCGGTAATCTACAACCATCCGCTTCGTTCCATCCTTCTTCTTAATGAAGAGGACGGGACAAGCCCAAGGGGAAGAACTAGGACGGATGAAACCCTTTTGCAAGGACTCATCGAGTTGTTTCTTAAGCTCAGCTAATTCTAGGGGTGCCATCTTATAAGGTCTCCTAGAGATTGGGACAGTTCCTGGAATAAGATCTATCAGGAACTCGACATCTCTGTCAGGTGGAATTCCTGGCAGTTCTTTTGGAAAAACATCCGAAAAGTCACAGACTACCGGGATGTCTTCGAGTTCTGGTAGAGAGCTGGCATTAAGAGAGTAGAGCTGACGCTCAGCCATTCGGGTCAAGACATTGACTATCTTGCCGGATGGGTGTGTAAGTTGAACGGTCCTAGTATAGCAATCAATCTTGGCGTAATGAGTTGTCATCCAATCCATACCCAAAATGATGTTTATGTCCGAGGACTTGAGAGCGATTAGAGATGCAAGGAAAACAAGTCTATCGACAAGGATTTCATTTCCATGGCTTACCCTAGAGGTTTGCCACTTTGAACCAGGAGTTTGAATAACCATGGAAGTAGGCATGTCACAAAAAGTCATGTTGTGCAATCGAGCATAGCTCTCAGATATGAACGAATGGGATGCTCCAGTATCGAAAAGAACTGATGCCAGATGGCAGTTAACGAGAAGCGTACCAAGGACGACGTTAGGATCTTCATAAGCTTCCTCAGCAGAGACATAGTTGACATGACCACGTGCAGTGGGGATTGGCTTGACATAATTCACCTTGCCGGTTGGCTTACCACGGCCAACGGGTTTTCCTGGTTGGTTCTGAGGACACTCACGCATGTAGTGCCCCGGTTCTCCACACTTGAAGCATGTCACGGTGCCAGTGCGTGGAGCAAAGTTGGTAGGTGGTTCCCCATAAGTCTTGGCAGGTGCATACTGTTGAGTTGGGCGAGGCGCCTCATAGGATGGCCTCGGTGTGTACTTGGGTGGCAGAGCAGTGTTAGGAACCCACACACGGCGCTTGTGAGAGCCAGAGCCGGATGAGGAACCAAAGTCTCGAGGATGCTTGCGTGTGGCCTCGAAATCGGTCTGGCCCGTTGTCACACCCTGCATTTTGTAACATGTTATTTGTAACTTTGAAGCATGAAAATTTGGACCAGCAAATTTTTTTAGCATCATTTGGCTTTTATTTGGAATTGAGTTTTCTTCATTTGCTTTTTCATGTGCTCATTAAAGTCAACTATGACCTCTTGTAGATTTCATCTCCATACCCACAACTTCTGCCCAATGATCATGCCAAGTGTTATATAACAGTATAGTATTTTCTTACAAAATTAATTTGGCCAAAAAGTATTTTATAAATTTAGTTTTCCAAAAACCCCTGAATTGAGATTTGCACTACAAGTACTTGATTTAGGGTGAGAAAATTATTTCAAAAGGTTTATTTGAGACCTAGTAGTCATAGGACTCCCAGAAACCACAAGGGTATAATTTTAAAAGTTATTTTCCTATTTTATTTAAAAGCTTTTTCTTAAGGCCAGAAATGGTCTTTAATAGGAGAAAATTATTTAACTATTTCAAAAATATTTGCCAAAATTCAGAGAGACTCAGAGGACATATATTGTCCATATATAAGAGTTTCAACACTTGGTCATGTTCAAAATAATGGGCTAAACCCTCTAAAATCCTTTCTGGATATTTCAAGCTTTTTGAAATATTTACAAAGGGAACTTTCTTCAAAAATTCCAGGGAAATTCTATCATGTCATATATGACATATTTGATGATCTTGCCAAGTCCCATGCCTTGGGAAGCAAGAAAACATCCTCAAACCCCTTCATAACCATTCTGTCCATATTTGAAGTTTGAGCAACTTTACATTGCCAAACTTGTCCAAATGCTCTCAAACTTGGTGCACATGCTAGAATGACCTAATAAGGCATTTAGACCAAATGGCACAAGATTTGGAATAGAGCAACTTGATCAGATCACCTCAAAACCCTTTTTGTTCAAATGCAAATTTGAACAACTTTACATTACCAACTTTTTATCTGGAGCTTCAAACTTTGTGGGCATTATCAATACCCCAAATGATGATGCTACACCAAGTGGTGCATCAAGGGGAGATGATTAGCTTGACTCAATCAAGATGAAACTGTTTTTGTTGATTTCTAGGGTTCACCAAAGTTACATTGGCTAGTTTCTTCAAATGAGCCCAAATTTGGTGAAGCACCCTATTTCCTCATGTCTTTCAACCCTGTTAAGTGCCATATCAAGTGGAGGTCATTTACTTGACCAAACACTGATCAAACACCTTCTGGCTTTTTCCTAAAACCTCCAACTTGATCACTTTGACTCTTCTTCATGGCCTGTGCTTTTTACCACCCGATCATTGAGTTACTAGCTACCTCCAGTAACTTCCCCAGCACCCCAGCTCCATGATTGAGGGGAGAAAGCCCTGTTTTACCTTGCTGGACAGCAGGTTTTCACCATTTCACCAGCATCTCCACTCTCTCTCTGCATCTCCAGGGCATCCAAGGCCTCAGGCCAATTCTTTACTTCCCCCCTGACCTTCTAGACGCTGCTGGACACGTTGGTTTTGACCAGGTCAGCGAGAGCGCGGCGATGCCAGCCAAACGCGCGCTCTAGAGCACGCAACAGTGCAGACAAGCACTGTGGCTTCGGCCAATCGCTGACCCCGACAGCCTCGGGCCTCCCCCTCGCGCCAGTCGAGGCCCCTCGACGTCCGCGACCTCCCCGGTGCTGTCCCCCCTCTTCCTGCGCCCTCTAGTGGCCGACGTCGCACGAGCGCTGGCCGCCCGCGACGGCCACTCTGCTGCTTCACACGCGCGCGCGCTCCAGACGCTCCTCCGCTCCTCTTTTCCCCTCAGCTGGACGTGGAGCAAGTCCACGGTCCTCCCCGGCTTGATCCCAGGCTCCAGAACCCCTCCTAGCCTCGCCTGCAACCTCGCCGGCGCACGGGTCCACGGTGGACCGTGGGCGCGGCTATATAAGCCCCTCCCAAGCCTCTCCAGTAGCATCAGCGACCTCTCCTCACTCCACTGAGCCTCCGAGTAACACCCACTCCTTCCCAGGACGTCCCAGTGCTCGGGATCGACCGGAGCGCCGCCGCGTCGGGCCGCCGGTGATCTCGTGGTACGGGCCTCCCCTGCCCCTCCTTTCACCTGATTCGGAACCGCCGTGCTCCACTGACCCTTTCCCCCTTGTTTCCCCCTCCGTTTGCAGTCGGAAACGACCAGAGCCACCACCTCCCGACGAGCTTCCGCCGTCCCACCTCGCCGCCGGCGAACCGGACCTCCCCGGCGTGCCGCACCACCACCACTGCAACCGCCACTCGACGCTGAGTCCATCGCTGGCCTCCGTTGCCGTCGCCGTGGCCGGAAAACTCGCCGGTGAGCTCGCCGTCGCTGTGGCCGCAAGGTTGGAGATGACAGGCGGGCCCCGCCTGTCATCCCCACACCTCTCTTCCCCTCCTCTCTGTCACTGACCCACGGGCCCCGCCCGTCAGGTTTAAAAACCTGACGTGCGCGTGCAGGCTCCCGTGCGGCTGGGCTGGACCGCCCTGGGCCGTGCACTGTGGCCCCTCTGGCCCAGTTGCACAGGTCTTTTTATTCTTTTTCTTTTCTGTTATTGTTTTAAACATTTCTACAGAAAAGAAAAATGGTCCAAATTAAATAATTCCAACTCCTATAATCTTGTAATATTCCAACCTATTTAATAGTACTACTTTCACTCAAATCCATGAAACTTTTCTGTACTGTTCAAATTTAAGTTCAAATTTGGGCAGTAATACTCCTGTTCAAAAATCAATAGATTCCATTCTGTTACTCCAAAACTCCAACTAAGATTTTTCCCCACCTTAGAAATTCCTCTAGTATTTTACAAAAATGAGTTGACATTTTTCTGAGCACTTTGATTTTTGTGTTTTGTTTGTATTCTTATTTTCCCGTGGTTATTATGCGACGTATAGATCCCGTATTTGACGAAGTTGCTGTGGAAGAAGAAGGAGAAGGATTTGAAGACTTTGAAGACCAAGCCAATCCAGGCAAGCAGCCCTTTGACCATGATACACTTGTTCTTCGGAACCCGTTGTTTCCGATGCATGATGATTAGGGTTACGATAGTGACCTAGTGATTCCACCATATGATGCATGCCATGATCTTGATCTTGCTATGTGCTAGATGACTTGCATATGGTTAGTGGTTATGAATAGTGATGCATGTGTGACATGAACCTCCGTGGTTGAAGTCTTTACATAAAACCCCGTCGGGTGCCATTCATGCCCGAGGGAGATGATGATGAGTTGGGTGACCACTTGATGACGAAGTGGTGTACCAAGGCAAGTATGTGTGTTTTTCAAACGGATTGGTTTAAGTTGCGACCGTTATTCCAACCATACATGTGCAACCACACTACCCCTTATGGGACGGGGCTTTATTGATTACTTAGGTCGATACTAGCATGGTGCCCGCATTACTAGTGACGGGAAGACTTGAGGTCTTTCCCAGGACCGGGTCGTGCTTGGATAGACGGCCATCACTGCTTTTACAGGGCACCGGACACACCGTTGGTCCCTTCGGGTACGCGTGACATTGAAATTAGGGCATGTCCCGTGATCTATTGTTTGTACCCGAGGGCCGTGTACCAACGAGTGGACTCTATGTTAGTGTCGTCTAAGGAAAGATAATGACCAGGTGCTTACCCCGGGTACTTGAGGTACCGTGGGTCGTGGATGACACGGAAGTTCCCCGGATCTTATGGGTAAAGTGTACAACCTCTGCAGAGTGTCAAACTATTCGAATAGCCGTGTCCACGGTCATGGACAGTTGGGTAACCGCTCTTGGGCTACGTCCAATGTTTGTGAAACCATGCGTGTGTGTGTGAGTCAGGGTGGTGACTTGACTCGATGAGTTGAATCATATTCATGTTGATATCGGTAACCTGTCTTCGAGGTTACGCGAGTTTATTGATGCATTAACTTGATGGTAGAATATTCGTTCTAGCCTTGCTAGATTGATCATTATTATTCAAATGCACTGTTACTTTGAACCACATCATGGGTTGCTTGCGAGTACATTCAAAGTACTCATTGGCTTGCCACTGGTTATTTAATTGGCCAGGCATGGAAGAACAGGATTATGAGGAAGAGTTCTTTGGAGACGATCATGCGAACTAGGACGCTATCCCAGTCAGAATGCCTGTAGGGTTAAGGCAGATGGCATGGGTTCTACCCGTTTATCGAAGACTTCCGCTATTTGAGTTATTTGCTATTCAGCCCGTGAGGCTCTATCTATGTAAGACTTGGCCATAATGGCCATAATTCGTGTAAGACTATTTGTATGGATGTAAGACTCTTGTTATTTCAGCTTCTGTGTGTTCAGTGAGCATTGATCTCTGGGATCACTGTACACGTGCATTCGGTGATCTCGACTTCTAAGTCGGGGTCCCCACAGAGCTGGTATCAGAGCTATCCTGACTGTAGGAAGCCTTAGTTAGCATGGGCGTTAGTTAGATGAGACCCTTTTTCAAAAACCTTCTGAACCTCTCTTCTTTTCAAAACCTGAGATTTCATCAGCTTGTTAACCCCTCCTACTCCACCTTTGTAGATGGCCGATGTACCCGAAGAGCACCTGACCACTGGGTTTCCCTTACTTCTCGAGGATAGCCTCCAGGAGTGTCAGTTCCACCGAGCACCCATTCTCACCTATCTTGAGCATTGGGTGAGCGATACTGAGGTGGAATACCATGTGGAAGTGATTGTGAAGGCAAACGATCCTCCCACAAGTTGGTTCTTCGAGGGACCCCAGATGGCAACACTACCACTCGCTGTCGAGGCTGCTGCACTCAAGGCATTAACCCGTCTCCGCGAGCTTCTTCCGGAGATGGCAGCCAAGATGACAACTCGCTTCTTACCTTACCGGAAGGAAGGTGAAGAAGAAAGCAGCGCACTAGCCCCTCCGCTGAAGGAAGGACTCTCGCTTCGGTTCCAGACCTACTTCAGTCTATGTGCCGACAGCTTGGCACAAGACTTGGCCTCGGAATCAATGAAGCTTCGAGAAGAACTTCACAAGACCAAGGCACTTCTTTGTCAAGCTCAAGAGAAGGCAAATAGGATCAAGAAGGAAGGAGCACCTTCTGGACAATCCGCTATCGCATACCGAGGCGGAAGGCCCTCCGAGGATGTATCTTCCAAGGGTGAAGAACCACCTCGGCGACGCCGGATGACGGCAAGGGAATATCGCAAGCTTTTCCCTGCACCACCGACGAAGCACCGTCGTATCCAACTCCTCCACTCCCCCACACCCTCTAGTGACAAGGGAGCCGAGACAGATGAAGACAAGGAGGAAGACCCAGAAGAGCCGGAATACGCGACCGAGCATTCCGCCGCTTAGGCATTATTCGCTACTCGGATATGCCAGTTGTAACCTCTACGGTAGGATAGGTCGTGTAACCCCTATGCGCAGTCGAGTCCTTGTATGGTTCATATGAAACCATCTAGTGTTTGCTTTTGTTGTGTCTGGATGTATGTCGTATTCTTCCTTCGGGAATGTGTAAACGACTACATCACCCATTTGGATTTTTATGAATGTGTTTTGGCCTTACGGCCCCTGCATGATTTGATTTAGTGTCACACACACCCCCTTACTAGGCACCCATCTATCTTGCTTTCCCTCTTCCGAGTCATGAGACCTTTTACCGCTCCAACAGGATGCCTGTTGTAACTCGTACTGGTACCTCTACCCAGCAGCCCAAAGCCGGAGCATCCTCTCAGCCAGAGGCAGGCCACGACCAAACCAACGACCAAGCTCCACCACCACCTCCTCCAAGCATGGACATGGCTCAGCTTCTCCAAGCTTTCCGAGAGGAACGCCAAGCCAACACTGCAGCCCTTCAGCTGATTGCTCAAGCTGTCACCAACAACCGCCAGCCGACGGGGAATGGCAATGGACGTTCCACGTTGGCAGAGTTCAAGAAGCATGCACCGCCAACCTTCATCGAGACTGCTGAACCCCTGGATGCAAATGACTGGGTCCGTTCCATTGAGGAAATTCTGGAACTAGTCGGATGCACCGAAGACCGCGAGAAGGTGGCTTATGCAGCCCACTGCCTCGGGGGACTACTAGAGCTTGGTGGGATGGATTCAAGGTCATGCATGCTGAACAAGACATCACTTGGGTTAGTTTCAAGTCAGAATTCCGCAAGTCCCATATTCCTTCCGGAATCATGGCTATCAAAAAGCGCGAGTTCCGAGCCCTGAAGCAAGGAAGTGGCACCGTCAAGGAGTACATGCAGAAGTTCAGTATTCTGTCAAGGTATGCCCCTGAAGATGTCAGCACTGATGCTGCCAAAAGGGAGCGCTTCATGGAAGGCCTCAATCAGACTCTGCAATACTCGCTTGTCGTGTGCGACTACCCGTCTTTCCCTGACCTGGTGAACAAGGCACTTATGCTTGAAGACAAGCGGCGTGCTTTGGAAGACACTCGCAAGCGCAAGTTGGTCAGTAAGGGAAGTTCCAGCAACCAGAAGCCTCGCCCGTGGCAGTCAGCCCCGGCCAAACCAACCTATCAGCAGCCAAGAGCTCCTGCACCTCGTGCCAACCCTCAGCCTCAGCAGTATGCCAACCCCAGGCCAGCTTTCAACCCCAATACCAGTGGTGGCAACAAGATCAACACTCCAAACCAAGTCACTTGCTTTGGATGTGGTCAGTCCGGACACATCTCAAGGGTGTGCCCCAACAAGAAGCCTGATGCCCCGCGCCCCAATGCGCAGAACCAGGGACAAGGCCGTGGAATGCCACCAAGGAACCCAGCTCCTCGCAATCCACCGAACTATGGGAAGGGGCGTGTGAATCACGTCACTGCTGAAGAAGCCCAGGAAGACCCGGACGTCGTGCTGGGTACGTTCCTTGTCAACTCAGCACCTGCAACTGTCTTGTTTGATTCTGGAGCAACGCATTAATTTGTCACTCAAAGATTTGCATTAAAAAGTGGCATGACCCCTACACCCCTGAATAACCCTATGGTGGTACAAACCCCCGGAGCCGAGATGAGAGCCAAGATAGGCTGTAAAGGAGTCGGTATTACCATTAACGGCGTAGACTTCCTAGCAGACCTTATCATCCTGAGATCGCAAGGCTTGGATGTGATCTTAGGGATGGATTGGCTCAGTAAGCACCAAGGCTTGTTAGACTGTGCCAATCAGACAGTCACTGTGACCAATGACCAAGGAGTCGAAGTCAAGTTTGCTTCCAACTCCTCTTTCGCTCAAGCCGCTAAAATCAACTGTCTGTCTGAAGTTGGGCTAGATCAAGTACCGGTGGTATGTGAGTATCCTGATGTCTTTCCGGATGAACTACCGGGAATGCCCCCTGACCGTGACATTGAGTTCATCATCGAGCTCGTGCTCGGAGCAAGACCCATCTATAAGAAGCCTTATAGAATGGGGACGGAAGAATTAGCCGAGTTGAAGAAGCAGCTGGAAAAGCAGCTAAGGAAGGGATTTATCCGCCCAAGTGCCTCCCCTTGGGGATCTCCTGTTTTGTTTGTGGCAAAGAGGGACGGTACCATCCGCTTATGCATTGACTATCGTTCCCACAATGAAGTTACAATCAAGAACAAGTATCCACTTCCCAAGATCGAAGATCTGTTTGATCAGCTCAGCGGAGCCAAGGTATTCTCCAAGATCGACCTCAGATCTGGGTACTACCAGCTGAAGATCAGACCCCAAGATATTCCGAAGACGGCATTCGTAACCAGATATGGCCTGTACGAGTGCACGGTCATGTCTTTTGGGTTAACCAATGCCCCAGCTTACTTCATGTATCTCATGAATAAAGTCTTCATGGAATATTTGGACAAGTTTGTTGTTGTCTTCATTGATGACATTCTTGTGTTCTCGAAGTCGGAGGAAGAGCACGAGCAGCACCTGAGGATGCTCCTAGACAAGCTTCGTGAGCACCAACTGTATGCCAAATTCAGCAAGTGTGAGTTCTGGCTGCATAAAGTTGGATTCTTAGGTCATGTCTTGACCGAGGAAGGATTATCTGTTGATCCTGCAAAAATCGAAGCTGTGACCCAATGGCAATCTCCAACGACCGTCAAGGAAGTTAGAAGCTTCCTCGGACTAGCGGGCTATCTGTAATGCCCAGGATGGAGTTATACCTCCTACGTGTCGAGGCACGACTTAAAGGCATAAATCCATCCTAGAATGATCTCAAGTTCGGTAATTCTTTGCACATCTCATGTAAAAGAGGGGATTGTAAACAGAAAATAGTTGGCTTACACTCGCCACGTCACAGAATTACAATTCAAATCTCAATCATCATACATTAAGAATATCACAACCCTCTAAGGGCAAAATCCAAATGCAAGATACCAAACTGAAATAAATAAACCACAGGCGGATCGAATCCTAGTAGGAGTCTCCACTACTGATCATCCGGATATCGCACATAGTACCGACTACTCTCCTCGTTGTACTCCCAATCCAGCTCGGTGCCATCACTTGGATAGCTCACAGCTGGACCTGCATCTGGTGTGTGAAGTAACTGTGAGCCACAGAGGACTCAGCAATCCCGTCTTCGGGTAACAAGACTATTTAATCCTTTGGGTGAGGATAAGGCTGAAGAAAAGAATAAGTGTCTGCAGCAGCAACTAGCATCTAGCTTACGTGAGTGAGAGCGAGAAGAGAAGGCCTCGGCGAGAAGTGATCACGAAGTGATCCTAGCTACAAGCTCAACAATCATAACCCCTCCGTGTTCAACTCCCGAATCCCTATTCGGAAATTGACGATCACGGAACACACGCTGGTAGTGTATTAGTAACATTGTGTCAAGTTATCTACAACCGCAATTAACAAGCTCCCATCTGCCACATAACCGCGGGCACGGCTTTCGAAAGTTCAAACCCTGCAGGGGTGTTCCAACTTGACCCATTACAAGCCCACGATCCGCGGAGTCGCAACTCCAAAGTGGGAAGACCCGAGTATCCTCAGAATCCCGTGCTCAAGATATACCGAACTAAGGTAAGGCTAATCCAGCAAATCCTCCCGGCGTGCCGACACCCTGATAGTAGCCGCGCGTATCTCGTCTCAGGCCACGTCCGGATGAGACATCCTACAGGTTTTTACCAGACCTCGAGTTTCCTTGAGGTGGCCCCGCAGTCCGCTCATTTCGGACCAACACTCATGTGGAGCACTGGCCCGGGGTTGTTGATTAAGAAAAAGGGTTTATAACTCCCTATGCAAGTTTAGTTTGTTATTAGGCAAATAGTACCAATGTTGGGACTTGCTGGAAAAGACTTAGCACTTAGCGGTTTATCGAGGGGGTCCCATACACCCCAACCGTGTTAGGAACGCATAATCAAGGAACATAACACCGGTTTATACGGTTCCTAACGGCATGAGTGGAACAAAACACCAAGCAAAAGGCTTAGCCTTCCACCCTTGCCAATATATAGATGATTTCATTTTAAGCATTTATATAGTGTGATAAAACCCAACCAAACTTCATCATGAAGCAAGCATCTTCGATCTTCACCTGCAACTAGCAACGCTATAAGAAGGGCTGAGCGAAGCGTACTTAGCCAATCAACGGTTTGCGTAGGTAGGTTGGTTAAACATGGCAATGGTTTACAAGTAGGAGGCTGACAAGAAGATCATGGGCATCAAGGCAAAACTATAGATCGAGACTACTAGCAATAGGCAAAGATAGTAATGTTATCGGGGTTCGGTCATCTTGCCTGAAGAGAAGTCGTTCGGATCGTAAGAAGGGTCCTCGTGTTCAACCTCGTTGGAAACCTCGTGCTCGTACTTGAACTCAGACTCTGCTTACGGCTCTAAACAAAACAATCACACCAAGCACCAATCAACAAGATGCAATGCGCACTCGAAAAAGATGAATGCATGATGGATGCACTAAGGATGCACACGGAAGCCGGAAAATATCACTCAAGCAAAACACCTCAAAACATGATAACAATCTGATATTATTAATCTACACAGAAAAATCAATCAAGTTTGATATAAGATTCGCAGAAATCGGAGTTACGGGCTAAAAGTTATGCCCGAAACAAGATTTGAGCGAAAGCTGAAAATTACAGCAACATGGCATCTTCGGAGCTCAAAATAATTAAGTTACAGGACTCAAATAACATGGCAAAGGACATGAACACAAACTAGACATATACTACAACAACTATGTCCAAAGGTGCACCCCAACGGAGCCACGGATCAATAGCAATGATCTTGGACATATGGAACTTGACAATAAAATTCT
Source organism: Secale cereale (assembly GCA_902687465.1). Classification (NCBI taxonomy): domain Eukaryota; kingdom Viridiplantae; phylum Streptophyta; class Magnoliopsida; order Poales; family Poaceae; genus Secale; species Secale cereale. Next base: position 720,008,644 of record LR738711.1, on the reverse strand, counting down.
GGCAGCAGAATTTTATTGAAACTTTGGAGCAAAAGATAAACATGCTACAGCCACTTAAATAGACATGTGAGGACATGAATGGAAAGACAACAATATATACTACAAGGAACAATCAAGATCCACTCCAAAACTATCATGCTTTGTCCTAGAACATCACACGAACATGGCATCGGAACGTTACAGATTTCAGACTTAGTGAAAATCCACTAAGTCCTAAAACAGCAATATCATCATGGCATATAAAAGAGCATGTTTAAGTCACCTCGAAACTAATCATGGCAAGAGGTAAGCACCTCATCAAAGTACACATGAAGGTGATCCCGAAACACACAAGCATGCTTCATGTAGGTAAACACAACGATTACAACGAGCTCAACAAGATGTCATTTCATAACAAGTGAAACAACATCACAACCACATGGCACTTTGCAACAATGATAACAAGGCAATAATAAATCTATCATGCAACCTAGCACATACAACATGTAGAGCATGGCAAGACGAACACGTGGACATGTCATTTGCATCATTCGGACAAACGAGCTAAAAGATATCACATGGCAAAGGTGACATAAAAACATCACATAGCAGCAGTTTATATCATGATGCACTCTTGCAACAGCAAAACAAGCACCTAGATGATCTCTAACATGCATGACAACAACAGATGAAACGTAGAGCAAGTCTCCACGAACGTCTGGAAATGCTATATGCGCGATTCGGAGCAACAGACAAAAAGTTAGGGCAGTTCAAACATTGCATCACAGATTAAAAATACTGGGACTTAGGATTAAAGAGGCAACCTAGATCTGGAGGAAAACGGGCCGGATCTGGTGGCCCGCGAGGTGGCGGCTGGAGAGGCGGCTCGGGCTCGGCCTGCTGGATCGGAGGCCTGGAGACCCGGCGGCCTCGGGCTGAAGGGACGGCGGTACGGGCCCGCGGGAGCCTGGCGGCCTGCGGCCCGCGAAGGAGCGGCGCGGATCGGCTCGAGAGGCTGCTGGCGCCCTGGGCTTCGACCTGGTCGGAGGGAGCGGCCCGGGTGGCTGGCGGAGGTAGCGGCCCGGGTGGCTGGCGGAGGAGCACCTGGGCCGCGCCAGGCGATCGGACTGGCGATCGGGGCCCGTGGCGGCGATCGGTCGTTCGGCGCGGCTGGATGGGCTTCCGATGCGGGAGAGCGGAGAGGGCGATCGGGTGTCGAAGCGGGGAAGTGGTCCTGGGCTTCGGAGGTGTACGGCCTGGTGAGCGATCGATCGGGGCCTCCTGACCCGATCCGATCGACGGAGCGGCCGAGGCTCCTGGCGAGCGGAGGAGGCGCGAGGCGCACGAAGCGTTGACTTGCGGCTGGACCTGGTCGGCTGCTGCTTCAATCTGGGAGCAGATCGCGGCGGCGATGGAGTCCCTTCGTGGATCTGGCCAAGTGGCAGAGAGGGGCTGGCTAGATCCGAAAATTGAGGGGGAGAGGGTGGAGAAGAAGCTAGATGCCCAAAAAATTAGACTAGGGGTCTATATATATAGCAGGTAGCTAGGGTTTGGAGACTTGGGGGTGTTTAGGAGCCCTCCGATCGCGATCCGACGGGTCCGATCGCGGGGTAGTCTAGAAGGGCCTAGGAGAAGATAAAAGACTGCAGTAGGGGTGTTTCCGGGACACGAAGTGAAGGCACTTTGGACCCACACGATCAACGGATGGAAAAGCCAACGGAGTCCAAACGAGACGAGATTTGAGAGGCGGGTTGCACACAACAAAACAACAACACACACAACAACCTCGCGGCACACCGGTAACGTTACACGCCCGAACAACAAAGTAGGCCTACGGGACGTCACGGACACGTGAGGGAGCTCCGGAACGCGAAACGGACAACGGGAAGAAACGCGTGGAACCGGATGCAACCGACAACACAAATGCAATGCGATGCACATGTCTACATGATATGAATGAATGCCACACACTCACACAACAAAACGACGAAAACCCAGAAGACAAAGAACCCGGAATGGAAATAGATGAAGCCGGAGATATATTATATACCCAAAAGGGAAAGTATTACATCCGGGGCATTACAAACTCTCCTCAACTACAAAAAGATCTCGTCCCGAGATCTAGGACTGGAAAAAGGAAGGGTACTCGGAACGAAGATGATCTTCTCGTTCCCAGGTAGCTTCTCGATCGGTGTGATGTGACCACTTGACTTTCAGATATTTGATGGACTTGTTGCGGGTCTTGCGTTCGGTTTCTTCGAGAATGGCAACTGGATGCTCTCGGTAGGACAGGTCTTGTTGAAGATCAATCTCCTCAAACGGAAACATGCGCTCAGGTGCCTTGAAGCATTTGCGAAGTTGAGACACATGGAAGACATCATGAACATTTGCGAAGTTTGAAGGGAGCTCAAGTTGATAGGCTAGATCGCCTCTTTTGCCAAGAATCTTGAAAGGCCCGACGTATCTAGGAGCAAGCTTTCCTTTGATACCGAATCTTTGGGTTCCTTTCATCGGAGAAACTCGGAGATAGACATGATCACCGATGTCGAAAGCCAAATCATGATGCTTGCCGTCATAGTAGCTCTTCTGACGTGACTGAGCGGCCTTGAGATTCTCACGTATGACTTTGCACATTTCTTCGGCTTCTGAGATCAAGTCATTGCCAAGGAGTTGACGTTCGCCTGTTTCAGACCAGTTGAGAGGGGTACTGCACTTTCTGCCATAAAGGATTTCAAACGGTGCTTTGCCTGCACTTGCTTGAAAGCTGTTGTTGTAAGAGAACTCGGCAAATGGAAGGCAGTCTTCCCATTTCATGCCAAAGGAGATGACACAGGCTCTGAGCATGTCTTCTAGAATCTGATTCACGCGCTCGACTTGACCACTAGTCTGAGGGTGAAATGCAGTGCCGAACCTGATCTTCATGCCCATGGCGGACTGAAAGGAGTCCCAGAACCTTGATGTGAACAAGCTTCCACGGTCTGAGGATATAACTTGAGGAATGCCATGTAGGGACACAATTCTGGAAGTGTACAGCTCTGCAAGTTGAGCTGCATTGATTGATTCTTTGACTGGAAGAAAGTGAGCGACTTTGGTAAGCTTGTCGATCACCACAAAGATAGCATCATTTCCTCGCTTGGATTTTGGAAAGCAAGTGACGAAGTCCATTTCAATGTGGTCGAACTTCCACTCGGGAATAGGAAGAGGTTGGAGAAGACCGGCTGGACGTTGATGTTCTGCTTTCACTCTTCTGCATACATCACATTCGTTCACGAATTGGGCAATTTCCCTTTTCATGCGTGTCCACCAGTAAGATTGCTTGAGATCTTGATACATCTTGGAACTGCCAGGATGAATGGAAAGGAGAGAATCATGAGCTTCTTCCATTATGAGCTTCCTGAGATCACCTTTGGGAACAACGAGTCTGTCCTCGAATAATAAGGTATCTCTCTCATCAACACGGAAGCACTTGTATTTTGGAGTGCCCTTAGCAATCCCATGTTTCACTTTCTTCACCATGGTATCACTGAGCTGGGCCTCACGGACTTGATCTTCCAAGGTAGGAGTAATTTGGAGATTTGCAAGAAAACCCTGCGGAACAACTTGGAGGTTGAGTTTCCTGAATGCTTCACAAAGCTCAGGCTGGTACGGCTTGATAAGAAGGCTGTTGCAATATGCCTTTCTGCTCAAAGCATCTGCAATCACATTCGCCTTGCCAGGAGTGTATTCAATGCTGGGATTATACTCTTGGATCATTTCAACCCAACGAGTCTGACGGAGGTTCAGATGCGGCTGTGTGAAGATGTACTTCAAGCTCTTGTGATCAGTGAAGATGTCGACCTTTCTGCCCAACAACAGATGTCTCCACGTAATCAGAGCATGTACCACAGCTGCTAGCTCGAGATCATGTGTGGGATAGTTCTTCTCACTTGGCTTGAGCTGCCGAGAAGTATATGCCACAATTCTCTTATCTTGCATAAGCACACCACCAAGACCTTGAAGAGAAGCATCACAGAATACTTCATAGGGCTTGGATTCATCCGGAGGAGTCAGAACTGGAGCAGAGACAAGCTTATCTTTGAGAGTTTTGAATGCCACTTCACACTCTGGAGACCAAAAGTATTTGACATTCTTCTGAAGCAAGTTGGAAAGAGGCTTGGCAATCTTGGAGAAGTTCTCAACGAATCTTCTGCAATAGCTGGCAAGACCCAGAAAACTGCGGAGCTGCTTGACGTTCTAAGGAGCTTCCCAGTTGACAATTGCTTCAACTTTCTCGGGATTAACCGCAATACCGTCAGCTGAGATGATGTGGCCCAGGTATAAAACCTTATCGAGCCAAAACTCGCACTTGGAGAACTTGGCATAGAATTTATGCTCTCGAAGTCGATCAAGAACCAGACGTAAGTGCTTTTCGTGATCTTCTTCATTCTTGGAAAACACCAGAATATCATCCAGATACACAAGCACGAACTCGCCAGTATAGGGGTTGAAGATGTAATGCATCATCCTCGAAAAGGTAGGAGGAGCATTGGCGAGACCGAAGGACATGACGGTATACTCGTATGAACCGTAGCTCGTTCTGAAGGCCGTCTTGGGAATGTCTTCCTCGCGAATGCGAATTTGATGATAGCCCATTCGGAGGTCAAGCTTAGAGAACACTTTAGCTCCTTTGAGCTGCTCGAAGAGTTCGTTGATGTTGGGGAGCGGATATTTGTTCTTAATTGTCTTCTTGTTCAATGGCCGGTAGTCAACACAGAGACGCTCCATGCCATCTTTCTTCTTGATAAATAAGACACCACAACCCCATGGAGACGTACTAGGTCTGATGAGACTCATACTCTCCTGCTTATCAAGCTGCTTCTTCAATTCCTTCAATTCTTCCGGAGAGAGCTTGTACGGACGCCGGCATGCAGGCTCAGTGCCCGGCTCGAGTTCAATGACAAACTCCACCTGACGGTGTGGAGGCATGCCTGGAAGTTCTTCAGGAAAGACGTCTTGATATTCGTTCACCACCGGAATTTGAGATATGGCATTAATTTCGCCCTTATCATTGAGAGAGAAAAGCCGGATAGTGTTATCCCTTGAGGCAAAGATAATCACATCTTCATCAGAATGAGTCATCTTGACTTCCTTCTGAGCACAATCAATGTGAGCATCGTGCTGAGAAAGCCAATCCATTCCGAGGATGAGGTCGATGTCAGAATTACCAAGAATCACCGGAGAAGCCAAAAATCGATAATCACCCATGCGAATAGGAGCATATAATCTAGAAGTCATGCATCTTCCCGGAGAAATCACTTGCAACTCCTTTGGCAAGGCCATGGTGCCCACATTATACTTGGATGCAAATGGGAATGACATGAAAGAATGTGAAGCACCCGAATCAAATAACACTTTAGCTGGAAAAGAGTTAACTGGAAGGTTACCCAAAATGACATCAGAGGAATTCTCCGCTTGCGCTGCATTCATTAGATTGACCCTTGCTGCCTTTGGATCATGCCTGACAATAGCTGAACTCACAGGTGGAGGAGGTGGAAGACGCTTCGGATTCGGACATCTGTTGGCATAGTGACCTTTCTGAGTGCATTTGTTGCAAGTCACTTCTGAGAGAGGACGAAAATGAGCCACTTGACTTGGAGCCTTGAGACTGAAACTGCTTCTTCGACTGGTTGCTCGGGTTGGGTGGATGGGAGAAACCACGTCCACCAGAGTTCTTGTAGTTGGAGTTGTTGGAGTTGTTGTATGGAGCTCGAATCACTGGAGGAGGAGGAAGCCAGAATTTCTGTTGTTTCACAGCCAACTGAGACGATGAGGAAGAGTGAACAGCATCTCGAATTCTCTTCTTAGAAGCCTCCATCTTAAGCTGAGCTGCTTCTTGTTTCAAAGCCATGTTATAGAACTTGTCGAATTCATCGGGCTCGAACAAAGTGAGAGCAAGCTGAAGTTCATCTTTGAGACCTCCACGGAACTGATAGATTTTACTCTTGGCATCAGGAATGTCTTGCTTAGCATAGCGAGCGAGGTTTTGGAACTTGACATTATACTGATAGACTGTCATGGAGCCCTGCTTCAGGTTGCGGAATTGCTCACGCATACCCTCGATGACACTTGTAGGAATGTGGTGAGAGCGAAAATCCTTGCAGAAATTCTCCCAAGAGATCACTTGACCCGGCCTGGAGTCTTTGTACTGCTGCCACCAATCAGGTGCTTGATCTTTCAGTTGGAAGGCTGCAAACTTCACATAATCATCTTCCTTCACGTTACTGCACTCAAAATGCTTCTTTATGTCGGTTAACCAATCTTCAGCATCAAGAGGGTCAACAAAGTAACTGAAAGCTTTAGGATTGTTGGCCAAGAACTGGTTAAGAGTAGCATGGTGCGGCTGGTTGAAGAAGTTGCCTTGGTTCCCTGGAATACCCTGATTAGCTTGATTCGCTTGCATCTGCTGTATCATCTGCATCATCAACTGAGTGTTCTGAGCAGTAGTCTGCATAATTGCTCTCCAAGCCTCAGGCGGAGGAGGAGGGGAAGGAGGATGATCTGGGACCTCTTCCACCTCTGGGTTAGCGTTGGGAACCTTTTTCGGAGCCATCCTGTAAGAGATGACCACGAATCAGCAATTGATTGACAAAAGGTATAAGCTGAATCAATGGAATGAATTGTAACAAGTCTTCACAATAATCATTCGAACAATAAGAACGAATGAATTCATTCGAACAAGAGGAACGAATGAAATTCTCAGTTAAATGATAACATCAGTCTTCACGAGAAGCCACATAGGGGACAAAAGGATAAAATAAGAAAACAACAAGGTACAGATGGGAACAAACACAAGAGAGGAGTTTCGTTCTAACATCTTTGTGCTGAAAGCATATGAACGCGTTACGAAAAGGTTTTGCAATCCCCGGATCAGCATAGCCAAGGACCCTTTAAGATGCAACTCCTGATAGTAACATCGGTCATATAACCACTTCACTCAATGTAGAACCCCGAACTCACTAACCTGCATTCGTTGGAAGAATGCCTACGATCTACTGGATAAAACCCACCTATAGATTTCCGAAAGATTCCAGTTATGCAATCAGGTGTTGGGGATACACGGAAAGCACCGCGCAATCAACTCTAAACCTACATCCAGGTGTATCCATCCTTCAACACATAACCAGTCTTTCTCGGAAACTGTGTACCTCGGACCTTCGAAAAGCATCCACTATAACAAACTATGGCAATACTCCCGAACTACCTCCCCAGTACTGGGTGATGTCGGGGTTATCTTGCCACTGGCCGTATAGGGGAGATTTTCGATGTCGGCCGTCTTAAGTATTTAGTACTGCCGCGATATGCTTGTGACAACAATACCCCGAAGCTCAACTCCTCGGTAACAGGAGGCATCGAGAATAATATCCTTGTCACGAGAACATCGAAACAATCCAAGAATACTCGCGGGATTCCTAAAAAAAATTTGTGCAAATTTTTGAAGATAGGAGAGACAAGAGTAGTCGTCAGGAGTCCTCACCAGAGAGAAAGGGGATGAGAAGCAAAGAAATCCTACTCTCCGATATAATATAGGACTCAAAAAGTTTTCAGTGTGTGCCTAGACTCGACCGTCAACGATTCGATCAAACAGTGGGGGCTCCTAGGTCGGAGAAGGCTCTGAATACCAACTTGTAATGCCCAGGATGGAGTTATACCTCCTACGTGTCGAGGCACGACTTAAAGGCATAAATCCATCCTAGAATGATCTCAAGTTCGGTAATTCTTTGCACATCTCATGTAAAAGAGGGGGTTGTAAATAGAAAATAGTTGGCTTACACTCGCCACGTCACAGAATTACAATTCAAATCTCAATCATCATACATTAAGAATATCACAACCCTCTAAGGGCAAAATCCAAATGCAAGATACCAAACTGAAATAAATAAACCACATGCGGATCGAATCCTAGTAGGAGTCTCCACTACTGATCATTCGGATATCGCACGTAGTACCGACTACGCTCCTCGTCGTACTCCCAATCCAGCTCGGTGCCATCACCTGTATAGCTCACAGCTGGACCTGCATCTGGTGTGTAAAGTAACTGTGAGCTACAGAGGACTCAGCAATCCCGTCTCCGGGTAACAAGACTATTTAAGCCTTTGGGTGAGGATAAGGCTGAAGAAAAGAATAAGTGTGTGCAGCAGCAACTAGCATCTAGCTTACGTGAGTGAGAGCGAGAAGAGAAGGCCTCGGCGAGAAGTGATCACGAAGTGATCCTAGCTACAAGCTCAACAATCATAACTCCTCCGTGTTCAACTCCCGAATCCCTATTCGGAAATTGACGATCACGGAACACACGCTGGTAGTGTATTAGTAACATTGTGTCAAGTTATCTACAACCGGAATTAACAAGCTCCCATCTGCCACATAACCGCGGGCACGACTTTCGAAAGTTCAAACCCTGCAGGGGTGTTCCAACTTGACCCATTACAAGCCCACGATCCGCGGAGTCGCAACTCCAAAGTGGGAAGACCCGAGTATCCTCGGAATCCCGTGCTCAAGATATACCGAACTAAGGTAAGGCTAACCCAGCAAATCCTCCCGGCGTGCCGACACCCTGATAGTAGCCGCGCGTATCTCGTCTCAGGCCACGTCCGGATGAGACATCCTACGGGTTTTTACCAGACCTCGAGTTTCCTTGAGGTGGCCCCGCAGTCCGCTCATTTCGGACCAACACTAATGTGGAGCACTGGCCCGGGGTTGTTGATCAAGAAAAAGGGTTTATAACTCCCTATGCAAGTTTAGTTTGTTATTAGGCAAATAGTACCAATGTTGGGACTTGCTGGAAAAGACTTAGCACTTAGCGGTTTATCGAGGGGGTCCCATACACCCCAACCGTGTTAGGAACGCATAATCAAGGAACATAACACCGGTTTATACGGTTCCTAACGGCATGAGTGGAACAAAACACCAAGCAAAAGGCTTAGCCTTCCACCCTTGCCAATATATAGATGATTTCATTTTTAAGCATTTATATAGTGTGATAAAACCCAACCAAACTTCATCATGAAGCAAGCATCTTCGATCTTCACCTGCAACTAGCAACGCTATAAGAAGGGCTGAGCGAAGCGTACTTAGCCAAGCAACGGTTTGCGTAGGTAGGTTGGTTAAACAAGGCAATGGTTTACAAGTAGGAGGCTGACAAGAAGATCATGGGCATCGAGGCAAAACTATAGATCAAGACTACTAGCAATAGGCAAAGATAGTAATGTTATCGGGGTTCGGTCATCTTGCCTGAAGAGAAGTCGTTCGGATCGTAAGAAGGGTCCTCGTGCTCAACCTCGTTGGAGACCTCGTGCTCGTACTCGAACTCAGACTCTGCTTCCGGCTCTAAACAAAACAATCACAGCAAGCACCAATCAACAAGATGCAATGCGCACTCAAAAAAGATGAATGCATGATGGATGCACTAAGGATGCACACGGAGCACGGAAAATATCACTCAAGCAAAACACCTCAAAACATGATAACAATCTGATATTATTAATCTACACAGAAAAATCAATCAAGTTTGATATAAGATTCGCTGAAATCGGAGTTACGGGCTAAAAGTTATGCCCGAAACAAGATTTGAGCGAAAGCTGAAAATTACAGCAACATGGCATCTTCGGAGCTCAAAATAATTAAGCTACATCACTCAAATAACATGGCAAAGGACATGAACACAAACTAGACATATACTACAGTAACTATGTCCAAAGGTGCACCCCCAACGGAGCCACGGATCAATAGCAATGATCTTGGACATATGGAACTTGACAATAAAATTCTGGCAGCAGAATTTTATTGAAACTTTGGAGCAAAAGATAAACATGCTACAGCCACTTAAATAGACATGTGAGGACATGAATGGAAAGACAACAATATATACTACAAGGAACAATCAAGATCCACTCCAAAACTATCATGCTTTGTCCTAGAACATCACACGAACATGGCATCGGAACGTTACAGATTTCAGACTTAGTGAAAATCCACGAAGTCCTAAAACAGCAATATCATCATGGCATATAAAAGAGCATGTTTAAGTCACCTCGAAACTAATCATGGCAAGAGGTAAGCACCTCATCAAAGTACACATGAAGGTGATCCCGAAACACACAAGCATGCTTCATGTAGGTAAACACAACGATTACAACGAGCTCAACAAGATGTCATTTCATAACAAGTGAAACAACATCACAGCCACATGGCACTTTGCAACGATGATAACAAGGCAATAATAAATCTATCATGCAACCTAGCACATACAACATGTAGAGCATGGCAAGACGAACACGTGGACATGTCATTTGCATCATTCGGACAAACGAGCTAAAAGATATCACATGGCAAAGGTGACATAAAAACATCACATAGCAGCAGTTTATATCATGATGCACTCTTGCAACAGCAAAACAAGCACCTAGATGATCTCTAACATGCATGACAACAACAGATGAAACGTAGAGCAAGTCTCCACGAACGTCTGGACATGCTATATGCGCGATTCGGAGCAACAGACAAAAAGTTAGGGCAGTTCAAACATTGCATCACAGATTAAAAATACTGGGACTTAGGATTAAAGAGGCAACCTAGATCTGGAGGAAAACGGGCCGGATCTGGCGGCCCGCGAGGTGGCGGCTGGAGAGGCGGCTCGGGCTCGGCCTGCTGGATCGGCGGCCTGGAGACCCGGCGGCCTCGGGCTGAAGGGACGGCGGTACGGGCCCGCGGGAGCCTGGCGGCCTGCGGCCCGCGAAGGAGCGGCGCGGATCAGTTCGAGAGGCTGCTGGCGCCCTGGGCTTCGGCCTGGTCGGAGGGAGCGGCCCGGGTGGCTGGCGGAGGTAGCGGCCCGGGTGGCTGGCGGAGGAGCACCAGGGCCGCGCCACGCGACCGGACTGGCGATCGGGGCCCGTGGCGGCGATCGGTCGTTCGGCGCGACTGGATGGGCTTCCGATGCGGGAGAGCGGAGAGGGCGATCGGGTGTCGAAGCGGGGAAGTGGTACTGGGCTTCGGAGGTGTACGGCCTGGTGAGCGATCGATCGGGGCCTCCTGCCCCGATCCGATCGGCGGAGCGGCCGAGGCTCCTGGCGAGCGGAGGAGGCGCGAGGCGCACGAAGCGTTGACTTGCGGCTGGACCTGGTCGGCTGCTGCTTCGATCTGGGAGCAGATCGCGGCGGCGATGGAGTCCCTTCGTGGATCTGGCCAAGTGGCAGAGAGGGGCTGGCCAGATCCGAAAATTGAGGGGGAGAGGGTGGAGAAGAAGCTAGATGCCCAAAAAAAAATAGACTAGGGGTCTATATATATAGCAGGTAGCTAGGGTTTGGAGACTTGGGGGTGTTTAGGAGCCCTTCGATCGCGATCCGACGGATCCGATCGCGGGGTAGTCTAGAAGGGCCTAGGAGAAGATAAAAGACTGCAGTAGGGGTGTTTCCGGGACACGAAGTGAAGGCACTTTGGACCCACACGATCAACGGATGGAAAAGCCAACGGAGTCCAAACGAGACGAGATTTGAGAGGCGGGTTGCACACAACAAAACAACAACACACACAACAACCTCGCGGCACACCGGTAACGTTACACGCCCGAACAACAAAGTAGGCCTACGGGACGTGACGGACACGTGAGGGAGCTCCGGAACGCGAAACGGACAACGGGAAGAAACGCGTGGAACCGGATGCAACCGACAACACAAATGCAATGCGATGCACATGTCTACATGATATGAATGAATGCCACATACTCACACAACAAAACGACGAAAACCCGAAAGACAAAGAACCCGGAATGGAAATAGATGAAGCCGAAGATATATTAGATACCCAAAAGGGAAAGTATTACATCCGGGGCATTACACTATTATCGCAAGTTCGTGGAAGGATTCTCTAGCATTGCACGACCAATGACTCAGCTCCTCAAGAAGGACAAGAAGTTCGAGTGGACGCCAAAATGCGAAGAGAGCTTCCAAGAGCTCAAGAAGAGATTGACCACCGCCCCAGTTCTGGCAACACCTGATATCCACAAGGAGTTCGTGATATATTGTGATGCCTCTCGAACCGGATTGGGAAGCGTTCTGATGCAAGAAGGCCGCGTCATAGCATACCTCTCCAGGCAGCTACGACCCCATGAGGAGAACTACGCTACTCACGATCTTGAGCTAGCGGCAGTAGTTCATGCCTTGAAGACATGGCGGCATTACCTCCTAGGGAAACGGTGTGAGATTTACATAGACCACAAAAGTCTGAAGTACATTTTCACCCAAAAGGAATTGAACATGAGGCAGCGGAGATGGTTGGTACTCATCAAAGACTATGACCTCAGTGTTTAGTATCACCCTGGGAAGGCTAACGTGGTGGCCGATGCCTTAAGCAGGAAGGCTTGCTCTCTGAATGCCATTATTCAGAAAAGGCAGCCAACCTTGTTTAAGGAGATCGAACAATTCAGTTTGGAATTGGTCACCCCTGGATTTCTGGATCATTTGGAAGTCAGACCGACCCTGATGGACGACGTCAAGAAGGCACAAGATGGACACGCAAGCATTGAAGGTATCAAGAAGAAGATGAAGCTGGGCAAGGCCCCAGGATTCTCTGAAGACGAGCATGGGATTGTTTGGTACAAAGGTCGCCTCTGCATACCAAACGACACCGAGCTGAAGACGCTGATTCTGCAAGAAGCCCACGACACTCCGTATTCCATCCACCCCGGAGGAACCAAGATGTACCAAGACTTGAAGGCAAGATTCTGGTGGCACGGTATGAAGAGAGAGATTGCAACCTATGTTGCAAGGTGTGATGTGTGCCAAAGGGTCAAGGCTGAATATCAGCGACCTGCTGGATTGCTTCAACCACTCAAGGTTCCTGAGTGGAAGTGGGATAAAGTCGGAATGGACTTCATCACTGGATTACCAAGGTCGAATAGAGGACGTGACTCTATCTGGGTCATAGTCGATCATTTGACCAAGGTGGCCCATTTCATTCCTGTCAAAACTACCTACTCAGGCAACCAGCTGGCAACTCTCTATATCAACCGAATCGTAAGTCTTCACGGTGTTCCCAAGGAGATTGTGTCAGATCGAGGCACCCAGTTCACTTCAAGGTTCTGGGGAAGATTCCAAGAAGCCTTGGGAACCAAGTTGTCTTTCAGCACAGCTTTCCACCCACAGACCGGAGGTCAAACTGAGCGAGTCAATTAGATTCTCGAAGACATGCTCCGAGCCTGTGTCCTGGCATTATGGATGGCAATGGGGACAATACCCTATGGGGATACCTACAACATCCCCATCCCCATATATTCCCTATCATCCCATCCCCATCCCCGTTTACATGATTGGGGATGAAATTTCCCCATACCCATGCCCCACTGGGCAACGGGGCCCCATTAGGGTCCCCATCCCCATAAACAAATACTCATATACATAATATGACACCCTATAATCAACATACATAAATGGTGATGTCCTTGTCCTGCTAATGCATATCTAGGTCGTACTAACTTCTTGGTCATGGTGGCAGCTGAGATGAGGACGTGAGATAGGTTTAAAGTTTTTTTTCCAGAGCTTTTTTTTGTTTTCGCAAGTTTGTTTGTGAATATTTTAAGGTTGACCGCAGTGTCACAGTTACTAATCGGGTCCCCGATGGGTATTGGGTCTGGGGAATAGGATATCGTCCCCATCCCCATTGTACCCTACGGGGAATAAATTAGTTTGGTAAATATCCCCATGGGGATGTTTTTCGCCCATCCCCACCCACTAATAGATGAAATCCCCATGGGTTTGGCGGGTATGGGGCCTCATAGCCATCCCTACCTGGCATATGGAGTCAAGTGGGAAGACTGTCTCCCTTTTGCCGAGTTCTCCTATAACAACAGTTACCAGTCAAGCCTTCAGATGGCACCATTTGAGGTGTTGTACGGACGCAGATGCCGCACACCCCTCAATTGGTCGGAGACTGGAGAAGGACTAGTCTTTGGACCGGATATTCTCCGCGCAGCAGAAGAGCAAGTCCAACTAGTCAGAGAGCGATTAAAGGCAGCCAAGTCAAGGCAGAAGAGTTATGCTGACACTCGACGCCGAGACATGAGTTTCTGTGTCGGAGATCATGTGTACCTGCGGGTAACTCCTCTGAAGGGAACCAAGCGTTTCCACGTCAAGGGGAAGCTTGCGCCAAGGTTCATTGGCCCTTTCAAGATCACAGACCGACGAGGAGAAGTGGCTTACCAGTTGGAACTACCACCTGAGCTATCCGATGTGCACAATGTATTCCATGTGTCACAACTCCGGAAATGTCTCCAAGTTCCAGACAAGCCCATTCGCATTCTGGACGAAGCGGAACGACGTACGCGAAGCCGTACCATCAAGTACTTCAAGGTCCAGTGGAGCAACCACACCGAAGTAGAAGCAACCTGGGAACGAGAAGACTATCTTAGATCCGAGTTTCCCGACCTCTTTTAAGCCCTAGTTTAGGAATCTCGGGGACGAGATTCTTGTAAGGGGGGTAGGTCTGTCACACCCTGCATTTTGTAACATGTTATTTGTAACTTTGAAGCATGAAAATTTGGACCAGCAATTTTTTTAGCATCATTTGGCTTTTATTTGGAATTGAGTTTTCTTCATTTGCTTTTTCATGTGCTCATTAAAGTCAACTATGACCTCTTGTAGATTTCATCTCCATACCCACAACTTCTGCCCAATGATCATGCCAAGTGTTATATAACAATATAGTATTTTCTTACAAAATTAATTTGGCCAAAAAGTATTTTATAAATTTAGTTTTCCAAAAACCCCTGAATTGAGATTTGCACTGCAAGTACTTGATTTAGGGTGAGAAAATTATTTCAAAAGGTTTATTTGAGACCTAGTAGTCATAGGACTCCCAGAAACCACAAGGGTATAATTTTAAAAGTTATTTTCCTATTTTATTTAAAAGCTTTTTCTTAAGGCAAGAAATGGTCTTTAATAGGAGAAAATTATTTAACTATTTCAAAAATATTTGCCAAAATTCAGAGAGACTCAGAGGACATATATTGTCCATATATAAGAGTTTCAACACTTGGTCATGTTCAAAATAATGGGCTAAACCCACTAAAATCCTTTTTGGATATTTCAAGCTTTTTGAAATATTTACAAAGGGAACTTTCTCCAAAAATTCCAGGGAAATTCTATCATGTCATATATGACATATTTGATGATCTTGCCAAGTCCCATGCCTTGGGAAGCAAGAAAACATCCTCAAACCCCTTCATAACCATTCTGTCCATATTTGAAGTTTGAGCAACTTTACATTGCCAAACTTGTCCAAATGCTCTCATACTTGGTGCACATGCTAGAATGACCTAATAAGGCATCTAGACCAAATGGCACAAGATTTGGAATAGAGCAACTTGATCAGATCACCTCAAAACCCTTTCTGTTCAAATGCAAATTTGAACAACTTTACATTACCAACTTTTTATCTGGAGCTTCAAACTTTGTGGGCATGATCAATACCCCAAATGATGATGCTACACCAAGTGGTGCATCAAGGGGAGATGATTAGCTTGACTCAATCAAGATGAAACTGTTTCTGTTGATTTCTAGGGTTCACCAAAGTTACATTGGCTAGTTTCTTCAAATGAGCCCAAATTTGGTGAAGCACCCTATTTCCTCATGTCTTTCAACCCTGTTAAGTGCCATATCAAGTGGAGGTCATTTACTTGACCAAACACTGATCAAACACCTTCTGGCTTTTTCCTAAAACCTCCAACTTGATCACTTTGACTCTTCTTCATGGCCTGTGCTTTTTACCACCTGATCATTGAGTTACTAGCTACCTCCAGTAACTTCCCCAGCACCCCAGCTCCATGATTGAGGGGAGAAAGCCCTGTTTTACCTTGCTGGATAGCAGGTTTTCACCATTTCACCAGCATCTCCACTCTCTCTCTGCATCTCCAGGGCATCCAAGGCCTCAGGCCAATTCTTTACTCCCCCCTGACCTTCTAGACGCTGCTGGACACGTTGGTTTTGACCAGGTCGGCGAGAGCGTGGCGATGCCAGCCAAACGCGCGCTCTGGAGCACGCAACAGTGCAGACAAGCACTGTGGCTTCGGCCAATCGCTGACCCCGACAGCCTCGGGCCTCCCCCTCGCGCCAGTCGAGGCCCCTCGACGTCCGCGACCTCCCCGGCGCTGTCCCCCCCTCCTCCTGCGCCCTCCAGTGGCCGACGTCGCACGCGCGCTGGCCGCCCACGACGGCCACTCTGCTGCTTCACACGCGCGCGCGCTCCAGACGCTCCTCCGCTCCTCTTTTCCCCTCAGCTGGATGTGGAGCAAGTCCACGGTCCTCCCCGGCTTTATCCCAGGCTCCAGAACCCCTCCTAGCCTCGCCTGCAACCTCGCCGGCGCACGGGTCCACGGTGGACCGTGGGCGCGGCTATATAAGCCCCTCCAGCAGCATGAGCGACCTCTCCTCACTCCACTGAGCCTCCCAGTACCACCCACTCCTCCCCAGGACGTCCTAGTGCTCGGGATCGACCGGAGCGCCGCCGCATCAGGCCGTCGTTGATCTCGTGGTACGGGCCTCCCCTGCCCCTCCTTTCACCTGATTCGGAACCGCCGTGCTCCACTGACCCTTTCCCCCTTGTTTCCCCCTCCATTTGCAGTCGGAAACGACCAGAGCCACCACCTCCCGACGAGCTTCCGCCGTCCCACCTCGCCGCCGGCGAACCGGACCTCCCCGGCATGCCGCACCACCACCACTGCAACCGCCACTCGACGCTGAGTCCATCCCTGGCCTCCGTTGCCGTCGCCGTGGCCGGAAAACTCGCCGGTGAGCTCGCCGTCGCCGTGGCCGCAAGGTTGGAGATGACAGGCGGGCCCCGCCTGTCATCCCCACACCTCTCTCCCCCTCCTCTCTGTCACTGACCCACGGGCCCCGCCCGTCAGGTTTAAAAACCTGACGTGCGCGCGTAGGCTCCCGTGCGGCTGGGCTGGACCGCCCTGGGCCGTGCACTGTGGCCCCTCTGGCCCAGTTGCACAGGTCTTTTTATTCTTTTTCTTTTCTGTTATTGTTTTAAACATTTCTACAGAAAATAAAAATGGTCCAAATTAAATAATTCCAACTCCTATAATCTTGCAATATTCCAACCTATTTAATGGTACTACTTTCACTCAAATCCATGAAACTTTTCTGTACTGTTCAAATTTAAATTCAAATTTGGGCAGTAATACTCCTGTTCAAAAATCAATAGATTCCATTCTGTTACTCCAAAACTCCAACTAAGATTTTTCCCCACCTTAGAAATTCCTCTAGTATTTTACAAAAATGAGTTGACATTTTTCTGAGCACTTTGATTTTTCTGTTTTGTTTGTATTCTTATTTTCCCGTGGTTATTATGCGACGTATAGATCCCGTATTTGACGAAGTTGCTGTGGAAGAAGAAGGAGAAGGATTTGAAGACTTTGAAGACCAAGCCAATCCAGGCAAGCAGCCCTTTGACCATGATACACTTGTTCTTCGGAACCCGTTGTTTCCGATGCATGATGATTAGGGTTACGATAGTGACCTAGTGATTCCACCATATGATGCATGCCATGATCTTGATCTTGCTATGTGCTAGATGACTTGCATATGGTTAGTGGTTATGAATAGTGATGCATGTGTGACATGAACCTCCGTGGTTGAAGTCTTTACATAAAACCCCGTCGGGTGCCATTCATGCCCGAGGGAGATGATGATGAGTTGGGTGACCACTTGATGACGAAGTGGTGTACCAAGGCAAGTATGCGTGTTTTTCAAACGGATTGGTTTAAGTTGCGACCGTTATTCCAACCATACATGTGCAACCACACTACCCCTTATGGGACGGGGCTTTATTGATTACTTAGGTCAATACTAGCATGGTGCCCGCATTACCAATGACGGGAAGACTTGAGGTCTTTCCCGGGACGGGGTCGTGCTTGGATAGACGGCCATGACTGTTTTTACAGGGCACCGGACACACCGTTGGTCCCTTCGGGTACGCGTGACATTGAAATTAGGGTAAGTCCCGTGATCTATTGTTTGTACCCGAGGGCCGTGTACCAGCGAGTGGACTCTATGTTAGTGTCGTCTAAGGAAAGATAATGACCGGGTGCTTACCCCGGGTACTTGAGGTACCGCGGGTCGTGGATGACACGGAAGTTCCCCGGATCTTGTGGGTAAAGTGTACAACCTCTGCAGAGTGTCAAACTATTCGAATAGCCGTGTCCACGGTCATGGACAGTTGGGTAACCGCTCTTGGGCTACGTCCAATGTTTGTGAAACCATGCGTGTGTGTGTGAGTCAGGGTGGTGACTTGACTCGATGAGTTGAATCATATTCATGTTGATATCGGTAACCTGTCTTCGAGGTTACACGAGTTTATTGATGCATTAACTTGATGGTAGAATATTCGTTCTAGCCATGCTAGATTGATCATTATTATTCAAATGCACTGTTACTTTGAACCACATCATGGGTTGCTTGCGAGTACATTCAAAGTACTCATTGGCTTGCCACTGGTTATTTAATTGGCCAGGCATGGAAGAACAGGATTATGAGGAAGAGTTCTTTGGAGACGATCATGCGAACTAGGACGCTATCCCAGTCAGAATGCCTGTAGGGTTAAGGCAGATGGCATGGGTTCTACCCGTTTATCGAAGACTTCCGCTATTTGAGTTATTTGCTATTCAGCCCGTGAGGCTCTATCTATGTAAGACTTGGCCATAATGGCCATAATTCGTGTAAGACTATTTGTATGGATGTAAGACTCTTGTTATTTCAGCTTCTGTGTGTTCAGTGAGCATTGATCTCTGGGATCACTGTACACGTGCATTCGGTGATCTGGACTTCTAAGTCGGGGTCCCCACACCCGTCTCAGCACTGATAGCTTTGTTTACCAGCTTCTGGAAGGAAGTGCACTCGTGCAGACGTAGATCTCAGCGGAGTTCAGGGCTGAGTCCCTTGCGGAACCTCGCCTGCTTCTTGGCATCGGTGGATACTTCCTCAGGTGCATAGCGTGCCAAGTTGCCAAACTCGCGACTATAGCCATCCACAGTTAACCGGCCCTGGGTGAAATTGCAGAATTCCTCCCGCTTGCGATCCATGAGACCTTCCGGAATGTGATGTTCACGAAATGCCTCACTGAACTCAACCCAAGTAGTGATTTGGCCAGCAGGACGCATAGCTTCAAAGTTCTCCCACCAGAGACTAGCAGGGCCCTCAAGATGGTAGGCGGCGTAGATAACCTTATCAGCTTCGGCCACACGGGCAGAGTGTAGCTTGTGGGTGATACTACGAAGCCAGTCATCCGCATCCAGAGGTTCAGCGGAGTGATGGAACTTCGGTGGGCACATCTTGATAAAGTCATTGATTGACACCACGTCATTCCTCTGGCGGAACCCAGTGTTCTGCTCTATGCGTTCCAGCAGACGGTTGGTCTCTCTCTTGTTCCGTTCTGCTTCGAGCATAACTTCAGCCAAGGAGGGTGGCTGGGGCAGATTCTCATCTCTAACCCAAGGGAGTGCTGCGAGTGTTGACCATCCTAGGAAAACAAAACAACGGTTTAGACAAGGATGGCAAAAATTTGACATAGGAGTGCAGAATGTAATGGATGACACGGAATGCAGAGATGTTCATCCGTACGACATGGTAATATAGAAACTGCCATATATACACAAGTGGTCATACACACCATACATAGTTTAGTACAAGCCAAGGCTAAAGTACAACTGCGGTGAAAGACGATACATCCCATCAGAGGCATTCCAAGCTCCTATACATTATTTAACTACACCTCCGGAACTCAGTACACACTAAATCATATTCCACAAGATGCGCAGGACTGTGGAAATACAACTACTACAATACTACTACTGCCACGGTCTAGCTCAGACATTTCCGTAGTAATCTTCGTAAAGATTACCACCGTAGCCTGGAAGTGGAACAGATGGATCTTGAAACTCACGAGCACTCGAAGGCTGTGGACCATAGGGACATGGATGTGGCCTCGGTCCCGATGCTGGTGGTAACCGATGCCCACGTGGAGGTGTAATACCCCCAACGTCACGCCAATCCATGCGATCAGGCAGACAAGTCCGCACGGGGTACAAATCCCGCATGTCCAGATATCCGGCGTGCACAGCAGGTGCAAGCCGTGTCAAAGTAGTCTAGTGGGCGGCTCGAGTGTTATACAACTCCATTCGGAGGGCACGGACCTCACGGTCCCTATCCTCCAGCATCTGAACAGTAGTCTGAAGCAGTGGCTCTTCATGAGCAGCATCAGTATACAGACCAGTGTAGTAGCCTTCCTCTCCGGGAAGTGAGGCTGGCATGTAACAGAACTCAGTGTTCAGCAACAGGGCATGCCTAGCCCGGAGAATGGTCATCATCGAATAGGCGGCATCCTGCACTGCCATCTCAATGGTAACCCCCGAGTCCATAAGACCAATGGATGGGGTCATTAGCTCCGGGATATGAGGGGTATATCCGGACTGTGCAGAAATACTGACTCTGATTGAAATCCCGGTACTGTTCCTCCACGGTGTACTCAGGATACCAGCGATAACTGGTCTCAGTCAGCACACGGACTAGCATGGCCGTGTGACCGGGCACATTAATGCACCGAGTCAAACGAACCACTTGATGAGATGTGCGGCCAGACATCTGAAACACAAGTAATGCAAAGGCATTAGTGTTTCTGGAAGAATTCGGGCAGCATAACAACTGTAAATGCTCAAAAAGATTTTGAGACATCATACAAATGATAGCATAACCACTCAACATTATCATATCAAGGTTCCGGGTCCAACAAACCATCATACTAAAAGGGTAGAAATTGAACTGGGGCTTGAAACCAACAATCCTAAGAGTCTACGGATTAGTAACACGTGAACCTAGTAAGGATAAGAGGCCTAGTCCTAAATCCCCGTAGAAGAATAGACTGACTCAGATCAGAAGGGCATAAGGTAAAGGAGTAAAAAGAGCCTTACGTTCCCTTCCACAATCAATTCCCCTACATATAACTAAGAATTTTTCTAGACTCAACATCGACCAGTTTGGCTTGAGAAACCTACAGGCAGTCCAGCTCTGATGCCAACGCTGTCAGGACCCCGATCCTAAGTCACACCGATCTAGCTGTAACACGTCATATCACTTTGCGGCCTCACGCACGGTATCCCCACGGGTGCCACCTTACCTGGCCCGGGACCATTTGCGCATTTTGGCACACGTATATGACAATGTCGCTAGCATCCATATGACAGAGAACCTGGACCGACATGGCTAGTTATAAACCAAAAGTGGCACTAAATTACAGAGACAGGCATCCATGACCCAGCAACGAACGTGTCGGTCATCAACATATGAACCCAAGTCGTAGCAAGCTACATGGACTTAAAGGAACAACGCGTGACATTTCCCCCAAGGGACAGACACAGGAACGAAGAAAGACACATGCCGGCCAGCCTACGTGTTCCGAGCAGTAGCAAGCTACCAAGGCTCATTGGAAACACTAGGAGGCATTTCCCTGTAAGATAGGCTACCAAAGGAAAACAACTAGGTGTCGGATCCCACACATACCAAGCATTTCAATCATACACACAATATGCTCAATATGTGCAAATACAACATTGCATCACAACAGAACTCTATGACTCAAAGTACTTTATTTAAGAGGCTCCAAGAGCCATACATAACATATCCATACAGGTAGGGGTCACATGACCCAACACTCAAGTCATACAGTCATACAAGCACAAGCGGAAGCTACATGTCTGAGTACAGACAACTTAGAAAATAAAACAGGCTTGGTGTAGCCTGACTATCTACAAGGCCCTTCACATGCTCCAGATCTCCGTCTGGGTGACAAGCTACTCGTCGACGTCAACGTCTATGTAGAACCCATCAGAAGGGGCAGGGTTCTCCTCTGCAACAGTTATTAAGCAAAGATGAGTACAAAGGTACTCAGCAAGTCTTACAACAGAACCTATCATACATGCAACATTATCAACAGGGGGTAGTGGAGTTCATAGCAGAAAGCCAGCTTTGACTCTTGGCTAACCTATTCTACAACTCTCAACAATTTGCAAGATATTACTACGTACACGAGTCCTCTACTCACCATAACAATACACCACCGAGGATCCTCTTCCGTCACCCTATGGAAGGGCCATCCACGACACTCACACTTGTCTTGAGGCTTTTAGTAGTATCCATCAACTTGTCTATGAACTGTAAGAGTAACCAAGTAGTCCGTACCGCGAACAACGGCTATTCGAATAGATTGAAAACCCTGTAGGGGTGTACTTCTTCACACACGCTTCCACCACTTATCGCCGTTTACTTGACATGTACTCGCCAACCTTCAAGCGGAAGCCCAGCGAGGGTTTCGGCCATGACCTGACTAACTACACAAGTCTCTCGTCCAGGTGTATCGCCTATTTGGGTTCCATCCGTGGGGAGATCCGGCCGGGGTGTCGCTCACGGCCCCAAACGATGTGTACAGGGTTCCCGAGTCACCAAATGGGCAACCGGTACACCGTGCCACGTACCTGTCGCATCACAGCCCACCCCGAGGGTCAGCGCTGTGCACGACCTCTAGTAAACTATAAGCACCAGAAACTAGTTGCAACTCCTGGACAGAGATCGAGGGTAATTAATAAGCCGAGAGGGTCAATTAAGGATCCCAATGTGTGGTAGCAGCTGAAACTTGAACCACACATACAGATCTCGGGTCCTATGGACGATTCCAATGAAACAACCCACCATGTACTCCTACATGGCCTTTCATCGATACCTTTACCAAGCATATTCCATACTTCCTTCTCTTTATCGGTATGATCATTTCACTCTGATCCATCACCCAGATGAAACAGACCTGACACAACTCTAAGCATAGCAGGCAACATAAACAAATAGCATGGTGGATCACACATCACATGGCTCAATCAACTCCTACACATGCTAGTGGGTTTCAACTATTTACTGTGGCAATGACAGGTCATGCAAGGGAATAGGGTTCAACTACCGCAGGAAGTAGCAGTTCACACGCTGTTGCCTTAATGCAGTAAAAGAGAGCAGGAGCGAGAAGATGGGTTTGTATCAGAATGATCAATGATTGCTTGCCTGACAAAGTGGTTGTCGGGTACTGCTCTTCAGCTGGATACGCGGAAGTATCCTCGGGAGCAGGACCTAACACGGAGAATACCGGCGATACAATCAATAAACAAACAAATGCAACAATATGATGCATGCTCATGACATGGCAAGATGCACGTGTTTTGGGCTAATGCAACTATAACCAGAAGGGTTTGAGCCTATTTGAATCAAAGATTCAAATTGGAACTCAAACTATTATTTAATTAAGTGCATTATCATGTTTTAATGTATAAAGCAAGGTTAACTTGCTCAAACATGCATGAAACCAGTGCCATTGGAAAGATTGGATTTTTATGATCAATTTTCATATATAAATCTTTTCCATCTGAGCTATTGTTGAATTTATATGTTTTTTTGAAGTTTAGGCATTTTCTTGAATTTCCTGAATTATTTTAAAATCTAAAAATCCTAGAAAATCCTTTATTGCGTCAGCATGACATCATGCTGACGTCAGTCAGTCAACAGGGCGGCCTAGGTCAAACCTGACCAGTGGGACCCACTGGTCAGTGTCACAGTTAGCTAATTAACTAATTAGAATTAAATTAAACACTAAACTAGGTTTGACTAGGAGGCAGGGCCCACATGTCAGTGACCCAGGGGGGTCAAACCCTTGGTCAAACATGGCCAACTCGCCGGCGTTTAGCCGCCGGTGAGGCCAAACACGGCGGTGAGGTACGGGTTTTGTGCTCCGGCTGCCAAAACGACGGCGGAGCACACCTACGGGTAGCTGGGAGCAAACCGCATCGAGTGGTGGTGGTGGCTGGCCTCGGGGTCGCCGGAGATGACGCCGGCGACGAGTCCAGCAGCTGCCGGAGTTCGGGCGAGGTCGAAAACGACGGTGTGGTGCTCGTAGAGGTGCGTGGAGTGGTCCTACAGCATCTACACGGAACGGTGAAGCTGATGGGCACGGTGGCCGGACCATTAGATGGCCGGAGCCTCGTCGGCGACGAGCTCCGCGGCGGCGCGTGCAGGTGAGATACGTGCGGTGCGTTCAGTGTAGGAGAGAGCCAACGGAGAGGGGGAGGACGAAGCTGGGCTCACAGCGGTTGCAGCAGACACCGAAGTGAGCTTGGGGGCAGTCGGAGCTGAGCGGGACGGCGAGGGGGATCTCCGCGGCCGGAGTTGGGGAAGAAGGGGTCGGGGGCGTCTCCAGGGCGGGCGAGCGCTCGGGGCTCAGCCTGCTCGAGGTAGTCGAGGACGACGGAGACGACGGACACGACGACGGGGCTCAGTGACGACGGTGGACGCGGCTACCACAGCGGCGCGAGCACGGCGGCGTCGGCCATGGTGCGGGGAGGGCGAAGGAGAGGATCTGGGGAGGGTGGAGAGTGTCAGCGAGCTCGGGGAGGGAGTGGATGACCGATCCAAGCCTCCAGAGCAGCGAGGGGAGGAAGCAGGGCGGCGGGCAGTTGCGTGGCGCGTGCTACGGCCGCCGTCGAGCACCTGCCTGCCTGCCTGGCCGAGCCAAGCAGCTCGCTGGAGCGGCGGCTGGGCTGGGCCGGCAGGTGGGCCGGTTGGGCGCCAGGTAACTCTTCCTCTCTCTCCTTTTTTTCTATTTCTTTTCTGTTTCATTTCTTTTGCAACTTTGTTCAATTATTAAAAATGCCAGAACATTTTTATAACTCATAAAACTAGTCATGCCCACTGTATATAATATGAACAGTATGGAACATTTTAGTTTATGATTATTTGGGCACATAAAATATTTTATAGCATTTAAATGCCCAAATACAAATACCATATGATTTAATCCAGAGACCTTAGATGTCCTAGAAAATTGTGCACCATTTTTGGCAGAGGTTTAAGACCAAGGCAGAAATGATGAACATTTTTGAAGGGCATTTTGGGTACATTGGAAAAGATTTTATCAAACCCTAGTTGTTGGAAGAGGGGTGCTGGGGTTTCTGTCATTCCCATTTCAAGTTTCTTTGATAAGTAAACATGATGCACACTCTAGCTAGTCCTAATGCAAGCACTAACTAGGGATGTGACACCTGGGGAGAGCGGTGGCAAGGTCCGGCGAGGCGCACGCTGCCGGCGGCGAGCGGGGCGGCGAGAAGCACGGCGGCGGGGTGAGGCTGGAGACGGGGAGGCGCTGGAGGGGCTCGGGCGTAGGTGGCGGGGAGCCGGGCGCGCGGGGCGCTCGGGCCCGCGGGGCCCGGTGCGGCCCGTGGCGGGCCTGGCCTGGGCCTGCGGCGGCGGCTGGCTGGCCAGGGACAGGTGGCGCACGGGGACTGGGTGAGGAGGCGGCTGGTGGCGGCGCTGGCGAGTGGAGCGGCGACAAGTGGCGGCGGCGGAGCGCACCGGCGCTGAAAACGAGGAGGGAGTGGCGGCTCTGGGGCTAGGGCTAGGTTTAGGCCATTTTTGGCAGGAAGGAGGAGTATAAATAGGGAAGGGTAGCTAGGGATTAGGGTTAGGAGGGTTTTTGGGGTTGTTTTGCACCCTCCGATGACGATCGGACGACACCGGTCGCAAGGGGGGTTAGGTGGGTTGCAGGTGGGGCTAGTGGGATGTGGGGAGAGGCCTCAGGCTAAGAAGTGAAGGAATAAGAGAGGCCCGACGGCAGTCTCGGAGACCGAAACGTCCGACAAAAATAACCGTTGACTACTGCCGCTACAGTTTAACGGTTGGGCTATCAAACGAGCTCCGAATGGGATGAAATTTGGCAGGCGGTCTATCTACACTATAATAAGACCACATGCCAAGTTTCATCCCATTCCGAGAACATTTTTTGGTCACTCATAAAATAAATATTCGGAGGTACCGCGGGCGTGTGCAAGTGTGTCTGGGCTCAGAATGGACAACGGAAAGGGCGGGGGCGGGGGG
>LR738711.1:719913173-719982591 GCA_902687465.1 Secale cereale | reverse complement strand
CGGCCGGATGCAAGTTTTGAAAACATGATGATGCAATGCACATGATGATGCAATGCACATGATGACAAGGCAAAGATGCACATGCAAGCAGATGACATGGCAACGGCAACGAATAACTGGCTGACACCTGGCGCATCGGTCTCGGGGTGTCACAAATGTCAACAGTA
Source organism: Secale cereale (assembly GCA_902687465.1). NCBI lineage: Eukaryota > Viridiplantae > Streptophyta > Magnoliopsida > Poales > Poaceae > Secale > Secale cereale. The sequence goes on along the minus strand of LR738711.1, from coordinate 719,982,424 downwards.
ATAGATCATGATAGCTTACATCCAGGTGGGTATATATGTCAGGATCATTCCAACACAATGTGCTTGCCAAAGGATAAAATGTAAAAAGGAAAGGTGAAGATCACCATGACTCTTATAAGGTAAGAACAATAGAAAGGCCTTTCGCAGAGGGAAGCAGAGGTTGTCATGTGCTTTTATGGTTGGATGTACAAAATCTTAGTGCAAAAGAACATCACTTTATATTGCCACTTGTGATATGGACCTTTATTATGCAGTCCGTCGCTTTTATTGCTTCCATATCACAAGATCGTATAAAGTTTATTTTCTCCACACTAATAGATCATACATATTTTAGAGAGTTGCAACAATGACAACTTACTTGAAGGATCTTACTCAATCCATAGGTAGATATGGTGGACTCTCATGGCACAACTGGGTTTAAGGATGTTTGGAAGCACAAGTAGTATCTCTACTTGGTGCAAGGAGTTTGGCTAGCATGAGGGGGGAAAGGCAAGCTCAACATGTTGGATGATCCATGACAATATACTTTATTTCAGATATAAGAAAACATAACCCATTATGTTGTCTTCCTTGTCCAACATCAACTCTTTGGCATGTCATATTTTAATGAGTGCTCACAATCATAAAAGATGTCCAAGATAGTATATTTGTATGTGAAAACCTCTCTTTCTTTGTTACTTCCTATTAATTGCAACGATGACCAAAACTATGTTTGTCTACTCTCAACAACTTTTATTCATCATACTCTTTATATGTGAAGTCATTACTTTCCATAAGATCAATATGATCTCTTTGATTCTTTTTATTCTTTATTTTATCCTCTCATGATCATAGTGAAACAATCAAGCCCTTGACTCAAAAGTAATCTTTATTATATAGAGCTCACAGACTCGATTACAAAGATAAGATCATAAAGCAAAGCTCACAACTAGATCATACTAAACTTTATTCTACAAGATCAAGGTATTACCAAAAGGATCGAACTAAGAAAAACGGTAAAGATAGGAGTGTGATGGTGATACGATATCGGGGCACCTCCCCCAAGCTTGGCAGTTGCCAAGGGGAGTGCCCATACCCATGTGATTATATCTCTGTCTTCGGAGGTGGTGATGAAGTTGTTGGTGATGTAGGATTCTTCCTTAATTTGTGCTTGAGGATAGAGTTTTGTTCCCTTAGGTCATCGATCTCCTACTCAAGGCTTAATATCATTTTGCATAGTTCCTGCTTGTTCTCCTGCAAGAGGCGAAAAGGGATAAACTCGATCTTAGGTTTCTTTGCTCTATCAGGGAGGCTTGACTTTTTGAATTCCACATGCATGTCCCCAGGTTGAGGTAATGGGATTTCATCTTCATCGGAGCTTGTCTCATCCTTTCCCTTGGAATCATGGTCTTCTTCTTCCTCCGTGGTCCAACCGTAATGCTCCAAGTCCCCATAGACCTTATGATCTGCAAGGAAATCAGCCACATAGCTTTCTCCCTCCGAATCCTGGGATGACATATTGCTCTAATCTACGGCAGAAACAACTCAAAATAAAAAACAGAGGGTTTTGGCGTGATACGGTGGTCAAAACCTTAGGGAGATTATATAATGAATTTTTACCGACCAAAAGAAGTAACGTGCAAGAAAACGGAGTCCGGGAGGCACACGAGGTGCCCACGAGTTAGGGGCGTGCCCAGGGGGTAGGGTGCGCCCTCCACCCTTGTGGACGCCTCGTGTCCTTTCCGGACTGCTTCTTATTTTTCTATTTCTAAATATTCCAAAACGGAGAAAAATTGCCATTAGAACTGTTTTGGAGTCGGTTTACTTACCGTACCACATACCTCTTCCTTTTCGGAGTCTGAATCGTTATGGAAAGTGTCCCTTATGTATTCCTCTGGGGTTATGGTTTCAATAACATTGGTTTCAACATTTATGGGATTACCTAAGATATAATGTTTGATTCTTTGACCATTCACCACATTCGGATTTGTGCCTTCGAAGTTGTTGATTTTTATGGCACTGGAATGATAGACCTCCTCGATAACGTAAGGACCTTCCCATTTAGAGAGAAGTTTTCCTGCAAAAAAATCTTCAATGAGAGTTTTATAGCAAGACATAATCTCTTATGTTAAACTCACACTTTTGTATCCTTTTGTCATGCCATCTTTTAGTTTTTTCTTTAAACAGTTTGGCATTTTCATAGGCATGGTTTCTCCATTCATCAAGGAAGCTCATGTCAAAAAGCCTCTTCTCACCGGCAAGTTTGAAATCATAATTGAGCTCTTTAATAGCCCAATATGCCTTATGTTCTAGCTCAAGAGGTAAGTGACATGTTTTTCCATAAACTATTTTATACAGAGACATACCCATAGGATTTTTATAAGTAGTGATATAGGCCCATAATGCATCATCAAGTTTCTTGGACCAATTCTTTCTAGATCTATTAAAAGTCTTTTGCAAAATTTATTTCAGCTCCCTGTTACTTAGTTCTACTTGACCACTAGACTGTGGGTGGTAAGGGGATGCAATTCTATGATTAACATCATACTTAGCAAGCATTTTACGGAAGGCACCATGAATAAAGTGTGAACCACCATCAGTCATTAGGTATCTAGGGACTCCAAACCTCAGAAATATAACTTCTCTAAGCATCTTAATAGATGTGTTATGATCAGCACTACTAGTTGGAATAGCTTCTACCCAGTTAGTAATGTAATCAACAGCAACTAAAATATGTGTATACCCATTAGAGGAAGGAAACGGTCCCATATAATCAAAGCCCCAAACATCAAATGGTTCAATAACAAGTGAATAATTCATAGGCATTTCTTGACGTCTACTAATATTACCAATTCTTTGACATTCATCACAAGACAAGACAAACTTACGGGCATCCTTGACGAGAGTAGGCCAATAAAAACCAGATTGCAGTACCTTATGTGCAGTTCTATCTCCAGCATGGTGTCCTCCATAAGCCTCAGAGTGACACTTGCGTAGGATCTGTTCCTGTTCATGCTCAGGTACACAACGTCTAATAATACTATCTACTCCTTCTTTATAAAGGTGTGGGTCATCCCATAAGTAATGTTTTAAATCAAAGAAAAACTTTTTATTTTGCTGGTATGTGAAACTAGGTAGTATAAATTTAGCAACAATGTAATTAGCATAATCAGCATACCATGGAGCAGTACGAGAAGCATTTATGACAGCTAATTGTTCATCAGGAAAGCTATCATCAATAGGTAGTGGGTCATCAAGAATATTCTCTAACCTAGACAAGTTGTCTGCAACGGGGTTCTCAGCTCCTTTTCTATCAGTAATATGCAAATCAAATTCTTGTAGCAGGAGAACCCATCTAATAAGTCTAGGCTTAGCATCTTTCTTTCCCATAAGATATTTTATAGTAGCTTGATCAGTGTGAACAGTTACTTTAGAATCAACAATATAAGGCCTAAACTTATCACAAGAAATTACAACTACTAAAAATTCTTTCTCAGTAGCAGCATAATTTCTATGGGCACTGTTTAGAGTTTTACTAGCATATTGGATAACATTCAGTTTCTTATCAATTCTTTGTCCTAGCACAGCAGCTACAACATAATCACTAGCATCGCACATAATTTCAAAGGGTAAATTCCAGACAGGTGGCTGGACAATAGGTGCAGAGATCAACTCTTTCGAAAGTATTTCAAATGCTTCTACACAATCATTGTCAAAGACAAAAGGAACATATTTTTGCAGGAGGTTGGTCAGAGGCCTAGAGATTTTTGAGAAGTCCTTAATGAACCACCTTTAAAATCCGGCATGACCAAGGAAACTTCTTATACCTTTGATGTCCTTGGGACATGAGATCTTTTCAATAGCATCAACTTTAGCTTTATCAACTTCAATACCTCTTTCAGAAATTTTATGCCCCAAGACAATACCTTCATTAACCATAAAGTGGCACTTTTCCCAATTCAACACAAGATTAGTTTCTTCACATCTCTGCAAAACTCGATCAAGGTTGCTTAAGCAATCATCAAAAGAAGTTCCATAAACAGAGAAAACATCCGTGAAAACCTCAACAATCTTTTCACAAAAATCAGAGAATATAGCCATCATGCATCTTTGAAAGGTAGCAGGTGCATTACATAAACCAAAAGGCATAGGTCTATAAGCAAAGGTACCGAAAGGGCAAGTAAAAGTGTTCTTTTCTTGGTCCTCTTTTGACACAGGTATTTGAGAGAAACCAGAATAGCCATCTAGAAAGCAAAAATGATTATGTTTGGATACCCTTTCTAGCATTTGATCAATAAAAGGTAGAGGGTAATGATCCTTCTTAGTAGCTTTATTTAATTTGCGGAAATCAGTTACCATTCTATAACATGTAACAATTCTTTGTGGGATCAATTCATCTTTATCATTAGGAACAACAGTAATACCTCCCTTCTTAGGGACACAATGGACATGACTTACCCACTGACTATCAGCAACTGGATAAATTATACCTGCCTCTAGAAGCTTTAGTATTTCCTTCCTTACCACTTCTTTCATCTTAGGATTTAACCGTCATTGGTGATCACCAACCGGTTTAGCGTCTTTCTCCAATTTTATTTTGTGTTGGCATATAGTGGGACTAATGCCCTTAAGATCATCAAGAGTATATCCAATAGTAGCACTAATAATAACAGGATATATCTTCTTTTCATCAAGATAAGCATACTTAAGACTATCAGGTAATGGTTTGAGTTCAAACATGGGATCACCCTTGGGTGGAGGAGGATCCCCTAGGATTTCAACAGGCAAGTTGTGTTTCAATGAAGGTCCATGTTTAAAGATTATTTCATCTATTTCCCTTCTCTCATTCATATACATATCATTTTCATGGTCTAGCAGATATTGTTCTAAAGGATCGTTAGGAGGCACGACAATAGAAGCAAGACCAATAATGTCATCCTTACTAGGCAATTCTTTATCATGGGGTTGTCTACGGAATTTAGCAAAGTTAAAATCATGAGACATATCCCCTAAACCAACAGTAACAATGTCCTTTTCGCAGTCTATCTTAGCATTAACAGTATTCAAGAAGGGTCTACCAAATATAATGGGGCAAAAATCATCTTGTGGGGAACCAAGAACAAGAAAATCAGCAGGTTATTTAACTTTCCCACACAAGACTTCAACATCTCTAACAATTCCAACTAGTGAAATAGTGTCTCTATTGGCAAGCTTAATAGTAACATCAATACCATCTAGCTCAGTAGGTGCAATATCGTGCATAATTTCTTCATATAAGGAATGGGGTATTGCACTTGCACTAGCACCCATGTCACATAAGCCATGATAGCAATGATCTCCTGTTTTAACCGAAATATCAGGCATGGCTACAACAGGTCTATGTTTATTCTTAGTATCGGGTCTAGCAATTCTAGCAACTTCATCACAGAGGTAAATAACATGCCCATCAATATCATCGACCAAGAGATCCTTAACCATAGCAACACTAGGTTCAACTTTAATTTACTCAGAAGGTGTAGGTGTTCTAGTATTACTCTTACGAACCACAGTTGAAGCTTTGGCATGTGATGGCTTCTCGCCCCTCGTTGGTTACCCCAAGTGGAAGGTTGAGATGTAGCGTAGCAGCAAGTTTCTCTTAGCAAAGATACCAAGGATCGCATCCCGTGAGACTCCGAGGGTCGACAAGTAGGTGTCAACGGCGCCTTAGCAGTTGACAGGACCTGCACACAGATACAAATAACTTTGCTCCTGACGAGTACAGAGAGGTTGTCAATCCCTCCGGCCTTGTCGTTTACAAAGGATCAAACACAAGAGATAATAATGATAGCTATGACTGCAACTAGGAAATAAAGACAGGAGTAAATAGAAGGTATGATCAGTGGTGGTAATATGGACCGGGGTCCCATGATGTTCACTAGTGATGTCTCTCTCCCAAAAGGCGATAAAACAGCAAAGCGAGGTAAACAAATTACAGCTAGGCAATTGACAAGATTATGTGTGCAAACCAATGCTAACTATGCTGCAAAGAAAGGTAGAGGCTCAACAGCATGGGCGGTACGCCAAGGCAAGTAGACCGAAATCCATCTGCATCTACTACTAATCATCCACCTTGAGATATCTATCCAGAACATCTCGCTGGTATTAAGTTGCGAGTCCCACCCAAAGTGTAAACTCAAAGCAACAGACAACTGCATTAAAAGAACTTTGCGTAAAGTAAACAATCCTTGCACCCGCAAGTACAAGCACCGTTGTTTTCCCCCTTGTGGCAACAACACATCCCCTAGACTCATGTTTCTGTCACTCAAGCTAGTCATGAGGGGGCATGAACCCACAATCAAGCATAACGTTCCCTCTTGGAGTTTCTACCTACTACTTGGCCAAAGCAATAAACAACAACGGTGAACATGCTAGAATTACTCAAGAACATAAATATAAAAGAGGTGAATCAAATATATTACTCAAACACAATCTGAACATAATCTCATAATCCATCGGATCCCAGCAAACTCAGCACAGCAACAGCAGAAATATTACATATGTGCCTCGATCATGTAGGGCAGCTCACGAGGTCTAAACCATGAAGAACAAAGAGGGGAGGAGAACATCACATAGCTACTGGTCATGGACCCATGGTCCAAGGGGGACTACTCACGACTCATCCGGGAAGCGTCAATGGTGGTGGAGAAGCTCCCGGTGGTGGTTCTCCCCTCCGGCAGGGTGCCGGGAAGAGTTCTCCTGATGCTCCGGATCTTGGAAGCGCTGCGGCGGCGGAACAGAGGCGAGATCGCGAAAAAGGGTTCCGTCCTCGAGGGTTTTGGGACGAGAGGAATATATATGCGAAGGGGGGTCACCAGAGCCGGAACCGGGGCCCCGGGCGCCCCCCTGGCGCGGCCAGGGGTGGGGCCGCGCCAGGTGGCCGCCTGGGCCACCCCTGGCTCCCCTCTGGCCCTGCTTTGGTTATTCGCGAAGCTTCCTGCACGCTGATTTTTCCTGTATTTTTCCCGGAATTTTTTGGGCACTTTTAATATTGGGGAAACCTGAAATAGAAAAACAGCAGAAAACAGGAACTGGCACTGTGGTGCACTGAGTTAATAGGTTAGTCCAAATATGATCAAAAGTTTATGGAAGTTCATAAATATCATAGCAATATCACACAAAAGAGGCATGGAGCAAGCAGAAATTATAGATACATTTTGGACGTATCAACATCCCCAAGCTTAATTCCTGCTCGTCCTCGAGTAGGTAAATGATAACAAGCATAATTTCTGTGGTGACATGCTACCAACCATATAAGAACTTTTAAGTAAAGCAATCAAGGCATGTAATTCAATTCAAGTCATAACAAGCAAGAGTCTAGATTAGCATTGTAACAAGCAACATAAGAACATAAAGGTGCAAGAGCTCTCGCTGTCCGTGACTCGAATGTCTCGAAATGGTGTTTGCGTGCAAGAAAGGGGATAGGGATATACGAGAGAGTAAAACATATTTTTTGTATTGTTGAGAACTTAATCTACTAAAGTTTCACACTTGGTCTTCTTTGGAATCTTATCTTGACTCATCCCCAGACCAACAGCCAGGTACAAGTCAAAATGATCCACTCCCTTTCGATATTTTGAGCACTCATGCAATGGATGAGCGTAAGCAAGAAAGTCGACACTTAGGATGGCAAAAAGAGAAAAATGATGGAGGGGGAAGACAAAAAAGGTGTGAAAGGCTCACATCAATGAGGACAATCATAGGCGAGAGAAAGACAAATGATAGATATGATGTGAGGAGTAGGGATTGCCATGCAACGGATGCACATATGAGCTAAGGTAAGCTCTCCAATGGAACTAGTGGGGGTGCATCCAACTTGCTTGCTCAAGAAGACCTAGAGCTCTTTGAGGAGGCTCATCATTGGAATATACAAGCCAAGTTCTATAGTGTGAAGGTCCCCACATAGCTATATGCATGAATGATAATCTCTATGGAGTACAAGGTATAAGATGGAGTACGAGTGTGGATCTCAAAAGGAATAGTAGTGTGCCCCCTTCTCTCTTTTTATTTCTTTTTCTCTTTTTTCTCTTTTTTTTATTTTTTTGTGGCCTCAATGGCTCTTTCTATTTAACTCTCATTTGTCCTCTTTGGGATCTTTTCCTCACTTTAGGGGCAACACTCTATGTATTACAAGAAGTATAGAAGATCTTTCACACTTTACAAAAGTACTCAACATAAAGAAAATGAAACTATCATGATGTATGCAAATGTATGCCTCTGCCAGTGTAGCAGGATATGCAATGATACTAGCGCGTCATGTACCAATGATTAGGGCAAGGCCCAACTAGCATGCGGCTCATCGATCAAGCAAAAAGCATGTATGACATGAAGATCAAGTCATGAGAGGATGGATGTTGCATGGCAATGTATCTCGGAAAGGCTATGGAAATGCCTTGATAGGTAGGTATGGTGGCTGTTTTGAGGAAGGATATAATGGGGCTTATGATGACAGAGCGTATCGTGCCAAGGATTTGGATGCACCGGCGAAGTATGCGCCAACTCTCGAGGTGAGAAAGGGCAATGCACGGTACCGAAGAGGCTAGAAAAATATGGCTAGGTGGAAGTGTCAACTTTCGAATACTCACATTAGTCCGAAGAACTCATGCACTTATTATCGGTAACTCTCAATCTAATTAGGAGGTTCAGAAAGTGACAAGTACCCCGAGGAGGAGTGTATGGGGGTTTGGTTATCCTTGCACATCCTCGGCTCATGGTACGTGAGTGTACTCTAATATTCGATCCCTCCAAAGATTAGTGATCCATTTAGTAGCTAAAGTTCTCAACTATTTGTAGGTTTTCGAAAATAAACACGGATTGCCCAAAATACGACATCTATCACTAATAGGCTAAAGCTCTTGACACCAAAAGTTCAGACATTACTCATGGCAATACCTCAAAACTATTGCAAGTTACTACTAAAATTAAATAGCAACCTCAATTACCTACTTTAAGTTAAGACACACAACTCAGTGCAACAGGCAAACTCTCTTAACAAGATAAACATGAAAACTCAAGAGAGTTCAGCAACCAACTAAACAAAAGCTCTTTAAAAAGTAAACATGAAAACTAAGAGCTAAACATGACAGTAGCTATGGAAAGACAAAGAACACACACAGCAAAGATAAGCATGAAAATCCTATGTTGTGTTCTAGGTTGAAGTGGAGCGTGTTTCTCTCCCACACAAAGAAAGCTGGGTTCTAACTCGTTATGAACAGCAAGCAAAGCTAAAGAAAACAAAAAAAGGAAACTAAGAGCGAGACGCTCCAAGCATAGCACATAACGCATGAAGTGATTAAAATATAGTGGAACGAAAGATGAACTGGTAATTGTTGATGGAGAAGGGGATGCATGGGGGCATCCCCAAGCTTAGACGCTTGAGTCTTCTTGAATATTTCTTGGGGGTGCACGGGGGCATCCCCAAGCTTGAGCGTTTGACCCTCCTGAATCTTCTATTATCATCTTCCCTCGCACACTTGAAAACTCCCTTCATACATAACTCATCATAATCTGATTAGCGAGGTTAGTACCCACAATAAAATAATTTTTCCCTACTGGAAATAAAGATAATCTTGAAGAGCTACTGTTACTCACGATTGCCAAAAGGTTTTTGCAAAGAAAAAGCAAGCTCAAGGTTTGCAAAACGAAGAAAAGGCAAAACAGGACAGAATCTATGAAAAACAGACCAGCAGGTGGTAAATAATTTTTTCGGGGCACTTCTGCAACTCAAATCAAAAAACTCAGAACAGACGCCCGAAAGACAATTGTATAGAGCACGCTTTAAAAAAAATTCAGATAAAAAAGTTGATCTGGTGATTTTATTCGAATTTTTCTGTCCAAGGACAGAATCTGTTTTCTGGACAGCACGTCACAACTTTCTTGCAATAGGAGGCTAAATTTGGCACAAAGCTGAAAAGAAAAGATACAATGATGATGCTACTGTAGTAACAAACATCAAGACACAACAAAAGCAAAATAAAACCTAATTCGTTGTGGGCTGCCTCCCAAAAGCGCTTTCTTTTATGCCTTTAAGCTAGGCATGATGCAAAAAGGAGAAGATCAAGTTTTATCAAGAGTAAGAGAATAGCTAGCCCGTGTAACGGACTCAAAAGGCAACTTAATCTTTTTTCTAGGGAAGTGTTCCATTCCTTTCTTGAGAGGGAATTGGAATTTTATATTCCCCTCTTTCATGTCAATGATAGCACCAACGGTGCGAAGAAAAGGACGTCCCCAAATAATTGGACATGAAGGTTCACATTCAATATCCATAATAGTAAAATCAACGGGAACATAATTGCCATTGACAATGATAAGAACATCGTCGATCTTCCCCAAAGGTTTCTTTACGGAAGAATCAACAAGACGAACACCAAAAGAACAAGGATCAAAAGGTTTCAATTCAAGCATATTATACATTCTTTTGGGCATAACGGAGGTACTAGCTCCAACATCACATAAAGCATAGCAAGAGAAGTTATTCAACTTAATTTTAATCATAGGATCCCAACCATCTTCTAGCTTTCTAGGTATGGAGGCTTCTACCCTAAGCTTCTCCTCCCTAGCTTTGATGAGAGCATTAGTAATATGCTCTGTGAAGGCAAGGTTAAGTGTGCTAGTGTGGGGATCTCTATACATCTTGTGAAGAAAACCAATAACTTTAGAAAGGGTGCCATTATCAAAATCAAGGTCACTATTATCAAGTAAAGTGGTAGTGGTGTCCTTTAGGCTCACTTGTTTGGTAGCTTCTATGGTTATAGGAGTTTCTTCTTCTACGGTTGAGGTCATAGCATCACCATTAATAGGTCCAATGGGACTAGGAGTGCATTGGGTGCTAAGAGTTTGGATATCCTCAACAACTTGGATAGTAGCAACAGTGTGGTGGGTAGGAAGGCTCTTAATTCTATCTTCTTCCTCCTTTTCTCTAGCCCATCTCTCTTTAAGTTTCGCCGTCATCCTAATGTTTTCATTAATTTGCACTTGAATAGCATTCATAGGAGTGGTCTTCCTCTCCTCAAGAGGAGAAGTTCTAATTTTAAGCAACTCTACCTCATGGGCTAAATTGTCTACCTTCGAAGAGAGATTATCTAGTTTGTCTAGTTTTTCTTCTACACTCTTATTGAAGGCCTTTTGGGTAGTGATGAAGTCTTTAAGCATAATCTCTAGTTCAGAAGTGGAGTTCTTGGTGCTAGGATAAGCATTGTTGTTCCCATAGGAATTAGAGGGGAACGGTCTAGGGTTGCTACCAAAATTACTCCTATAAGCATTGTTATTGAAATTGTTTCTAGAGATAAAGTTCACATCTACTTGATCTTGAGCAATCAAAGAATTTAAAGGAACATCATGAGGATCAATAGAAGATTGCTTGGAAAGTAGAGACATGATCAAGTCAACTTTTCCATTTAGGGAGGAAATCTCCTCGACAGAGTTTACCTTCCTACCTGTTGGAGCGCGTTCGGTGTGCCATTGGGAATAATTGGTCATCATCTCATCGAGAAGCTTAGTGGCAGCACCAAGTGTAGTTGACATAAAGGTTCCTCCCGCGGCCGAATCTAACAAGTTCCGCGAGGTAAAGTTCAAGCCTGCATAAATTTTTTGGATAACCATCCAAGTAGTCAAACCATGAGTAGGGCAGTTCTTGACAAGAGATTTCATGCGTTCCCAAGCTTGGGAAACGTGTTCATTATCCAATTGTTTAAAATTCATTATGTTACTCCTTAGTTGGATAATTTTAGCAGGGGGATAGTACTTCCCAATAAAGGCATCCTTGCACTTGTTCCAAGAATCTATACTATTCCTAGGCAAGGATTGAAACCAGATTTTAGCTCCTCCTCTCAAGGAGAAAGGAAAAAGCTTAAGCTTAACAATATCACCATCTATTTATGTGTACTTTTGCATATCACAGAGCTCAACAAAATTATTTAGGTGCAAAGCAGCATCATCTCCAGCACCGGAGAATTGATCTTTCATAACTAGGTTCAGTAAAGCAGGTTTAATTTCATAAGAAGGTGCTGAAGTGGCAGGAGTAGCAATAGGCGTGCAGATAAAGTCATTGTTGTTATGACTAGTGAAGTCACACAACTTGGTGTTCTCGGTGGAATCCATAGCAGCAGCAAGCAAGATAACTATTTTTGTGATTTTTGGTAAGGGACACTAAAGCAAAAACTGAAAGGTAAACTAACAAGACTAAAAAGCAAAGATAAAAGATAGCATGCAACTCCCCTATCTTGAAGAGTGGAGTCCCCGGCAGCGGCGCCAGAAACTTTGCTTGATGGCTTCTCGCCCCTCGTTGGTTACCCCAAGTGGAAGGTTGAGATGTAGCGTAGCAGCAAGTTTCCCTTAGCAAAGATACCAAGGATCGAATCCCATGAGACTCCGAGGGTCGACAAGTAGGTGTCAACGGCGCCTTAGCAGTTGAGAGGACCTGCACACAGATACAAATAACTTTGCTCCCAACGAGTACAGAGAGGTTGTCAATCCCTCCGGCCTTGTCGTTTACAAAGGATCAAACACAAGAGATAATAATGATAGCTATGACTGCAACTAGGAAATAAAGACAGGAAGTAAATAGAAGGTATGATCAGTGGTGGTAATATGGACCGGGGTCCCATGATGTTCACTAGTGATGTCTCTCTCCCAAAAGGCGATAAAACAGCAAAGCGAGGTAAACAAATTACAGCTAGGCAATTGACAGGATTATGTGCGCAAACCAATGCTAACTATGCTGCAAAGAAAGGTAGAGGCTCAAAAGCATGGGCGGTACGCCAAGGCAAGTAGACCGAAATCCATCTGCATCTACTACTAATCATCCACCTTGATATATCTATCCAGAACATCTCGCTGGTATTAAGTTGCGAGTCCCACCCAAAGTGTAAACTCAAAGCAACAGACAACTGCATTAAAAGAACTTTGCGTAAAGTAAACAATCCTTGCACCCGCAAGTACAAGCACCGTTGTTTTCCCCCTTGCGGCAACATCACATCCCCTAGACTCGTGTTTCTGTCACTCAAGCTAGTCATCAGGGGGCATGAACCCACAATCAAGCATAACGTTCCCTCTTGGAGTTACTACCTACTACTTGGCCAAAGCAATAAACAGCAACGGAGAACATGCTAGAATTACCCAAGAACATAAATATAAAAGAGGTGAATCAAATATATTACTCAAACACAATCTGAACATAATCTCATAATCCATCGGATCCCAACAAACTCAGCATAGCAACAGCAGAAATATTACATATGTGCCTCGATCATGTAGGGCAGCTCACGAGGTCTAAACCATGAAGAACAAAGAGGGGAGGAGAACATCACATACCTACTGGTCATGGACCCATGGTCCAAGGGGGACTACTCACGACTCATCCGGGAAGCGTCCATGGTAGTGGAGAAGCTCCCGGTGGTGGTTCTCCCCTCCAGCAGGGTGCCGGGAAGAGTTCTCCTGATGCTCCCGATCTTGGAAGCGCTGCGGCGGCGGAACAGAGGCGAGATCGCGAAAAAGGGTTCCGTCCTCGAGGGTTTCGGTACGAGAGGAATATATACGCGAAGGGGGGTCACCAGAGGCGGAGCCGGGGCCCTAGGCGCCCCCCTGGCGCGGCCAGGGGTGGGGCCGCGCTAGGTGGCTGCCTGGGCCACCCCTGGCTCCCCTCTGGCCCTGCTTTGGTTATTCGCGAAGCTTCCTGCACGCTGATTTTTCCTGTATTTTTCCCAGATTTTTTTGGGCACTTTTAATATTGGGGAAACCTGAAATAGAAAAACAGCAGAAAACAGGAACTGGCACTGTGGTGCACTGAGTTAATAGGTTAGTCCAAATATGACCAAAAGTGTATGGAAGTGCATAAATATCATAGCAATATCACACAAAAGAGATATGGAGCAAGCAGAAATAATAGATATGTTTTGGACGTATCAGCATGATCCTTTATTCTAACAAGGAAGGGTGGTTTCTCAATGTAAGCAGTAGGAACAATAGGATCAACATTACAAGTGATAGTCTTTTCTTCAACTCTAACAGGTTCAACTACTTTTACTTCAATGGGAGGATGAAATTTAAACCACTTTTCCTTAGGGAGATCAACATGAGTAGCTAAAGATTCACAGAAAGAAGCTACTATCTCAGAGTCAAGTCCATATTTAGTGCTAAATTCACGAAAAACATCGGTATCCATAAAAGATTGAACACAATCAAACTTAGGTGTTATACCTTACTCCTTACTTTCGTCGAGATCCCAATCTTCAGAGTTGCACTTAATTCTTTCCAATAGATCCCATTTGATTTGAATATTCTTCATCATAAAAGAACCAGTGCAAGAAGTATCGAGCATGGAGCGATTATTGAGAGAAAGCCGAGCATATTTTTTTTAATAATCATTTCTCTTGAGAGCTCATGATTGGGGCATGAATATAACATTGACTTAAGCCTCCCCCAAGCTTGAGCGATACTTTCTCCTTCGTGAGGCCAAAAATTATATATATAATTACGATCACGATGAACCTGATGCATAGGATAGAACTTCTGATGAAATTCCAACTTCAGTCGGTTGTAGTTCCATGATCCAATATCATTGCATAGACTAAACCATGTCAAGGCCTCTCCCTTCAAAGATAAAGGGAAGACCTTCTTCTTGATCACATCCTCGTGCATACCTGCAAGCTTAAATAATCCACAAACTTCATCCACATAGATTAGGTGCAAATCGGGATGCAAGGTTCCATCTCCTGTAAAGGGATTAGCTAGCAGTTTCTCTATCATACCCGAAGGAATTTCAAAGTAAACATTTTCAGTAGGTTGACGAGAAAATCTTTGCTCTACTGGTCAGGGTGAAGATACCCCGAACAAGCCCATCAAAGGATTATGTTCCATAGTGACAAGTGACAGTAAATTTCAGCACACTATATAAATTTTTCCTTACAAAATTCCACTTACCAAAGGCGCTTCACTCCCCGGCGACGGCGCCAGAAAAGAGTCTTGATGACCCACAAGTGTATGGGATCTATTGTAGTCCTTTCGATAAGTAAGAGTGTCGAACCCAACGAGGAGCAGAAGGAAATGACAGGCGGTTTTCAGTGAGGTATTCTCCGCAAGCACTAAAATTATCGGTAACAGATAGTTTTGTGATATGGTGATTGGTAACAAGTAACAAATGGTAAAAGTAAATAGGGTGCAGCAATATGTCTCAATCCTTTTTGTAGCAAAGGACAAGCCTGGACAAACTCTTATATGAAGGAAAGCGCTCCCGAGGACACATGGAAATTATCGTCAAGCTAGTTTTCATCACGTTCATATGATTCGCGTTCGTTACTTTGATAATTTGGTATGGACCGGTGCTTGGGTGCTACCCTTACTTGGACATCCCACTTATGATTAACCTCTATTGCAAGCATGCGCAACTACAAAGGAAGTACTAAGGTAAACCTAACCATAGCATGAAACATCTGGATCCAAATCAGCCCCTTACGAAGCAACGCATAAACTAGGGTTTAAGGTTCTATCACTCTAGCAACATCATCTACTTATTACTTCCCAATGCCTTCCTCTAGGTCCAAACAATGCTGAAGTATCATGTAGTCGACGTTCCCATGACACCATTAGAGGAAAGACAACATACATCTCATCAAAAATCGAACGAATACCAAATTCACATGACTACTTATAACAAGACTTCTCCCATGTCCTCAGGAACAAACGCAACTACTCACAAAGCATATTCATGTTCATAATCAGAGGGGTATTAATATGCATAATGGATCTGAACATATGATCTTCCACCGGATAAACCAACTTGCATCAACTCCAAGGAGTAATCAACACTACTAGTAACCCACAGGTACCAATCTGAGGTTTTGATACAAAGATTGGATACAAGAGATGAACTAGGGTTTGAGGGGAGATGGTGATGGTGAAGATGTTGATGAAGATAACCCTCCCCGAGATGGAAGAGTTGTTGGTCATGACGGCGGTGACGATTTCTCCCTCCCGGAGGGAAGTATCCCCGACAGAACAGCTCCGCCGGAGCCCTAGATTGGTTCCGCCAAGGTTCCGCCTTGAGACGGCAGTGCTTCTTTCCGAAAGCCTTCTTACAATTTTTTCCAGGTCAAAACACCTCATATAGCAGAAGATGGGCATCAGGGGGCTGCCAGGTGGCCCACGAGGCAGGGGGCGCGCCAAGGGGGTAGGGCGTGCCCCCACCCTCGTGGACGGTGGATGGCCCCCCTCCTGTACTTCTTTCGCCAGGTATTTTTTATATTTTCCAAAACTGACTTTCATGGAGTTTGAGGGCTTTTTGAGTTGTGCAGAATAGGTCTCCAATGTTTGCTCCTTTTCCAGCCCAGAATTCCAGCTGCCGGCATTCTCCCTCTTCATGTAAACCTTGTAAAATAAGAGAGAAAAGGCATAAGTATTGTGACCTAATGTGTAATAACAGCCCATAATGCAATAAACATCAATATAAAAGCATGATGCAAAATGGACGTACCAGGCATCATTAGCAAAGTTTTACTGTATCCTAATTATCCAGGCGTTACAATTCTCCTCCACTACAAGAAATCTCATCCCAAGATTTTGGAGGTAGAAGGAAACAGTGCGGGGTATTCTTTGTGCAGATGATCCTCGCGTTCCCAAGTGGCTTCGTCTTTAGAGTGATGCGACCACTGGACTTTGAGGAACTTGATCGCCTTCTGATGTGTGCGGTGTTCAGCTTGTTCGAGAATGCGAACCGAATGCTCTTTATAAGTGAGGTCCTGTTGCAACTCGAGCACTTCGTGATCCACTGCTCGAACTCGGTCCTTGAAGTAGCGGCGGAGTTGAGACACGTGGAACACATCGTGAACCTAAGAAAGCTTCGGTGGCAGCTCCAGTTGATATGCCACCTTTCCACACCTTTCAAGAATAGTGAATGGACCAATATAGCGAGGAGCTAACTTGCCCTTGATCCCAAAGCGGTGAGCACCCTTCATTGGTGTAACACGAAGATAGTCATTTTCGCCAGGTTGATAGGCCATGTCTTGATGATGACGGTCATACTGAATTTTCTGATGTGATTGAGCAGTCTTCAGATTCTCGCGAATGACGCAGACTTGTTCTTCAGCGTGTTGAATAATTTTCGGACCGAAGAGTGAAAGTTCCCCAGTTTCTGACCAGTTCAGAGGGGTCCGACACTTTCGTCCATATAACACTTTGAAGGGAGCTATCTTGAGACTAGCTTGATAGCTATTATTATAAGAGAACTCAACATATGGGAGAGATTCCTCCCATTTCTTGACGAAAGAAATAACACAAGCTCGAAGCATGCCTTCGAGAACTTGGTTGACGCGTTCAACTTGTCCTTGCGACTAAGGATGAAAGTAGTACTAAATGACAGATGTGTTCCCATAGCTTCCTCAAAACTTGCCCAGAATCTTGAAGTGAACAAACTGCCATGGCCTGAACTGATTACCAATGGAATACCATGAAGTGAAACAATTCTGGACATGTAGAGAGTTACCAGCTGACTAGCAGTAATCGTTTCTTTGACAGCCTGAAAATGTGCAACTTTGGAAAGTCGATCAATGACGACAAGAATTGCATCATTACCTTTCTGCGATTTAGGAAATCTAGTAACAAAGTCCATTTCAACATGGTCCCAATTCCATTTAGGAATAGAGATAGGTTGCGGGTTACAATAGGCCTTTAATGTTCTGCTTTGATACGACGGCAAATGTCACACTCAGCAACATAACGAGCAATGTCTTGCTTCATATTAGACCACCAGAATCTCTGACGAATGTCTTGGTACATCTTGGTACTACCGGGGTGAATAGACAGAGGCATATCATGAGCTTCTTTCATAACCTCATGATTCTTGTCTAGGTTTTCCCTCTTACTCAGAACTACTAGGCGGCCTTTGAAGTACAAGGCGCCATCATCAGCAACAGTGAAGAAGGAGGGCTTTCCTCCTGCGAGATAGCGTTTAATCTTCTCGACTTCGTCGTCAGCCTTCTGAATCCATTTTATGGAGGACACAAGATCTGGTACGACAGCCAGGGTATTAAGGCAACCCTGGGAAACAACACGAAGATTCATCTTCTGAAATTCTGGAGGAGGGGGAGCGAGTGCTCCAGGAGGAACAATATGGAGGTTCAGCTTTCTGAATTCTTCAACAAGCGAGGGCTAAACTTTGTGAACCTCGAGGTGGTTGCAATATGACTTGCGGCTTAAGGCATCAGCCATCACATTAGCCTTGCCCGGGGTATAGGAAATACCCAAGTCAAAATCTGCTATAGTCTCCATCCATCTCTATTGACGGAGGTTCAGGTCTGGTTGAGTAAACAAGTACTGTACACTTTGGTGGTCAGTTAATATCTCGCAATGATTACCAAGAAGGTAATGTCGCCACTGTTTTAGAGCATATATGACAACAGCAAGCTCGAGGTCATGAACTGGATAGTTCTCCTCATGAGGGCGCAATTGATGAGAGGCATACGCAATCACTTTACATTCTTGCATTAGGACACAGCCTAATCCTTGACGTCAAGCGTCGTAGTAAATAACGAAGTACTTCTTAGTATCAAGTGGAGCAAGCATTGGGGCAGTAGTCAGCTTGTCCTTGAGTGCCTGAAAACTTTCCTGGCATTTGTCTATCCACGCGAACTTGAGGCCTTTGTGAAGTAGACCAGTCAGAGGCTTGGCGATCTTGGAGAAGTTCTCGACGAATCAATGACATTAGCTGGCGAGACCGAGAAAACTTCTGACTTGCTTGACGTTCTTCGGAGGAGTCCAATCGAGAATGGCATGAACGCGTTCTAGGTTGACGACAATACCATCCTTGGAGATGACATGCCCAAGGTAGGTTACTTCAGGAAGCCAGAATTCGCACTTGGAATATTTAGCATAAAGTTGATTCTCTCGAAGCTTTTCCAGTACAAGGCGAAGATGTTCAGCAAGCTCTTCCTTATTCTTGGAAAATACAAGGATACCATCCAGATAAACCACGAAGAATTTGTCGACGTATTCCATGAATATATAGTTCATCAGGCGAGAGAAGGTAGCTGGAGCATTTGTCAAGCCGAATGACATGACGGTGTACTCGAATGAACCGTATCGAGTCATGAAGGCGGTCTTTGGGATATCCTCTTCATGAACACGGATTTGGTGGTAACCCAACCTCAAGTCGAGTTTAGAGAACACTGATGAACCAGCCAGTTGATCATACAGATCATTGAGCCGAGGAAGGGGATATTTGTTCTGAATAGTTGCTTGGTTGATAGGACGTAATCTTGGACCAATCGGTTTGTCCCGTCCTTCTTCCTGACAAAGATGGAAGGTGCTCCCCAAGGAGAGAAACTCGGGCGAATGAAACCACTAGCAAGAGATTTGTTGATTCCTCCTTAAGCTCGATGAGTTCATGAGGCAGCATCTTGTAGGGTTGTTTGGCTATAGGAGTGGTGCCTGGTTTCAAGTCGATGATGAACTCGACAGCTCTAGCAGGGGGAATCCCTGGAAGTTCTTCAGGAAAGACATCTTGGAAGTCGCGTACGACAGGAATGTTTGCAATTCCCTAGAGTGGTGCAGCGTTCAATGCATTCAATGCATAAAGACGTGCCTCGGCATTCTGAACTAGATGAGCGCTGTAGCTTATTATTTCATTGGAAGGGTGTAACAGATGGATTGTCTTAGTGGCGCAAACTATAGAAGCAGTATGCACTTTTAGCCAGTCCATTCCCAGAATGAGGTTGATGTTGGACGACTTCAGGATAATGGGAGAGGCATAGAACTCCAACCCTTCGATTTCAATGGGAACGTCGTGACAACCCATAGAGGTTTGACATTGGCCGGCATGGTTTTTACCACTACCGAAGTGTTCATTTCTTCGCATCTAATGTCGTGCTTATATGGAAAATATTCTGCCATGAATGAATGTGATGCTCCTGAATCAAATAAAACAGATGCAGGTACTGAATTAACAAGGAGAGTACCCATCATAGTAGCAGGTTGGTCTTGAGCTTCATTGAGATCAATGTGTTGGCCTGAGCGCGACCGTAAGGCTTGGCATTGTTGTTGCGGGGCTGATTGTTCCCACTGCCAGCTGCAGACAGTGCAAGCTGGTTCTAATTCTGGAAGCAGTTCCTGGCAAGGTGCCCTGGCTGACCACACTTGTAGCACAGACCATCATTGGGGGCAGAAGCAGGAGCTGGGAGTGATGCAGCTGGAAGTCTTGGCTGCCTAGGTGGTGGAGGCAGACGAGGTGCAGCATAGGACTGCCTTGGAGTAGGTGCAGCTGGACGGTACACACTTTTGGGAATCCAGACCCTACGCTTCTGTGAGGGAGGGCCCGAGGATGAGCCCGGTTCACGGTTGCGCCTGAGAGAGCCATGGTGTTCCTGCAAACCAGTTTCAACCTGGATGGGCTTGTTCACCAAGGTGGCGAAATATCCAAAGTCATGCACAAGGAGTGCGAGCTTGATTTCAGCTTGAAGTCCGTCGCGGAACTTTTCCTGTCTACGAGCATTAGTGGCAATGTCTTCTTCAGCATAGCGAGATAAGCCCAGAAACTCCCACTGATAAGCATCCACAGTCTTGTTGCCCAGGGTGAGGTTGCGGAACTCGCGCTTCTTCCCATCCATGATTCCCTGAGGAATGAAGCGGGCATGGAAGGCAGGTTGGAATTACGGCCAAGTGATGATTGTTCCAGCACGCAATGTACGCATGTCGCTGTCCCACCATTGAGCAGCGGGGCCCTTCAGATAGTATGCCGCAAAGGTGACATAGTTGGCAGCGGCTACTCTAGCAGACTCCAGCTCAAAAGCGATGTCACATAGCTAGTCATCGGCATCAAGTGGCTGAGTTGAGCTGCGGTAGATGGATGGGTTGAGACGAGCAAAGTCATTCAGTGTCACTGCGCCAGGCTGCTGATTCTTGTAGGGGCGAGGGAACTAAGCCATGACAGTCTCCATGAACTGGCGATTCAACTCAAATTGTTGGATCATACCGGCCATGTATTCAGGCGGTGGTGAGGCGTTGCCACCACGACCATAGCCAGCTAGTCTAACCATCCTTCTAATATATAACAGGGGTAGTTCAGCATTGAGAACTTCACAAAGACAAGAATCATTCATGAATGAAAGATGCATAATGAAACGAGCACGTAAAATACCACATAGTAGTCGGCCTATATTACAAAAGGGGGCATGCATAGAGTTCGGTACATAGAGTTCAGTACATAGGTTAGTGACATCATAGACGGCACGCAGGCTCGCGGCGAATACATGTAATACAAATAAGTAAGACTACATCAGTCCCAGGCGGAACTGTGGAGGTAGGTGTAGCCTGACAGCTGGTAGCGCTGCGACGGGAAGTCCTTCACGCCAGCAACCTAGGGGTCGTGGATACTCTGGTGCAGAACCCGACGTCCAGGTGGAAACAGAGGACCAAGTGCGGGAGCGTAGCCTCCCACCTCTGGCCAACCGACACCAGGAGGCATCACGGTCCTAGCTGGGTGATACGTCCATTTTGCATCATGCTTATAAGTTGATATTTATTGCATTATGGGATGTTCATACATGTTTTGTCACAATACTTATGCCTTTTCCCTCTTATTTTGCAAGGTTTACATGAAGAAGGGGGAATGCCGACAGCTGGAATTCTGGGCTGGAAAGGGAGCAAACTCCGGAAACCTATTCTGCACCACTCCAAAAGCCCCGAACTCCACAGAACATTTTTTCGGAAAATATAAAAAATATCTGGCGAAAGAAATCCATGAGAGGGGCCACTGGCTGGCCTCGAGGGTGGCGGGCGCGACCCCCTGCCTTGAGGGCCAGTCGGTGGGCCCCAGGTGCCCATCTTCTCCTATATGAAGCGTTTTGACCTGGAAAAAATCAGGAGGAGGCTTTCGGGACCAGACGCCGCCATCTCGAGGCGGAAACCAATCTAGGGCTCCGGCAGAGCTGTTCTGTCGGGGATAGTTCCCTCCGGGAGGGGGAAATCGTCACCGCCATCATCACCAACAACTCTCCCATCTTGGGGAGGGCTATCTTCATCAACATCTTCACCAGCACCATCTCCTCTCAAACCCTAGTTCATCTCTTGTATCCAATCTTTGTATACAAACCTCAGATTGGTACATGTGGGTTGCTAGTAGTATTAATTACTCCTTGTAGTTGATGCTAGTTGGTTTATTTGGTGGAAGATCATATGTTCAGATCCATTATGCATATTAATACCCCTCTGATCATGAACCATATTATGTCTTGTGAGTAGTTACTTTTGTTCCTGAGGACACGGGAGAAGTCTTGCTATCAGTAGTCATGTGAATTTGGTCTTCGTTCGATATTTTGATGAGATGTATGTTGTCTCTCCTCTAGTGGTGTCATGTGAACATCGACTACATGACACTTCACCATTATTTGGGCCTAGAGGAAGGCATTGGGAAGTAATAAGTAGATGATGGGCTGCTAGAGTGACAGAAGCTTAAACCCTAGTTTATGCGTTGCTTCGTAAGGGGCTGATTTGGATCCATATGATTCAGGCTATGGTTGGGTTTACCTTAATACTTCTTTTGTAGTTGCGGATGCTTGCATTAGAGGTTAATCATAAGTGAGAGGCTTGTCCAAGTAAGGGCAGCACCCAAGCACCAGTCCACCCACATACCAAATTATCAAAGTACCGAACGCGAATCAGGCGATCGTTTCGAAAACTAGCTTGACGACAATTCCCATATGTCCTCGGGAGCGCTTTACCTTGCATAGGAGTTTGTCCAGGCTTGTCCTTTGCTACAAAAAGGATTGGGCCACCTTGCTGCACCTTATTTACGTTTACCTTTTGTTACTTGCTACCAATTATCCTATCACAAAACTATATGTTACCTATAATTTCAGTGCTTGCAGAAAATACCTTACTGAAAACTATCTATCATTTCCTTCTGCTCCTCGTTGGATTCGACACTCTTACTTATCGAAAGGGTTACGATAAATCCCCTACACTTGTGGGTCATCACTGGGTAGATCACAATAGGCGGCAGCACTCCAGATAGGACAAAGGGGTGCAACAGCGTCAAGGCGCGGTACAGGTGCCGACGTGGTGTACAACTCGTGGTGAAGATCTCGGTTAGCTCGATCCAGCCCATCAACATGCAGAACAAGGTTCTAATGATGGAAGGGGTCTCGGGTGAGAGTGGAGTAGGCAGCAGTGTAGTATCCCTCCGCTCCCTCGTCGGAGGCGATAGCAATGTGCCTAAAAGGGGAAGTGTCCAATGCCAGATACTCTCCACGAAGGCATGTCAGAGCAGCGTAAGCAACATCGTGAACTGCCATATCGATGGTCACTCCAACACCATGAGCGGTGTGCAGCACAGTAGAGGAGTCCTCTTCACGAGAGTATATGCGGACGATGGCATGGTATTGCTCCTGGTTAAAGTCCTGGTACTGCTCGTACACGGTTTACTCAGGGTGCCAGCGATAACCCAGATAGGTCATCATCTCAGCTAGCACATCAGGTGATCCCGAGGCTCCAATGGCCTGCGTGTGGCACACGACCTGCCTCATGGGTTCAATCTGAAAACAAAGATGTTTCAAAGGAGTCAAATGACAGTGTGGGGATTAGGCAAAATACTATTCTAAGAAATAACTATGGCTTATCCAACTTTGGGGTGAGTGTGGTCTCGGGATCCTAATGTTAGAGTTAGTAAATTCGTTTAACCCGAATAGGAGAGTGTTCAGAGTCTCAGAGTAAAGATCGAGGAGTAAAAGAACCTAGTACCACCCAAATGGCGACGTGGGCCCGTAAGCCACACATCCATGTTAGTAAAAGTTTTGCAATGTCTAGACTCGCCTTCGGCCAAGGAGTGTGGAAGAGGGATTCCTACAGGCAGTCGGCTCTGATATCAACTTGTGACGCCCCTGATTTGACCGTACACTAATCATGCAAGTAAATGTGTACGACCAAGATTAGGGACTCACTGGAAGATATCACAACACAACTCTAAAAATAAAATAAGTCATACAAGCTTCATATTACAAGCCATGGGCCTCAAGGGCTCGAATACAAGTGCTCGATCATAGACGAGTCAGCGGAAGCAACAAATATCTGAGTATAGACATAAAGTTAAACAAGTTGCCATAAGATGGCTAGCACAAACTGGGATACAGATCAAAAGAGGAGCAGGCCTCCTGCCTGGGATCCTCCTAAACTACTCCTGGTCATCATCGGCAGACTGCACGTAGTAATAGGCGCCTCTGGTGTAGTAGGAGTCATCGTAGGTGGCGTCTGGCTCCTGGGCTCCACCATCTGGTTGCATCATCCGAGAAGAAGGAACAGAAGGGGTGAAGGGGGAGCGAAGCAACCGTGAGTACTCATCCAAAGTACTCGCAAGCAAGGATCAATACTACATTGAAGGAAATATACCCTAGAGGCAATAATAAAGTTATTATTTATTTCCTTATATCATGATAAATGTTTATTATTCATGCTAGAATTGTATTAACCGGAAACTTAGTACATGTGTGAATACATAGACAAAACAGAGTGTCCCTACTATGCCTCTACTAGACTAGCTCATTGATCAAAGATGGTTATGTTTCCTAGCCATAGACATGAGTTACCATTTGATCAACGGGATCACATCATTAGGAGAATGATGTGATGGACAAGACCCATCCGTTAGCTTAGCTCTATGATCGTTTAGTTTTACTGCTATTGCTTTCTTCATGACCTATACATGTTCCTATGACTATGAGATTATGCAACTCCCGAATACCGGAGGAACACCTTGTGTGCTATCAAACGTCACAACGTAACTGGGTGATTATAAAGATGCTCTACAGGTGTCTCCGAAGGTGTTCGTGGTGTTGGCATAGATCAAGAATATGATTTGTCACTCCGAGTGTCGGAGAGGTATCTCAGGGCCCTCTCGGTAATACACATCATAATAAGCCTTGCAAGCAAATGACTAATGATTTAGTCACGGGATGATGTATTACGGAACGAGTAAAGAGACTTGTCGGTAACGAGATTAACTAGGTATGGTGATACCGACGATCGAATCTCGAACAAGTAACATACCGATGACAAAAGGAACAACGTATGTTGTTATGCGGTTTGACCGATAAAGATCTTCGTAGAATATGTAGGAACCAATATGAGCATCCAGGTTCCGCTATTGGTTATTGACCGGAGATGAGTCTCGGTCATGTCTACAAAGTTCTCGAACCCGTAGGGTCCGCACGCTTAACGTTTGATGACGATCAGTATTATGAGTTTATGTGTTTTGATGTACCGAAGGTAGTTCGAAGTCCCAGATGAGATCGGGGACATGACGAGGGGTCTCGAAATGGTCGAGACATAAAGATCGATATATTGGACGACTATATTCGGACATCGGAAAGGTTTCGACTGATTCGGGTATTTTTCGAAGTACCGGAGAGTTACGGGAATTCGCCGGGGAGTATATGGGCCTTATTGGGCTTTAGGGGAAAGGGAGAGAGGAGGCTGCGCCCCTCCCATGGCTTGGTCCAAATTGGACTAGGGAGAGGGGTTGCGCCCCCTCCTTCCTTCTCTTCTCTTTCCCTTTCCTTCTCTCCTACTCCTACTACTTGGAAGGGCTCCTAGTTCTACTAGGAAAGGTGGAATCCTACTCCCGGTGGGAGTAGGACTCCCCTAGGGCGCGCCATAGAGAGGGCCGGCCCTCCCTCTCCTCCACTCCTTTATATACGGGGGTAGAGGCACCCCATAGACACAAAAGTTGATCAGTTGATCTCTCCCAACCGTGTGCGGTGCCCCCCTCCATAGTAACACAGCTCAGTCATATCGTTGCAGCGCTTAGGCGAAGCCCTGCGACGGTAACTTCATCATATCCGTCACCACGCCGTCGTGCTGACGAAACTCTTCTGTGAAGCTCAACTGGATCAAGAGCTCGTGGGACGTCATCAAATCGAACGTGTGCTGAACGCGGAGGTGCCGTATGTTCGATACTTGATCGGTTGGATCGCGAAGAAGTTCGACTACATCAACCGCGTCACTAGACGCTTCCGCTTCCGGTCTATGAGGGTACATAGACACACTCTCCCCTCTTGTTGCTATGCATCTGGTAGATAGATCTTGCATGATCGTAGGGAAATTTTGAAAATACTACGTTCCCCAACAATGGCATCATGAGCCAGGTCTATGCATAGATGATATGCACGAGTAGAACACAAGTGAGTTGTGGATGATACTAGTCATACTACTTACCAGCATGTCATACTTTGCTTCGGCGATATTGTGAGATGAAGCGGCCCAGACCGACTTTACGCGTACGCTTACGCGAGACTTGTTTCACCGTTATGAGCACTCGTTTCTTAAAAGTGACTGGCGGGTGTCTGTCTCTCTCACTTTAGCTGAATCAAGTGTGACTACGCCCGGTCCTTGTGAAGGTTAAAACAGCACATACTTGACGAAACATCGTTGTGGTTTTTGTATGCGTAGGTAAGAACGATTCTTGCTAAGACCGTAGCAGCCACGTAAAACTTGCAACAACAAAGTAGAGGATGTCTAACTTGTTTTTGCAGGGCATGTTGTGATGTGATATGGTCAAGACATGATGAGTTATACGGTTTTGTATGAGATGATCATGTTTTGTAAAGTTATCGGCAACTGGCAGGAGCCATATAGTTGTCGCTTTATTGTATGAAATGCAATCGCCATGTAATTGCTTTACTTTATCACTAAGCAGTAGCGATAGTCGTAGAAGCAATAGTTGGCGAGACGACAACGATGCTACGATGAAGATCAAGGTGTCGCGCCGGTGAATAAGGTGATCATGACGGTGCTTTGGAGATGGAGATCAAAAGCACAAGATGATGATGGCCATATCATGTCACATATTTTGATTGCATGTGATGTTTATCTTATTATGCTTCTTATTTTGCTTAGTACGACGGTAGCATTATAAGATGATCCCTTACAAAATTTCAAGGTATAAGTGTTCTCCCTGAGTATGCACCGTTGCGAAAGTTCGTCATGCCGAGACACCATGTGATGATCGGGTGTGATAAGCTCTATGTTCAAATACAACGGGTGTAAGCCAGTTTTGCACACACAGAATACTCGGGTTAAACTTGACGAGCCTAGCATATGCAGATATGGCCTCGGAACTTTAATTTATCATTGAAAACTACTCCATCTCACGTGAATCATATAGTAAATCTGATCAACATAAGATGATCACCATTGAAAACTACTCCATCTCACGTGATGATCGGACATGGTTTAGTTGATTTGGATCACGTGATCATTTAGATGACCAGAGGGATGTCTATCTAAGTGGGAGTTCTTCAAGTAATATGATTAATTGAACTTTAATTTATCATGAACTTAGTCCTGGTAGTATTAGCATATCTGTGTTGTAGATCAATAGCTCGCGATATAGCTCCCCGTTTATTTTATATGTTCCTAGAGAAATATAACTTGAAAGAGTTTAGTAGCAATGATGCGGACTAGGTCCGTGATCTGAGGATTATCCTCATTGCTGCACAAAAGTATTATGTCCTTGATGCACCGCTAGGTGACGAACCTATTGCAGGAGCAGATACAGACGTTATGAACGTTTGACAAGCTCGGTATGATGACTACTTGATAGTTTAGTGCGCCATGCTTTACGGCTTATAACTGGGACTTCAAAAACGTTTTGAACGCCATGGAGCATATGAGATGTTCCAGGAGTTGAAATTAGTATTTCATACTCATGCCCGTGTCGAGAGGTATAAGACCTCTGACAGTACATTGCCTACAAGATGGAGAAGAATAGCTCAACCGGTGAGCATGTGCTCAGATTGTCTGGGTACTACAATTGCTTGAATCAAGTGGGAGTTAATCTTCCAGATAAGATAGTAATTGACAAAGTTCTCTAGACACTATCACCAAGTTAGTAGAACTTCGTGATGAATTATAATATGCAAGGGATGACAAAAGTAATTCCCGAGCTCTTCGCGATACTGAAATCGGCGAAGGTAGATATCAAGAAAGAGCATCAAGTGTTGATGGTTAACAAGACCACTTGTTTCAAGTAAAGGGCAAAGGGATAGAAGGGGAACTTCAAGAAGAATGACAAGCAAGTTGTCACTCCCGTGAAGAAACCCAAAGCTAAACTCAAGCCTGAAACTAAGTGCTTCTACTGCAAAGGAAATGGTCACTGGAAGTGGAACTGCCCTAGATACATGGTGGATAAGAAGGATGGCAAAGTGAACAAAGGTATATTTGATATACAAATTATTGATGTGTACTTTACTAGTGTTCATAGCAACCCCTGGGTATTTGATACCAGTTCAGTTGCTAAAATTAGTAACTCAAAACAAGAGTTGCAGAATGAACAGAGACTAGTTAAAGGTGAAGTGACGATGTGTGTTGGAAGTGGTTCCAAGATTGATATGATCATCATCGCACACTCCCTATACTTTCGGGATTAGTATAGAACCTAAATAAATGTTATTTGGCATTTGCGTTAAGCATGAATATGATTTGATCATGTTTGGTTCAATACGGTTATTCATTTAAAGTCATAGAATAATTGTTATTCTGTTTACATGAATAACGCCTTCGATGGTCATACACCCAATGAAAATAGTTTGTTGGATCTCGATCGTAGTGATACACATATTCATAATATTGAAGCCAAAAGATGCAAGGTTAATAATTATAGTGCAACTTATTTGTGGCACTGCTGTTTAGGTCATATTGGTGTAAAGCGCATGAAGAAACTCCATAGTGATGGACTTTTGGAATCACTTGATTATGAATCACTTGGTGCTTGCGAACCATGCCTCATGGGCAAGATGACTAAAACTCCGTTCTCCGGAACAATGGAGCGAGCAACAGATTTCTTGGAAATCATACATACTGATGTATGTGGACCGATGAGTGTTGAAGCTCGTGGCGAGTATCGTTATTTTCTGACCTTCACTGATGATTTGAGCAGATATGGGTATATCTACTTGATGAAGCACAAGTCTGAAACATTTGAAAAGTTCAAAGAATTTCAGAGTGAAGTAGAGAATCATCGTAACAAGAAAATAAAGTTTCTACGATCTGATCGTGGAGGTGAATATTTGAGTTACGAGTTTGGTCTTCATTTGAAACAATGTGGAATAGTTTCACAACTCACGCCACCCGAAACACCACAACGTAATGGTGTGTCCGAACGTCGTAACCGTACTTTATTAGATATGGTGCGATCTATGATGTCTCTTACCAATTTACCACTATAGTTTTGGGTTATGCATTAAAGACAGCTACATTCACGTTAAATAGGGCACCATCTAAATCCGTTGAGACGACGCCTTATGAACTGTGGCTTGGCAAGAAACCAAAGTTGTCGTTTCTTAAAGTTTGGGGCTGCGATGCTTATGTGAAAAAGCTTCAACCTGATAAGCTCGAACCCAAGTCGGAGAAATGTGTCTTCATAGGATACCCAAAGGAAACTATTGGGTACACCTTCTATCACAGATCCGAAGGCAAGATATTCGTTGTTAAGAATGGATCCTTTCTAGAGAAGGAGTTTCTCTCGAAAGAAGTGAGTGGGAGGAAAGTGGAACTTGATGAGGTAATTGTACCTTCTCCCAAATTGGATAGTAGTACATCATAGAAACTAGTTCTAGTGATTCCTACACCAATTAGTGAGGAAGCTAATGATGATGATCATGAAACTTCAGATCAAGTTACTATTGAATCTCGTAGGTCAACTCGAGTATGTTCCGCACCAGAGTGGTATGGTAACCCTATTCTGAAGTCATATTACTAGACCATGATGAACCTATGAACTATGAGGAAGCGATGATGAGCCCAAATTCCGCAAAATGGCTTGAGGCCATGAAATCTGAGATGGGGTCCATGTATGAGAACAAAGTGTGGACTTTGGTTGACTTGCCCGATGATCGGCAAGCCATTGAAAATAAATGGATCTTTAAGAGGAAGACTGACGCCGATGGTAATGTTACTGTCTAGAAAGCTCGACTTATTGCAAAAAGTTTTTGACAAGTTCAAGGTGTTGACTACGATGAGATTTTCTCACCCGTAGCGATGCTTAAGTCTGTCTGAATCATGTAAGCAATTGCCACATTTTATGAAATTTGGCAAATGGATAACGAAACTACGTTCTTTAATGGATTTATTAAAGAAGAGTTGTATATGATGCAACCAGAAGGTTTTGTCAATCCTAAAGGTGCTAGCAAATTGTGAAAGCTCCAACGATTCATCTATGGACTGGTGCAAGCATCTCGGAGTTGGAATATACGCTTTGATAAGTTTATCAAAGCATATAGTTTTATACAAACTTGCGGTGAAGCCTGTATTTACAAGAAAGTGAGTGGGAGCACTACAACCTTTCTGATAAGTATATGTGAATGACATATTGTCGATCGGAAATGATGTAGAATTTTCTGGAAAGCATGAAGGAGTGTTTGAAAGGAGTTTTTTCAAAGAAAGACCTCGGTGAAGCTGCTTACATATTGAGCATCACGATCTATAGATAGATCAAGACACTTGATAAGTTTTTTCAATGAGTACATACCTTGACAAGTTTTTGAAGTAGTTCAAAATGGATCAGTCAGAGAAGGAGTTCTTGCCTGAGTTGTAAGGTATGAAGTTGAGTAAGACTGAAAGCCCGACCTCGGCAGAAGATAGAGAAAGAATGAAATTCATTCCCTATGCCTCAGCCATAGGTTCTATAAAGTATGCCATGCTGTGTACCAAACCTGTTGTGTACCTTACCATGAGTTTGGCAAGGAGGTACAAAAGTGATAAAGAGTTCGTCGTAAAGAGTTACACCGATGCAAGCTTTACACTAATCCAGATGACTCTAAGTATCAATCTGGATGCATATTGGAAGTGGGAGCAATTAGCTAGAGTAGCTCCATGCAGAGCATTGTAGACATAGAAATTTGCGAAATACATACAGATCTGAATGTGTCAGACCCGTCGACTAAACTTCTCTCACAAGCAAAACATGATCACACCTTACTACTCTTGGGTGTTAATCACATAGCGATGTGAACTAGATTATTGACTCTAGTTAACCCTTTGGGTATTGGTCACATGGCAATGTGAACTA
Source organism: Secale cereale (assembly GCA_902687465.1). Taxonomy (NCBI): domain Eukaryota; kingdom Viridiplantae; phylum Streptophyta; class Magnoliopsida; order Poales; family Poaceae; genus Secale; species Secale cereale. The sequence continues at coordinate 719,951,364 of LR738711.1, read as the reverse complement.
TGGGTGTTATTCACATAACGATTTGAACTATCAGTATTAAATCACATGGAGATGTGAACTAGATTATTGACTCTAGTGCAAGTGGGAGACTGAAGGAAATATGCCCTAGAGGCAATAATAAAGTTATTATTTATTTCCTTATATCATGATAAATGTTTATTATTCATGCTAGAATTGTATTAACCGGAAACTTAGTACATGTGTGAATACATAGACAAAACAGAGTGTCCCTAGTATGCCTCTACTAGACTAGCTCATTGATCAAAGATGGTTATGTTTCCTAGCCATAGACATGAGTTGTCATTTGAGCAACGAGATCACATCATTAGGAGAATGATGTGATGGACAAGACCCATCCGTTATCTTAGCTCTATGATCGTTTAGTTTTATTGCTATTGCTTTCTTCATGACTTATACATGTTCCTATGACTATGAGATTATGCAACTCCCGAATACCGGAGGAACACCTTGTGTGCTATCAAACTTCACAACGTAACTGGGTGATTATAAAGATGCTCTATAGGTGTCTCCGAAGGCATTCGTGGTGTTGGCATAGATCAAGAATAGGATTTGTCACTCCGAGTGTCGGAGAGGTATCTCTGGGCCCTCTCGGTAATACACATCATAATAAGCCTTGCAAGCAAATGACTAATGATTTAGTCACGGGATGATGTATTACGGAACGAGTAAAGAGACTTGCCGGTAACGAGATTAACTAGGTATGGTGATACCGACGATCGAATCTCGGACAAGTAACATACCGATGACAAAAGAACAACGTATTTTGTTATGCGGTTTGACCGATAAAGATCTTCGTAGAATATGTAGGAGCCAATATGAGCATCCAGGTTCTGCTATTGGTTATTGACCGGAGATGAGTCTCGGTCATGTCTACATAGTTCTCGAACCCATAGGGTCCGCACACTTAACGTTTGATGACGATCGGTATTATGAGTTTATGTGTTTTGATGTACCGAAGGTAGTTCGAAGTCCCGGATGAGATCGGGGACATGACGAGGAGTCTCGAAATGGTTGAGACGTAAAGATCGATATATTGGATGACTATATTCGGACATCGGAAAGGTTCCAAGTGATTCGGGTATTTTTCGGAGTATCGGAGAGTTACGGGAATTCGCCGGGGAGTATATGGGCCTTATTGGGCTTTAGGGGAAAGGGAGAGAGGAGGTTGCGCCCCTCCCATGCCTTGGTCCAAATTGGACTAGGGAGAGGGGCTGCGCCCCCTCCTTCCTTCTCTTCTCTTTCCCTTTCCTTCTCTCCTACTCCTACTACTTGGAAGGGCTCCTAGTTCTACTAGGAAAGGGGGAATCCTACTCCAGGTGGGAGTAGGACTCCCCTAGGGCGCGCCATAGAGAGGGCCGGCCCTCCCTCTCCTCCACTCCTTTATATACGGGGGTAGAGGCACCCCATAGACACACGAGTTGATCAGTTGATCTCTCCCAACCGTGTGCGGTGCCCCCCTCCATAGTAACACACCTCGGTCATATCGTTGCAGCGCTTAGGCGAAGCCCTGCGACGGTAACTTCATCATATCCGTCACCACGCCGTCGTGCTAACGAAACTCTCCCGTGAAGCTCAACTGGATCAAGAGCTCGTGGGACGTCATCAAGCTGAACGTGTGCTGAACGCGGAGGTGCCGTATGTTCGGTACTTGATCGGTTGGATCACGAAGAAGTTCGACTACATCAACCGCGTCACTAGACGCTTCCGCTTCCGGTCTACGAGGGTACGTAGACACACTATTCCCTCTCGTTGCTATGCATCTGGTAGATAGATCTTGCGTGATCGTAGGAAAATTTTGAAAATACTATGTTCCCCACAATACATATGCAATGGTAACAATGATATGGGTAGTATCTATGGACTGAACTGCAGAAAGCCAAAATAAGAGGGGGATAGCTAATCTTATCAAAGACTACACTTATGGCAGCCTCCATCTTGCAGCAGTAGAAGAGAGTAGAAGGTAAGTTCATCAAGTAACATCTTATAGCATAATCCTACCCGGCGATCCTCTCCACATCACCCTGTGAGAGAGCAATCACTGAGTTGTATCTGGAACTCCATCTGGGTGTGTTTTATCAAGTATCTGGTTCTAGTTATCATAAGGTCGGAATACAACTCCGGGTCGTCCTTTTACCGAGGGACACGGCTATTTGAATAGATTAACTTCCCTGCAGGGGTGCACCACATAACCCAGCATGCTCGATCCCATTTGGCCGGACACACTTTCCTGGGTCATGCCCAGCCTCAGAAGACTAACATGTCGCAGCCCTACCTAAGCACAACAGAGAGGTCAACACGCCGGTCTAAGTCCTAAGCGCGCAGGGGTATGGGCCCCTCGCCCATTGAACAGTTGCATGTTGCGTACGTGGCCAGTGAGCAGACCTAGCAACCTCCATTACTAAGGAAGTTACGTTATGCGGTCCAACCCAGCGCGCACCGCTAAGTCGCTGACGTCAAGAAGGCTTCGGCTGATACCACGGCGTCGAGAGCCCATATCAATTCCCACGTAGCTGGTTAGTGCGTATAGGCCAGAGGCCAGACTCAGATCAAATATCCAAACTCGTTAAGTGTGTTATTATGAAACAACCGCGGACAACGACCAGGGCCAAGCCCACCTGTCTCCTAGGTGGTCGTGACCTGCCTTGTCGCTCCGCCACAAAGATCCACACAGAGGGCCGTCGGGAAAGTATGTCCTTTCAGCCCCCAATCCGTGAATCAATTGCGGGTACTCAACAAGCCGACTCGACTTTAGTCACAACATGTATCATGTATAATATGTATGTAGTATATACTCGTGATCACACCCAAAGTGATCACGGCCCAAAAGAATAGCAGGGCAGACGGACAAGGGTGTAGGCCACTGATGGAATACTAGCATCCTATACTAAGCATTTAGGATCGCAGGTAAAGGTATCAACAGTTGTAGCAACAATGACAGGCTATGCAGTAGAATAGGATTATGCAAAAAGCAGTAACATGCTACACTACTCTAATGCAAGCAGTAGAGAGAGGAATAGGCGATATCAGGTTGATCAAGGGGGGGGCTTGCCTGGAAGCTCGGCAGCAAAGGTGGGGTCGCCAACACCGAAGTCGACCGGGGCAGCAGCAGCGTCGGTCTCGTAGTCTACCAGAGAGAAGAGGGGGAAGAAACAATGAATACAATGCAAACAGATGCATGACGATGCATGACATGACATATATCGGTGTTAGGTGTGCCCTAACGCAGTACCGGGTGGTACTGGCGAAGGGGGAAAACATCCGGGAAAGTATTCCCGGTGTTTGACGTTTTTGGGCAGATGGACCAGAGGGGGAAAGTTGCATGTTCGCTATGCGAGGAACGTGTGGCTGACAAACGGGCCGCGTATTCAGATTCGTCTCGAAATTCTGAGGAACTTTCATGTACAAAGTATTTTCATCCGAGTTATGGATTATTTTATATTAATTTTAAAGTTTTAAATCATTTTCTAATTTATTAATTATTAATTAAATTCAAAAATAATATTGCATTAGCATGACGTCAGCAATCAATAGAGGTGTTGACTGGGTCAAGCTCACATGTGGGTCCCGCATGTCATTGACTAATTAATTAACTAGCAATTAATTATATTAATTAGTGATTAGATTATCCTAAACTTACCTAATTAATTAATTAATTAATACTTTTATTATTTATTTATTTATTAAAATTCTTTTTAAATCTTTTTTATATTAATTGTTCTGGCCATGGGGCCCATTTGTCACAGGGCCAGGGGGTCCTTAGCGGGACGGGCACGCCGCGGGGCGGGGTTTGCGTGCGATGGCGCCCGAGCGCCCGCCCGAAATGCGTCGGGGCATCCGCGGACGCCCTGGCCAGGGGCACAGCCGGCCGGAGCAAGGGGCGGCCAGGCTGCGGGCCGTCCTAGCAGTGGCCGGAGCGGGAGGAGTGGAGGCGCCCGCGGCGTTGTGGGGGGGAGGTCCCGGGCGGCGGCGGCCCTGGCAGTCATAGCCAGGCGCCGTGGGGCGAGCAGAACGGCAGCGCGGAGCTGGCCGCGGCCGTGGTGGAGGCGAAGGGCGCCGACGGGGGTGAGGTGCGGCGAGTGGTTGCGGCGGAGGGAGAGCAGCCGCAACGGCATAGCAGCAGCAGAGCAGAAGCAACAACATAGCAGCAGGGGAGGCATAGCACGAGGAGTCGCGGGCGCACGGAGGCGCGCCTGGGCGCGACGGACGACGGTGACGCAACAGGCAGAGGGGACGGGGGCGAGTGCAACGGCGCGCGCGCGCACGCGTGTAGCGACGACGAGGGCCGACGGCGAGCGGCGCGGAGCGCTGAAGGCGGGGCGCGGGGCAGTGCAGGGGGCCACGGTGAGTGCGGTGGCTGCGGTGAGTGGCGGCGGGAGGCTGCGGATGCGGGGCGTTCACGCGTGCGGTGACCGCGGGCGACGCAGCTGCGGTGAGCGCGAGCGACGACTATGCGACGGTCGGGACGGACGACGGGGACGGGGAGAGAAGAGGAGGGAGGCCGTGGCCTCACCGGGGTTCGTAGGGCACGGGGCAGTGGGGGTTGAGGAGGAGGACGAGACGAGCATCGACGGGGACGAAGAGGCGGCTCCGGGCGGGTGGCTCCGGCGTCGAGCGGCGGGGCGGCATCGGGCGTCGAGCGAGGGAGAAGGGATCGGGCTCCTCCCGATCTAGATCGAGAGCGAGGGGGAAGTGGTGGTCGAGGAGATTAGGGTTTGGGTCCGGGGGGGATATGGGGAGTGGGGTGGGCCTTGGCCCAGTTGGGCAGGCCAGCTGGGCCACAGTTGGCCCAGTGGGGAGCCTTTTCCTTTTCCTTTTTCTGTTTATTTGTTTTAGAGTATTTAGACATTTTGTAAAATTATGTTTTCTCCTCCATAATTACCAATGCAATATTTGTCACACCCCGAACAGTTTGTTTTTAACACTTGAAAACTTTGGGTGTTTGTCACTAATTCAAATTTGAATTCAGAGCATTTTGAACTAACACACGAATATCAACAATAAACGGGATGATGTGGCATCATTAGCAAAGTTTTACTATAGCCTAATTATCCGAGCGTTACAGGTCGGTCCAGTTGTCACGGGCCGTGGCGCCATCCTTCTCGATGAGGTTGAACCAGCAAGAATTGTCATGCTCGGGAGGAGATGCATTGGAGATGTGATGCAATAGCGATCATTGGCCGAGGTGGATCTCAAACAAGTGGTGCCAATGGTAGTAGTTCCGGCTATGGAGATCAAGAACAATGGGGATGAAGGGGGTAACATTAGTGATAGTGTCGCTGAAGGAGAGGGAGAGGATGGTGAGGGTGGTGGTGGTGGAGGTAGCTGGAAGAGTTTGGCTGCTCGCGATGGACTGACAGGGGTTGCCGCCGGCAGACTTACAAGGGTTGTCGGTGCCGGGGTTCGTCATAGCGTTGGGAGTTAGGAGAGGATCGTGGGATAATCTGATACCATAAAGAATGATTGGGTTGTTTTCTTAAATGTTATAGAGTACAATTAGGGGTGCGTATATGGGAGCGATGCCCAACTGAATGAGAGAACGTGTGATGACCCACAAGTATAGGGGGTCAATCTTAGTCCTTTCGATAAGTAAGAGTGTCGACCCCAACGAGGAGCAGAAGGAAATGACAAGTGGTTTTCAGCAAGGTAATGTCTGCAAGCACTAAAATTGTCGGTAACAGATAGTTTGATAGCAAGATAATTTGTAACGAGGAAGTAACGGTAACGGTATATACTATGCAGCAAGGTAGCCCAATCCTTTTGTGGCAAAGGACAAGCCAAAACAGTTTCTTATAACAAGCAAAGAGTTCTTGAGGGCACACGTGAATTTCATCTAGTCACTTTCACCATGTTGGTTTGATTTGTGTTTGTTACTTCGATAATTTGATATGTGGGTGGACCGGTGCTTAGGTGTTGTTCTTACTTGAACAAACCTCCTACTTATGATTTACCCCCTCGCAAGAATCCGCAACTACGAGAAAAGTATTAAGATAAAACCTAACCATAGTATTAAACATTTCGGTCCAAATCGGTCCCTTACGAAACATCGCATAAACTAGGGTTTAAGCTTCTGTCAATCTAGCAACCCATCATCTAATAACTACTCCACAATGCATTCCCTTAGGCCTAAATATGGTGAAGTGTCATGTAGTCTATGTTAACATGACACCACTAAGGGAATCACAACATACATATCATCGGAATATCAAACACATATCAAGTTCACATGATTACTTGCAACATGATTTCTCCTGTGACCTCAAGAACAAAAGTAATTACTCACAAGTGATAAACATGCTCAAGATCAAAGGGGTATTGAATAGCATAATAGATCTGAACATATAATCATCCACCAAATAAACCATATAGTAATCAACTAGAAGATGTAATCAGCACTACTAGTCACCCACAAGTACCAATCTGAGGTTCTGGTACAAAGATTGAACACAAGAGGAGATGGTGTTGTTGAAGATGTTGATGAAGATTGGCCTCCCAAAGATGACAGGATTATTGGTGATGATGATGGCTTCAATTTCCCCCTCCGAGAGGGAAGTTCCCCCGGCGGAGTCGCTCCGTCGGAGGGCAAAAGTGCTCCTGGCCAAGTTCCGGCTCGAGACGGCGGCGCTCCATCCCGAAAGTCCTCTCCTCATTTTTTTCCTAGGTCAAAATGACTTATATACCAGAAGATGGGCACCAGAGGTGGGCCGAGGAGGGCACAACCCACCAGGGCGCGCCTGGGCTCCCTGTCGCGCCCACGTGGGTTGTGCCCACCTGGTGGACCCCTCTGGTAGTTATTTGCTCCAATAATTCCTCAATAATCCATAAAAATCTCCATTAAATTTCAGCTCATTTGGAGTTGTGCAGAATAGGTGGCCTGGCATTGCTTTTTCATGTCCCGAATTCCAGCTGTCAGTATTCTCCCTCCTTGTGTAAACCTTGCATTTTATGAGAGAAAAGGCATTAGGATCACTCCAAAAAGCATTATTATGCATAAAAGCATTATAAATAACAGTAGGAAAACATGATACAAAATGGACGTATCAACTCCCCCAAGCTTAAACCTCGCTTGTCCTCAAGAGAAAAACAAAATCAAAAAACATGTCCACATGCTTAGAGAGAGAGAGGTGTCGATAAAAACAAAATACGGACATAGAAGCATCATGTAAATTATTGTAACATCAACAAACTTTGATAAAGCATGATAAAACCTATCTTTATCACATAACTTCTCATGATCAAGTAACAATTCATCACAACATTGAAGTATAAAGCATAAACTCTATTGAAAACCAACAAACTATGTTCTCAGTCAACTTTGCAACTATAATTCATCATCTTTTCAGGAAGGGTCTGGTATCAGAGCCTTTAGGCACATCCACATACTCAACCATCTTATAGTCTTCTATGATTTCTAACACTCACTGCATACACATGAGCAAAAAGTTTCAACTGGACACATAGAAAGATAGGGGCTTATAGTTTTGCCTCCCAACATGTTCACCTCAAGGGTGATGTCAACAATAATGATTCATGTTCAATTGGATATATGTGCCTAGATCTTTCCTCACCACATGATGCTTGCAAAAATAAAAAAATAAAAAAGGAATAGAGAAGTATACTTTGACTCTTGCATAAAAGTAAATACATAAAGTAAAATATAGGCCCTTCGCAGAGGGAAGCAGAGGTTGTCATGCGCTTTTTTGTTTGCATGCCAAATCCCTTAATGCAAAAGAACGACAAGTTATATTCCCCTTATCATAGCAACCTTTATTATGCAGCCTATCGCTTTCATTACTTTGCCATCATAAGTTCGTATAACGCTCAATTTTCTCTCACGCTAAAAGATCGAACACATTTAGAAGCAATTTTTATTGCCTTATTGCACCGATGACAACTTACTTGAAGGATCTTACTCAATCCTTAGTTACGTAGGTATGGTGGACTCTCGAAAAATATTTTGGGTTTAAAGATTTTTGATGCACAAGTAGTGTCTCTACTTAGTGCGGAATTTTTGGCTAGAAAAGATATTGAGCAAGCACCACATGTTAAAGGATCTATGTAATGCCCCGGATGTAACACTTTCCAATTATGGCGATATATGAAACTATGACTTCATCAATTCCATTCTGGGCTCTTCTTTCATTTCGGGTTTCTTCGTTTTGTCGTGTGCGTGTGTGCATTTCATCCATGTCATGTTGTCATGTGCATTGCATTGCATTCGTGTTGTCACTTGCACCCGGTTCCACTCGCCTCTTCCCATTGTTCGTTTCGAGTTCCGACGCTCTCACACATGCCCGTGGCATCCACGAGTCCTTCTTTCGTGTGTGGCCATGTAACGTCCCCGCAATGAGGTGAGACTTGTCGTGCGTTGTTGTTTTGATACGTGTAGGCCGCCTGTCAAGTTTCGTCGCGTTTGGAGTTTGTATGGTACTCCAACGGTTAACCTAGTGGGCTAAAAGAACCTCTTCTTTAAGGCCCAAGACCCCCTCCACAACAGCCCACTAGCCCATCACAACCCTTCCCATCATCTCGGTCGTCGAATCATGATCGCGTGGCCGAAAACCGCTCCTCATTTGGAGTTTCCTAGCTCCTTGTGCCTATATATTAGTCCCCCACGTCCATTTTTGCGTCCAAACCCTAGCTCCTCTCCTTTTTTTCGTTTTCCACGCGTCCCGCAGCTCCTCCAGCCACCGGACACGTCAGGACGGACCGGACGCGTCCGCCGCCGCCCCCTTGACCAACCAGGAGGCGACACGTCGCCCGGTCGCCGCCTCCCACCGCGCGGGCCCGTCCTCGGCCCCCGCGGCCCGGGTCGTCGCCGCCGCGCATCTCGCGCCTCGCCGCCTCGCGCCAGCCTCTCCGCCGCCACGAATCCCCGCCGCCGGCCGCACGCCGCCGCCGGAACTCCGCCCCGCCGCCGGATTTCCATCCTCCGCCGCCCCAGCAACCTCCGGTCGGCCCTGCCCTATCGGAGCGCCTGACCGCCCCGCCTCCGGTCAGATCCGGGCAGGCGCGCCCGGATCCGCCACCGCTGGCGCCGTCGTCGCTCGTCGTCGCTCGTCAGGAGGACGACGCCCGATCCGCCACCGCTTCGTGGGCCGGCCCTCTCCAGCGCCTAGGCCCAGCCCCGCTTGGGCCTCCCCTCCGGTGGCCCAGTACCCCACAGATCTGGCCCATCTTTGTTTTTTTTTCGCCCGGCGTTTTTTTTTCTCGAAAACTGCTTAATTACCGTTTAGTCCCTGAGACTGTTATAATGTTGCATGTTGTGATGGCTGTAACTTTTAGTGTGCTTGTCCAAATTGTGCATATGATATATCAAAATGATCGTGGTGATATGCTCTACGTTTTGTTCCATTGTGGCATGCTTGTTTGAGATCATCTAAAGATCCTAATCTCTGTTGCAAGAGTGCTACTTGTTATAAACTGCTGAAACTTGTTATTTTTATGCCATGTTTGAGATGTGATATCTTGGTGCATGTTTATCCAAATAGAGCAAATGATATGTCAACATGTTCATTGTGAAATGCTCTACATGATGGTTGCTGTAGCATTCATGTTAGGTTTCATATTGCCATGTTAATCTCTGTTGCAAAAGTGCATGTGGCTGTTAAGTGCTGAAACTTGTTATGAGATGCAGATTTGAAGTGCTCGTTGCTATTGATGTGTTTGTCTCCATGTCACATGTCAATATGTTTTAGAATCTCCATCATATGGTCTTTGCTGTGGTGCAAACCATTTTCCATGTTATGCCTTGAGGTGACTTAAACATGCTTGTAAACATGCCATGCCAACATAACTGTTTTATACTTAGTGAAATTTCTGCTAAGTCTGGAATCTGTCATAACCTGATGCTATGTTTGCTTGATGCCCAAGTCAAATCCATGCTTTTTTTGGAGTGGCCAATGATCATTCCTTGTTGTCCATGTTATTGTTTATCCATCCATGTCCTCACTTGCACTTTTGGCTTGCTGTAGCTTATTTATTTCTTGCTCCCAAGTTGCTATAAATTATAACTGTCAGGTTTTTAACAGCATGATCAATTTGGTGTAGCTTGTTGCTATTGATCCATGCCTCCTATGGAGTTGCTCCAATGGAGTTGTTTGCTGTAGGATATGTCTACTTCATGTCCATGCTTCTTGTACTCATGTTTGATTGTTCTAGAGTATATATTTATTGCTCCAAAGTTGCTATGTGGTTGTTAATTTCAGCTTTGCATTGTATCTTGTTTCGTGTGTATGTGTTGAACCGTTGCTCCGTTTTGAGCGTGCCCTATATGAAACTTGTGTGATTTTGCATGTATTATCATAATATCATGTTGTTAACATGTTTGGAGTGCGTTTGCTTGATGTTTGGGTGCATCTTGCACCGTTGCCATGCTTGTCTTGTTTTGCTCATATCTTCTAGACCGTAGCTCCGAATTAAACAAACTTTATATGAAACTTGACTAGAATTTCGTGTATATCATCATGGTGCATGTTAACTTGCTGTTTAACAACTTTAACTTAAGGTTTGTTCAGATCTGGACCAATTTCAAAATTATGCATATGAGGACTTACCGGTTTTGATATATGTTGATTGTGCATTGCACCTTGTTTGATATCGTGCCATGTTGTGTTCTTGTGTTGAGTAGAGCCGGAAGTCGAGGCCGAGAACGAGGTTACTACTGAGGTTGAGTACGAGGAGCCGTCTTACGATCTCATCGACGACTCGACAGGCAAGATGACCTGACCCAGATATCATTACTATCTTTGCCTTTTGCTAGATGTCTCGCTCTTTAGCTTATTGCCTATTGTAACCATGAATCTGTCTAACCACCCAACCTAGCAAACCTTTGTTTGGCTACGTATGCTTCGCTCAGCCCTCTTATAGCATTGTTAGTTGCAGGAGAAGATTTGAAGATTCTTGCTTCATGTTGAAGTTATTGTTGGGATATCACACTATATAATCTGTTTAACTAAATCACCTATATATTGGTAATGGGTGGAAGGCTAAGCCTCTCGCTTGGTGATTTGTTCCACTCATGCCACCCTAGGAACCGTTTAAACCGGTGTTATGTTCCTTGATTATGTGTTCCTAACACGGTTGGGGTTATGGGACCCCCTCGATAACCCGCTTAGCGCTAAAGCTTTTCCAGCAAGGCCCAACTTTGGTACTCCATTTGCCTAACAACTAAAACTTGCCGAGGGAGTAATTAACCCGAAGAATAATTAGTCAACCCCCCCTGGGCCAGTGCTCGATTTGAGTGTTGGTCCAAACTAGAGCCACTTGCGGTGCCACCCAGTTCGCTTGGGTCTTCGGTTGCCGTACGTACTGCTCATCCGGTCGTGGCCTGAGACTAGATATGCGCGGGTACTATCAGGGTGTCGGCACGCCGGGAGGTCTTGCTGGATTAGTTTTACCTATGTCGGAATATCTTGAGCACGGGATTCTAAGAATACTCGGGCCTTCCCACCTTGGAGTTGCGACTCCGCGGATCGTGAGCTTGTGATGGGCTAAGTTGGGACACCCCTGCAGGGTTTTGAACTTTCGAAAGCCGTGCCCGCGGTTATGTGGCTGATGGGAATTTGTTAATATCCGGTTGTAGAAAACTTGACACCATGTTCAGAACACACTACCAGCGTGAGTAACCGTGACGGTCATTTTCCGAAAGGGGTTCGGGAAGTGAACGCGGTGGGGTTATGTTTGACGTGCTTAGATAGGATCACTTGGTGATCACTTTGACGCTCGTGGCACTTCTCTTCTCGCTCTAAACACGTAAGCTAGTGCTAGTGCAGCTGCAACCTTTATTTTTTTCTTCAGCCTTGTTCCACACCCAAGGCTTAGATAGTTTTGCTACCCGGGAACGAGATTGCTGAGTCCTTCGTGGCTCACAGATTCTACACAACACCAGATGCAGGTACTATGGTGAACTACACAGGTGACGGCACAGAGCTGTACTGGGAGTTCGATGAATAACATAGTCGATACTACGTGCACTATCCCGATGATCAGTAGTGGCTTCTACTAGGGGCGATCGGACCTTGTGGCTTTATTTATTTTGGATCTTCATCCGTAGTCGGACTGTGATGTTATTTGGATGATGATTTGCTTATGTAATGTATTGTGTGACGTGGCGAGTGTAAGCCAACTACTCTCTTGCAATTTCATCCCTATTTTTACATGAATCTTGCAAAGATACCATACTTGACATCATTCTAGTATGAGCTTATACCTTTAAGTTGTGCCTCGACACGTAGGAGGTATAATCTCATACTGGGCATTACAAGTTGGTATTCAGAGCATTCTCCAACCTAGAAGCCCCCACTGATTGATCGAATCTTTGACGGTTGAGTCTAGGCACACACTTGAAAATGTTTTGAGTCCTATATATATATCGGAGAGTAGGATTTCTTTTTGCTCCTCATCTCTTTTCACTCTGGTGAGGACTCCTGACAATTACTTGTCTCTTCTACTCTCAAAATCCACAAAAAAATTAGGATCACACGAGTATTGTTTGGATTGTTCCGATATCTTTGTGACGAGAACATTGTTCTCGATGCCTCCTGTCATTTAGGGGTTGTGGCAGTGTCCCGGGGAGTTGAGCTCTGAGGTGTTGTCGTCACAAATATATCGCAGCAGTTCTGGAATACTTAAGACGGCCGACATTGAAAACTCTCCTATGTGGTTAGTGGCAAGATAATCCCGACATCACCTAGTACTGGGGAGGTAGTTCGGGAGTATTGCCATAGCTTGAATAGCAGATGAATTTCGAAGGTCCGAGGTAAACGGTTTCCGAAAATAATTGGTTATGTGTTGAAGGATGGATACAGCTAGATGTAGGATTAGAGTTGAGTGCGCGATGCTTCCCCTGTATCCCCAATACCTGATTGCATAACTGGAAACTTTCAGAAATTAATAGGTAGGTTTATCTAGTAGCTCGTAGGCATTCTTCCAACGAATGCATGATATGGAGTTCGGGGTTCTACATTGAGTGAAGTGGTGTTATGGGCGTTGTTCCGATCGGGAGTTGCATCTTAAAGGGTCCTTGGCTATGCTGATCCAGGGATTGCAAAACCCTTTTGTAACACGTTCCATAAGCTTTCAGCACGAATATGTCGAACGAAGCTTCTATCTTGTATTTGTTCTATCTGTTCCTTGTTGTTTTTATTTACCTTTTGTTTTCCAAAGTGGCTTCTCGTGAAGATTGTTGTTACCATTAAGCTGTGGATTACATTCGTCCATCTTGTTCGAATGTTCTTGTGAAGACTTATGTTGCAATTTCTAGCCGTTGATTTAGCTTATATATTTTCAATCAATGGCTAATAGTTGTCATCTCATTCAGGATGGCTCCTAAAAGGGTTCCCAACGCTAACCCAGAGGGTGAAGAAGTTCCTGATCGTCCTCCTTCCCCTCCTCCTCCGTCTGAGGCCTGGAGAGCAATTGTGCAAGCGACGAACCAGAACACCCAGATGCTTATGCAAATGATGCAGAACATTCAAGAAAATAAAGCAAATCAAGGTGGTCATGGGAACCAAGGCCAAGGCAATTTGTTCATCCAACCTCACTTTGCTACACTCAACCAGTTCCTGGCAAACCAACCGAAGGCATTCAGTTACTGTGTGGACCCTCTAGATGCTGAAGACTGGATAACAGACATCAAGAAGCACTTTGAATGTAGTAACATGAGACCTGAGGACTATGTGAAGTTTGCCGCCTTCCAACTCAAGGACCAAGCCACTGATTGGTGGCAGAAGTACAAAGATTCCAGAGAGGGACGTGAAATCACGTGGGCTGACTTCTGCAAGGATTTTCGCTCCCACCACATTCCAACAAGTGTCATCGAAGGTATGCCTGAGCAATTCCGCAACCTGAAGCAAGGCACCATGTCTGTTTATCAATACAATGTCAAGTTCCAGAACCTTGCCCGCTATGCCAAGCAAGACATCCCAGATGCCAAGAGCAAGATTTATCAGTACCGTGGTGGTCTGAAGGATGAACTCCAGCTAGCTCTCACCTTGTTTGAGCCGGAAGAATTTGATCAATTCTATAAGAGGCAGCCCAACTCAAGATGGAAGCTTCCAAAAAGAGAATCAGAGATGCTGTTCACTCCTCCTCTTCTTCCCAAGTGGTTGCAAAGCAGCAGAAGTTTTGGCTTGCACCTCCTCCAGTGATCTGACCTTCCAACAACAACAACAAGCATTCTTGTGGCCGTGGTTTCTCCCACCCACCCAACCCAAGCAATCAGTCAAAGAATCACTTTCAAGCTTTGAAGTCAAGTGCTCCTTATCACCGTCCTCTCTCAGAAGTGATTTGCAACAAGTGTGGCCAGAAGGGTCATTATGCTAACAAGTGCCCTAACCCAAGGCGCCTTCCGCCTCCTCCACCTGTCAGTACTGCTATTGTCAAGCACAATCCAAAGGTTGCAAGAGTGAATCTGATGAATGCAGCTCAAGCAGAGAATTCTTCAGATTTGATACTTGGTAATCTTCCAGTTAACTCTATTCCTCCTATGGTATTGTTTAATTCGGGTGCATCGCTTTCTTTCATTTCAAGACCATTTGTTGCCAAGCATGAATTCGTCACTCAAGTGTTGCCAAAGCCTTTGAACATTATTTCTCTTGGATTGCAAATGTCCTCTCGGGTGCATGTTCCGGACGTATCTATTCGCATGGGTGATTACCGCTTCCTGGCTTCTCCGGTTGTTCTCGGCAACTCCGACATTGATCTTATTCTTGGGATGGATTGGCTTTCCCAGCATGATGCAAACATTGATTGTGCAAATAAGGAAGTCAAGCTTACTCATCCTGACGAAGACGTGATTATCTTCGCCTCTCGAGATAACACAATCAGGCTATTCTCTCTCAATGACAAGGGCGAGATTAATGCCATCTCTCAAATTCCGGTGGTCAATGAATATGAAGATGTTTTCCCTGAAGAGCTTCCAGGCATGCCTCCGCATCGTCAAGTTGAATTCGTCATTGAACTCGAGCCCGGTACCGAGCCAGCATGCCGGCATCCGTACAAGCTTTCCCCTGATGAGTTGAAGGAGCTGAAGAAACAACTCGATGAGCAAGAGTGTATGGGTCTAATCAGGCCTAGCACTTCTCCTTGGGGCTGTGGTGTTCTATTTGTCAAGAAGAAGGATGGCACGGAGTGCCTTTGCGTTGATTACCGGCCATTGAACAAGAAGACAATAAAGAACAATTATCCGCTCCCCAACATCAATGAATTGTTCGAGCAGCTCAAAGGAGAAAAAGTGTTCTCAAAGCTCGATCTCCGGATGGGTTATCACCAGATCCGTATCCGTGAAGAAGATATTCACAAGATGGCATTCAGAACAAGCTACGGCTCCTATGAATACACAGTCATGTCTTTTGGCCTCGCAAATGCTCCACCCACCTTCTCGAGGATGATGCACTACATATTCAACCCCTACACCAATGAATTTGTTCTCGTCTATCTGGATGACATCTTGGTATTCCCCAAGAATGAAGAAGACCATGCCAAGCACCTCCGTTTGGTTCTCGATAGACTCCGTGAACACAAGTTCTATGAGAAGTTCTCCAAATGTGAATTCTGGCTCGATAAGGTCTTATATCTTGGCCATATCATCTCTACTGAGGGTATTTCTGTCAACCCTGAGAAAGTTGAAGCAATTGTCAACTGGGAACCCCCTCAGAACGTCAAGGAACTCTTAAGCTTCCTTGGTCTCGCTAGCTATTGCAGAAGGTTCATTGAGAACTTCTCCAAGATTGCCAAGCCT
The DNA here is from genome assembly GCA_902687465.1 of Secale cereale. Taxonomy (NCBI): domain Eukaryota; kingdom Viridiplantae; phylum Streptophyta; class Magnoliopsida; order Poales; family Poaceae; genus Secale; species Secale cereale. Next base: position 719,935,604 of record LR738711.1, on the reverse strand, counting down.
CTCTCCAACTTGCTGTAGAAGAATGTCAAGTACAACTGGTCTCCGGATTGTGATGTGGCATTCAAAACACTCAAAGAAAAGCTCATCTCTGCTCCGGTTCTTACTCCTCCGGATGAGTCCAAGCCCTACGAAGTATTCTGTGATGCTTCTCTTCAAGGACTTGGTGGTGTTCTAATGCAAGACAAGAAAATTGTGGCATACACTTCTCATCAATTGAAGCCAAATGAGAAGAACTACCCCACACATGATCTCGAGCTAGCAGCAGTGGTACACGCCTTGATCACGTGGAGACACCTTCTGTTGGGCAGAAAAGTGGACATCTTCATCGATCACAAGAGCTTGAAGTACATCTTCACACAGCCGAACCTGAACCTTCGCCAGACTCGTTGGGTTGAAATGATCCAAGAGTATGATCCAAGCATTGAGTACACACCTGGCAAGGCCAATGTCATTGCAGATGCCTCGAGCAGAAAGGCATATTGTAACAGTCTTCTTATCAAGCCGTTCCAGCCTGAGCTTTGCGAATCATTCAGGAAGCTCAACCTCCAAGTTGTTCCGCAAGGCTTTCTTGCAAATCTTCAAGTTGCTCCTACCTTGGAAGATCAGATCCGTGAGGCCCAACTCAGTGATGCTATGGTGCATAAAGTGAAACATGGTATTGCAAAGGGTACTCCCAAATACAAGTGCTATCGCGTTGATGAGAAAGACACCTTGTTCTTTGAGGACAGACTTGTGGTTCCCAAGGGTGATCTCAGAAAGCTCATAATGAACGAAGCACATGACTCCCTCCTCTCGATCCATCCCGGAAGTTCCAAGATGTACCAAGACCTCAAGCAATCTTACTGGTGGACTCGCATGAAAAGGGAGATTGCCCAATTAGTGAATGAATGTGATGTCTGCAGAAGAGTGAAGGCAGAGCATCAACGTCCAGCCGGTCTCCTCCAACCTCTTCCTATCCCCGAGTGGAAATTCGACCACATTGAAATGGATTTCATCACTAGGTTTCCCAAGTCCAAGAAGGGGAATGGTGCTATATTTGTTGTGATTGACAAGCTAACCAAAGTATCTCACTTCCTTCCAGTCAAAGAATCCATCAATGCAGCTCAACTGGCAGAGTTGTACAGTTCCAGAATTGTGTCGTTACATGGCATTCCTCAAGTTATCTCCTCAGACCGTGGAAGTTTGTTCACATCCAAGTTCTAGGACTCCTTTCAGTCAACCATGGGCACTAAGATCTGTTTCAGCACTGCGTTTCACCCTCAGACTAGTGGTCAAGTCGAAAGAGTGAACCAGATCCTCGAAGACATGCTCAGAGCTTGTGTCATCTCTTTTGGTATGAAGTGGGAAGATTGTCTTCCGTTTGCCGAGTTCTCTTACAACAACAGTTTCCAAGCAAGTGCCGGCAAAGCTCCGTTTGAAATCCTCTATGGCAGAAAGTGCCGTACCCCTCTCAACTGGTCCGAGACTGGTGAATGTCAACTCCTTGGCAATGACTTGATCTCAGAAGCCGAAGAAATGTGCAAAGTCATACGTGAGAATCTCAAGGCCGCTCAGTCGCGTCAAAAGAGCTACTATGACGGCAAGCATGGTGATTTGGCTTTCGACATTGGAGATCATGTCTATCTCCGTGTTTCTCCTATGAAAGGAACCCAAAGATTCGGTATCAAAGGGATGCTTGCTCCGAGATACGTGGGCCCTTTCAAGATCCTTGGATAAATAGGTGATCTGGCCTATCAACTTGAGCTCCCCTCCAACTTTGCAAATGTTCATGATGTGTTTCACGTGTCTCAACTCCGCAAGTGCTTCAAGACACCTGAACGCACCATTCCGTTCGAGGAGATTGATCTTCAACAAGACTTTTCTTACCGTGAGCAACCTGTTGCTATTCTTGAAGAAACCGAGCGCAAGACCCGCAACAAGTCAATCAAGTTCTTGAAAGTTAAGTGGTCACACCATACCGACCGAGAAGCTACGTGGGAACGAGAAGATCACCATCGTGGCGAGTATCCTTCCTTCTTCCAGTCCTAGATCTCGGGACGAGATCTTTTCGTAGTAGAGGAGAGTTTGTAATGCCCCAGATGTAACACTTTCCAATTATGGCAATATATGAAACTTTGACTTCATCAATTCCATTATGGGCTCTTCTTTCATTTCGGGTTTCTTCGTTTTGTCGTGTGCGTGTGTGCGTTTCATCCATGTCATGTTGTCATGTGCATTGCATTGCATTCATGTTGTCACTTGCACCCGGTTCCACTCGCCTCTTCCCGTTGTCCGTTTCGAGTTCTGATGCTCTCACAAGTGCCCGTGGCATCCCCGAGTCCTTCTTTCGTGTCTGGCCATGTAACGTTCCCGGAATGAGGTTAGACTTGTCGTGCATTGTTGGTATGGTACGTGTAGGCCGCCTGTCAAGTTTCGTCGCGTTTGGAGTTCGTTTGGTACTCCAACGGTTAACCTAGTGGGCTAAAAGAACCTCTTCTTTAAGGCCCAAGACCCCCTCCACAACAGCCCACTAACCCAGCACAACCCTTCCCATCATCTCGGTCGTCAAATCGTGATCGCGTGGCCGAAAACCGCTCCTCATTTGGAGTTTCCTAGCTCCTTGTGCCTATATATTAGTCCCCCACGTCCATTTTTGCGTCCAAACCCTAGCTCCTCTCCTTTTTTTCGTTTTCCCCGCGTCCCGCAGCTCCTCCGGCCGCCGGACACGTCCGGACGGACCGGACGCGTCCGCCGCCGCCCCCTTGACCAACCAGGAGGCGACACGTCGCCCTACCGCCGCCTCCCACCGCGCGGGCCCGTCCTCGGCCCCCGCGGCCCGGGTCGTCGCCGCCGCGCATCTCGCGCCTCGCCGCCTCGCGCCGGCCTCTCCGCCGCCCGGCGCCGCCGCGAATCCCCGCCGCCGGCCGCACGCCGCCGCCAGAACTCCGTCCCGCCTCCGGATTTCCATCCTCCGCCGCCCCAGCAACCTCCAGTCGGCCCTGCCCCATCGGAGCGCCTGACCGCCCCGCCTTCGGTCGGATCTGGGCAGGCGCGCCCGGATCCGCCGTCGTCGCTCGTCGTCGCTCGTCAGGAGGACGACGCCCGATCCGCCACCGCTTCGTGGGCCGGCCCTCTCCAGCGCCTAGGCCCAGCCCCGCTTGGGCCTCCCCTCCGGTGGCCGAGTACCCCATAGATCTGGCCCATCTTTGTTTTTTTTTCGCCCGGCGTTTTTTTTCTCGAAAACTGCTTAATTACCGTTTAGTCCATGAGACTGTTATAATGTTGCATGTTGTGATGGCTGTAACTTTTAGTGTGCTTGTTCAAATTGTGCATATGATATATCAAAATTATCGTGGTGATATGCTCTACGTTTTGTTCCATTGTGGCATGCTTGTTTGAGATCATCTAAAGATCCTAATCTCTGTTGCAAGAGTGCTACTTGTTATAAACTGCTGAAACTTGTTATTTTTATGCCATGTTTGAGATGTGATATCTTGGTGCATGTTTATCCAAATGAAGCAAATGATATGTCACCATGTTCATTGTGAAATGCTCTACATGATGGTTGTTGTAGCATTAATGTTAGGTTTCATATTGCCATGTTAATCTCTGTTGCAAAAGTGCATGTGGCTGTTAAGTGCTGAAACTTGTTATGAGATGCTGATTTGAAGTGCTCGTTGCTATTGATGTGTTTGTCTCCATGTCACATGTCAATATGTTTTAGAATCTCCATCATATGGTCTTTGCTGTGGTGCAAACCATTTTCCATGATATGCCTTGAGGTGACTTAAACAGGCTTGTAAACATGCCATGCCAACATAACTGTTTTATACTTCGTGAAATTTCTGCTAAGTCTGGAATCTGTCATAACCTGATGCTATGTTTGCTTGATGCCCAAGTCAAATCCATGCTTTTTTTTGGAGTGGCCAATGATCATTCCTTGTTGTCCATGTTATTGTCTATCCATCCATGTCCTCACTTGCACTTTTGGCTTGCTGTAGCTTATTTATTTCTTGCTCCCAAGTTGCTATAAATTATAACTGTGAGGTTTTTAACAGCATGATCAATTTGGTGTAGCTTGTTGCTATTGATCCATGCCTCCTATGGAGTTGCTCCAATGGAGTTGTTTGCTGTAGGATATGTCTACTTCATGTCCATGCTTCTTGTACTCATGTTTGATTGTTCTAGAGTATATATTTATTGCTCCAAAGTTGCTATGTGGTTGTTAATTTCAGCTTTGCATTGTATCTTGTTTCGTCTGTATGTGTTGAACCGTTGCTCCGTTTTGAGCGTGCCCTATATGAAACTTGTGTGATTTTGCATGTAGTATCACAATATCATGTTGTTAACATGTTTGGAGTGCGTTTGCTTGATGTTTGGGTGCATCTTGCACCGTTGACATGCTTGTCTTGTTTTGCTCATATCTTCTAGACCGTAGCTCCGAATTAAACAAACTTTATATGAAACTTGACTAGAATTTCGTGTATATCATCATGGTGCATGTTAACTTGCTGTTTAACAACTTTAACTTAAGGTTTGTTCAGATCTTGACCAATTTCAAAATTATGCATATGAGGACTTGCCGGTTTTGATATATGTTGATTCCGGCCTCATTTAAACTTGTTGTTTTGTGTTGTTCTTGTGTGCTTCATCCCTTGCCATGAAATGCATCATACTTGCATCATGTTGATTGTGCATTGCACCTTGTTTGATATCGTGCCATGTTGTGTTCTTGTGTTGAGTAGAGCCGGAAGTCGAGGCCGAGAACGAGGTTACTACCGAGGTTGAGTACGAGGAGCCGTCTTACGATCTCATCGACAACTCGACAGGCAAGATGACCTGACCCAGATATCATTACTATCTTTGCCTCTTGCTAGATGTCTCTCTCTTTAGCTTATTGCCTCGATGCCCATGTTTGTTTGTCAGCCTCCTATTGTAACCATGAATCTGTCTAACCACCTAACCTAGCAAACCTTTGTTTGGCTACGTAAGCTTCGCTCAGCCCTCTTATAGCATTGTTAGTTGCAGGAGAAGATTTGAAGATTCTTGCTTCATGTTGAAGTTATTGTTGGGATATCACACTATATAATCTATTTAACTAAATCATCTATATATTGGTAATGGGTGGAAGGCTAAGCCTCTCACTTGGTGATTTGTTCCACTCATGCCACCCTAGGAACCGTTTAAACCGGTGTTATGTTCCTTGATTATGCGTTCCTAACACGGTTGGGGTTATGGGACCCCCTCGATAACCCGCTTAGCGCTAAAGCTTTTCCAGCAAGGCCCAACTTTGGTACTCCATTTGCCTAACAACTAAAACTTGTCGAGGGAGTTATTAACCCGAGGATTAATTAGTCAACCCCCTGGACCAGTGCTCGATTTGAGTGTTGGTCCAAACTAGAGCCACTTGCGGTGCCACCCAGTTCGCTGGGGTCTTCGGTTGCTGTACGTACTGCTCATTCGGTCGTGGCCTGAGACTAGATACGCGCGGGTACTATCAGGGTGTCGGCACGCCGGGAGGTCTTGCTGGATTAGTTTTACCTATGTCGGAATATCTTGAGCACGGGATTCCGAGAATACTCGGGCCTTCCCACCTTGGAGTTGCGACTCCGTGGATCGTGAGCTTGTGAGGGGCTAAGTTGGGACACCCCTGCAGGGTTTTGAACTTTCGAAAGCCGTGCCCGCGGTTATGTGGTAGATGGGAATTTGTTAATATCCGGTTGTAGAAAACTTGACACCATGTTCAGAATACACTACCAGCGTGAGTAACCGTGACAGTCATTTTCTGAAAGGGGTTCCCGAAGTGAACACTGTGGGGTTATGTTTGACGTGCTTAGATAGGATCACTTAGTGATCACTTTGACGCTCGTGGCACTTCTCTTCTCGCTCTAAACACGTAAGCTAGTGCTAGTGCAGGTGCAACCTTTATTTTTTTTCTCGGCCTTGTTCCACACCCAAGGCTTGGATAGTTTTGCTACCCGGGAACGGGATTGCTGAGTCCTCCGTGGCTCACAAATTCTACACAACACCAGATGCAGGTACTATGGTGAACTATACAGGTGACGGCACAAAGTTGTACTGGGAGTTTGATGAAGAACGTAGTCGATACTACGTGCACTATCCCGATGATCAGTAGTGGCTTCTACTAGGGGCGATCGGACCTTGTGGCTTTATTTATTTTGGTATCTTTCTTTTGGATCTTCGTCCGTAGTCGGACTATGATGTTATTTGGATGATGATTTGCTTATGTAATGTATTGTGTGACGTGGTGAGTGTAAGCCAACTAATCTTTTGCAATTTCATCCCTATTTTTACATGAGTCGTGCAAAGATACCATACTTGAGATCATTCTGGTATGAGCTTATACCTTTAAGTCGTGCCTCGACACGTAGGAGGTATAATCTCATACTAGGCATTACAATCTATCAAAAAATAACTTCTATGTGAATATGAACAAACATAAGTAATTACGTTGTCTTCCTTGTCCAACGTCAACCGTTTTGGCATATAATATTTTGATGGGGGCTCGCAATCATAAAAGATGTCCAGGATAGTTTATTTGCATGTGAATCTTCTGTTCCCTTATTAATTCTTTCATGAATTGCATCATTGACCAATGCTATGTTTGTCAATCTCCAATAAATTTTACTATTTATACTTTTCCATATGTGATGGCATTACTTAACATAAGATTAGCATATGATCTTTTTCATTTATTTTCCTTTATTTTACTTGAGACAAAGAAGTAAAGAAAGAAAAATTCATACTAAACTTTATTATATGGCTCGCACACGATTACGTAGATAGATAGATAGCTAGATAGATAGATAGATCACTAAGCAAACTCTAAAAGAAAGATCGAACTAAACTTTTATTCAACTAATTCAAAAAGATAACTACGGATTGAACTAAGGTAAATAAAGGCAAATATAGTGGGGCACCTCCCCCAAGCTTGGCTTAAGCCAAGGGGAGAGTGCCCATACCTGATACTCAATTCTCCTTTGGTGGTGAAGAAGGTGTTGGTGGTGGTGATGAGGAAGTAAATTTATCCTTCCTCCTCAGCTTACGCTTGAGGATAGAATTTTCCTCCCTCAAATCATCAATCTCCTGCTCCATCGTTAATATCTTTTGGCATAATTCTTGCTTATTTCCCTGCAAAAGACGAAAAGGGATAAACTGGGTCTTAGCACTAGTAGAAAACAGGGCTTTGGTCCAGGCCTGTCCAGCCCATTAGCCCCGGTTCAATCTAGAACCGGGTCCAATGGGGGCACTGGACCCGGTTCGTGAGCCCAGGGGGCCAGCCGGGCCACGTGGGCCATTGGTCCCGGTTCGTCTGGACCTTTTTGTCCCGGTTGGTGTGACGAACCGGGACCAATGGGTCTTGCTCCTGGCCCACCACCATTGGTCCCGGTTGGTGGCATGAACCGGGACCAAAGGCACCCCTTTAGCCCCGGTTTGTAGCACCAACCGGGACCAGTGAGGTGCCTATATATACCCCCTCGCTCAAGAGCAGAGCACACTGCTCTATTTTTTTTCTGGCCGAGGGGGAGAGGGGTTAGTGGTGCTCTAGCTCACCTCCTATGCACACAACATGTTCGATGGAATGCCCGAGCCACACTAGTTAAACTTTTCTCCTCACGAAGCTCTATTTTCTCCGAGATTTGTCTAGGTTTAGCGGTCTGTCACGTCCCGTCCCCGTCTTCGCCGTCGTCGATCGCCCCCGCCGATCTCGTCACCGGCACCACCGTGGTGAGCCTCTTGTTATGTCCATGCTTTTCTTACTTTTATTATTGCTTGTTATTATTGCTTTAGATAGATATTTGTCTAATTTTCTTATGTTTATTATTGCTTGTTATTATATAGTGCGATGGTTTTGATATCCGCCCACGAGGGCCCTCGTCCTATCTACGATTCGGATGTGGTATATTATCTTTAATTTATAACTATTTGTTTTAGTGTTTATGATAGTTATGCCGACCAACCTGACATGCATAGATGTTTTATTATGTCTAGGAGGTAGTTGAATCGGAAATTCCAACCGACCCTCTTGTGGAGAGGTTAAATTTAGTTGAAGAGGAAAACATTTCCTTAAAGAAAAAATTGGAAAAAATGGAGGAGGAGAAGATGGAATTGGAGTTGCATGTTGCGGAAGTCATCGATGATCACAAGATCAAGATGGACCCTATTGTCTAGAGGTTAAATTTAGTTGAAGAAGAAAACAAATTCTTGAAGGAAAAAATAAAAAAATTGAGGCCGAGAAGATGATATTGGAGTTACATGTTGCGGATGTCGTCGATGATCACAAGATCAAGATGGATGCAATGCGGTTGAAGATTAGAAAGATTAGAAAATATGCCATTCATACCGAGGCTTGGTATCATTATGCCGTTGGATCAATTGTTACCTTGGTTGCGATTATGATCGCATTTGTTTTCGCATTGAAATGTTTTACATAGTTTCGATGTGTATGGAGAGCTATATGTTGTTAGATGAGAACTGTATATGTATGTACTTTGGTTTTAATGTGATGATGAACTTTTATTAATTTGGTCACTTAATTATCTATTTATGATGTTCCGTAATGGTTTTTGACACACTTAATTATATATAATGCACGCAGATGAACCGGCAATGGATGTACGGTGACAGACACACCTCCGAGTACATTAAGGGCGTGCATAAGTATCTAAATGCGGCTGAGGCAAACAAGCAGAATGGTTTTATGTGTTGTCCATGCACTAAATGTGGGAATACGATGTCTTACTCTAACCGGAAAATCCTTCACTCCCACCTGCTTTACAAGGGTTTCATGCCACACTATAATGTTTGGACGAGGCACGGAGAAATAGGGGTTATGATGGAAGACGGCAAAGAAGAAGAGTACGATGACAACTATGTGCCCCCTGAATACGGTGATGCTGCAATGGGGGGAGCTGGTGAAGATCAAGAGGAACCAGACGATGTGCCCAATGATGCTGCAACGGGTGAAGCTGTCGAAGATCAAGAGGAACCAAATGATGATCTCCGCCGGGTCATTGTCGATGCAAGGACACAATGCGAAAGTCAAAAGGAGAAGCTGAAGTTCAATCGCATGTTAGAGGATCACAAAAAAGGGTTGTACCCCAATTGCGAAGATGGCAACACAAAGCTCGGTACCGCACTGGAATTGCTGCAGTGGAAGGCAGAGAATGCTGTGGCTGACAAATGATTTGAGAAGCTACTGAAAATATTGAAGAAGAAGCTTCCGAAGGATAAAGAATTGCCCGACAGTATGTACGCAGCAAAGAAGGTCGTATGCCCTCTAGGATTGGAGGTGCAGAAGATACATGCATTCCCTAATGACTGCATCCTCTACCGCGGTGCATACAAGGATCTGAACGCATGCCCGGTATGCGGTGCATTGCGGTATAAGATGAGACGAGATGACCCTGGTGATGTTGATGGCGAGCCCGCCAGGAAGAGGGTTCCTGCGAAGGTGATGTGGTATGCTCCTATAATACCATGGTTGAAACGTTTGTTTAGAAACAGAGAGCATGCCAAGTTGATGCGATGGCACAGTGAGGACCGTAAGAAAGACGGGAAGTTGAGAGCACCCGCTGACGGGTCGCAGTGGAGAAAAATCGAGAGAAAGTACTCGAAGGAGTTTGCAAAGGACCCAAGGAACGTATGGTTTGCTTTAAGCGCGGATGGCATTAATCCTTTCGGGGAGCAGAGCAGCAATCACAGCACCTGGCCCGTGACTCTATGTATGTATAACCTTCCTCCTTGGATGTGCATGAAGCAGAAGTTCATTATGATGCCAGTTCTCATCCAAGGCCCTAAGAAACTCGGCAACGACATTGATGTGTACCTCAGGCCATTAGTTGAAGAACTTTTATAGCTGTGGAATGGAAACGGTGTACGTGCGTGGGATGAGCACAGACAGGAGGAATTTGACCTAAAGGCGTTGCTGTTCGTGACCATCAACGATTGGCCCGCTCTTAGTAACCTTTCAGGACAGACAAACAAAGGATACCACGCATGCACGCACTGTATAGATGACACTGAAAGTATATACCTGGACAAATGCAGGAAGAATGTGTACCTGGGCCATCATCGATTTCTTCCGACCAACCATCAATGTTGAAAGAAAGGCAAGCATTTCAAAGGCGAGGCAGATCACCGGAAGAAGCCCGCCATGCGTACCGGTGATCACGTACTTGCTATGGTCAATGATTTACACGTAATCCTTGGAGAGGGCCCCGACGCACTAGCTGTTCCGAATGACGCTGAGGGACACGCACCCATGTGGAAGAAGAAATCTATATTTTGGGACCTACCCTACTGGAAAGACCTAGAGGTCCGCTCTTCAATCGACGTGATGCACGTGATGAAGAACCTTTGCGTGAACCTGCTAGGCTTCTTGGGCGTGTATGGAAAGACAAAAGATACAGCTGAGGCACGGGAGGACCTGCAACGTTTGCACGAAAAAGACGACATCCCTCCAAAGCAGTATGAAGGTCCTGCCAGCTATGCTCTTACGAAAGAAGAGAAAGAAATCTTCTTTGAATGCCTGCTCAGTATGAAGGTCCCGACTGGCTTCTCGTCGAATATAAAGGGAATAATAAATATGGCAGAGAAAAAGTTCCAGAACCTAAAGTCTCATGACTGCCATGTGATTATGACGCAACTGCTTCCGTTTGCATTGAGGGGGCTGTTGGGGAACGTAGTATTTTAAAATTTTCCTACGATCACGCAAGATCTATCTACCAGATGTATAGCAACGAGAGGGAAGAGTGTGTCTACGTACCCTCGTAGACCGGGAGCGGAAGCGTCAAGTGACGCGGTTGATGTTCCCGAACTTCTTCGCGATCCAACCGATCAAACACCGAACGTACGGCACCTCCGCGTTCAGCACACGTTCAGCTTGATGACGTCCCACGAGCTCTTGATCCAGTTGAGCTTCACGGGAGAGTTTCGTCAGCACGACGGCGTGGTGACGGATATGATGTGTTCACCGACGCAGGGCTTCGCCTAAGCTCCGCGACGGTATGACCGAGGTGTGATTCTGTGGAGGGGGGCACCGCACACGGCTAAAACAATTCAACTTGTGTGTCTTTGGGTGCCCCCCTGCCCCCGTATATAAAGGAGCAAGCGAGGGAGGCCGGCCGGCCCTTCCTGGTGCGGCTAGGGAGTGGACTCCTACTAGGAATAGGATTGCAATCCTATTCCTAGTAGGATTCACCAAAAGAAGGAAGAGGGAAAAGAATAGGAGAGGTGGCGCCCCCCCCCCCCCCCAATCCTAGTCCAACTAGGAACCCTAGGTGGGGGCGCCGGCCAGCCCTATGGGCTGCCTCTCTCTTTCCCATTAGGCCCACTATGGACCATCCCCTCTCGTAGGGGGTTCCGGTAACCCCCTCCGGCATTCCCGATAAATCCGAAACTTTTCCGGAACACTTCCGGTGTCCGAATATAGTCGTCCAATATATCAATCTTTATGTCTCGGACATTCCGAGACTCCTCGTCATGTCCGTGATCTCATCCGGGACTCCGAACTACCTTCGGTACATCAATACTCATAAACTCATAATACCGATCGTCATCAAACGTTAAGCGTGCGGACCCTACGGGTTCGAGAACTATGTAGACATGACCGAGACTCATCTCCGGTCAATAACCAATAGCGGAACCTGGATGTTCATATTGGCTCCTACATATTCTACGAAGATCTTTTATCGGTCAGAACCGCATAACAACATACGTTGTTCCTTTTGTCAAAACGGTATGTTACTTGCCCGAGATTCGATCGTCGGTATCTCTATACCTAGTTCAATCTCGTTACCGGCAAGTCTCTTTACTCGTTCCGTAACACATCATCTCGTGACTAACTCATTAGTCTTTTGCTTGCAAGGCTTATTGTGATGTGTGTTACCGAGAGGGCCTAGAGATATCTCTCCGACACTCGGAGTGACAAATCCTAATCTTGATCTATGCCAACACCACAAATACTTTCGGAGACACCTGTAGAGCATCTTTATGATCACCCAGTTACGTTGTGATGTTTGATAGCACACAAGGTGTTCCTACGGTATTCGGGAGTTGCATAATCTCATAGTCATAGGAACATGTATAAGTCATGAAGAAAGCAATAGCAGTTAAACTAAACGATCATAGTGCTATGCTAACGGATGGGTCTTGTCCATCACATAATTCTCCTAATGATGTGATCCCGTTGATCAAATGACAACTCATGTCTATGGTTAGGAAACATAACCATCTTTGATCAATGAGCTAGTCTAGTAGAGGCATACTAGGGACACTCTGTTTTGTCTATGTATTCACACATGTACTAAGTTTCCGGTTAATACAATTCTAGCATGAATAATAAACATTTATCATGATATAAGGAAATATAAATAACATCTTTATTATTGCCTCTAGGGCATATTTCCTTCAGTCTCCCACTTGCACTAGAGTCAATAATCTAGCTCACATCGTCATGTGATTTAATACCGATAGTTCACATCGTTATGTGAATAACACCCATAGTTCACATCACCATGTGACCAACACCCAAAGGGTTTACTAGAGTTAATAATCTAGTTCACATCGCTATGTGATTAATACCCAAGAGTAATAAGGTGTGATCATGTTTTGCTTGTGAGAGAAGTTTAGTCAATGGGTCTGTCACATTCAGATCCGTATGTATTTCGCAAATTTCTATGTCTACAATGCTCTGCATGGAGCTACTCTAGATAATTGCTCCCACTTTCAATACGCATCCAGATTGATACTTAGAGTCATCTGGATTTAGTGTCAAAGCTTGCATCGGCGTAACCCTTTACGACGAACTCTTTATCACCTCCATAATCGAGAAACATTTCCTTAGTCATCCAATTACTCAGGATAATTTTGACCGCTGTACAGTGATCTACTTCTGGATCACTATTGTACCCCCTTGACAAACTCATGGCAAGGTACACAACATGTTTGGTACACAGCATGGCATACTTTATAGAACCTATGGCTGAGGCATAGGGAATGACTTTCATTCTCTCTATATTTTTCTGCAGTGGTCGGGCATTGAGTCTTACTCAACTTCATACCTTGTAAAACAGGCAAGAACCCTTTCTTTGACTGATCCATTTTGAACTTCTTCAAAATCTTATCAAGGTATGTGCTTTGTGAAAGTCCAATTAAGCGTCTTGATCTATCTCTATAGATTTTGATGCCTAATATGTAAGCAGCTTTACCAAGGTCTTTCTTTGAAAAATTCCTTTCAAATACTCCTTTATGCTTTCCAGAAAATTCTACATCATTTCCGATCGACAATATGTCATTCACATATACTTATCAGAAAGGTTGTAGTGCTCCCACTCACTTATTGTAAATACAGGCTTCACCGCAAGTCTGTATAAATCTATATGCTTTGATCAACTTATCAAAGCGTATATTCCAACTCCGAGATGCTTGCACCACTCCATAGATGGATCGCTGGAGCTTGCACAATTTGCTAGCACCTTTAGGATTGACACAAAACCTTCTGGTTGCATCATATACAACTCTTCTTTAATAATTCCATTAAAGAACGCAGTTTCGTTATCCATTTGCCAAATTTCATAAAATGTGGCAATTGCTAACATGATTCGGACAGACTTAAGCATCGCTACAGGTGAGAAAGTCTCATCGTAGTCAACTCCTTGAACTTGTCGAAAACCTTTCGCAACAAGTCGAGCTTTGTAAACAGTAATATTACCGTCTGCGTCGATCTTCCTCTTGAAGATCCATTTATTTTCGATGGCTTGCCGATCATCGGGCAAGTCAACCAAAGTCCACACTTTGTTCTCATACATGGATCCCATCTCAGATTTCATGGCTTCAAGCCATTTTGCGGAATCTGGGCTCATCATCGCTTCCTCATAGTTCGTAGGTTCATCATGGTCTAGTAACATGATTTCCAGAACTGGGTTGCCGTACCACTCTGGTGCGGAACGTACTCTGGTTGATCTACGACGTTCAGTAGAAACTTGATCCGAAGTTTCATGATCATTATCATTAACTTCCTCACTAATTGGTGTAGGAATCACTGGAACAATTTCCTGTGATGTACTACTCTCCAATCCGGGAGAAGGTACAATTACCTCATCAAGTTCTACTTTCCTCCCACTCACTTCTTTCGAGAGAAACTCTTTTTCTAGAAAGGATCCGTTTTTAGCAACGAATATTTTGCCTTCGGATCTGTGATAGAAGGTGTACCCAACAGTCTCTTTTGGGTATCCTATGAAGACACATTTTTCCGACTTGGGTTCGAGCTTATCAGGTTGAAGTGTTTTCACATAAGCATCGCAGCCCCAAACTTTAAGAAACGACAACTTTGGTTTCTTGCCAAACCATAGTTCATAAGGTGTCGTATCAACGGATTTAGATGGTGCCCTATTTAACGTGAATGCAGCTGTCTCTAATGCATAACCCCAAAAGAGATAGTGGTAAATCGGTAAGAGACATCATAGATCGCACCATATCCAATAAAGTACGGTTACGATGTTCAGACACACCATTACGCTGTGGTGTTCCGGGTGGCGTGAGTAGTGAAACTATTTCACATTGTTTTTACTGAAGGCCAAACTCGCTAACTCAAATATTTTACCTCTACGATCATATCGTAGAAACTCTTATTTTCTTGTTACGATGATTCTCCACTTCACTCTAAAATTCTTTGAACTTTTCAAATGTTTCAGACTTGTGCTTCATTAAGTAGATATACCCATATCTGCTCAAGTCATCAGTGAAGGTCAGAAAATAACGATACCCGCCGCGAGCTTCAACACTTATTGGTCCACATACATCTGTATGTATGATCTCCAACAAATCTGTTGCTCGCTCCATAGTTCCGGAGAACAGAGTTTTAGTCATCTTGCTCATGAGGCATGGTTCACAAGCACCAAATGATTCATAATCAAATGATTCCAAAAGTCCATCATTATGGAGTTTCTTCGTGCGTTTTACACCAATATGACCTAAACGGCAGTGCCATAAATAAGTTGCACTATCATTATTAACTTTGCATCTTTTGGCTTCAATATTATGAATATGTGTATCACACGATCGAGATCCAACAAACCATTTTCATTGGGTGTATGACCATAGAAGGTTTTATTCATGTAGACAGAACAACAATTATTCTCTAACTTACATGAATAACCGTATTGCAATAAACATGATCAAATCATATTCATGCTCAACACAAACACTAAATAACACTTATTTAGGTTCAACACTAATCCCGAAAGTATAGGGAGTGTGCGATGATGATCATATCAATCTTGGAACTGCTTCCAATACACATCATCACTTCATCCTTTAACTAGTTTATGTTCATTATGCAACTCCCACTTCGAGTTACTACTCTTTAGCAACTGAACCAATATCAAATACTGAGGGGTTGCTATGAACACTAGTAAAATACTCATCAATAATCTGTATATCAAATATACCTTTGTTCAATTTGCCATCCTTCTTATCCGCCAAATATCTAGGGCAGTTCCACTTCTAGTGACCATTTCCTTTGCAGTAGAAGCTCTTGTTTCAGGCTTGAGTTTAGCTTTGGATTTCTTCACGGGTGTGACAGCTTGCTTGTCATTCCTTTTGAAGTTCCCCTTCTATCCCTTTGCCCTTTACTTGAAACAAGTGGTCTTATTAACCATCAACACTTGATGCTCTTTCTTGATTTCTACCTTCGCCGATTTCAGGATCGCGAAGAGCTCGGGAATTACCTTCATCATCCCTTGCATATTATAGTTCATCACGAAGTTCTACTAACTTGGTGATAGTGACTAGAGAACTTTGTCAATTACTATTTTATCTGGAAGAATAACTCCCACTTGATTCAAGTAATTGTAGTACCCAGACAATCTGAGCACATGCTCACTGGTTGAGCTATTCTCCTCCATCTTGTAGGCAAAGTACTGTCAGAGGTCTTATACCTCTCGACACGGGCATGAGTATGAAATACTAATTTCAACTCTTGGAACATCTTATATGCTCCATGGCGTTCAAAACGTTTTTGAAGTCCCGGTTCTAAGCCGTAAAGCATGGTGCACTTAAACTATCAAGTAGTCATCATATCGAGCTTTTGTCAAAACATTCATAACGTCTACATCTGCTCCTGCAATAGGTCTATCACCTAGCGGTGCATCAAGGACATAATTCTTCTGTGCAGCAATGAGGATAATCCTCAGATCACGGAACAATTCCGCATCATTGCTACTAACATCTTTCAACTTGGTTTTCTCTAGGAACATATGAAAAATAAACGGGGAGCAACATCGCGAGCTATTGATCTACAACATAGATATGCTAATACTACCAGGACTAAGTTCATGATAAATTAAAGTTCAATTTAATCATATTACTTAAGAACTCCCACTTAGATAGACATCCCTCCGGTCATCTAAATGATCACGTGATCCAAATCAACTAAACCATGTCCGATCATCACGTGAGATGGAGTAGTTTCAATGGTGAACATCTTATGTTGATCATATCTACTATATGATTCACGCTCGACCTTTCGGTCTCTAGTGTTCCGAGGCCATATCTGCATATGCTAGGCTCGTCAAGTTTAACCCGAGTATTCTGCGTGTGCAAAACTGGCTTACACCCGTTGTATTTGAACGTAGAGCTTATCACACCCGATCATCACGTGGTGTCTCGGCACGACGAACTTTCGCAACGGTGCATACTCAGGGAGAACACTTATACCTTGAAATTTAGTAAGGGATCATCTTATAATGCTACCGTCGTTCTAAGCAAAATAAGAAGCATAATAAGATAAACATCACATGCAATCAAAATATGTGACATAATATGGCCATCATCATCTTGTGCTTTTGATCTCCATCTCCAAAGCAACGTCATGATCACCCTCACAAAACATGATCATCTCATACAAAAACCGTATAACTCATCATGTCTTGACCATATCACATCACAACATGCCCTGCAAAAACAAGTTAGACGTCCTCTACTTTGTTGTTGCAAGTTTTACGTGGCTGCTACGGGCTTAGCAAGAACCGTTCTTACCTACGCATACAAAACCACAATGATGTTTCGTCAAGTATGTGATGTTTTAACCTTCACAAGGACCGGGCGTAGCCACACTTGATTCAGCTAAAGTGAGAGAGACAGACACCCGCCAGTCACCTTTAAGCAACGAGTGCTCGTAACGGTGAAACCAGTCTCGCGTAAGCGTACGCGTAATGTCGGTCCGGGCCGCTTCATCTCACAATACCGCCGAAGCAAAGTATGACATGCTGGTAAGCAGTATGACTAGTATCGCCCACAACTCATTGTGTTCTACTCGTGCATATCATCTACGCATAGACCTGGCTCTGATACCACTGTTGGGGAACGTAGTATTTTAAAATTTTCCTATGATCACGCAAGATCTATCTACCAGATGCATAGCAACGAGAGGGAAGAGTGTGTCTACGTACCCTCGTAGACCGGGAGCGGAAGCGTCAAGTGACGCGGTTGATGTTGTCGAACTTCTTCGCGATCCAACCGATCAAGCACCGAACGTACGGCACCTCCGCGTTCAGCACACGTTCAGCTTGATGACGTCCCACGAGCTCTTGATCCAGTTGAGCTTCACGGGAGAGTTTCGTCAGCACGACGGCGTGGTGACGGATATGATGTGTTCACCGGCGCAGGGCTTCGCCTAAGCTCCGCGACGGTATGACCGAGGTGTGATTCTGTGGAGGGGGGCACCGCACACGGCTAAAACAATTCAACTTGTGTGTCTTTGGGTGCCCCCCTGCCCCCGTATATAAAGGAGCAAGGGAGGGAGGCCGGCCGGCCCTTCCTGGTACGGCTAGGGAGTGGACTCCTACTAGGAATAGGATTGCAATCCTATTCCTAGTAGGATTCACCAAAAGAAGGAAGAGGGAAAAGAATAGGAGAGGTGGCGCCCCCCCCCAATCCTAGTCCAACTAGGAACCCTAGGTGGGGGCGCCGGCCAGCCCTATGGGCTGCCTCTCTCTTTCCCTTTAGGCCCACTATGGACCATCCCCTCTCGTAGGGGGTTCCGGTAACCCCCTCCGGCATTCCCGATAAATCCGAAACTTTTCCGGAACACTTCCGGTGTCCGAATATAGTCGTCCAATATATCAATCTTTATGTCTCGGACATTCCGAGACTCCTCGTCATGTCCGTGATCTCATCCGGGACTCCGAACTACCTTCGGTACATCAATACTCATAAACTCATAATACCGATCGTCATCAAACGTTAAGCGTGCGGACCCTACGGGTTCGAGAACTATGTAGACATGGCCGAGACTCATCTCTGGTCAATAACCAATAGCGGAACCTGGATGTTCATATTGGCTCCTACATATTCTACGAAGATCTTTTATCGGTCAGAACCGCATAACAACATACGTTGTTCCTTTTGTCAAAACGGTATGTTACTTGCCCGAGATTCGATCGTCGGTATCTCTATACCTAGTTCAATCTCGTTACCGGCAAGTCTCTTTACTCGTTCCGTAACACATCATCTCGTGACTAACTCATTAGTCTTTTGCTTGCAAGGCTTATTGTGATGTGTGTTACCGAGAGGGCCCAGAGATATCTCTCCGACACTCGGAGTGACAAATCCTAATCTTGATCTATGCCAACACCACTAATACTTTCGGAGACACCTGTAGAGCATCTTTATGATCACCCAGTTACGTTGTGACGTTTGATAGCACACAAGGTGTTCCTACGGTATTCGGGAGTTGCATAATCTCATAGTCATAGGAACATGTATAAGTCATGAAGAAAGCAATAGCAGTTAAACTAAACGATCATAGTGCTATGCTAACGGATGGGTCTTGTCCATCACATCATTCTCCTAATGATGTGATCCCGTTGATCAAATGACAACTCATGTCTATGGTTAGGAAACATAACCATCTTTGATCAATGAGCTAGTCTAGTAGAGGCATACTAGGGACACTCTGTTTTGTCTATGTATTCACACATGTACTAAGTTTCCGGTTAATACAATTCTAGCATGAATAATAAACATTTATCATGATATAAGGAAATATAAATAACATCTTTATTATTGCCTCTAGGGCATATTTCCTTCAGGGGCTTCTACCAGAACACGTCCGATTAGCCATTGTGAAGCTATGTGCATTTCTCAATGCAATCTCTCAGAAGGTGATCGATCCAGAAATCGTACCAAGGCTAAGGAGTGATGTGGCGCAATGTCTTGTCAGTTTCGAGCTTGTGTTCCCACCATCCTTCTTCAATATCATGACACACGTCCTAGTTCATCTAGTCGACGAGATTGTCATTCTGGGGCCCGTATTTCTACACAATATGTTCCCCTTTGAGAGGTTCATGGGAGTCCTAAAGAAATATGTCCGTAACCGCGCTAGGCCAGAAGGAAGCATCTCCATGGGCCATCAAATAGAGGATGTCATCGGGTTTTGTGTTGACTTCATTCCTGGCCTTAATAAGATAGGTCTCCCTAAATCGCAGTACGAGGGGAGACTGACTTTAAAAGGCACGCTTGGAAGGGACTCAATAATATGCAGGGACGGATATTCTTGGTCTCAAGCACACTACACAGTTCTACAGAACTCTACATTGGTGACCCCGTATGTCGATGAACACAAGAACAGTCTGCGCTCCAAACACCCGGAGCAGTGCGACGACTGGATTACATGTGAACACATCAGGACTTTCAGCAGTTGGTTGGAAACACGTCTCAGAGGTGACAACACTGTTTGTGATGAGTTGTACTTGTTGTCCAGGGGACCATCTTCGACTGTATTGATTTACAAAGGATACGAGATAAATGGGAATACATTTTACACGATTGTCCAAGATCAAAAGAGCACCAACCAAAACAGCGGTGTCCGCTTTGATGCAACAACTGAGAGGGGAAAGGACACATATTATGGTCACATAGTGGACATATGGGAACTTGACTACGGACATGATTTTAAGGTTCCTTTGTTTAAGTTCAAATGGGTCAATCTGTCAAGAGGCGGGGTACAGGTAGACCCACAGTACGGAATGACAACAGTGGATCTGAAAAATCTTGGATACACTGACGAACCGTTCGTCCTAGCCAATGATGTGGCACAGGTTATCTATGTGAAGGACATGTCTACCAGACCGAGAAAAAGAAAAGATAAGGAAGCGAATACATCATACGATGAGCCAAAGCGCCACATAGTTCTTTCAGGAAAAAGGGACATCCTGGGAGTGGAGGGCAAGACAGACATATCCGAAGATTATGAAAAGTTTCATGAAATTCCTTCCTTCAAAGTCAAGGCTGACCCAAGCATCCTGATAAACGATGAAGATTATCCATGGTTACGGCGGAATAAGCAAATGACACAAGCGAAGAAAAAGTGAAGACTTTTTTCCGCAACTATTATGATGATACCATGCCAACTTTGTAACACACGAGTATGATACCATTGTCCGTTTGTACTATTCAAATTTCAATACTACTTGAACTAACAAAAAGTTTGTAATTGGTTTTACCACAAAGAATTAAAAAATAAAGCAAAAAACAAAAGAAAATAAATAATGCAGAAAAAAAAAACTTGCAAAAAAATAAAAATAGCAACAATAAGTATTTCATTGTAAGTAGAAACAAAATAAAATAAATAAAGCAACAAAGAAAACAAATAATTTCAAATTTAAACTATTCAAATTTGAATACTACTTGCACTAACAGAAAGTTTGTAATTGGTTTTACCAGAAAGAATTAAAAATAAAGCAAAAAACAAAAGAAAATAAATAATGCAGAAAACAAAACAAAAAAACTTACAAAAAAATAAAAATAGCAACAATAAGTATTTTGTTGTAAGTAGAAACAAAATAAAATAAATAAAGCAACAAAGAAAACAAAGAAAGTTTATATTTTTTGTGACCTAAAAGAAAAAAGAAATTACTAAAAAACTATAAGTATTTAGTTCTAAGTAGAAATGAAAAAATAAATAGAAAAAAAGAAAAAAATGCCACCTACTGGGCCAGCACGGCCTGAATACGACTAGAAACCCAACCATGGGCCAAGATTCAGGCCCGCAGAAGGCCCAGCATGCCCAAAAGGCATAGCAGTGTACAAATTAGGACCGTAAGCCTGCAGTTGAGAGGAGCTCGAGTGGGTTGGCGCAACAGCGCTTATAAACCACACCCGAGCTCTCTCAACTAGCGATGTGGGACTAAACATCCCACCGCACCCGCACCAGCACAGGGCCATTGGTCCCGGTTGGTGCCACCAACCGGGACTAAAGGGTGGTATTAGTCCCGGTTGGTGGCACAAACCGGGACTAATACCCCCTTTTAGTCCCGGTTGGTGCCACCAACCAGGACCAAAGGCCCCTCCTTCCCGCCCTTTGGGCTGCTGAAAAGGGACCTTTAGTCCCGGTTGGTGGCACCAACCGGGACTAAAGGGGGGTATTAGTCCCGGTTTGTGCCATGAACCGGGACTAATACTCCTCCTATATAAGCTACACTTGCAAAAAATTCGTTCAGTTTCTCCTTCCCCGCCCCCGACGCCTCCTCACATCGAGCTCGCCGTCGTCCCGTCGCCGTCGTCGTCGCCCCGTCGCCCCGTCGCCGTCGCCCCCGACGCCGCCCCTTCGCCGTCGCGCCGTCGCCCTGCCCCGCGCCATCGCGCCGTCGCGCCGCCCCGCCCCGCGCCGTCGCCCCGCCCCGCGCCATCGCGATGTGAGGATTTTTTTTTGTATGTGTATATATATTTTGTATGTGTATATATATGTGTATATGTGTATATGTGTATATGTGTATATAGTTGCTGTATATATATTTTGTATGTGTATATATTTTTTTTTCTTAGGAATTTGCTAAATATATATGTTAAAAATGTTTTTTTTCATAGAATGTTTTTTGTTTATATATAGATAGTTACAATTATGATGTATAGTTGTTGTATGTGATGTATATGTGTATGTGGCTATATAGTTTTTTGTTTATATATGCTAAATATATATAGAAAGTTTTATATATGCAAAAGTTACAAATTTAGAAAAAGAAGGATAGGAAAGAAGAAAATAAGAAAGAGGAAAGAAAGAAGAAGAGGAGAGGAAGAAGAGGAGAAATAAATAAGAAGAAAAAAGAAGAAAAAAAAAAGAGGAGAAGAAGAAAGGAATAGAGGAGAAGAAGAGAAATTTTCTCTCCTTCTCATCTATTCCTTTCTTCTTCTCCTTTTTTTTTCTTTTTTTTCTTCGATCTTCTCCTCTAGCGGTTCCTTTTTTCTTCTTCTTCCTCTTTTTTTTATCGGATATGTCGTTGTCGATATACACCCTCCCCGATAACTTCGACATTAGGGGGGGTCGAGGGTCGTCGAGGGATCGAGGGTCGTCAAGGTTCGAGAGATCGCCGAGGGGCCGAGGGTCGTCGAGGTGTCGAGAGGCCGAGGGTCGAGGGGTCGAGAGGCCGA
>LR738711.1:719895324-719906773 GCA_902687465.1 Secale cereale | reverse complement strand
CCCCTTTCAAAAAAAAAACAAAAACCACAGCCACAGAAATGCTGACACGTGGATGCCTTTTGGTCCCGGTTGGTGCCACCAACCGGGACCAAAGCCCCTCCTGCCTGGGCTCGGCGCACAGGTCACGTGGACACCCATCTGCCCCGGTTCTGGATCGAACCGGGACTAAAGGGTCAGAGCATTAGTACCGACACTTTTGTCCCGGTTCATGAACCGGGGCTAAAGGCCCTAACAAACCAGGTCTGATCCCCCTTTATCTACTAGTGTAGGTTTATTTGCTTTATCGGGGAGACTTGACTTCTTGAATTCCACGTGCATGTCCCCAGGTTGGGGCAATGGAACTTCATCTTCATCCGAGTGTGTCTCCTCCTTCCCTTTCCGATCATAGTCTTCTTCTTCCTCCATGGTCCAACCATAATGTTCCACATCTGCATAGACCTTAGGATTTGCAATATAGTCAACAGCATAGCTCTCACCCTCGGAGTCTTGAGATGACATATTTTCAGATCTGCCAAAAAACAGCAAGAAAGAAGAACAGAGGATTTCTTCGTGATACAGTGGTCAATAGGTTCGGGAGGGGGGTATATAAGGATTTTTTATCTTGGGAAACAAGCAAACAGAAGAAAACGGAGTCCGGAAGGTACACAAGGTGGGCACAACCCAAGCCAGGCGCGCCCTGGTGTCTTGTGCCCACTAGGGGTGCCTTCCTGGTTGCTTCTTATTTTCGTAAATTTTGTAATATTCTAAAACTGATAAAAATATGTTTTCGGATTTTTCGGAGTTCGTTTACTTACCGTATCACGTACCTCCCTTTTTTCATGATTCTGGAGTGTTCCGGAAGGTTTCTTTTATGTGTTCCTCCGGTGTCATGGTTTGGATAATATTGCTTTCAACATTAATAGACGTACCCGAAATATAATGTTTGATTCTTTGACCATTGACCACCTTCGGGTTAGTACCTTCGGCATTATTTATTTTATACCTCTAGAACGATAAACCTCTTCGACAACATATGGTCCTTCCCATTTAGAGAGAAGTTTTCTTGCAAATAATCTAAAACGAGAGTTGTACAATAAAACATATTCACCCACTTTGAATTCCCGCTTTTGGATTATTTTATCATGCCATCTTTTAACTTTCTCTTTAAAAAAATGGCATTTTCATAAGCTTGGGTTCTCCATTCAACTAGTGAGCTAATATCAAATAACCTCTTTTCACCGGCAGGTTTGAAATCATAGTTGAGTTCTTTAACTGCCCAATATGCTTTATGTTCTAACTCAAGAGGTAGATGACAAGCTTTTCCATAAACCATTTTATAGGGAGACACACCCATAGGATTTTATAAGATGTTTTGTATGTCCAAAGTGCATCATCCAATTTCTTGGACCAATTCTTTCGAGACCTATTGATAGTCTTTTACAATATAAATTTTATTTCTCTATTGCTAAGGTCAACTTGACCACTAGATTGAGGATGATAGGGGGATGCAATTTAATGGTTAACATCATACTTGGCAAGCATTTTACGAAAAGCTCCATGAATAAAGTGTGAACCACCATCGGTCGTTAAATATCTAGGGACTCCAAACCTAGGGAAAATAACTTCTTTAAGTATTTTAATAGAAGTGTTGTGATCAGCACTACTAGTTGGAATAGCTTCTACCCACTTAGTAACGTAATCAACAGCGACTAAAATGTGAGTATGCCAATTAGAGGAAGGAAAAGGTCCCATATAATCAAAACCCCAAACATCAAATGGTTCAACATCAAGTGAATAATTCATAGGCATTTCTTGATGCTTACCGATATTACTAATTCTTTGATATTCATCACAAGATAAGACAAACTTACGAGCATCCTTGAAGAGAGCAGGCCAATAAAAACCAGAATGTAATACCTTGTGAGCAGTTCTGTCTCCCGCATGATGTCATCCATAAGCTTCGGAGTGACATTTCCGTAGGATTTGTTCATGTTCATGCTCAGGTACAAAATGTCTAATAATACCATCTACTCCTTCTTTATAAAGATGTGGGTCATCCCAAAAGTAATGTCTTAAATCATAGAAGAATTTTTTATTTTGTTGATAAGTGAAACTAGGTGGTATGTATTTGGCAACAATATAATTAGCATAATCAGCATACCAAGGTATGCTACGAGAAACATTTATTGCAGCCATTTGTTCATCAGGGAAACTATCATCAATAGGTAGTGGGTCATCAAGAATATTCTCCAACCTAGACAAGTTATCAGCTACGGGGTTCTCAGCTCCTTTCCTATCAGTGATATGTAAATAAATTTCTTGAAGCAAGAGAACCCACCTAATGAGTCTAGGTTTAGCATCTTTCTTTTACATAAGATTTTATAGCAGCATGATCGGTGTGAACAGTTACTTTTGAGTCAACAATATAAGATCTAAATTTATCATAAGCAAATACAACTGCTAAAAATTATTCTTCAGTAGTAGCATAATTTCTTTGTGCACTGTCTAGAGTTTTACTTGCATAGTGAATAACATCCAGTTTCTTATCAACTATTTGTCCTAGAACAGCACCAACAACATAATCACTAGCATCACACGTAATTTTAAAAGGCAAGTTCCAATCAGGAGGTTGAACAATAGGTGCAGTAGTCAAAGATGTTTTAAGTGTCTCAAAAGCTTCTACACAATCATCATCAAAATCAAAAGGAATATCCTTTGTAAAATATTTGTAAGAGGCCTAGAAATTTTAGAGAAATCGTTAATAAAGCTCCTATAGAAACCAGCATGACCAAGGAAACTACGAAGACCTTTCATATCTTTAGGACATGGCATTTTCTCAATTGCATCAACCTTATCTTTGTCCACCTCAACACCTCTTTCGGAAATATTATGGCCCAAAACAATACCTTCGTTAACCGTAAAGTGGCACTTCTCCCAATTGAAGATAAGGCTAGTTTGCTCACATCTCTGCAAAACTCGGTCAAGATTGCTTAAACAATCATCAAAAGACCTCCCATAAACAAAAAAGTCATCCATGAAAACCTCAACAATCTTTTCACAAAAAATCAGAGAATATAGCACGCATGCATCTTTGAAAGGTAGCAGGTGCATTGCATAAACCAAAAGGCATACGTCTATAAGCATAAGTTCCAAAAGGACAAGTAAAAGTGGTCTTTTCTTGATTAGGTTGTGAAACAGGTATTTGAGATAAACCAGAGTATCCATCAAGAAAACAAAAGTGTGTGTGCTTAGATAATCTCTCTAGCATTTGATCAATAAAAGGCAGAGGGTCATGATCTTTCTAGTTGCTTTGTTTAATTTTCTAAAATCAATTACCATTCTATAGCATGTAACAATTCTTTGTGGAATAAGTTCATTTTTATCATTCGGATCAACGGTAATACGTCCCTTCTTAGGGACACAATGAACAGGATTTACCCATCTACTATCAGTATGGGATAGATTATACCTGCTTCCACAAGCTTTAATATTTCAGTTATTACCACTTCTTTCATCTTTGGATTTGAACGACGTTGGTGATCGACAACGGGTTTAGCATCAGGTTTCATATTAATCTTGTGCTGACATAGAGTGGAACTAATGCCCTTAAGATCATCAAGAGTATATTCAATGGCGGCTCGGTGCTTCTTCAGAATTTTCAATAATCTCTCTTCTTCGTGTTCTGAAAGGTAGCACTAATAATAACAGGATATATCTTTTTCTCATCATGATAAGCATATTCCAAAAGTGTCAGGCAATTGTTTTAATTCAAACACATGATCACCTTTAGGTGGAGGAGGACCTCCTAGAGTTTCAATAGGTAAGTTGTGCTTAACTAGAGGTTGTTGCTCAAAGAAAAATATATATATTCCATTCCTTTCATGCATATGAATATCATTTTCATGGTCTATCCAATATTGCTCTAAAGGGTCAGTAGGAGGCACATCAATAGAAGCAAGACCAATTATTTTATCTTTACTGGGTAATTCTTTTTTATGAGGTTTTCTACTAAACTTGGAAAAATTAAACTCATGAGACTCATCACCAAAGTTAACACTGACAATTTGTTTATGACAATCTATAGTGGCTTTGACAGTGTTCAAGAAAGTCCTCCGAATATAATGGGACAAAGTCATCTTGTGGGGAATAAAGAACTATAAAATTAGTAGGATATTTCGTATTCCCACACTAGACTTCAACATCTCTAACAATCCCAAGTGGTGTGATGGTGTCTCTATTAGCATGTTTAATAGTAACATATGTGTCTTCTATTTCAGCGGGTGATATGTCGTTCATAATTTCCTGATAGAGAGTAAAAGGGATAGCACTAACGCTAGCACCTAGATCACATAAACCATGATAGCAATGATCTCCTATCTTAACTGAGACAACATGCAAGCCTACAGCAGGTCTATGTTTGTCTTTTGCATAGGGTTTAGCAATTCTAGCAGCTTCACCAATAAAGTAAATAACATGTCCATCAATATTATTGACCAAGAGATCTTTACCATAGCAAAACTAGGTTCTACTTTAATTTTCTCAGGAGGTTTAGGTGCTCTAATATCACTTTTTCGAACCACAGATGAAACCTTAGCATCATCCTTTATCCTAACAGGGAAAGGTGGTTTTTCAATAAAAGCAGTAGACACAACTGGATCAACATTGTAAATGATAGTTTCTTCTTTATTTTCCATGGATTCTTTAATTTCTTCTTTAATAGGGGGATGATATTTAAACCTCTTCTCCTTAGGGAGATCAACATGAGTAGCAAAAGATTCACAAAAAGAGGCTACTATCTCAGAGTCAAGTCCATACTTAGTGCTAAACTTTTGAAAAGCATCGGTATTCATAACAGATTTAACACAATCAAACTTAAGCTTAATACGTGACTCTTTACCTTCGTCGAGTTCCCAATCTTTAGAGTTGCATTTAATTCTTTCTAAGAGATCTCACCTACATTCAATAGTCTTCTTCATAAAATAACTGGCACAAGAAGTATCAAGCATGGATCGATCATTATTAGAAAGTCGAGCATAGAGGTTCTGAATAATAATTTCTCTTAAGAGCTCATGATTGGGGCAAGAATATAACATTTAATTAAGCCTCCCCCAAGGTAGAGAGATACTTTCTCCTTCACGAGGCCAAAAATTATATATATAATTCCGATCACAATGAACTAGATGCATAGGATGAAAAAATTAGTGGAATTCCAATTTCAATCGATTCCAATTCCAAGATTCAATATCATCGCATAGCCTATACCATGCCAATGCTTTTCCCTTCAAAGATAAAGGGAAAACCTTCTTCTTAGCTTCATCTCCGGGTAAACCTGCAAGCTTAAACAATCCACAAATTTCATCCACATATATCAAATGCATATCAAGATGTTCGTTCCATCTCCTGCATAGGGATTAGCTGGCAGTTGCTCTATCATACCCGAAGGAATTTCATAACCAATATTTTCAATAGGTGCAGCAGGCTGAGGGGCAACTAATTCTGCTTCCGCTCGAGATGAAGATACCCCGAACAAACCCCTCAAAGAATTGTTCTCCATAGTAACAAGTGACAGTAAATTTCAGCACACAGTAATAATTTTACCTTACCAATTTCCACTTACCAAGAGCGCTTGACTCCCCGGAAACGGCATCAGAGAAAAGAGTCTTGATGACCCACAAGTATAGGGGGTCAATCGTAGTCCTTTCGATAAGTAAGAGTGTTGAACCCAACGAGGAGCAGAAGGAAATGACACGTGGTTTTCAGCAAGGTAATGTGTGCAAGCACAGAAATTGTCGGTAACAGATAGTTTGATAGCAAGATAATTTGTAATGAGCGAGTAACGGTAACGGTAAATAGTATGCAGCAAGGTAGCCCAATCCTTTTGTGGCAAAGGACTGGCCAAAATGGTTTCTTATAATAAGCAAAGAGTTCTTAAGGGCACACGGGAATTTCATCTAGTCACTTTCACCATGTTGGTTTGATTTGTGTTTGTTACTTTGATAATTTGATATGTGGGTGGACCGGTGCTTAGGTGTTGTTCTTACTTGAACAAACCTCCTACTTATGATTAACCCCCTCGTAAGCATCCGCAACTACGAGAAAATTTTAATATAAAATCTAACCATAGCATTAAACATTTGGGTCCAAATCGGTCCCTTACCAAGTAGCGCGTAAACTAGGGTTTAAGCTTCTGTCACTCTAGGCACCCATCATTTAATAACTACTCCATAATACATTCCCTTAGGCCCAAATATGGTGAAGTCTCATGTAGTCAACGTTCACATGACACCACTAAGGGAATCAGAACATACATATCATCGGAATAACAAACACATATCAAGTTCACATGATTACTTGCAACATGATTTCTCTCGTGACCTCAAGAAAAAAAAGTAACTACTCGCAAGTGATAAACATGCTCAAGATCACAGGGGTATTGAATAGCATAATAGAACTAAACATATAATCTTCCACCTAATAAACCATATAGTAATCAACTACAAGATGTAATCAATACTACTAGTCACCCACAGGTACCAATCTGAGGTTTTGGTACAAAGATTGAACACAAAAGATGAACTAGGGTTTGAGAGGAGATGGTTCTATTGAAGATGTTGATGAAGATTGGCCTCCCAAAGATGAGAGGGTTGGTGGTGATGGCGATGGCTTCGATTTCCCCCTCCGGGAGGGAAGTTCCCCCGGCGGAATCGCCCCGCCGGACGACAAAAGTGCTCTTGCCCAAGTTCCGCCTCGAGACGGCGGTGCTCCGTCCCGAAAATCCTCTCCTCATTTTTTTCTAGGTCAAAATGACTTATATACCAGAATATGGGCACCGGAGGTGGGCCGAGGAGGGCACAATCACCAGGGCGCGTCTGGGCTCCCTGGCGCGCCCAGGTGGGTTGTGCCCACCTGGTGGGCCCCTCTGGTAGTTATTTGCTCCAACAATTCTTAAATAATCCATAAAAAATCTCCATAAAGTTTCATCTCATTTGGAGTTGTGCAGAATAGGTGGTCTGACGTTGCTTTTTCAGGTCCAGAATTCCAGTTGCCGGTATTGTCCCTCCTTGTGCAAACCTTACATTTTATGAGAAAAAAGGCATTAGGATCACTCCAAAAAGCATTATTATGCATAAAAACATTATAAATAACAGTAAGAAAACATGATACAAAATGGACGTATCAACGTGGGGGACGAGCGCTGATCGTTGGCGGGCATGGCTAACACAGTCGCATGTCTAACACTGCTCTCCGCACCAGGAGGTCCAAAGCTAAGAGCATCTCTAGCGGACCCCGTAAAAAGCCAACCCACAAAACGCGTTTGCAGTTCGTGGACAATGGGTTTTGCGGGCCGACGCGGACGGTCAGAGAGTGAGACCCCGGAAACAGACCCGTATAAATGGATGTTCGCAGAAGATGCTTTATTAAGGGTCGACTTTGCGGGGTCTGCTCGGGCACCGCCGCATCGACCTGCAAACCAAAAAAACAGTAAGCGAATATGTCAGTGATTCCGACAAATGAGTTCAAATTCAATCTCTAAGACATAGTTCGCGCACAAGTAAAGCATAGTTTTGTAGGGCAAACGCAAAAGGACTTGCAAAAGCGACGAGCACATCCTTGATCATCTTGGTCGCTCTTCACTCCGCACCACCTCCATCGAGGTCATCGCCGCCTTCGAATCCATCGCCGGTACTTGTTCCCACTCCGGCACCGAGATCACCGGCGGGCTCGTTGAATGCATCGGCAATATTGGTTCCAAATCCTGATGAGAAACCATCGCCGGCACTGTAACACGCACCGGGCGACGCAAGCATCCTCCTCTTCAAGATGTCCCTCCTTGCCATGTCATGCCACTCTTTGGTGATGTCGTCCATGTCATTGCGGTTGAGTGTCATGATCCTATTTCTTCGGCAACAACCACAATGCCGAAAAGCGAAGCAAGAACAAGAGATCGAAGGTGCATACCTTGCGGCCATTTCATCGAACACCTCGCTTGCGGCGGAAGCAGCGCCGTTGGACGGCATCATCGAGGAACATCTCGCCATGGCGGAGGGATTGAACGAAGGTGGCGGACTTTTCGTAGGGACCTTCTTCTGCTTCATGCTCGAAACCTTGCTCACCTTCTCCGTCGGCGGTCGGGCAGATCTCGCAGTGGCGGCGGCGCCCGGCGCACGTGCCTTTCATGCGGGGTGAGCCGGATTGCCGCCCTGTACGACAACGTTGCCCTTCCTCTTGTGGGCAGGCGCGTTGGGGCCTTGGGCGATGGCGGGGGCGACATTGCCGGCGACAAGATTCGCCGTAGGGGATTGCGCGTGCGCGACCTCCACGGTGACGGGGGACGAATGGGTGATGTGGTTATTTTGCGGGTCGCGGCTTTTTACGGGGTCTGCTAGAGATGCTCTAACATTGCTCTATCATGCACATTGAAAGACTTTTTTCCTGCGGGAAAAACTTCCAATCTATTCATCTTTAATTATGGTAGTACAACGAACACTAGAAATAATAAAAATTACATCCAGATCCGTAGAGCATCTAGCGATGACTACAAGCACTGAAGCGAGCCGAAGGCGCGCCGCTGTCATCGCTCCTCCCTTGCCGGAGCCGGGCAAACGGTGTTATAGTAGACAGTTGGGAAATCATCGTGCTAAAGTCCCATAGAACCAACGCACCAGAATAGTAACCGCCGCAGATGAAGAGTGTAGATCAAAAGGATCGAACCTAAAGACACACGAACAAAGACGAAGGACGAACAAATCCAAGAAAATTCATCAAAGACAGATCCGCCGGAGATACACCTCCACACGCCCACCGATGATGCTAGACGCATCACCGGAATGGGTGCTAGGCGGGGAGACCTTTATTCCATCTTCAGGAGGCAGCCGTCGTCTCGCCTTCCTGAACAGGACACAAACCCTAACAAAGCTCGAAAAAATTATAAAAACGGAGCCCTCCCACAGGCAAGGGCCGAGATCCACTCCACCTCCATGGCCCTAAGGCCACCGGAGACGGGACGGGCCGGCGCCAGCGCCGGCGGGAGGCAGAGAACTACATTGACAAACTTATAACCACTCAAAAGAAGCAATGTGGGGTGTGATATTGATATAGCTTGCCATATATAGCTGCAAATTCTCTAAGCTATGTATGTCTTACATTAAAATGCGGGTGTGGTAAAGTCGTGTCTGCGGTCATTTCAGAGCTCATACCAGCAAACTTCCTCCTCCGAGCATGACACCCCGTTGCTAACACAGAAATGTCCATCCGGTAAACTAAACAAGTAGTCTCAAAAACGTTCTTATATTATAGGATGAAGGGGGTAGCTTATACTGAAGTACATTTTTTTTGTGGGTAATATACTAAAGTACATTATACCCCTTAGGAACATGCAAGATTACTGCACTGATAAATATATTTTTGTTTGTTGGTTCATAAATATTGATTGTGTTGAGAAACCTACTACTCCTATAATTGGACGTCCTCACTTGTGCACCTGTGGTCTACAATTTTGAAAACAAGGACCTTGAAATCGATGCACAGCCGTTGATTTCTTTTGCGATTACAGGAGCTATGACTTGTTGGCCTGGTGAATTTTCGCCCGGACTGAAAGCTTCAGAGAGCTAGCGGTGTTGGTTTCCACGATTGACCCGACTCTGGGGTGCAAGGTGGGCAGAAGAAAAATCCCATAGCAACGGTGGACGCTAGGAATCGAACGGTCTAAATGCTCGCAGCGTCAAACAAAGAATCTGAGTACCCCGTCCCCGTGTGAGTGGATGGCATCGGTGAGGAGGATATGTGAGCAGGTACGGGGGTGGCCGACCGGCCAGGGGCGGAGCCAGGATTTGGACATGAGGGAGGCGAAAAGTCAATGTTCACGAATAGTCGTGAAACATCATGATATGTTAAGTCCCACGATATTGTTGATGACAAATCTTCAAAATATATATCTGGAACTAGAATTAATGTTACATTAATGTTAACTTAAATTTAGCCCTATAACCATCCGTGTTAAACAAGTTGAATATTTTTCCTTTCGATATAGAAAATCATGTAATGTCGAATAACATTTTCTTCATCGTGTTTCAAAAACATGGATGCCTCGAATGGTCAAAAAAGCTTGTTCGGTTGTCCTGGTTGACACTGAAAGAGTTAAGACCAATTGCATTAATATATGATAGTTTTACTTGTTTAAAATAATCCAATGGTCAAATCGACAAGTGAAGACAAGATTTTAGGTCTAGATGGTTGCAAGTTTAGACTCAAATTGAGCCAGTTCTGGACTAGAAAAGACTACAGCGTACAAAATCCCATTACTGTGCATACATTAGTCACACAAATAACTCATCTCGTGGATCCAAAAATTGCATAAACAGTCAAAAGCTCTATTTTGTACGCAATGCTAATTAACCAGACTAAGATCATAATTCATAAAAAAAACATACTGGTGTGTAGTGGTACCTGCTGCCAATATCTTCAATCCTAGTCGTCTGGCTGGCCGCCTCTAATTGTATTCAGATTTTTTGGTGATCTAATCCGTCTGTCTCTAGTAATATCCGTGCAGCGGACTGTAGATCAGTGGATGGCGTCGTCGTGGTGGCGAGCTGCCGCCCCGGCAATTTGCAAACGCCCTAGCCGGGCACGCTGGACTGACTCGGACGGAGGATGGCATGAGCAGCAGCCGGCGGCAGCTGCAAAAGCCCTAAGCAGTTCGGCAGAACATCAATGAATAGATCTGATCGATCACATATACGCTTATGTGTGTGGGCTATTGGGCTTTGGCCTTCTATGTTCCGTGTACTTGGTTCAGTGAAAATATTTTTATATGGGCTAATGATACAATTAACATCGGCCATTAGCGTTGTACAGTACACATCGAGCTGAAAACGGTTGGGAAATTTAGCGAGAAAGAAATCGTTGCCTGTTCAACAAGAAGAACGCGTCGGCCCAAGAGATTTCAAGAGCCATTAACGACTCCATCGAGCTATGGCGGCAAGCGGGAGGAGTCCATTTAGAGAGCCCCTTCTGGGATCCCCCATGAGAACATAATCCATGTGGAAATTTTGTTGTTATTTGGTTTGATGCCAAGTAACAAGCCTTAGGGCCAGCACCCAACTTTGTACTTCCCATTGCTTTCTGCTTATGATATGGAATGCCAGCAGTTTGCTGGATCTTTCAAAAAAAAACGGTTGAGGGGGGCGAGCGATTGGCAGGGGTCTAGCCCCTGCTCGCCCCCCCTTGTCTTCGCCCCTGCAGCCGGCAGAGGCGGAGCACAGGAACTCCAGTATGCGGCCGGCGAGGCCAGGGCGACAGTGCCATACGCTGCTTAGAGCATCTCTAGCATATCCGTATAAAGCCCCGACTTGCAAAATAATCGTCAAAATGCGGGTCGAACAGACCCCGCAAACACGGCCAGCCCGTAAAAAAATTAAGGGGCGCGGCAAAATCTTGAACCCAACCCGTGAATACATGGGTCCATCCCCCC